>CM077348.1:86558244-87758244 GCA_039655645.1 Ammopiptanthus mongolicus
ACCGGTAAAAACTTACCCCAAGTGCAGCGCTAAATTTTTAGTCGAGAACAACTGTGATGCACAATCTAGATTAGAGGCTAAACTTTCCCAAAATAGTTAGGTTTGAGAGTTGGTGTTGGAGAAGTTTTTTACGTAAGCTTTTTCATACAATATAGAATAGTGACAAAACTTTCCCAAAATAGTAAGCTGTGAGAGGTGTGTTGTAGAAGTCATTATTTCAGGTGTTGAAACCTATAAAAGCTTACCATAAGTGTTACTCTCAATTTTGAGTTGAGAACAACTGTGATGCGCAATCTAGAATAACGACAAAACTTTCCCAAAATAGTAAGCATTGAGAGGTGTGTGTTGAGAAGTCATTATATTAGGTGTTGACACATGTAAAAACTTACCCAAGTGCGGTTCTAAATTTTGAGTCAGAAAACAACTGTGATGCACAATCTAGAATAGAGGCAAAACTTTCCCAAATAGTATGGTGTGGAGGTGTGTTAGAGAAGTCATTACATAAGGCGTTGATACAATCTAGAAGTGCGAGTTTTAGTTTTGAGTTAGGAACAACTGTGATGCACAATCTAGAATAGTGACAAAATATTCCAAAAATTGTAAGTGATGAGAGGCGTTTTAGAGAAGTGATTACATCTAGTGTTGACACCAGTGTAAACTTATCCCAAGGGCAATTCTAAATTTTGAGTGGAGAACAGCTGTGATGCACAATCTAGAATAACGACAAAACTTTCCTAAAGTAGTAGTGGTTGGAGGTGTTTTCGAGAAGTCATTATATAAAATGTTATCACCTGTAAAAACGTACCCCATGTGCTACGCTAATTTTTGAGTTGAAAACAGCTATGATACACAATCTAGAAAAGCGACTAAACTTTCCCAAAATAGTAAGTTGCGAGAGGTTTAATGGAAAAGTCATTACATCAAGTGTTGACACATGTAAAATCTTACCCCAAGTGCCACTCTCAATTTTGAGTTGAGAATAGCTTTGATACTCTACCAAGATTAGAGACAAAACATCCCCAAAATAGTTAGAGGTGGGAGGTGTGTTGGATAAGTCATTACATCAGATGTTGACACCTGTATAAACTTACCCCAAGTGCTATTCTACATTTTGATTTGAGAAAAAACTTTGATGCACAATCTAGAATAGCGGCAAAACTTTCCAAAAATGTTAAGTGGTGAGAATTTTGTTGAGAAGTCATTACATCAGGTGTTAACACTTGTAAAACCTTACCTCAAGTGTCATTCTCAATTTTGAGTTGAGAACAACTATGACGCACAATCTGGAATGAAGGCAAAACTTTCCCAAAATAGTAATATGTGAGAGGTGCGTTGAAGAATTCATTACATAAGGCATTGACGCAATCTAGAATAGCGACAAAACTTTCCCAAAATAGTAGGCTGTGAGAGGTGTGTTGTAGAAGTCATTATGTCAAATGTTGAAATTTGTAAAAGCTTACCCTAAATGCTACTCTCAATTTTGGGTTGAGAACAACTGTGACGCACAATCTAGAATAATGAAAAACATTCCCAAAATAGTAAGCGGTGGGAGGTGTGTTGGATATGTTTTTACATCAGGTGTTGACACCAGTAAAAACTTACTCCATGTGCTACACTCAATTTTGAGTTGAAAACCGATGTGATGCACAATCTAGAATAACGACAAAACTTTCCCAAAATAATAAGCAGTGAGTGGTGTGTTATAGAATTCATTATGTCTGGTGTTGAAACCTATAAAAGCTTACCCTAAATGCTACTCTCAATTTTGAGTTGAGAACAACTATCATGCAAAATCTAGAATAATGCAAAACTTTCCCAAAATAGTAAATGGTGAGAGGTGTGTTGTAGAAATCAAAACATCATTGTTAAGACCTGTAAAACATTACCTCAAGTGCCGCTCTCAATTTTGAGTTGAGAAGAGCTGTGATGCACAATCTAGAATAGAGGTAAATCTTTCCCAAAATAGTAAGGGATGAGAGGTGTGTTGGAGAACCCATTACATTAGGCGTTGACACCTGAAAAAAACTTTCCCCAAGTGCTACTCTCAATTTTGAGTTGACAACAACTGTGATGCATAATATAGAAAAGCGACAAAACTTTCCCAAAATCGTAAGTGGTGGGAGGTAAGTTGGAGAAGTCATTACGTCAGGTGTTGACACCTGTAAAAACTTAACCTATGTGCCACTCTCAATTTTGAGTTGGAACAATTGTGATGCACAATCGAGAATAATGACAAAACTCCCCAAAAATAGTAAGGTGTAAGTGGTTTGTTGGAGATGTCATTATATCAGGTGTTGACACGTGTAAAAATTTACCACCTGTGCTACTCTCAATTTTGAGTTGAGAACAGTTTTGATGCACAATCTAAAAAAGCAACTAAACTATCCCAAAATAGTAAGTTGTGAGAGGTGTGTTGGAGAAGTCATCACATCAAGTGTTGACACCTGTAAAAACTTACCCCAAGTGCTACACACAATTTTGAGTTGAGAACAGTTGTGATGCACAATCTAGAATATTGACAAAACTTTCCCAAAATAGTATTGGGATAGTAATATGTTGCGAAAGCCACTACATCAGGTGTTGACACTTGTAAAAACTTGCCCCAAGTGTGAGTTTTAGTTTTGAGTTGAGAACAACTGTGATGCACAATCTAGAATAGTGACAAAATATTCCAAAAATAGTAAGTGATGAGAGGCGTTTTGGCGAAGTCATTACATTTAGTGTTTACACTTGTATAAACTTATCCCAAGTGCTACTCTAAATTTTGAGTTGAGAACAGCTGTGATGCACAATCGAGAATAGCGACAAAACTTTCCCAAAATGATAAGTGGTGAGAGGTGTGTTGGAGTAGTCATTACATCCGGTGGTAACACCTGTAAAACCTTACGTCAAGTGTCACACTCAATTTTGAGTTGAGAACAGCTGTGATGCAAAATCTAGAGTAGAGACAAAACTTTCCCAAAATAGTAAGGTGTGAGAGGTGTGTTGGAGAAATCATTACATAAGACGTTGACACAATCTAGAATAGCGATAAAACTCTCCCAAAATAGTAAGCTGTGAGTGGTGTGTTGTAGAAGTCATTATGTCTAATGTTGAAAGCTATAAAAGCTTACCCTAAGTGCTACTATCAATTTTGAGTTTAGAACAACTGTGATGCACAATCTAGAATAACGGCAAAACTTACCCATAATAGTAAGCGGTGAGAGGTGTAATGGAGAAGTCATTATATTAGGTGTTGACATCTGTAAAAACTTAGCCCAAGTGCCACTCTCAATTTTTTGTTGAGAACTGTTGTAATGCTCTATCAAGATTAGAGAGAAAAATTCCATAAAATAGTAAGAGGTGTTTGGTGTATTGGATAAGTCTTTACATCAGATGTTGACACCTGTATAAACTTACCCCAAGTGCTACTCTAAATTTTTGATTTGAGAGCAGCTATGATGCACAATCTAGAATAGCGACGAAACTTTTCCAAAATAGTAAGTGGTGAGAGGTGTGTTGGAGAAGTCATTACATCAAGTGTTAACACCTGTAAAAACTTAACCTTTGTGCCACTCTCAATTTTGAGTTCAGAACAGTTGTGTCGCACAATCTAGAATATTGACAAAACTTTCCCAAAATAGTATGGGGTTAGAAGTATGTTGCAAAAGCCATTACATCAGGTGTTGACACTTGTAAATACTTGCCCCAAGTGTGAGTTTTAGTTTTGAGTTGAGAACAACTGTGATGCACAATCTAGAATAGTGACAAAATATTCCAAAAATAGTAAGTGATGAGAGGCATTTTAGCGATGTCATTACATCTAGTGTTTACACTTGTATAAACTTACCCCAAGTGCTACTCTAAATTTTGAGTTGAGAACAGCTGTGATGGACAATCGAGAATAGCGACAAAACTTTCCCAAAATAGTAAGTGGTGAGAGGTGTGTTGGAGTAGTCATTACATCCGGTGTTAACACCTGTAAAACCTTACGTCAAGTGTCACACTCAATTTTGAGTTGAGAACAGCTGTGATGCAAAATCTAAAGTAGAGACAAAACTTTCCCAAAATAGTAAGGGCTGAGAGGTGTGTTTGAGAAGTCATTACAAAAGGCGTTGACACCTGAAAAAACTTGCCCCAAGTGCTACTCTCAATTTTGAGTTAAGAACAGCTGTAATGCACAATCTAGAATAGCGACAAAACTTTCCCAAAGTAGTAAGTGGTGAGAGGTGTGTTGGAGTAGTCATTACATCCGGTGTTAACACCTGTAAAAACTTACCCCAAGTGCTACACACAATTTTGAGTTGAGAAAAGTTGTGATGCACAATCTAGAATATTGACAAAACTTTCCCAAAATAGTATGGGGTTAGAAGTAAGTTGCAAAAGCCATTACATCAAGTGTTGACACTTGTAAAAACTTGCCCCAAGTGCGAGTTTTAGTTTTGAGTTGAGAACAACTGTGATGCACAATCTAAAATAGTGACAAAATATTCCAAAAATAGTAAGTGATGAGAGGCGTTTTAGTGAAGTCATTACATCTAGTGTTTACACTTGTATAAACTTACCCTAAGTGCTGCTCTAAATTTTGAGTCGAGAACAACTGTGATGCACAATCTAGAATAGAGACAAAACTTTCCCAAAATAGTAAGTTGTGAGAGGTGTGTTGGAGAAGTCATTACATAACGCGCTGATAAAATCTAGAAGTGCGAGTTTTAGTTTTGAGTTGAGAACAAGTGTGATGCACAATCTAGAATAGTGACAAAATATTCCAAAAATTATAAGTGATAAGAGGCATTTTAAAGAAGTGATTACATCTAGTGTTGACATCAGTATAAACTTATCCTAAGGGCTACTCTAAATTTTGAGTTGAGAACAGCTGTGATGCACAATCTAGAATAGCGACAAAACTTTCCCAAAATAGTAGTGGTTTGAGGTGTTTTCGAGAAGTCATTACATAAAATGTTAACACCTGTGAAAACTTACCCCAAGTGCTATACTAAATTTTGAGTTGAGAACAGCTATGATGCATAATCTAGAAAAGCGACTAAACTTTCCCAAAATAGTAAGTTGCGAGAGGTTTGTTGGAGAAGTCATTACATCAAGTGTTAGCACCTGCAAAACCTTGCCTTAAGTGTTACTCTTAAGTTTGAGTTGAGAACAGATGTGATGCACAATCTAGAATAGAGGCAAAACTTTCCCAAAATAGTAAGGGGTGAGAGGTGTGTTGAAGAAGTCATTACATAAGCCGTTGACACCTTAAAAAACTTACCCAAAGTGCTACATTCAATTTTTAGTTAACAACAGCTTTAATGCACAATCTAGAAAAATGACAAGGCTTTCCCAAAAATGTAGTGGAGAAATCATTACATCCGTTTTTGACACCTGATAAAACTTACCCCAAGTGCTTCTCTCAATTTTTAGTTGACAACAACAGCGATGCACAATTTAGAATAGCGACAAAACTGTCCCCAAATTGTAAAGGGTGTGAGGAGAATTGGAGAAGTCATTACATTAGGTGTTGAAACATGTAAAAACTTACTCCAAGTGCTACACTAAATTTGGAGTTGAGTACAGCTATGATACACAATCTAGTAAGGCGACTAAATTTTCAAAAAATAGTAAGTTATGAGGAGGTGTGTTGGAGAAGTCATTACATCAGGTGCTGACAGCTATGAAAACATACCCCATGTTCTACACTCAATTTTCAGTTGACAGCAGGTGTGATGCACAATCTAGAATAGCGACAAAACTTTCCCAAAATTGTAAGCGGTAAGAGGTGTGTTGTAGAAGTCATTATATCAGGTGTTGACACCTGTAAAAACCTACCCCAAGTGCTTCTCTAAATTTTGAGTCTAGAACAGCTGTGATGCACAATCTAGAAAAGCGACAAAACTTTCCCAAAATAGTAAGTGGTGGGAGGTGTGTTGGAGAAGTCATTACATCAGTTGTTGACACCTGCAAAAACTAAACCCAGGTTCCACTCTCAATTTTGAGGTGTGAACAACTGTGATGCATAATCTAGAATAGAGGCAAAATTTTCCCAAAATAGTAAGGGCTGAGAGGTGTGTTTGTGAAGTCATTACATAAGGCGTTGACACCTGAAAAAACTTACCCCAAGTGCTACTCTCAATTTTGAGTTAAGAATAGCTGTAATGCACAATCTAGAAAAGCGACAAACTTTCCCAAAATAGTAAGTGGTGGGAGGTGTGTTGGAGAAGTCATTACATCTGGGGTTGCACCTGCAAAAACCTAACCCAAGTGCCACTCTCAATTTTGAGTGTAGAACAGATGGGATGCACGATCTTCAATAACGCAAAACGTTCCCAAAATAGTAAGGTGTGAGAGGTGTGTTGGAGAAGTCATTATATCAGGTGTTTACACCTGTAAAAACTTAACCTATGTGCCACTCTCAATTTTGAGTTGGGAATAGATGTGATGCACAATCGAGAATAACAACAAAGCTTTCGCAAAATAGTAAGGTGTGAGAGGTTTGTCGCAGAAGTCATTATATCAGGTGTTGACACGTGTAAAAATTTACCACATTTGCTACTCTCAATTTTGAGTTGAGAATAGCTTTGATGCACAATCTAAAAAAGCGACTAAACTTTCCCAAAATAGTGAGTTGTGAGAGGTGTGTTGGTGAAGTCATCACATTAAGTGTTGACACCTGTAAAAATTTAAACCAAATGCCACTCAAAATTTTGAGTTGAGAACAAATGTGATGCACAATCTAGAATAACGATAAAACTTTCCCAAAATAGTATGGTGTGAGAGGTGTGTTGGAGAAGTTATTTTATCATGTGTTAACATCTGTAAAAACTTACCCCAAGTGCCACTCTCAATTTTGAGTTGAGAACTGCTGTGATGCTTATCAAGATTAGGGACAAAACTTCCGTAAAATAGTAAAAGGTGAGAGGTGTGTTGGATAAGCCTTTACATCAGATGTCGACACCTGTATAAACTTACCCCAAGTGCTACTCTAAATTTTGAGTTGAGAACAACTGTGATGCACAATGTAGAATAGCGACGAAACTTTCCCAAAATAGTAAGTGGTGAGAGGTGTGTTGGAGAAGTCATTACATCAGGTGTTAACACCTGTAAAACCTTACCTTAAGTGTCACTCTCAATTTTGAGTTGAGAACAGTTGTGATGCACAATCTAGAATAGAGGTAAAACTTTCCCAAAATAGTAAGGGGTGAGAGGTGTGTTGGAGAAGTCATTTCATAAGCCGTCGACACGTGAAAAAACTTACCCAAAGTGCTACTTTCAATTTTTAGTTTAGAACAGCTTTAATGCACAATCTAGCAAAACGACAAAATAATCCCAAAACAGTTGTGGTCGGAGGTGTTTTGGAGAAGTCATTACATCAGTTGTTGACACCTGATAAAACTTACCCAAGTGCTTCTCTCAATTTTTAGTTGAAAACAACGGCGATGCACAATTTAGAATAGCGACAAAACATTCCCAAAATTGTAAGGGGTGTGAGGAGAATTGGAGAAGTCATTACATTAGGTGTTGACACAATTAAAAACTTATCCCAAGTGCTACACTAAATTTGGAGTTGAGTACAGCTATGAAACACAATCTAGCAAAGCGACTAAACTTTCCCAAAATAGTAAGTTATGAGAGGTGTGTTGGAGAAAAGTCATTACATCCGGTGTTGATAGCTGTGAAAAATACCCCATGTTCTACCCTCAATTTTGAGTTGACAACAGATGTGATGCACAACCTAGAATAGTGATAAAACTTTCCCAAAATTGTAAGCGGTGAGAGATGTGTTGTAGAAGTCATTATATCAGGTGTTGACACCTGTAAAAACCTACCCCAAGTGCTTCTCTAAATTTTGAGTCTAGAACAGCTGTGATGCACAATCTAGAAAAGCGACAAAACTTTCCCAAAATAGTAAGTGGTGGGAAGTGTGTTGGAGAAGTCATTACATTAGGTGTTGATACCTGCAAAAACTTAACCCAGGTGCCACTCTCAATTTTGAGTAGTGAATAGCTGTGATGCATAATCTAGAATAGAGGCAAAATTTTCCCAAAATAGTAAGGGCTTAGACGTGTGTTTGAGAAGTCATTACATAAGGCGTTGACAACTGAAAAAACTTACCCAAGTGCTACTCTCAAATTTGAGTTAAGAACAGCTGTAATGCACAATCTAGAAAAGCAACAAACTTTCCCAAAATAGTAAGTGGTGGGATGTGTGTTGGAGAAGTCTTTACATCTGGTGTTGACACCTGTAAAAATTTAACCCAAGTGCCACTCTCAATTTTGATTGTAGTACAGATGAGATGCATAATCTTGAATAACGCAAAACGTTCCCAAAATAGTAAGGTGTGAGAGGTGTGTTGGAGAAGTCATTATATCAGGTGTTGACACCTGTAAAAACTTACCCCAAGGGTAACTCTAAATTTTGAGTCAAGAACAGCTGTGATGCACAATCTAGAAAAGAGACAAAACTTCCCCAAAATAGTAGTGGTTGGAGCTGTTTTGGAGAAGTCATTACATAAAGTGTTGACACTTGTAAAAACTTACCCCAAGTGCTACACTAAATTTTGAATGGAGAACAACTATGATACACAATCTAGAAAAGCGACTAAACTTTCCCAAAATAGTAAGTTGCAAGAGGTTTGTTGGAGAAGTCATTACATCAAGTGTTGACACCAGTAAAAACATACCCCAAGTGCCATTCTCTATTTTGAGTTGAGAACAGCTTTGATGCTCTACCAAGATTAGAGACAAAACATCCCCAAAATGGTAAGAGGTGGGAGGTGTGTTGGATAAGTCATTACATCAGATGTAGACACCTGTATAAACTTACCCCAAGTGCAACTCAAAATTTTGAGTGGAGAACAGCTTTGATGCACAATCTAGAATAGCGGTAAAACTTTCCAAAACAAGTAAGTGGTGAAAGGAGTGTTGGAGAAGTCATTACATCAGGTGTTAATACTTGTAAAACCTTACCTCAAGTGTCACTCTCAATTTTGAGTTGAGAACAGCTGTCATACACAATCTAGAAAAGCGACTAAACTTTCCCAAAATAGTGAGTTGCGAGTGGTTTGTTGGAGAAGTCATTACATCAAGTGCGACACCTGTAAAAACTTACCCCAAGTATCACTCTCAATTTTGACTTGAGAACAGCTTTCATGCTCTATCAAGATTAGAGACAAAACATCCCCAAAATAGTAAGAGGTGGGAAGTATGTTGGATAAGTCATTACATCAGGTGTTAACACTTGTAAAACCTTACCTTAAGTGTCACTCTCAATTTTGAGTTGAGAATAGCTGTGATGCACAATCTAGAATAGAGGCAAAACTTACCCAAAATAGTAAGGTGTGAGAGGTGTGTTGGAGAAATCATTACACAAGCCGCTGACACAATCTAGAATAGCGACAAAACTTTCCCAAAATAGTAAGCTGTGAGAGGTGTGTTGTAGAAGTATTTATGTCTAATGTTGAAAGCTATAAAATCTTACCCTAAGTGCTACTCTTAATTTTGAGTTGGGAACAACTGTGATGCACAATCTAGAACAACGACAAAACTTTCCCATAATAGTAAGCGGTGAGAGGTGTGATGGAGAAGTCATTATATCAAGTGTTGACATCTGTAAAAACTTAGCCCAAGTGCCACACTCAATTTTTAGTTGAGAGCTGCTGTGATGCTCTATGAATATTAGAGACAAAACTTCGCTAAAATAATAAGAGGTGAGGGGTGTGTTGGATAAGTCTTTACATAAGGCGTTGATACAATCTAGAACAGCGACAAAACTTTCCCAAAATAGTAAGCTGTGAGAGGTGTGTTGTAGAAGTCATTATGTCTAATGTTGAAAGCTATAAAAACTTACCCTAAATGCTACTCTCAATTTTGAGTTGAGAACAACTGTGATGCACAATCTAGAATAGCGACAAAACTTTACCATAACTGTAAGCGGTGAGAGGTTTGTTGGAGAAGTCATTATATTAGGTGTTGACATCTGTAAAAACTTAGCCCAAGTGCCACTCTCAATTTTTAGTTGAGATCTGCTATGATGCTCTATGAAGATTAGAGACAAAACCTCCTTAAAATAGTAAGAGGTGAAGGGTGTGTTGGATAAGTCTTTACATAAGGCGTTGATACAATCTAGAATAGTGGCAAAACTTTCCCAAAATAGTAAGCTGTGAGTGGTGTGTTGTAGAAGTCATTATGTCAGGTGTTGAAACCTATAACAGCTTACCATAAGTGCTACTCTCAATTTGGAGTTGAGAACAAATGTGATGCACAATCTACAATAACGACAAGACTTTTCCAAAATAGTAAGGAGTGAGAGGTGTGTTGGAGAAGTTATTATATCAGCTGTTGACACCAGTAAAAACTTACCTCATGTGTTACACTCAATTTTGAGTTGACAACCAATGTGATGCACAATATAAAATTGCAACAAAACTTTCCCAAAATATTAAGCGGTTAGAGGTGTGTTGTAGAAGTTGTTATGTCAGGTGTTGAAACTTATAAATGCTTACCCTAAGTGCTACTCTCAATTTTGAGATGAGAACAACTGTGATGCATAATCAAGAATAACGATAAAACTTTCTCAAAATAGTAAGTGGTGAGTGGTATATTGGAGAAATCAATACATCAGGTGTTAAAACCTGTACAACCTTACCTCAAGTTCCACTCACAATTTTGAGTTGAGAACAGCTGTGTTGCACAATCTAGAATAAATGCAAAACTTTCCCAAAATAGTAAGGGGTGAGAGGTGGGATGGAGAAGCCATTACATAAGGCATAGACACTTGAAAAAACTTACCCCAAGTACTACACTCAATTTTGATTAGACAGCCGATGTGATGCACAGTCTAGAATAGCGAAAAAACATTCCCAAAATAGTAAGCAGTGAGTTGTGTGTTGTAGAAGTCATTATGTCAGGAGTTGAAACCTATAAAAGCTTACCCTAAATGCTACTCTCAATTTTGAGTTGAGAACAACTATCATGCAAAATCTAGAATAACGGCAAAGCTTACCCAAAAGAGTAAATGGTGAGGTGTGTTGGAGAAATCAATACATCAGGTGTTAACACATGTAAAACAATACCTCAAGTGTCAATCTTAATTTTGAGTTGAGAAGAACAGTGATGCACAATCTAGAATAGGGGTAAAACTTTCCCCAAATATTAAGGGGTGAGAGGTGTGTTGGAGAAGCCATTACATTAGGCGTTGACACAAGAAAAAACTTTCCCCAAGAGCTACTCTCAATTTCGAGTTGAGAACAGCTGTGATGCACAATGTAGAAAAGCGACAAAACTTTCACAAAATCGTATGTTGTGGGAGGTAAGTTGGAGAAGTCATTACGTCTGGTGTTGACACCTGTAAAAACTTCACCTATGTGTCACTCTCAATTTTGAGTTGAGAACAGATGTGATACACAATCGAGAATAACGACAAAATTTTCCCAAAATAGTAAGGTGTGAGAGGTTTGTTGGAGAAGTCATTATATCAGGTGTTGACATGTGTAAAAATTTACCACATGTGCTATTCTCAATTTTGAGTTGAGAACGGTTTTGATGCACAATTTAAAAAAGCGACTAAACTTTCCCAATATAGTAAGTTGTGAGAGGTGTGTTGGAGAAGTCATCACATCAAGTGTTGACACCTGTAAAAAATTAACCCAAGTGCCACTCAATTTTGAGTTAAGAACAGATGTGATGCACAATCTAGAATAACGACAAAACTTTCCCAAAATAGTAAGGTGTGAGAGGTGTGTTGAAGAAGTTTTTATATCAGGTGTTGACATTTGTAAAAACTTACCCCAAGTGCCACTCTCAATTTTGAGTTGAGAACAACTGTGATGCTTATCAAGATTAGAGACAAAACTTCCCTAAAATAGTAAAAGGTGAGAGGTGTGTTGGATAAGTCTTTACATCAGATGTTGATACCTGTATAAAATTACCCCAAGTGCTACTTTAAATTTTGAGCAGGGAACAACTGTGATGCACAATGTAGAATAGCGACGAAGCTTTCCCAAAATAGTAAGTGGTGAGAGGTGTGTTAGAGAAGTCATTACATCAGGTGTTAACACCTGCAAAACCTTACCTTAAGTGTCACTCTTAATTTTGAGTTGAGAACAGCTGTGATGCACAATCTAGAATAGAGGCAAAACTTTCCCAAAATAGTAAGGGGTGAGAGGTGTGTTGAAGAAGTCATTACATAAGCCGTTGACACCTTAAAAAACTTACCCAAAGTGCTACATTCAATTTTTAGTTAACAACAGCTTTAATGCACAATCTAGAAAAACGACAAGGCTTTCCCAAAAATGTAGTGCTCGGAGGTGTTTTGGAGAAATCATTACATCCGTTTTTGACACGTGATAAAACTTATCCCAAGTGCTTCTCTCAATTTTTAGTTGACAACAACGGCGATGCACAATTTAGAATAGCGACAAAACTTTCCCCAAATTGTAAGGGGTGTGAGGAGAATTGGAGAAGTCATTACATTAGGTGTTGAAACATGTAAAAACTTACCCCAAGTGCTACACTAAATTTGGAGTTGAGTACAGCTATGATACACAATCTAGTAAGGCGACTAAACTTTCAAAAAATAGTAAGTTATGAGAGGTGTGTTGCAGAAGTCATTACATCAGGTGCTGACAGCTTTGAAAACATACCCCATGTTCTACACTCAATTTTGAGTTGACAACAGGTGTGATGCACAATCTAGAATAGCGACAAAACTTTCCCAAAATTGTAAGCGGTGAGAGATGTGTTGTAGAAGTCATTATATCAGGTGTTGACACCTGTAAAAACCTACCCCAAGTGCTTCTCTAAATTTTGAGTCTAGAACAGCTGTGATGCACAATCTAGAAAAGCGACAAAACTTTCCCAAAATAGTAAGTGGTGGGAGGTGTGTTGGAGAAGTCATTACATCAGCTGTTGACACCTGCAAAAACTAAACCCAGGTGCCACTCTCAATTTTGAGGTGTGAACAACTGTGATGGATAATCTAGAATAGAGGCAAAATTTTCCCAAAATAGTAAGGGCTGAGAGGTGTGTTTGTGAAGTCATTACATTAGGCGTTGACACCTGAAAAAACTTACCCCAAGTGCTACTCTCAATTTTGAGTTAAGAATAGCTGTAATGCACAATCTAGAAAAGCGACAAACTTTCCCAAAATAGTAAGTGGTGGGAGGTGTGTTGGAGAAGTCATTACATCTGGGGTTGACACCTGCAAAAACATAACCCAAGTGCCACTCTCAATTTTGAGTGTAGAATAGATGGGATGCACGATCTAGAATAACGCAAAACGTTCCCAAAATAGTAAGGTGTGAGAGGTGTGTTGGAGAAGTCATTATATCAAGTGTTGACACCTGTAAAAACTTACCCCAAGTGCAACTCTAAATTTTGAGTCGAGAACAGCTGTGATGCACAATCTAGAAAAGCGACAAAATTTCCCCAAAATAGCAGTCGTTGGAGGTGTTTTGGAGAAGTCATTACATAAAGTGTTGACTCCTGTAAAAACTTACCCCAAGTGCTACACTAAATTTTGAGTGGAGAAAAGTTATGATACACAATCTAGAAAAGCGACTAAACGTTCCCAAAATAGTAAGATAAGTCATTACATTAGGTGTTAACACCTGTAAAACCTTACCTTAAGTGTCACTCTCAATTTTGAGTTGAGAACAGCTATGATGCATAATCTAGAATAGAGGCAAACTTTCCCAAAATAGTATGGTGTGAGAGGTGTGTTGGAGAAATCATTACATAAGGAGTTGACACAATCTAGAATAGCGACAAAATTTCCCAAAATAGTAAGCTGTGAGAGGTGTGTTGTAGAAGTCATTATGTCTAATGTTGATAACTATAAAAGCTTACCCTAAGTGCTACTCTCAATTTTGATTTGAGAACAACTGTGATGCACAATCTAGAATAGCGACAAAACTTTCCAAAAATGTAACGGGTGTGAGGTGTATTGGAGAAGTCATTACATTAGGTGTTGACACCTACAAAAACTTACCTCAAGTGCTACACTAAATTTTGAGTTGAGAACAGCTGTAATACATAATCTAGAAAAGCTACTAAACTTTCCCAAAATAGTAAGTTGCGAGAGGTGTGTTGGAGTAGTCATTACATCAAGTGTTGACAACTATAAAAACTTACCCCTAGCGCTACTCTCAATTTTAAGATGAGAACAGCTGTGATGCATAATTTAGCACAGAGGCAAAACTTCCCTAAAATAGTAAAAGGTGAGAGGTGTGTTGGATAAGTCTTTACATCAGGTCTTGACACCAGTAAAAAATTACTCCATGTGCTACACTCAATTTTGAGTTGACAAACGATGTGATGCACAATCTAAAATAGCGACAAAACTTTCCCAAAATAGTAAGCAGTGAGTGGTGTGTCGTTATGTCAGGTGTTGAAACCTAGAATAACGGCAAAACATTCCCAAAATCTAGAATAACGGCAAAACATTCCCAAAATAGTAAATAGTGAGAGGTGTGTTGGAGAAATCATTACTTCAGGTGTTAACACCTGTAAAACCTTACCTCAAGTGCCACTCTCAATTTTGAGTTGAGAACAGCTGCGATGCATCATATAGAAAAGCGACAAAAGTTTCACAAAATCGTAAGTTGTGGGAGGTAAGTTGGAGAAGTCATTACGTCAGTTGTTGACACTTGTAAAGACTTAACCTATGTGCCACTCTCAATTTTTAGTTGAGAATAGATGTGATGCACAATCGAGAATAATGACAAAACTTTCCAAAAAATAGTAAGGTGTGAGAGGTTTGTTGGAGATGTCATTATATCAGGTGTTGACACGTGTAAAAATTTCCCACATATGCTACTCTCAATTTTGAGTTCAGAACGGTTTTGATGCACAATAAAAAAAAGCGAATAAACTTGCCCAAAATAGTAAGTTGTGAGAGGTGTGTTGGAGAAGTCATCACATCAAGTGTTGACACCTGTACAAATTTAACCCAAGTGCCACTCAAAATTTTGAGTTGAGAACAGATGTGATGCACAATCTAGAATAACGACAAAACTTTCCCATAATAGTAAGGTGTGAGAGGTGTGTTGGAGAAGTTATTATATGAGGTGTTGACATCTGTAAAAACTTACCCCAAGTGCCACTCTCAATTTCGAGTTGAGAATAGTTTTGATTCTTATCAAGATTAGAGACAAAACTTCCCTAAAATAGTAAAAGGTGAGAGGTGTGTTGGATAAGTCTTTACATCAGATGTTGACACCTGTATAAACCTACCCCAAGTGCTACTCTAAATTTTGAGTTGTGAACAGTTGTGATGCACAATGTTGAATGGTGACGAAACTTTCCCAAAATAGTAAGTGGTGAGAGGTGTGTTGGAGAAGTCATTACATCTGGTGCTAACACCTGTAAAACCATACCTTAAGTGTCACTTTCAATTTTGAGTTGAGAACAGCTGTGATGCACAATCTAGAATAGAGGCAAAACTTTCCCAAAATAGTAAGGGGTGAGAGGTGTGTTGGAGATGTCATTATATCCGGTGTTGACACCTGTATAAACCAACCCCAAGTGCTTCTCTAAATTTTGAGTCTAGAACAGCTGTGATGCACAATCTAGAAAAGCGACAAAACTTTCCCAAAATAGTAAGTGGTGGGAGGTGTGTTGGAGAAGTCATTACATCAGGTGTTGACATCTGCAAAAACTTAACCCAGGTGCCACTCTCAATTTTCAGTTTTGAACAGCTGTTATGCATAATTTAGAGTAGAGGCAAAATTTTCCCAAAATAGTAAGGGCTGAGAGGTGTGTTTAAGAAGTCATTACATAAGGCGTTGACACTTGAAAAAACATGCCCCAAGTGCTACTCTCAATTTTGAGTTAAGAACAACTGTAATGCACAATCCAGAAAAGCAATAAACTTTACCAAAATAGTAAGTGGTGGGAGGTGTGTTGGAGAAGTCATTACATCTGGTGTTGACACATGTAAAAACTTAACCCAAGTGCCACTCTCAATTTTGAGTGTAGAACAGATGGGATGCACAATCTAGAATAACGCAAAACCGTCCCAAAATAGTAAGGTGCGAGAGGTGTGTTGGAGAAGTCATTATTTCAGGTGTTGACACCTATAAAAACTTGCCGCAAGTGCAACTCGAAATTTTGAGTCGAGAACAGCTGTGATGCACAATCCAGAAAAGCGACAAAACTTCCCCAAAATAGTAGTGGTTGGAGGTGTTTTGGAGAAGTCATTATATAAAGTGTTGACACCTGTAAAAACTTAACCCAAGTGCTACACTAAATTTTGGGTGAAGAACAGCTATGATACACAATCTTGAAAAGCGACTAAACTTTCCCAAAATAGTAAGTTACGAGAGATTTGTTGGAGAAGTCATTACATCAAGTGTTGACACCTGTAAAAACTTACCCCAAGTGCCACTGTCAATTTTGAGTTGAGAACAGCTTTGATGCTCTTTCAAGGTTAGAGACAAAACATCCCCAAAATAGAAAGACGTGGGAGGTATGTTGGATAAGTCATTACATCAGGTGTTAACACTTGTAAAACCTTACCTCAAGTGTCACTCTCAATTTGGAGTTGAGAACAGCTGTGATGCACAATCTAGAATAGAGGTAAAACTTTCCCAAAATAGTAAGGTGTAAGAGGTTTGTTGGAGAAATCATTATATAAGGCGTTGACACAATCTAGAATAGCAACAAAACTTTCCCAAAATAGTAAGCTGTGAGAGGTGTGTTGTAGAAGTTAGTATGTCTAATGTTGAAAGCTATAAAAGCTTACCCTAAGTGCTATTCTCAATTTTGAGTTGAGAACAACTGTGATGCACAATCTAGAATAACTACAAAACTTTCCTATAATAGTAAGCAGTGAGAGGTGTGATGGAGAAGTCATTATATCAGGTGTTGACATCTGTAAAAACTTAGCCAAAGTGTCACTCTCAATTTTTAGTTGAGAGCTGTTGCGAAGCTCTATGACGATTAGAGACAAAACTTCCCTAAAATAGTAAGAGGTGAGGGGTGTGTTGGATAAGTCTTTACATAAGGCGTTGATACAATCTAGAATAGCAACAAAACTTTCCCAAAATAGTAAGCTCTGAGGGGTGTGTTGTAGAAGTCATTATGTCAGGGGTTGAAACCTATAAAAGCTTACCATAAGTGTTACTCTCAATTTGGAGTTGAGAACAACTGCGATGCATAATTTAGAATAACGGCAAAACTTTCCCAAAACAGTAAGCCGTGAGAGGTATGTTGGAGAAGTCATTATTTTAGGTGTTGACACCTGTAAAAACTTACCCCAAGCGCTGCTCTAAATTTTGAGTCGAGAATAACTTTGATCCACAATCTAGAATAGCGGCAAAACTTTCCCAAAATAGTAAGGTGTGAGAGGTGTGTTGGAGAAGTCTTTACATAAGGCGTTAATACAATCTAGAATAGCGGCAAAACTTTCCGAAAATAGTAAGCTGTGAGAGGTGTGCTGTAGAAGTTCATATGTCAGGTATTGAAACCTATAAAAGCGTACCATAAGTATTACTCTCAATGTTGAGTTGAGAACCACTATGATGCGCAATCTAGAATAACGACAAAACTTTCCCAAAATAGTAAGCGGTGAGAGGTGTGTTGGAGAAGTCCTTATATTAGGTGTTGACACCTGTAACAACATACCCCAAATGCTGCTCTAAATTTTGAGTCGAGAACAACTGTGATGCATAATCTAGAATAGAGGCAAAACTTTCCCAAAATAGTAAGGTATGAGAGGTGTGTTGGAGAAGTCATTACATCAGGCGTTCATACAATCTAGAAGTGCGAGTTTTAGTTTTGAGTTGAGAAGAACTGTGATGCACAATCTATAATAGTGACAAAATATTCCAAAAATTGTAAGTGATGAGAGGCGTTTTAGAGAAGTGATTACATCTAGTGTTGACACCAGTATAAACTTATCCCATTGGCTACCTTAAATATTGAGTTGAAAACAGCTGCGATGCACAATATAGAATCGCGACAAAACTTTCCCGAAATAGTAGTGGTTGGAGGTTTTTTCGACAAGTCATTACATAAAATGTTAACACCTGTAAAAATTTACCCCAAGTGCTACACTAAATTTTGAGTTGAGAACAGCTATGATACACAATCTTGAAAAGCGACTCAACTTTCCCAAAATAGTAAGGTACGAGGGTTTGTTGGAGTAGTTTTTACATCAAGTGTTGACACCTGTAAAAACTTACCCCAAGTGCCACTTTCAATTTTGAGTTGAGAACAGCTTTGATGATCTAACTAGATTTGAGACAAAACATCCCCAAAATAGTAAGTGGTGGGTGATGTGTTGGATAAGTCATTACATCAGATGTTGACACCGGTATAAACTTACCCTAAGTGCTATTCTAAATTTTGAGTTGAGAACAGCTTTGAAGCACAATCCAGAATGGCGGCAAAACTTTCCAAAAATAGTAAGTGGTGAAAGGTGTGTTGAAGAAGTCATTACATGAGGTGTTAACACTTGTAAAACCTTACCTCAAGTGTCACTCTCAATTTTGAGTTGAGAACAGCTGTGAGACACCATCTGGAAAAGCGACTAAACTTTCCCAAAATAGTAAGTTGCGAGAGGTTTGTTGGAGAAGTCATTACATCAAGTGTTGACACCTGTAAAAACTTACCCCAAGTGCCATTCTCAATTTTGAGTTGAGAACAGCTTTGATGCTCTATCAAGATTAGAGACAAAACATCCCCAAAATAGTAAGAGGTGGGAGACGTGTTGGATAAGTCATTACATAAGGTGTTAACACTTGTAAAACCTTACCTCAAGTGTCACTCTCAATTTTGAGTTGAGAACAGCTGTGATGCGTAAACTAGAATAGAAGCAAAACTTTCCCAAAATAGTAAGGTGTGAGAGATGTGTTGGAGAAATCATTACATAAGGCGTTGACACAATCTAGAATAAAGACAAAACTTTCCCAAAATAGTCAGCTGTGAGAGGTGTGTTGTAGAAGTCATTATGTCTAATGTTGAAAGCTATAAAAGCTTACCCTAAGTGCTACTCTCAATTTTGAGTTGAGAACAACTATGATGCACAATCTAGAATAACGGCAAAACTTTACCAAAATAGTAAGCCGGGAGAGGTGTGTTGGAGAAGTCAATATATTTGGTGTTGACACCGGTAAAAACTTACCCTAAGTGCAGCGCTAAATTTTTAGTCGAGAACAACTGTGATGCACAATCTAGAATAGAGGCTAAACTTTGCCAAAATAGTTAGGTGTGAGAGTTGTGTTGGAGAAGTTTTTACGTAAGGCTTTCATACAATATAGAATAGCGACAAAACTTTCCCAAAATTGTAAGCTGTGAGAGGTGTGTTGTAGAAGTCATTATGTCAGGTGTTGAAACCTATAAAAGCTTACCATAAGTGTTACTCTCAATTTTGAGTTGAGAACAACTGTGATGCGCAATCTAGAATAACGACAAAACTTTCCCAAAATAGTAAGCATTGAGAGGTGTGTTGGAGAAGTCATTATATTAGGTGTTGACACCTGTAAAAACTTACCCCAAGTGCGGTTCTAAATTTTGAGTCGAGAACAACTGTGATGCACAATCTAGAATAGAGGCAAAACTTTCCCAAAATAGTATGGTGTGGGAGGTGTGTTGGAGAAGTCATTACATAAGGCGTTGATACAATCTAGAAGTGCGAGTTTTAGTTTTGAGTTGAGAACAACTGTGATGCACAATCTAGAATAGTGACAAAATATTCCAAAAATTGTAAGTGATGAAAGGCGTTTTAGAGAAGTGATTACATCTAGTGTTGACACCAGTGTAAACTTATCCCAAGGGCAACTCTAAATTTTGAGTTGAGAACAGCTGTGATTCACAATCTAGAATAGCGAGAAAACTTTCCCAAAGTAGTAGTGGTTGGAGGTGTTTTCGAGACGTCATTATATAAAATGTTATCACCTGTAAAAACTTACCCCTTGTGCTACGCTAAATTTTGAGTTGAGAACAGCTATGATACACCATCTAGAAGAGCGACTAAACTTTCCCAAAATAGTAAGTTGCGATAGTTTTAATGTAAAAGTCATTACATCAAGTGTTGACACCTGCAAAAACTTACCCCAAGTGCCACTCTCAATTTTGAGTTGAGAACAGCTTTGTTACTCTATCAAGATTAGAGACAAAACATCCCCAAAATAGATAGAGGTGGGAGGTGTGTTGGATAAGTCATTACATCAGATGTTGACACCTGTATAAACTTACCCCAAGTGCTATTCTACATTTTGATTTGAGAACAACTTTGATGCATAATGTAGAATAGCGGCAAAACTTTCCAAAAATGTTAAGTGGTTAGAATTTTGTTGAAAAGTCATTACGTCAGGTGTTAACACTTGTTAAACCTTACCTCAAGTGTCATTCTCAATTTTGAGTTGAGAACAGCTATGACGCACAATCTAGAATAAAGGCAAAAGTTTCCCAAAATAGTAATGTGTGAGAGGTGCGTTGAAGAATTCATTACATAAGGCATTGACGCAATCTAGAATAGCGACAAAACTTTCCCAAAATAGTAGGCTGTGAGAGGTGTGTTGTAGAAGTCATTATGTCAAATGTTGAAAGTTGTAAAAGCTTACCCTAAATGCTACTCTCAATTTTGAGTTGAGAACAACTGTGATGCACAATCTAGAATAATGTCAAAACATTCCCAAAATAGTAAGCGGTGAGAGGTGTGTTGGATATGTCTTTACATCAGGTGTTGACACCAGTAAAAACTTACTCCATGTGCTACACTCAATTTTGAGTTGACAACCGATGTGATGCACAATCTAGAATAACTACAAAACTTTCCCAAAATAATAAGCAGTGAGTGGTGTGTTGTAGAATTTGTTATGTCTGGTGTTGAAACCTATAAAAGCTTACCCTAAATGCTACTCTCAATTTTGAGTTGAGAACAACTATCATGCAAAATCTAGAATAATGCAAAACTTTCCCAAAATAGTAAATGGTGAGAGGTGTGTTGTAGAAATCATAACATCAGTTGTTAAGACCTGTAAAACATTACCTCAAGTGCCACTCTAAATTTTGAGTTGAGAAGAGCTGTGATGCACAATCTAGAATAGAGGTAAAACTTTCCCAAAATATTAAGGGGTGAGAGGTGTGTTGGAGAACCCATTACATTAGGCGTTGACACCTGAAAAAACTTTCCCCAAGTGCTACTCTCAATTTTGAGTTGAGAACAGCTGTGATGCATAATATAGAAAAACGACAAAACTTTCCCAAAATCGTAAGTGGTGGGAGGTAAGTTGGAGAAGTCGTTACGTCAGGTGTTGACACCTGTAAAAACTTAACCTATGTGCCACTCTCAATTTTGAGTTGGAACAATTGTGATGCACAATCGAGAATAACGACAAAACTCTCCCAAAATAGTAAGGTGTGAGTGGTTTGTTGGAGATGTCATTATATCAGGTGTTGACACATGTAAAAATTTACCAGGTGTGCAACTCTCAATTTTGAGTTGAGAACAGTTTTGATGCACAATCTAAAAAAGCAACTAAACTATCCCAAAATAGTAAGTTGTGAGAGGTGTGTTGGAGAAGTCATCACATCAAGTGTTGACACCAGTAAAAACTTACCCCAAGTGCTACACACAATTTTGAGTTGAGAACAGTTGTGATGCACAATCTAGAATGTTGACAAAACTTTCCCAAAATAGTATTGGGATAGTACTATGTTGCGAAAGCCATTACATCAGGTGTTGACACTTGTAAAAACTTGCCCCAAGTGTGAGTTTTAGTTGAGTTGAGAACAACTGTGTTGCACAATCTAGAATAGTGACAAAATATTCCAAAAATAGTAAGTGATGAGAGGCGTTTTAGCGAAGTCATTACATCTAGTGTTTACACTTGTATAAACTTACCCCAAGTGCTACTCTAAATTTTGAGTTGAGAACAGCTGCGATGCACAATCTAGAATAGCGACAAAACTTTCCCAAAATAGTAAGTGGTGAGAGGTGTGTTGGAGTAGTCATTACATCCGGTGTTAACACCAGTAAAACCTTACCTCAAGTGTCACACTCAATTTTGAGTTGAGAACAGCTATGATGCACAATCTAGAGTAGAGACAAAACATTCCCAAAATAGTAAGAGGTGGGAGGTGTGCTGGAGAAGTCATTACATCAGGTGTTTACACCTGCAAAAACTTACCCCAATTACAACTCTCAATTTTGAGTTGAGAACAGTTGTGATGCACAATCTAGAATAGCGACAAAACTTTCCCAAAGTAGTAAGAGGTGAGAGGTATGTTGGAGAAGTCATTACCCCAGGTGTCACATAAAAACTTACCCCAAGTGTTACTCTCAATTTTGAGTTGAGAACAGTTGTGATGAACAAGCTAGAATAAGGACAAAACTTTCCCAAAATAGTAACGGATGAGAGATGTGTTGGAGAATTTTGAGTTGAGAACAGTTGTGATGCACAATCTTGAATAGTGGTAAAAGTTTCCTAAAATAGTAAAGGGTGAGATATGTGTTGGAGAAGTCATTACATAAGGCATTGACACCCGAAAATACTTACCCCAAGCACTACTCTCAATTTTGAATAGAGAACAGTTGTGATGCACAATCTAGCATAGATACAAAACTTTCCTAAAATAGTAAGGGGTGAGAAGTGCGATGTAGAAGCCATTACATCAGGTGTTAACACTTGTAAAATCTTAACCCAAGTGCCACTCAAAATTTTGAGTTGAGAACAGATGTGATGCACAGTCTAGAATAACGACAAAACTTTCCCATTATAGTAAAGTGTGAGAGGTGTGTTGGAGAAGTTATTATATCAGGTGTTGACATCTGTAAAAACTTACCCCAAGTGCCACTCTCAATTTCGAGTTGAGAATAGTTGTAATGCTTATCAAGATTAGAGACAAAACTTCCCTAAAATAGTAAAAGGTGAGAGGTGTGTTGGATAAGTCTATACATTAAATGTTGACACCTGTATAAACCTACCCCAAGTGCTACTCTAAATTTTGAGTTGTGAACAGTTGTGATGCACAATGTAGAATGGTGACGAAACTTTCCCAAAATAGTAAGTGGTGAGAGGTGTGTTGGAGAAGTCATTACATCTGGTGTTAACACCTGTTAAACCATACCTTAAGTGTCACTTTCAATTTTGAGTTGAGAACAGCTGTGATGCACAATCTAGAATAGAGGCAAAACTTTCCCAAAATAGTAAGGGGTGAGAGGTGTGTTGGAGATGTCATTATATCAGGTGTTGACACCTGTATAAACCTACCCCAAGTGCTTCTCTAAATTTTGAGTCTAGAACAGCTGTGATGCACAATCTAGAAAAGCGACAAAACTTTTCCAAAATAGTAAGTGGTGGGAGGTGTGTTGGAAAAGTCATTACATCAGGTGTTGACACCTGCAAAAACTTAACCCAGGTGCCACTCTCAATTTTCAGTTTTGAACAGCTGTTATGCATAATCTAGAGTAGAGGCAAAAATTTCCCAAAATAGTAAGGGCTGAGAGGTGTGTTTCAGAAGTCATTACATAAGGCGTTGACACATGAGAAAACATGCCCCAAGTGCTACTCTCAATTTTGAGTTAAGAACAACTGTAATGCACAATCCAGAAAAGCAATAAACTTTACCAAAATAGTAAGTGGTGGGAGGTGTGTTGGAGAAGTCATTACATCTGGTGTTGACACATGTAAAAACTTAACCCAAGTGCCACTCTCAATTTTGAGTGTAGAACAGATGGGATGCACAATCTAGAATAACGCAAAACGTTCCCAAAATAGTAAGATGCGAGAGGTGTGTTGGAGAAGTCATTATTCCAGGTGTTGACACCTATAAAAACTTACCGCAAGTGCAACTCGAAATTTTGAGTCGAGAACAGCAGTGATGCACAATCCAGAAAAGCGACAAAACTTCCCCAAAATAGTAGTGGTTGGAGGTGTTTTGGAGAAGTCATTATATAAAGTGTTGACACCTGTAAAAACTTAACCCAAGTGCTACACTAAATTTTGGGTGAAGAACAGCTATGATACACAATCTAGAAAAGCGATTAAACTTTCCCAAAATAGTAAGTTACGAGAGGTTTGTTGGAGAAGTCATTACATTAAGTGTTGACACCTATAAAAACATACCCCAAGTGCCACTCTCAATTTTGAGTTGAGAACAGCTTTGATGCTCTATCAAGATTAGAGACAAAACATCCCCAAAATAGTACGAGGTGGGAGGTGTGTTGGATAAGTCATTACATAAGGTGTTAACACTTGTAAAACCTTACCTCAAGTGTCACTCTCAATTTTGAGTTGAGAACAGCTGTGATGCGTAAACTAGAGTAGAAGCAAAACTTTCCCAAAATAGTAAGGTGTGAGAGATGTGTTGGAGAAATCATTACATAAGGCGTTGACACAATATAGAATAGCGACAAAACTTTCCCAAAATAGTCAGCTGTGAGAGGTGTGTTGTAGAAGTCATTATGTCTAATGTTGAAAGCTATAAAAGCATACCCTAAGTGCTACTCTCAATTTTGAGTTGAGAACAACTGTGATGCACAATCTAGAATAACTGCAAAACTTTCCCATAATAGTAAGTAGTTTAAGGTGTGATGGAGAAGTCATTATATCAGGTGTTGACATCTATAAAAACTTAGGCAAAGTGTCACTCTCAATTTTTAGTTGAGAGCTGTTGTGAAGCTCTATGAAGATTAGAGACAAAACTTCCCTAAAATAGTAAGAGGTGAGGGGCGTGTTGGATCAGTCTTTACATAAGGCGTTGATACAATCTAGAATAGCGACAAAACATCCCCAAAATAGTAAGTGGTGGGTGGTGTGTTGGATAAGTCATTACATCAGATGTTGACACCTGTATAAACTTACCCTAAGTGCTATTCAAAATTTTGAGTTGAGAACAGCTTTGAAGCACAATCCAGAATGGCGGCAAAACTTTCCAAAAATAGTAAGTGGTGAAAGGTGTGTTGAAGAAGTCATTACATCAGGTGTTAACACTTGTAAAACCTTACCTCAAGTGTCACTCTCAATTTTGAGTTGAGAACAGCTGTGAGACACAATCTGGAAAAGCGACTAAACTTTCCCAAAATAGTAAGTTACGAGAGGTTTGTTGGAGAAGTCATTACATTAAGTGTTGACACCTATAAAAACATACCCCAAGTGCCACTCTCAATTTTGAGTTGAGAACAGCTTTGATGCTCTATCAAGATTAGAGACAAAACATCCCCAAAATAGTACGAGGTGGGAGGTGTGTTGGATAAGTCATTACATAAGGTGTTAACACTTGTAAAACCTTACCTCAAGTGTCACTCTCAATTTTGAGTTGAGAACAGCTGTGATGCGTAAACTAGAGTAGAAGCAAAACTTTCCCAAAATAGTAAGGTGTGAGAGATGTGTTGGAGAAATCATTACATAAGGCGTTGACACAATATAGAATAGCGACAAAACTTTCCCAAAATAGTCAGCTGTGAGAGGTGTGTTGTAGAAGTCATTATGTCTAATGTTGAAAGCTATAAAAGCATACCCTAAGTGCTACTCTCAATTTTGAGTTGAGAACAACTGTGATGCACAATCTAAAATAACGGCAAAACTTTACCAAAATAGTAAGCCGGGAGAGATGTGTTGGAGAAGTCAATATATTTGGTGTTGACACCGGTAAAAACTTACCCCAAGTGCAGCGCTAAATTTTTAGTCGAGAACAACTGTGATGCACAATCTAGAATAGAGGCTAAACTTTGCCAAAATAGTTAGGTGTGAGAGTTGTGTTGGAAAAGTTTTTACGTAAGGCTTTCATACAATATAGAATAGCGCCAAAACTTTCCCAAAATTGTAAGCTGTGAGAGGTGTGTTGTAGAAGTCATTATGTCAAGTGTTCAAACCTATAAAAGCTTACCATAAGTGTTACTCTCAATTTTGAGTTGAGAACAACTGTGATGCGTAATCTAGAATAACTACAAAACTTTCCCAAAATAGTAAGCATTGAGAGGTGTGTTGGAGAAGTCATTATATTAGGTGTTGACACCTGTAAAAACTTACCCCAAGTGCGGTTCTAAATTTTGAGTCGAGAACAACTGTGATGCACAATCTAGAATAGAGGCAAAACTTTCCCAAAATAGTATGGTGTGGGAGGTGTGTTGGAGAAGTCATTACATAAGGCGTTGATACAATCTAGAAGTGCGAGTTTTAGTTTTGAGTTGAGAACAACTGTGATGCACAATCTAGAATAGTGACAAAATATTCCAAAAATTGTAAGTGATGAGAGGCATTTTAGAGAAGTGATTACATCTAGTGTTGACACCAGCGTAAACTTATCCCAAGGGCAACTCTAAATTTTGAGTTGAGAACAGCTGTGATGCACAATCTAGAATAGCGACAAAACTTTCCCAAAGTAGTAGTGGTGGGAGGTGTTTTAGAGAAGTCATTATATAAAATGTTATCACCTGTAAAAACTTACCCCATGTGCTACGCTAAATTTTGAGTTAAGAACAGCTATGATACACAATCTAGAAAAGCGACTAAACTTTCCCAAAATAGTAAGTTGCGAGAGGTTTAATGGAAAAGTCATTACATCAAGTGTTGACACCTGTAAAAACTTACCCCAAGTGCCACTCTCAATTTTGAGTTGAGAACAGCTTTGTTACTCTATCAAGATTAGAGACAAAACATCCCCAAAATAGTTAGAGGTGGGAGGTGTGTTGGATAAGTCATTACATCAGATGTTGACACCTGTATAAACTTACCCCAAGTGCTATTCTACATTTTGATTTGAGGACAACTTTGATGCACAATCTAGAATAGCGGCAAAACTTTCCAAAAATGTTAAGTGGTGAGAATTTTGTTGAGAAGTCATTACATCAGGTGTTAACACTTGTAAAACCTTACCTCAAGTGTCATTCTCAATTTTGAGTTGAGAACAGCTATGACGCACAATCTGGAATAAAGGCAAAACTTTCCCAAAACAGTAAGGTCTTAGAGGTGTGTTTGATAACATTAGGTGTTGATACCTGCAAAAACTTAACCCAGGTGTCACTCTCAATTTTGCGTAGTGAACAGCTGTGATGCATAATCTAGAATAGAGGCAAAATTTTCCCAAAATAGTAAGGGCTTAGAGGTGTGTTTGAGAAGTCATTACATAAGGCGTTGACACCTGAAAGAACTTACCCAAGTGCTACTCTCAATTTTGAGTTAAGAACAGTTGTAATGCACAATCTTGAAAAGCAACAAACTTTCCCAAAATAGTAAGTGGTGGGAGGTGTGTTGGAGAAGTCTTTACATCTGGTGTTGGCACCTGTAAAAATTTAACCCAAGTGCCACTCTCAATTTTGATTGTAGTACAGATGAGATGAATAATCTTGAATAACGTAAAACGTTCCCAAAATAGTAAGGTGTGAGAGGTGTGTTGGAGAAGTCATTATATCAGGTGTTGACACCTGTAAAAACTTACCCCAAGTGTAACTCTAAATTTTGAGTCAAGAACAGCTGCGATGCACAATCTAGAAAAGAGACAAAACTTCCCCAAAATAGTAGTGGTTGGAGCTGTTTTGGAGAAGTCATTACATAAAGTGTTGACACCTGTAAAAACTTACCCCAAGTGCTACACTAAATTTTGAATGGAGAACAACTATGATACACAATCTAGAAAAGCGACTAAACTTTCCCAAAATAGTAAGTTGCAAGAGGTTTGTTGGAGAAGTCATTACATCAAGTGTTGACACCAGTAAAAACATACCCCAAGTGCCATTCTCTATTTTGAGTTGAGAACAGCTTTGATGCTCTACCAAGATTAGAGACAAAACATCCCCAAAATGGTAAGAGGTGGGAGGTGTGTTGGATAAGTCATTACATCAGATGTAGACACCTGTATAAACTTACCCCAAGTGCAACTCAAAATTTTGAGTGGAGAACAGCTTTGATGCACAATCTAGAATAGCGGTAAAACATTCCAAAACAAGTAAGTGGTGAAAGGAGTGTTGGAGAAGTCATTACATCAGGTGTTAATACTTGTAAAACCTTACTCAAGTGTCACTCTCAATTTTGAGTTGAGAACAGCTGTCATACACAATCGAGAAAAGCGACTAAACTTTCCCAAAATAATGAGTTGCGAGTGGTTTGTTGGAGAAGTCATTACATCAAGTGCTGACACCTGTAAAAACTTACCCCAAGTACCACTCTCAATTTTGCCTTGAGAACAGCTTTGACGCTCTATCAAGATTAGAGACAAAACATCCCCAAAATAGTAAGAGGTGGGAGGTATGTTGGATAAGTCATTACATCAGGTGTTAACACTTGTAAAACCTTACCTTAAGTGTCACTCTCAATTTTGAGTTGAGAACAGCTGTGATGCACAATCTAGAATAGAGGCAAAACTTACCCAAAATAGTAAGGTGTGAGAGGTGTGTTGGAGAAATCATTACACAAGCCGTTGACACAATCTAGAATAGCGACAAAACTTTCCCAAAATAGTAAGCTGTGAGAGGTGTGTTGTAGAAGTATTTATGTCTAATGTTGAAAGCTATAAAAGCTTACCCTATGTGCTACTCTTAATTTTGAGTTGGGAACAACTGTGATGCACAATCTAGAACAACGACAAAACTTTCCCATAATAGTAAGCGGTGAGAGGTGTGATGGAGAAGTCATTATATCAGGTGTTGACATCTGTAAAAACTTAGCCCAAGTGCCACACTCAATTTTTAGTTGAGAGCTGCTGCGATGCTATATGAATATTAGAGACAAAACTTCGCTAAAATAGTAAGAGGTGAGGGGTGTGTTGGATTAGTCTTTACATAAGGCGTTGATACAATCTAGAACAGCGACAAAACTTTCCCAAAATAGTAAGCTGTGAGAGGTGTGTTGTAGAAGTCATTATGTCTAATGTTGAAAGCTATTAAAACTTACCCTAAATGCTACTCTCAATTTTGAGTTGAGAACAACTGTGATGCACAATCTAGAATAGCGACAAAACTTTACCATAATTGTAAGCGGTGAGAGGTTTGTTGGAGAAGTTATTATATCAGCTGTTGACACCAGTAAAAACTTTTAGTTGAGATCTGCTATGATGCTCTATGAAGATTAGAGACAAAACCTCCTTAAAATAGTAAGAGGTGAAGGGTGTGTTGGATAAGTCTTTACATAATGCGTTGATACAATCTAGAATAGTGGCAAAACTTTCCCAAAATAGTAAGCTGTGAGTGGTGTGTTGTAGAAGTCATTATGTCAGGTGTTGAAACCTATAAAAGCTTACCATAAGTGCTACTCTCAATTTGGAGTTGAGTACAACTGTGATGCACAATCTACAATAACGACAAGACTTTTCCAAAATAGTAAGCTGTGAGTGGTGTGTTCTAGGATGCGTTGGAAAGCTTAGAGAATTATCTACAAGTCTTATTTCAGGTGTTAAGGCCAAATTCGGCTTCTAAAGTTTTGCGTCGCGAGGATACACTCGCCTCGCGAACCTGACAGCCAGATTTTACAGCCCTCGGGTTCGCCTCGCGAAAGGCCACTCGCCTCGGGAATCTGCGCGCACCAGGATCGTGTTTTTGGGCTTCTAATTAGCCCATAATGACCCTAAATCATATTTATACCCTAAGACTCGACCTAAACCTACCTTCTAAGTCGAAAAACTCCCAGAAACTGCCTCTTCCTCTCCAAACAAGGATTCCTAAACCATTTCCAAGGATCCCTGAAGGAGATTGCACCATTGTTCATCGTTCTTCATCTCTTTCGCTTGAAGAGCATCATTGCCATCACAAGCCCTCTTCCTAGTTGCTGCTCTTGAACCTTTTGGGGCCGTGATCGTGAAGTCAAGCGTCGTGAGATCGAGCATTCGTGTAGACGCAACCTTTTTCGGACCTTTTCCTTCCTTTATTCGTGGTGATTGTCATACCAGGTATGGGGGGAAGAAATAGATCATGAGTATGTGGGTTTTGGGATAGGTTAAGATGAAGGGGTTAACCCATGACCCCTATATGTTTGTCTATATGCATTGTAAATGCCTATGAATATGCTATGAGTGTAATTATGTGTATGTTATGTATATGCCATGTATATGCCCATGTGAATACTGTGTAAATATACATGTTTATGGTTCTATGATTATGATTATGGGTGTTTGTCTTGATGATATGATTCAAATAGTATGATGTGTAAGGAATAATATGAATATAGATACGATATGCATTGATGAGATTGTATGAGGTGCAATGATAATGATGACTTGATGATGATGTGCATTACAATAAAGAAAATAGGATTGGTGAAAGAACATAGCTTAGGGACGTTTGGCACCCCATAATGAATGAGTTGTTAGGAGAGGCGAGATTGATAATATTGGATTAGTCTTGGAAACCCATAGGGATGATTCTTGAGAGATGGGACGATAAGTATAGGGATAACTTAGAGAAATTCTTATGATTCCCACATCTGTCATGATTCGCCTGGCGAATAACCATTCGCGAGGCGAGACAGAGAGACCATTCGTGGTCTGACGTGATTCGCCTAGCGGATTGTAATCCGCGAGGCGAATGAAAGAACTAAGTATTAGGGCTCTCGGGCTCGCCTCGCGAGCTAGGATTCGCCTAGCGAATCTGAGAACCTGTTTAGGAGCTCTCGGGATCGCTTCGCGAGCCAGGAATCGCCTAGCAAATCTGAGAACCTGTGTAGGAAGCTCTCGGGCTCGCCTCGCGAGCCACGATTCGCCTAGCGAATCTGGGTTTCTCACCCAGATTCTGTTGTGAAGAAGAAATAAATAGGGTGATGGAAAAATGACTGTGAGATCACAATTCAAGGTTAATAGTATAGAAAAGAACGTTAATATTAAGGACGATATGATAATATTGGCAATGTTGATAAAGGCAATAATGATGGTTAGCGCCTAGTTGTTTGATGATCATCGTTGATGGTCATTGTTGATAATCAATGTGATTGATTATGATGATAATATTGGCAATGTTGATAAAGGCAATAACGATAGTTAGCGCCTAGTTGATTTATGATCATCGTTGATGGTCATTGTTGATAATCAATGTGATTGATTATGATGGTGGATGGTTGGACATGTGTTTGCATGTTGTTGAGCATAGCATGCATCATACGTTGACGTCGATATGTTGGGTGGAAAGCAAACGATGAATCGCGATAGTGGAGGCCACGATGGGTGTTATCCCGGCCTTGCGGGTACATTGGGTAGGGAAATTCCAGGTGACATGGGCTAGCTACCTATTGTCGGAGTGACCTAAAGGATAAGCTTGAGTACCCTGACTAGCCACTATACGTTATCAGGATTAGTGAGAGTGTTCGGGGATGGCCCACGGTCTGGCAAATCATCCACGTTGATAACCGGACATGTACTCCTAATCGTCTTTCCAGAGTTAGAGTTGTTGGCCACATGCATACGGAGTAGTGATGTTGCATTCGCATTGACATGCATCCTTGATATATATCGATTATATCTGTGCTGATTGATGTATGTTGTATGCCATCTTAATTACTATTCCATTCCGTTTACATATATTCATGATTGTGTTTCTTACCCCTCTCTTTGTTATTCTTGTGCATATGTTGTGGTATATGCAGAGGAGGGTGAGCATGCTGACGAGGAGTGATCCCGAGGAGATCTCTCTCAGTAGTTAGGATTTATGATTCATGTTATTTGGTTTTATTCCGATGTATTACCGGTATTTGTATACCAGCTCTGATATGTGACATCGGGATTTGGGTTACATTTATTATTTATGTTTTCCGCAGTTCGTTTTTAAAGGATTTTGATCATTTCAGATTCCTATGTTTTACGTTATAGATGATGTGATGCACATTACCCTTGAGAATATGTTTTTATTTTAATTGTTATATTTTTTTAAAGACATGTATGATTTTATTTATATTTTATTATATGCGGGGTAGTGGGTGTCACATTTAGTGGTATCAGAGCCGGTCTGTCCTACAGGCCGGGGTATGTGTCTGTTGTGTTCTCTTCTGTGTACTCTTATATGATTGTCCGTGACGATGGTATAGAGTATTAAGTGTTTAGTTTTGTTTTACCTGACTTTCGATATTAAGCAATTTGCTTGAACGATGCAGGAAGTTATGGCAGGTAGAAACGATCGTGCGATTGCTGATGCCCTGGAAGCATTAGCTAATGCCATAGGGCAGAATCAGAATCACAACGGAGGTGGACCTGCTGAATTTCAGGGTTTGGATAAGTTCCAGAGGAATAATCCACCATCCTTCAAGGGAGCTTATGACCCTGAAGGTGCTCAGACATGGATTCGGGAACTTGAAAATATCTTTCGGGCCATGGCATGCACCGATGCACAGAAGGTTACCTTTGCTACCTTCATGTTAGTAGAAGAAGCTGAACATTGGTGGGAGAATTGCCACCAACGTTTGGAAGCTGAGGGCGCCGCTATTACTTGGGATGCCTTCAAGGAGAGATTCTTGGGGAAGTATTTTCCTGCTGATATACGCGACAAGAAGGAGATGGAGTTTCTAGCTTTGACTCAGGGAAGCATGTCCGTTGGGGAATATGCCGCTAAGTTTGAGGAGTTGTCACGTTACTATCCACTCAACCAGTATTGTAATGATGATCGCTCCAAGTGTGTGAAGTTTGAGAATGGTTTGCGCCCAGAGATTAAGCAAGCCATCAGCTACCAGGAAATCCGTGTTTTCCCCACCTTGGTGAACAAATGCAGAATCTTTGAGGAAGACTACAAGTCCAGAGTTGCCCAGTTCAAGAATTCTGGTCCTCAAGGGAGTAAGAGGATGACTCAGCAAGATAAAAGGAAGCAGCAGTTGGCACCAGTTAGTCGTGGGTTCAAGCACGCCGGCAAGAAACCGCAGTATACGTTGGGACCAGCTAGTGGCGGAGGATTTGCCTCTTCTAGGCCAATCAGGTGTGGCAAGTGTGGTAAGGAGCACTTTACTCGGGACTGCAAGGAAACAGACATCATCTGCTTCAAGTGTGGGAAGCCTGGTCATATCAGTAAGGATTGTAGTGGGGAAAAGATGGAGCCGCAGAGTGCCAGCAAGAGTTCTCAAGCCAATCGACTGAGGACAAGCGGGAGAGTCTTCACTCTCAGTGGAGCTGAAGCCTCAGAATCCGAAGACCTGATTCAAGGTAAGTGCCTCATCAAAGGGACTCCTTTAATAGTGTTGTTTGATTCGGGTGCGTCGCATTCTTTCATATCACATGATTGTGTTGAGTACCTTAGATTACCTGTTGACCAACTTGAATATGATTTAGTTGTTGCTACCCCTACCAATAAGCCTGTTGTTACCTCACACATTTGTAAAGGTTGTTCCATTGTCATTGATGATAGAAACTTCATAGTTGATCTTATATGCTTACCCCTTAAACAACTTGATGTCATTCTTGGTATGGACTGGTTATCCGCCAATCATGTCCTTTTAAATTGCTTTGATAAAACTGTTGTTTTTGGGACTGCTGTCGATCCTAAGGATCCGAGTTTTCTGTCTGCTAACCAAGTCAAGGCTTCTATTAGAGAAGAAGCCCAAGTATACATGATCTTATTTTCCCTGGAAGTAGAGAGAAATGCTGAGGTTAAGGATGTGCCATTTGTGAGAGAGTTCCCAGAAGTTTTTCCAGAGGACATTTTTAGTTTGCCACCTGAGAGAGAGGTTGAGTTTAACATAGACTTAGTGCCAGGTACAGGACCGATATCCATAGCACCTTATAGGATGTCCCCTCTAGAGCTAGCTGAGTTGAAGAAACAGTTAGAGGAATTGCTCCAGAAGCAGTTTGTTAGGCCTAGTGTGTCTCCGTGGGGAGCGCCGGTGTTGTTGGTGAAGAAGAAAGATGGCAGCATGAGGTTGTGTGTCGATTATCGACAACTCAACAAGGTGACCGTTAAGAATAGGTACCCTCTTCCTAGGATAGATGACCTTATGGACCAGCTGATAGGAGCCTGTGTGTTTTCTAAGATAGATTTGAGATCAGGTTACCATCAAATTCGGGTCAAGTCTGAGGACATTCCGAAGACTGCGTTCAGAACACGCTATGGCCATTATGAGTACCTAGTTATGCCTTTTGGTGTGACTAATGCCCCTGCTGTGTTCATGGACTACATGAACAAGATCTTTCATCCATACTTGGATAGGTTTGTAGTTGTTTTCATAGATGATATCCTAGTATACTCTAAGACCAGGGAAGAACATGAGGAACACTTGAGGATAGTCTTGAAGACCCTTAAGGAAAAACAGTTGTATGCCAAGTTGTCTAAGTGTGAGTTCTGGTTAGAGGAGGTGAGTTTCTTAGGACACATCATCTCTAAAGGAGGAATAGCTGTAGACCCATCTAAGGTAGAAACCGTGCTCCAATGGGAAGCACCTAAGTCAGTGACTGAGGTTAGGAGTTTCTTGGGTTTAGCCGGGTACTATAGGAGGTTTATAGAAGGATTCTCTAAGATAGCTTTGCCTATGACCCGCCTTACTAAGAAAGGTCAGATCTTTGTGTGGGATTCTAAGTGTGAGGAAAGTTTTCAGGAGTTGAAGAATAGGTTGACCTCTGCACCTGTGTTAGTGTTGCCCAATCCTAGTGAACCTTTTGTGGTGTATTGTGATGCTTCAAAGCAAGGTTTAGGTGGTGTGTTGATGCAGAATGGTCAGGTAGTAGCTTACGCTTCTAGGCAGCTTAAGATCCATGAGAAGAATTATCCTACCCACGACTTGGAGTTAGGAGCCGTAGTGTTTGCATTAAAGATTTGGAGGCATTATCTTTACGGAGCTAGATTTGAGGTCTTTAGTGATCATAAAAGTTTGAAATACCTATTTGACCAAAAGGAGCTGAATATGAGAGAGCGTAGGTGGATGGAATTTCTTAAAGATTATGAGTTTGAGTTGAGTTACCACCCAGGTAAGGCCAATGTAGTGGCTGATGCTTTGAGTAGAAAAACCTTATATATTTCAGCCTTGATGGTTAGAGAGATGGATTTGATAGAGGAGTTTAGAGATTTGAGTTTAGCTTGGGAAGTTACCCCTAAGAGCATTAGACTAGGAATGTTGAAAATTACTAGCAGTTTGATGGATCAGATTAGAGAAGGGCAAAAGATAGATGTGTACCTTTTAGACCAGAGAGAGTTGATTGCTCAGGGTAGAAACCTTAGTTTTAAGGAAGGGACGGATGGAATTTTGAGGTTCCAAGATAGGGTTTGTATACCTGATGTTCCAGAGCTCAGGAAGTTGATCCTTGAGGAAGGACATAGGAGTGGTTTGAGTGTTCACCTAGGAGCCACAAAGATGTATCAGGATCTGAAACGAATGTTTTGGTGGCCTAGGATGAAAAAGGATGTAGCTGAGTTTGTGTATGCTTGCTTAGTGTGTCAGAAGGCTAAGATAGAGCACCAGAAACCTTCGGGTAAGTTGCAACCTTTGAGTATTCTTGAGTGGAAGTGGGATAGTATCTCTATGGATTTTGTGTCTGGACTCCCTAGGACTCCAGCTGGTTGTGATGTCATATGGGTTGTTGTGGACAGGTTAACCAAATCTGCCCATTTCATCCCTATGAACATGGAATATCCATTAGAGAAGTTGACTGGGTTGTATATCAGAGAAATAGTTAGATTGCATGGGGTACCGTCTAGCATAGTTTCAGACAGAGATCCTAGATTTACCTCTAGATTTTGGAATAGTTTGCATGAGGCCTTAGGAACTAAGCTTAGATTGAGTTCAGCTTATCACCCACAGACCGATGGTCAGTCTGAGAGAACAATCCAATCCTTAGAGGACTTGTTGAGGGCGTGTGTGCTAGAGCAGTCTGGTAGTTGGGATAAGTTTTTACCCCTTATAGAGTTTACCTACAACAATAGCTTCCATTCCAGTATTGGGATGGCACCTTATGAGGCTTTGTATGGTAGGAGGTGTAGGACACCTTTGTGTTGGAATGAGCCTGGAGAGAATGTTGTGTTAGGACCTGAGGTAGTGCAAGAGACTACAGAGAAAGTGAGGATGATACAAGAAAAGATGAGAGTGGCACAGAGTAGGCAAAAGAGTTACCATGATAAGAGAAGAAAAACTCTCGAATTCCAGGAGGGGGATCATGTGTTTTTGCGAGTTACTCCAACAACTGGGGTTGGCAGAGTAATGAAAGCGAGGAAACTTACTCCTAGATTCATTGGCCCTTACCAAATTCTAAAAAGAGTCGGTGAAGTCGCCTACCAGATAGCTTTACCCCCGTTCTTGTCAAATCTTCATAATGTGTTTCATGTGTCTCAACTTCGAAAGTATGTTCATGATCCAAGCCACGTGATAGTACCCGATATCATTCCACTAAAGGATAACTTGACTTTCGAGGTGTTACCGCTTCGGGTTGAAGATCGAAGGGTCAAGCAAATGAGAGGGAAGGAAATCCCCTTGGTCAAGGTCGTTTGGAGTGGAGCTACAGAAGAAAGTGCTACTTGGGAGTTGGAGAGCAAGATGAAGGAGTCATATCCGCATATGTTTACTCAAGGTGAGTAGAAATTTCGAGGACGAAATTTTTATAAGGGGGGTGGAATTGTAACACCCTATTTTTTTTTTACACTATGCTTATATGTGTTAATATTTGCTTGTATATGTTGTATATATGTTGTTTATGATTGTTCTTGATGTCCAAGTTCATAGTTGGGGTAGTTTAGCCTTAAGGAATGGTCAATGCATTCAAGTCCAAGAAACATGTTTTACGGTTTTGTTCATATCTTGAGTTCTAGACATCCGATTGAGGTGATCTAGGATGCGTTGGAAAGCTTAGAGAATTATCTACAAGTCTTATTTCAGGTGTTAAGGCCAAATTTAGCTTCTAAAGTTTCGCGTCGCGAGGATACACTCGCCTCGCGAACCTGACAGCCAGATTTTACAGCCCTCGGGTTCGCCTCGCGAAAGGCCACTCGCCTCGCGAATCTGCGCGCACCAGGATCGTGTTTTTGGGCTTCTAATCAGCCCATAATGACCCTAACTCATATTTATACCCTAAGACTCGACCTAAACCTACCTTCTAAGTCGAAAAACTCCCAGAAACTGCCTCTTCCTCTCCAAACAAGGATTCCTAAACCCTTTCCAAAGATCCCTGAAGGAGATTGCACCATTGTTCATCGTTCTTCATCTCTTTCGCTTGAAGAGCATCATTGCCATCACAAGCCCTCTTCCTAGTTGCTGCTCTTGAACCTTTTGGGGCCGTGATCGTGAAGTCAAGCGTCGTGAGATCGAGCATTCGTGTAGACGCAACCTTTTTCGGACCTTTTCCTTCCTTTATTCGTGGTGATTGTCATACCAGGTATGGGGGGAAGAAATAGATCATGAGTATGTGGGTTTTGGGATAGGTTAAGATGAAGGGGTTAACCCATGACCCCTATATGTTTGTCTATATGCATTGTAAATGCCTATGAATATGCTATGAGTGTAATTATGTGTATGTTATGTATATGCCATGTATATGCCCATGTGAATACTGTGTAAATATACATGTTTATGGTTCTATGATTATGATTATGGGTGTTTGTCTTGATGATATGATTCAAATAGTATGATGTGTAAGGAATAGTATGAATATAGATACGATATGCATTGATGAGATTGTATGAGGTGCAATGATAATGATGACTTGATGATGATGTGCGTTACAATAAAGAAAATAGGATTGGTGAAAGAACATAGCTTAGGGACGTTTGGCACCCCATAATGAATGAGTTGTTAGGAGAGGCGAGATTGATAATATTGGATTAGTCTTGGAAACCCATAGGGATGATTCTTGAGAGATGGGACGATAAGTATAGGGATAACTTAGAGAAATTCTTATGATTCCCACATCTGTCATGATTCGCCTGGCGAATAACCATTCGCGAGGCGAGACAGAGAGACCATTCGTGGTCTGACGTGATTCGCCTAGCGGATTGTAATCCGCGAGGCGAATGAAAGAACTAAGTATTAGGGCTCTCGGGCTCGCCTCGCGAGCCAGGATTCGCCTAGCGAATCTGAGAACCTGTTTAGAAGCTCTCGGGATCGCCTCGTGAGCCAGGAATCGCCTAGCGAATCTGAGAACCTGTGTAGGAAGCTCTCGGGCTCGCCTCGCAAGCCACGATTCGCTTAGCGAATCTGGGTTTCTCACCCAGATTCTGTTGTGAAGAAGAAATAAATAGGGTGATGGAAAAATGACTGTGAGATCACAATTCAAGGTTAATAGTATAGAAAAGAACGTTAATATTAAGGACGATATGATAATATTGGCAATGTTGATCAAGGCAATAATGATGGTTAGCGCCTAGTTGTTTGATGATCATCGTTGATGGTCATTGTTGATAATCAATGTGATTGATTATGATGATAATATTGGCAATGTTGATAAAGGCAATAACGATAGTTAGCGCCTAGTTGATTTATGATCATCGTTGATGGTCATTGTTGATAATCAATGTGATTGATTATGATGGTGGATGGTTGAAAATGTGTTTGCATGTTGTTGAGCATAGCATGCATCATACGTTGACGTCGATATGTTGGGTGGAAAGCAAACGATGAATCGCGATAGTGGAGGCCACGATGGGTGTTATCCCGGCCTTGCGGGTACATTGGGTAGGGAAATTCCAGGTGACATGGGCTAGCTACCTATTGTCGGAGTGACCTAAAGGATAAGCTTGAGTACCCTGACTAGCCACTATACGTTATCAGGATTAGTGAGAGTGTTTGGGGATGGCCCACGGTCTGGCATATCATCCACGTTGATAACCGGACATGTACTCCTAATCGTCTTTCCAGAGTTAGAGTTGTTGGCCACATGCATACGGAGTAGTGATGTTGCATTCGCATTGACATGCATCCTTGATATATATCGATTATATCTGTGCTGATTGATGTATGTTGTATGCCATCTTAATTACTATTCCATTCCGTTTACATATATTCATGATTGTGTTTCTTACCCCTCTCTTTGTTATTCTTGTGCATATGTTGTGGTATATGCAGAGGAGGGTGAGCATGCTGACGAGGAGTGATCCCGAGGAGATCTCTCTCAGTAGTTAGGATTTATGATTCATGTTATTTGGTTTTATTCCGATGTATTATCGGTATTTGTATACCAGCTCTGATATGTGACATCGGGATTTGGGTTACAATTATTATTTATGTTTTCCGCAGTTCGTTTTTAAAGGATTTTGATCATTTCAGATTCCTATGTTTTACGTTATAGATGATGTGATGCACATTACCCTTGAGAATATGTTTTTATTTTAATTGTTATATTTTTTTAAAGACATGTATGATTTTATTTATATTTTATTATATGCGGGGTAGTGGGTGTCACATGATGCACAATCTAGAAAAGCGACAAAACTTTCCCAAAATAGTAAGTGGTGGGAGGTGTGTTGGAGAAGTCATTACATCAGCTGTTGACACCTGCAAAAACTAAACCCAGGTGCCACTCTCAATTTTGAGGTGTGAACAACTGTGATGCATAATCTGGAATAGAGGCAAAATTTTCCCAAAATAGTAAGGGCTGAGAGGTGTGTTTGTGAAGTCATTACATAAGGCGTTGACACCTGAAAAAACATACCCCAAGTGCTACTCTTAATTTTGAGTTAAGAATAGCTGTAATGCACAATCTAGTAAAGCGACAAACTTTCCCAAAATAGTAAGTGGTGGGAGGTGTGTTGGAGAAGTCATTACATCTGGGGTTGACACCTGCAAAAACTTAACCCAAGTGCCACTCTCAAATTTGAGTGTAGAACAGATGGGATGCACGATCTAGAATAACGCAAAACGTTCCCAAAATAGTAAGGTGTGAGAGGTGTGTTGGAGAAGTCATTATATCAGGTGTTGACACCTGTAAAAACTTACCCCAAGTGCAACTCTAAATTTTGAGTCGAGAACAGCTGTGATGCACAATCTAGAAAAGCGACAAAATTTCCCCAAAATAGCAGTGGTTGGAGGTGTTTTGGAGAAGTCATTACATAAAGTATTGACTCCTGTAAAAACTTACCCCAAGTGCTACACTAAATTTTGAGTGGAGAAAAGTTATGATACACAATCTAGAAAAGCGACTAAACGTTCCCAAAATAGTAACATAAGTCATTACATTAGGTGTTAGCACCTGTAAAACCTTACCTTAAGTGTCACTCTCAATTTTGAGTTGAGAACAGCTATGATGCATAATCTAGAATAGAGGCAAACTTTCCCAAAATAGTATGGTGTGAGAGGTGTGTTGGAGAAATCATTACATAAGGCGTTGACACAATCTAGAATAGCGACAAAATTTCCCAAAATAGTAAGCTGTGAGAGGTGTGTTGTAGAAGTCATTATGTCTAATGTTGATAACTATAAAAGCTTACCCTAAGTGCTACTCTCAAATTTGAGTTGAGAACAACTGTGATGCACAATCTAGAATAGTGACAAAACTTTCCAAAAATGTAACGGGTGTGAGGTGTATTGGAGAAGTCATTACATTAGGTGTTGACACCTACAAAAACTTACCTCAAGTGCTACACTAAATTTTGAGTTGAGAACAGCTGTAATACATAATCTAGAAAAGCTACTAAACTTTCCCAAAATAGTAAGTTGCGAGAGGTGTGTTGGAGTAGTCATTACATCAAGTGTTGACAACTATAAAAACTTACCCCTAGCGCTACTCTCAATTTTAAGATGAGAACAGCTGTGATGCATAATTTAGCACAGAGGCAAAACTTCCCTAAAATAGTAAAAGGTGAGAGGTGTGTTGGATAAGTATTTACATCAGGTCTTGACACCAGTAAAAAATTACTCCATGTGCTACACTCAATTTTGAGTTGACAAACGATGTGATGCACAATCTAAAATAGCGACAAAACTTTCGCAAAATAGTAAGCAGTGAGTGGTGTGTCGTTATGTCAGGTGTTGAAACCTAGAATAACGGCAAAACATTCCCAAAATCTAGAATAACGGCAAAACATTCCCAAAATAGTAAATAGTGAGAGGTGTGTTGGAGAAATCATTACTTCAGGTGTTAACACCTGTAAAACCTTACCTCAAGTGCCACTCTCAATTTTGAGTTGAGAACAGCTGCGATGCATCATATAGAAAAGCGACAAAAGTTTCGCAAAATCGTAAGTTGTGGGAGGTAAGTTGGAGAAGTCATTACGTCAGTTGTTGACACTTGTAAAAACTTAACCTATGTGCCACTCTCAATTTTGAGTTGAGAATAGATGTGATGCACAATCGAGAATAACGACAAAACTTTCCAAAAAAAAGTAAGGTGTGAGAGGTTTGTTGGAGAAGTCATTATATCAGGTGTGGACACGTGTAAAAATTTACCACATATGCTACTCTCAATTTTGAGTTCAGAACGGTTTTGATGCACAATAAAAAAAAAGCAAATAAACTTTCCCAAAATAGTAAGTTGTGAGAGGTGTGTTGGAGAAGTCATCACATCAAGTGTTGACACCTGTACAAATTTAACCCAAGTGCCACTCAAAATTTTGAGTTGAGAACAGATGTGATGCACAGTCTAGAATAACGACAAAACTTTCCCATAATAGTAAGGTGTGAGAGGTGTGTTGGAGAAGTTATTATATGAGGTGTTGACATCTGTAAAAACTTACCCCAAGTGCCACTCTCAATTTCGAGTTGAGAATAGTTGTGATTCTTATCAAGATTAGAGACAAAACTTCCCTAAAATAGTAAAAGGTGAGAGGTGTGTTGGATAAGTCTTTACATCAGATGTTGACACCTGTATAAACCTACCCCAAGTGCTACTCTAAATTTTGAGTTGTGAACAGTTGTGATGCACAATGTTGAATGGTGACGAAACTTTCCCAAAATAGTAAGTGGTGAGAGGTGTGTTGGAGAAGTCATTACATCTGGTGTTAACACCTGTAAAACCGTACCTTAAGTGTCACTTTCAATTTTGAGTTGAGAACAGCTGTGATACACAATCTAGAATAGATGCAAAACTTTCCCAAAATAGTAAGGGGTGAGAGGTGTGTTGGAGATGTCATTATATCAGGTGTTGATACCTGTATAAACCAACCCCAAGTGCTTCTCTAAATTTTGAGTCTAGAACAGCTGTGATGCACAATCTAGAAAAGCGACAAAACTTTCCCAAAATAGTAAGTGGTGGGAGGTGTGTTGGAGAAGTCATTACATCAGGTGTTGACATCTGCAAAAACTTAACCCAGGTGCCACTCTCAATTTTCAGTTTTGAACAGCTGTTATGCATAATCTAGAATAGAGGCAAAATTTTCCCAAAATAGTAAGGGCTGAGAGGTGTGTTTAAGAAGTCATTACATAAGGCGTTGACACTTGAAAAAACATGCCCCAAGTGCTACTCTCAATTTTGAGTTAAGAACAACTGTAATGCACAATCCAGAAAAGCAATAAACTTTACCAAAATAGTAAGTGGTGGGAGGTGTGTTGGAGAAGTCATTACATCTGGTGTTGACACATGTAAAAATTTAACCCAAGTGCCACTCTCAATTTTGAGTGTAGAACAGATGGGATGCACAATCTAGAATAACGCAAAACCTTCCCAAAATAGTAAGGTGCGAGAGGTGTGTTGGAGAAGTCATTATTTCAGGTGTTGACACCTATAAAAACATGCCGCAAGTGCAACTCGAAATTTTGAGTCAAGAACAGCTGTGATGCACAATCCAGAAAAGCGACAAAACTTCCCCAAAATAGTAGTGGTTGGAGGTGTTTTGGAGAAGTCATTATATAAAGTGTTGACACCTGCAAAAACTTAACCCAAGTGCTACACTAAATTTTGGGTGAAGAACAGCTATGATACACAATCTTGAAAAGCGACTAAACTTTCCCAAAATAGTAAGTTACGAGAGGTTTGTTGGAGAAGTCATTACATCAAGTGTTGACACCTTTAAAAACTTACCCCAAGTGCCACTGTCAATTTTGAGTTGAGAACAGCTTTGATGCTCTTTCAAGGTTAGAGACAAAACATCCCCAAAATAGAAAGACGTGGGAGGTATGTTGGATAAGTCATTACATCAGGTGTTAACACTTGTAAAACCTTACCTCAAGTGTCACTCTCAATTTGGAGTTGAGAACAGCTGTGATGCACAATCTAGAATAGAGGCAAAACTTTCCCAAAATAGTAAGGTGTAAGAGGTTTGTTGGAGAAATCATTATATAAGGCGTTGACACAATCTAGAATAGCAACAAAACTTTCCCAAAATAGTAAGCTGTGAGAGGTGTGTTGTAGAAGTTAGTATGTCTAATGTTGAAAGCTATAAAAGCTTACCCTAAGTGCTACTCTCAATTTTGAGTTGAGAACAATTGTGATGCACAATCTAGAATAACTACAAAACTTTCCTATAATAGTAAGCAGTGAGAGGTGTGATGGAAAAGTCATTATATCAGGTGTTGACATCTGTAAAAACTTAGCCAAAGGGTCACTCTCAATTTTTAGTTGAGAGCTGTTGTGAAGCTCTATGAAGATTAGAGACAAAACTTCCCTCAAATATTAAGAGGTGAGGGGTGTGTTGGATAAGTCTTTACATAAGGCGTTGATACAATCTAGAATAGCAACAAAACTTTCCCAAAATAGTAAGCTCTGAGGGGTGTGTTGTAGAAGTCATTATGTCAGGGGTTGAAACCTATAAAAGCTTACCATAAGAGTTACTCTCAATTTGGAGTTGAGAACAACTGCGATGCACAATTTAGAATAACGGCAAAACTTTCCCAAAACAGTAAGCCGTGAGAGGTATGTTGGAGAAGTCATTATATTAGGTGTTGACACCTGTAAAAACTTACCCCAAGCGCTGCTCTAAATTTTGAGTCGAGAATAACTTTGATCCACAATCTAGAATAGCGGCAAAACTTTCCCAAAATAGTAAGGTGTGAGAGGTATGTTGGAGAAGTCTTTACATAAGGCGTTAATACAATCTAGAATAGCGGCAAAACTTTTCGAAAATAGTACGCTGTGAGAGGTGTGCTGTAGAAGTCCATATGTCAGGTGTTGAAACCTATAAAAGCGTACCATAAGTATTACTCTCAATGTTGAGTTGAGAACCACTATGATGCGCAATCTAGAATAACGACAAAACTTTCCCAAAATAGTAAGCGGTGAGAGGTGTGTTGGAGAAGTCCTTATATTAGGTGTTGACACCTGTAAAAACATACCCCAAATGCTGCTCTAAATTTTGAGTCGAGAACATCTGTGATGCATAATCTAGAATAGAGGCAAAACTTTCCCAAAATAGTAAGGTATGAGAGGTGTGTTGGAGAAGTCATTACATCAGGCGTTCATACAATCTAGAAGTGCGAGTTTTAGTTTTGAGTTGAGAACAACTGTGATGCACAATCTATAATAGTGACAAAATATTCCAAAAATTGTAAGTGATGAGAGGCGTTTTAGAGAAGTGATTACATCTAGTGTTGACACCAGTATAAACTTATCCCATTGGCTACCTTAAATATTGAGTTGAAAACAGCTGCGATGCACAATATAGAATCGCGACAAAACTTTCCCGAAATAGTAGGGGTTGGAGGTTTTTTCGACAAGTCATTACATAAAATGTTAACACCTGCAAAAACTTACCCCAAGTGCTACACTAAATTTTGAGTTGAGAACAGCTATGATACACAATCTTGAAAAGCGACTCAACTTTCCCAAAATAGTAAGTTACGAGGGTTTGTTGGAGTAGTTTTTACATCAAGTGTTGACACCTGTAAAAACTTACCCCAAGTGCCACTTTCAATTTTGAGTTGAGAACAGCTTTGATGATCTAACTAGATTTGAGACAAAACATCCCCAAAATAGTAAGTGGTGGGTGATGTGTTGGATAAGTCATTACATCAAATGTTGACACCTGTATAAACTTACCCTAAGTGCTATTCAAAATTTTGAGTTGAGAACAGCTTTGAAGCACAATCCAGAATGGCGGCAAAACTTTCCAAAAATAGTAAGTGGTGAAAGGTGTGTTGAAGAAGTCATTACATCAGGTGTTAACACTTGTAAAACCTTACCTGAAGTGTCACTCTCAATTTTGAGTTGAGAACAGCTATAAGACACAATCTGGAAAAGCGACTAAACTTTCCCAAAATAGTAAGTTGCGAGAGGTTTGTTGGAGAAGTCATTACATCAAGTGTTAACACCTGTAAAAACTTACCCCAAGTGCCATTCTCAATTTTGAGTTGAGAACAGCTTTGATGCTCTATCAAGATTAGAGACAAAACATCCCCAAAATAGTAAGAGGTGGGAGACGTGTTGGATAAGTCATTACATAAGGTGTTAACACTTGTAAAACCTTACCTCAAGTGTCACTCTCAATTTTGAGTTGAGAACAGCTGTGATGCGTAAACTAGAATAGAAGCAAAACTTTCCCAAAATAGTAAGGTGTGAGAGATGTGTTGGAGAAATCATTACATAAGGCGTTGACACAATCTAGAATAGCGACAAAACTTTCCCAAAATAGTCAGCTGTGAGAGGTGTGTTATAGAAGTTATTATGTCTAATGTTGAAAGCTATAAAAGCTTACCCTAAGTGCTACTCTCAATTTTGAGTTGAGAACAACTATGATGCACAATCTAGAATAACGGCAAAACTTTGCCAAAATAGTAAGCCGGGAGAGGTGTATTGGAGAAGTCAATATATTTGGTGTTGACACCGGTAAAAACTTACCCCAAGTGCAACGCTAAATTTTTAGTCGAGAACAACTGTGATGCACAATCTAGAATAGAGGCTAAACTTTGCCAAAATATTTAGGTGTGAGAGTTGTGTTGGAGAAGTTTTTACGTAAGGCTTTCATACAATATAGAATATCGACAAAACTTTCCCAAAATTGTAAGCTGTGAGAGGTGTGTTGTAGAAGTCATTATGTCAGGTGTTGAAACCTATAAAAGCTTACCATAAGTGTTACTCTCAATTTTGAGTTGAGAACAACTGTGATACGCAATCTAGAATAACGACAAAACTTTCCCAAAATAGTAAGCATTGAGAGGTGTGTTGGAGAAGTCATTATATTAGGTGTTGACACCTGTAAAAACTTACCCCAAGTGCGGTTCTAAATTTTGAGTCGAGAACAACTGTGATGCACAATCTAGAATAGAGGCAAAACTTTCCCAAAATAGTATGGTGTGGGAGGTGTGTTGGAGAAGTCATTACATAAGGCGTTGATACAATCTAGAAGTGCGAGTTTTAGTTTTGAGTTGAGAACAACTGTGATGCACAATCTAGAATAGTGACAAAATATTCCAAAAATTGTAAGTGATGAGAGGCATTTTAGAGAAGTGATTACATCTAGTGTTGACACCAGCGTAAACTTATCCCAAGGGCAACTCTAAATTTTGAGTTGAGAACAGCTGTGATGCACAATCTAGAATAGCGACAAAACTTTCCCAAAGTAGTAGTGGTGGGAGGTGTTTTAGAGAAGTCATTATATAAAATGTTATCACCTGTAAAAACTTACCCCATGTGCTACGCTAAATTTTGAGTTAAGAACAGCTATGATACACAATCTAGAAAAGCGACTAAACTTTCTCAAAATAGTAAGTTGCGAGAGGTTTAATGGAAAAGTCATTACATCAAGTGTTGACACCTGTAAAAACTTACCCCAAGTGCCACTCTCAATTTTGAGTTGAGAACAGCTTTGTTACTCTATCAAGATTAGAGACAAAACATCCCCAAAATAGATAGAGGTGGGAGGTGTGTTGGATAAGTCATTACATCAGATGTTGACACCTGTATAAACTTACCCCAAGTGCTATTCTACATTTTGATTTGAGAACAACTTTGATGCACAATGTAGAATTGCGGCAAAACTTTCCAAAAATGTTAACTGCTTAGAATTTTGTTGAAAAGTCATTACATCAGGTGTTAACACTTGTAAAACCTTACCTCAAGTGTCATTCTCAATTTTGAGTTGAGAACCGCTATGACGCACAATCTAGAATAAAGGCAAAACTTTCCCAAAATAGTAATGTGTGAGAGGTGCGTTGAAGAATTCATTACATAAGGCATTGACGCAATCTAGAATAGCGACAAAACTTTCCCAAAACAGTAGGCTGTGAGAGGTGTGTTGTAGAAGTCATTATGTCAAATGTTGAAAGTTGTAAAAGCTTACCCTAAATGCTACTCTCAATTTTGAGTTGAGAACAACTGTGATGCACAATCTAGAATAATGACAAAACATTCCCAAAATAGTAAGCGGTGAGAGGTGTGTTGGATATGTCTTTACATCAGGTGTTGACACCAGTAAAAACTTACTCCATGTGCTACACTCAATTTTGAGTTGACAACCGATGTGATGCACAATCTAGAATAGCGACAAAACTTTCCCAAAATAATAAGCAGTGAGTGGTGTGTTGTAGAATTCGTTATGTCTGGTGTTGAAACCTATAAAAGCTTACCCTAAATGCTACTCTCAATTTTGAGTTGAGAACAACTATCATGCAAAATCTAGAATAATGCAAAACTTTCCCAAAATAGTAAATGGTGAGAGGTGTGTTGTAGAAATCATAACATCAGTTGTTAAGACCTGTAAAACATTACCTCAAGTGCCACTCTAAATTTTGAGTTGAGAAGAGCTGTGATGCACAATCTAGAATAGAGGTAAAACTTTCCCAAAATATTAAGGGGTGAGAGGTGTGTTGGAGAACCCATTACATTAGGCGTTGACACCTGAAAAAACTTTCCCCAAGTGCTACTCTCAATTTTGAGTTGAGAACAGCTGTGATGCATAATATAGAAAAGCGACAAAACTTTCCCAAAATCGTAAGTGGTGGGAGGTAAGTTGGAGAAGTCGTTACGTCAGGTGTTGACACCTGTAAAAACTTAACCTATGTGCCACTCTCAATTTTGAGTTGGAACAATTGTGATGCACAATCGAGAATAACGACAAAACTCTCCCAAAATAGTAAGGTGTGAGTGGTTTGTTGGAGATGTCATTATATCAGGTGTTGACACATGTAAAAATTTACCACATGTGCAACTCTCAATTTTGAGTTGAGAACAGTTTTGATGCACAATCTAAAAAAGCAACTAAACTATCCCAAAATAGTAAGTTGTGAGAGGTGTGTTGGAGAAGTCATCACATCAAGTGTTGACACCTGTAAAAACTTACCCCAAGTGCTACACACAATTTTGAGTTGAGAACAGTTGTGATGCACAATCTAGAATATTGACAAAACTTTCCCAAAATAGTATTGGGATAGTAGTATGTTGCGAAAGCCATTACATCAGGTGTTGACACTTGTAAAAACTTGCCCCAAGTGTGAGTTTTAGTTTTGAGTTGAGAACAACTGTGTTGCACAATCTAGAATAGTGACAAAATATTCCAAAAATAGTAAGTGATGAGAGGCGTTTTAGCGAAGTCATTACATGTAGTGTTTACACTTGTATAAACTTACCCCAAGTGCTACTCTAAATTTTGAGTTGAGAACAGCTGCGATGCACAATCTAGAATAGCGACAAAACTTTCCCAAAATAGTAAGTGGTGAGAGGTGTGTTGGAGTAGTCATTACATCCGGTGTTAACAACAGTAAAACCTTACCTCAAGTGTCACACTCAATTTTGAGTTGAGAACAGCTGTGATGCACAATCTAGAGTAGAGACAAAACATTCCCAAAATAGTAAGAGGTGGGAGGTGTGCTGGAGAAGTCATTACATCAGGTGTTTACACCTGTAAAAACTTACCCCAATTACAACTCTCAATTTTGAGTTGAGAACTGTTGTGATGCACAATCTAGAATAGCGACAAAACTTTCCCAAAGTAGTAAGAGGTGAGAGGTATGTTGGAGAAGTCATTACCCCAGGTGTCACATAAAAACTTACCACAAGTGTTACTCTCAATTTTGAGATGAGAACAGTAGTGATGCACAAGCTAGAATAAGGACAAAACTTTCCCAAAATAGTAACGGATGAGAGATGTGTTGGAGAAGTCATTACATCAGGTGTTGACACTTGTAAAACCATATCCCAAGTGTTACTCTCAATTTTGAGTTGAGAACAGTTGTGATGCACAATCTTGAATAGAGGTAAAAGTTTCCTAAAATAGTAAAGGGTGAGATATATGTTGGAGAAGTCATTACATAAGGCATTGACACCCGAAAATACTTACCCCAAGCACTACTCTCAATTTTGAATTGAGAACAGTTGTGATGCACAATCTAGCATAGATACAAAACTTTCCTAAAATAGTAAGGGGTGAGAAGTGCGATGCAGAAGCCATTACATTAGGTGTTAACACTTGTAAAATCTTACCTCAAGTGTCACTCTGAATTTTGAGTTGAGAACAGCTGTGATGCATAGTCTAGAATAGTGGCAAAACTTTCCCAAAATAGTAAGGTGTGAGAGGTGTGTTGGAGAAATCATTACATAAGACGTTGACACAATCTAGAATAGCGACAAAACTTTCCCAAAATAGTAAGCTGTGAGTGGTGTGTTGTAGAAGTCATTATGTCTAATGTTGAAAGCTATAAAAGCTTACCCTAAGTGCTACTCTCAATTTTGAGTTGAGAACAACTGTGATGCACAATCTAGAATAGCGACAAAACTTTACCATAACTGTAAGCGGTGAGAGGTTTGTTGGAGAAGTCATTATATCAGGTGTTGACATCTGTAAAAACTTAGCCCAAGTGCCACATTAAATTTTTAGTTGAGATCTGCTGTGATGCTCTATGAAGATTAGAGACAAAACCTCCTTAAAATAGTAAGAGGTGAAGGGTGTGTTGGATAAGTCTTTACATAAGGCGTTGATACAATCTAGAATAGCGGCAAAACTTTCCCAAAATAGTAAGTTGTGAGTGGTGTGTTGTAGAAGTCATTATGTCAGGGGTTGAAACCTATAAAAGCTTACCATAAGTGTTACTCTCAATTTGGAGTTGAGAACAACTGTGATGCACAATTTAGAATAACGGCAAAACTTTCCCAAAACAGTAAGCCGTGAGAGGTATGTTGGAGAAGTCATTATATTAGGTGTTGACACCTGTAAAAACTTACCCCAAGCGCTGCTCTAAATTTTGAGTCGATAATAACTGTGATCCACAATCTAGAATAGCGGCAAAACTTTCCCAAAATAGTAATGTGTGAGAGGTGTGTTGGAGAAGTCCTTACATAAGGCGTCCATACAATCTAGAATAGCGACAAAATTTTTCGAAAATAGTAAGCTGTGAGAGGTGTGCTGTAGAAGTCCTTATGTCAGGTGTTGAAACCTATAAAAGCGTACCATAAGTATTACTCTCAATGTTGAGTTGAGAACCACTGTGATGGGCAATCTAGAATAACGACAAAACATTCCCAAAATAGTAAATAGTGAGAGATGTGTTGGAGAAATCATTACTTCAGGTGTTAACACCTGTAAAACCTTACCTCAAGTGCCACTCTCAATTTTGAGTTGAGAACAGCTGCGATGCATCATATAGAAAAGCGACAAAAGTTTCACAAAATCGTAAGTTGTGGGAGGTAAGTTGGAGAAGTCATTACGTCAGTTGTTGACACTTGTAAAAACTTAACCTATGTGCCACTCTCAATTTTGAGTTGAGAATAGATGTGATGCACAATCGAGAATAACGACAAAACTTTCCAAAAAATAGTAAGGTGTGAGAGGTTTGTTGGAGAAGTCATTATATCAGGTGTTGACACGTGTAAAAATTTACCACATGTGCTACTCTCAATTTTGAGTTCAGAACGGTTTTGATGCACAATAAAAAAAAGCGAATAAACTTTCCCAAAATAGTAAGTTGTGTGAGGTGTGTTGGAGAAGTCATCACATCAAGTGTTGACACCTGTACAAATTTAACCCAAGTGCCACTCAAAATTTTGAGTTGAGAACAGATGTGATGCACAGTCTAGAATAACGACAAAACTTTCCCATTATAGTAAAGTGTGAGAGGTGTGTTGGAGAAGTTATTATATCAGGTGTTGACATCTGTAATAACTTACCCCAAGTGCCACTCTCAATTTCGAGTTGAGAATAGTTGTAATGCTTATCAAGATTAGAGACAAAACTTCCCTAAAATAGTAAAAGGTGAGAGGTGTGTTGGATAAGTCTTTACATTAAATGTTGACACCTGTATAAACCTACCCCAAGTGCTGCTCTAAATTTTGAGTTGTGAACAGTTGTGATGCACAATGTAGAATGGTGAGAAACTTTCCCAAAATAGTAAGTGCTGAGAGGTGTGTTGGAGAAGTCATTACATCTGGTGTTAACACCTGTTAAACCATACCTTAAGTGTCACTTTCAATTTTGAGTTGAGAACAGCTGTGATGCACAATCTAGAATAGAGGCAAAACTTTCCCAAAATAGTAAGGGGTGAGAGGTCTGTTGGAGATGTCATTATATCAGGTGTTGACACCTGTATAAACCTACCCCAAGTGCTTCTCTAAATTTTGAGTCTAGAACAGCTGTGATGCACAATCTAGAAAAGCGACAAAACTTTCCCAAAATAGTAAGTGGTGGGAGGTGTGTTGGAAAAGTCATTACATCAGGTGTTGACACCTGCAAAAACTTAACCCAGGTGCCACTCTCAATTTTCAGTTTTGAACAGCTGTTATGCATAATCTAGAATAGAGGCAAAAATTTCCCAAAATAGTAAGGGCTGAGAGGTGTGTTTAAGAAGTCATTACATAAGGCGTTGACACATGAGAAAACATGCCCCAAGTGCTACTCTCAATTTTGAGTTAAGAACAACTGTAATGCACAATCCAGAAAAGCAATAAACTTTACCAAAATAGTAAGTGGTGGGAGGTGTGTTGGAGAAGTCATTACATCTGGTGTTGACACATGTAAAAACTTAACCCAAGTGCCACTCTCAATTTTGAGTGTAGAACAGATGGGATGCAAATCTAGAATAACGCAAAACGTTCCCAAAATAGTAAGGTGCGAGAGGTGTGTTGGAGAAGTCATTATTTCAGGTGTTGACACCTATAAAAACTTACCGCAAGTGCAACTCGAAATTTTGAGTCGAGAACAGCTGTGATGCACAATCCAGAAAAGCGACAAAACTTCCCCAAAATAGTAGTGGTTGGAGGTGTTTTGGAGAAGTCATTATATAAAGTGTTGACACCTGTAAAAGCTTAACCCAAGTGCTACACTAAATTTTGGGTGAAGAACAGCTATGATACACAATCTAGAAAAGCGATTAAACTTTCCAAAATAGTAAGTTACGAGAGGTTTGTTGGAGAAGTCATTTCATCAAGTGTTGACACCTGTACAAACTTACCCCAAGTGCCACTGTCAATTTTGAGTTGAGAACAGCTTTGATGCTCTTTCAAGATTAGAGACAAAACATCCCCAAAATAGAAAGACGTGGGAGGTATATTGGATAAGTCATTACATTAGGTGTTAACACTTGTAAAACCTTACCTCAAGTGTCACTCTCAATTTGGAGTTGAGAACAGCTGTGATGCACAATCTAGAATAGAGGCAAAACTTTCCCAAAATAGTAAGGTGTAAGAGGTTTGTTGCAGAAATCATTACATAAGGCGTTGACACAATCTAGAATAGCAACAAAACTTTCCCAAAATAGTAAGCTGTGAGAGGTGTGTTGTAGAAGTTAGTATGTCTAACGTTGAAAGCTATAAAAGCTTACCCTAAGTGCTACTCTCAAATTTGAGTTGAGAACAACTGTGATGCACAATCTAGAATAACTGCAAAACTTTCCCATAATAGTAAGTAGTGAGAGGTGTGATGGAGAAGTCATTATATCAGTTGTTGACATCTGTAAAAACTTAGGCAAAGTGTCACTCTCAATTTTTAGTTGAGAGTTGTTGTGAAGCTCTATGAAGATTAGAGACAAAACTTCCCTCAAATAGTAAGAGGTGAGGGGTGTGTTGGATAAGTCTTTACATAAGGCATTGATACAATCTAGAATAGCGACAAAACTTTCCCAAAATAGTAAGCTCTGAGGGGTGTGTTGTGAAGCTCTATGAAGATTAGAGACAAAACTTCCCAAAAATAGTAAGAGGTGAGGGGCGTGTTGGATCAGTCTTTACATAAGGCGTTGATACAATCTAGAATAGCGACAAAACATCCCCAAAATAGTAAGTGGTGGGTGGTGTGTTGGATAAGTCATTACATCAGATGTTGACACCTGTATAAACTTACCCTAAGTGCTATTCAAAATTTTGAGTTGAGAACAGCTTTGAAGCACAATCCAGAATGGCGGCAAAACTTTCCAAAAATAGTAAGTGGTGAAAGGTGTGTTGAAGAAGTCATTACATCAGGTGTTAACACTTGTAAAACCTTACCTCAAGTGTCACTCTCAATTTTGAGTTGAGAACAGCTGTGAGACACAATCTGGAAAAGCGACTAAACTTTCCCAAAATAGTAAGTTACGAGAGGTTTGTTGGAGAAGTCATTGCATCAAGTGTTGACACATATAAAAACATACCCCAAGTGCCACTCTCAATTTTGAGTTGAGAACAGCTTTGATGCTCTATCAAGATTAGAGACAAAACATCCCCAAAATAGTAAGAGGTGGGAGGTGTGTTGGATAAGTCATTACATAAGGTGTTAACACTTGTAAAACCTTACCTCAAGTGTCACTCTCAATTTTGAGTTGAGAACAAGATGTGATGCGTAAACTAGAGTAGAAGCAAAACTTTCCCAAAATAGTAAGGTGTGAGGGATGTGTTGGAGAAATCATTACATAAGGCGTTGACACAATATAGAATAGCGACAAAACTTTCCCAAAATAGTCAGCTGTGAGAGGTGTGTCGTAGAAGTCATTATGTCTAATGTTGAAAGCTATAAAAGCTTACCCTAAGTGCTACTCTCAATTTTGAGTTGAGAACAACTGTGATGCACAATCTAGAATAACTGCAAAACTTTACCAAAATAGTAAGCCGGGAGAGGTGTGTTGGAGAAGTCAATATATTTGGTGTTGACACAGGTAAAAACTTACCCCAAGTGCAGCGCTAAATTTTTAGTCGAGAACAACTGTGATGCACAATCAGGTGTTAACACTTGTAAAACCATACCTCAAGTGTCATTCTCAATTTTGAGTTGAGAACAGCTATGACGCACAATCTAGAATAAAGGCAAAACTTTCCCAAAATAGTAATGTGTGAGAGGTGCGTTGAAGAATTTATTACATAAGGCATTGACGCAATCTAGAATAGCGACAAAACTTTCCCAAAATAGTAGGCTGTGAGAGGTGTGTTGTAGAAGTCATTATGTCAAATGTTGAAAGTTGTAAAAGCTTACCCTAAATGCTACTCTCAATTTTGAGTTGAGAACAACTGTGATGCACAATCTAGAATAATGACAAAACATTCCCAAAATAGTAAGCGGTGAGAGGTGTGTTGGATATGTCTTTACATCAGGTGTTGACACCAGTAAAAACTTACTCCATGTGCTACACTCAATTTTGAGTTGACAACCGATGTGATGCACAATCTAGAATAGCGACAAAACTTTCCCAAAATAATAAGCAGTGAGTGGTGTGTTGTAGAATTCGTTATGTCTGGTGTTGAAACCTATAAAAGCTTACCCTAAATGCTACTCTCAATTTTGAGTTGAGAACAACTATCATGCAAAATCGAGAATAATGCAAAACTTTCCCAAAATAGTAAATGGTGAGAGGTGTGTTGTAGAAATCATAACATCAGTTGTTAAGACCTGTAAAACATTACCTCAAGTGCCACTCTCAATTTTGAGTTGAGAAGAGCTGTGATGCACAATCTAGAATAGAGGTAAAACTTTCCCAAAATATTAAGGGGTGAGAGGTGTGTTGGAGAACCCATTACATTAGGCGTTGACACCTGAAAAAACTTTCCCCAAGTGCTACTCTCAATTTTGAGTTGAGAACAGCTGTGATGCATAATATAGAAAAGCGACAAAACTTTCCCAAAATCGTAAGTGGTGGGAGGTAAGTTGGAGAAGTCGTTACGTCAGGTGTTGACACCTGTAAAAACTTAACCTATGTGCCACTCTCAATTTTGAGTTGGAACAATTGTGATGCACAATCGAGAATAACGACAAAACTCTCCCAAAATAGTAAGGTGTGAGTGGTTTGTTGGAGATGTCATTATATCAGGTGTTGACACATGTAAAAATTTACCACATGTGCAACTCTCAATTTTGAGTTGAGAACAGTTTTGATGCACAATCTAAAAAAGCAACTAAACTATCCCAAAATAGTAAGTTGTGAGAGGTGTGTTGGAGAAGTCATCACATCAAGTGTTGACACCTGTAAAAACTTACCCCAAGTGCTACACACAATTTGGAGTTGAGAACAGTTGTGATGCACAATCTAGAATATTGACAAAACTTTCCCAAAATAGTATTGGGATAGTAGTATGTTGCGAAAGCCATTACATCAGGTGTTGACACTTGTAAAAACTTGCCCCATGTGTGAGTTTTAGTTTTGAGTTGAGAACAACTGTGTTGCACAATCTAGAATAGTGACAAAATATTCCAAAAATAGTAAGTGATGAGAGGCGTTTTAGCGAAGTCATTACATCTAGTGTTTACACTTGTATAAACTTACCCCAAGTGCTACTCTAAATTTTGAGTTGAGAACAGCTGCGATGCACAATCTAGAATAGCGACAAAACTTTCCCAAAATAGTAAGTGGGGAGAGGTGTGTTGGAGTAGTCATTACATCCGGTGTTAACACCAGCAAAACCTTACCTCAAGTGTCACACTCAATTTTGAGTTGAGAATAGCTGTGATGCACAATCTAGAGTAGAGACAAAACATTCCCAAAATAGTAAGAGGTGGGAGGTGTGCTGAAGAAGTCATTACATCAGGTGTTTACACCTGTAAAAACTTACCCCAATTACAACTCTCAATTTTGAGTTGAGAACAGTTGTGATGCACAATCTAGAATAGCGACAAAACTTTCCCAAAGTAGTAAGAGGTGAGAGGTGTGTTGGAGAAGTCATTACCCCAGGTGTCACATAAAAACTTACCCCAAGTGTTACTCTCAATTTTGAGTTGAGAACAGTTGTAATGCAAAAGCTAGAATAAGGACAAAACTTTCCCAAAATAGTAACGGAAGAGAGATGTGTTGGAGAAGTCATTACATCAGGTGTTGACACTTGTAAAACCATATCCCAAGTGTTACTCTCAATTTTGAGTTGAGAACAGTTGTGATGCACAATCTTGAATAGAGGTAAAAGTTTCCTAAAATAGTAAAGGGTGAGATATGTGTTGGAGAAGTCATTAAATAAGGCATTGACACCCGAAAATACTTACCCCAGGCACTACTCTCAATTTTGAATTGAGAACAGTTGTGATGCACAATCTAGCATAGATACAAAACTTTCCTAAAATAGTAAGGGGTGAGAAGTGCGATGCAGAAGCCATTACATCAGGTGTTAACACTTGTAAAATCTTACCTCAAGTGTCACTCGGAATTTTGAGTTGAGAACAGCTGTGATGCATAGTCTAAAATAGTGGCAAAACTTTCCCAAAATAGTAAGGTGTGAGAGGTGTGTTGGAGAAATCATTACATAAGACGTTGACACAATCTAGAATAGCGACAAAACTTTCCCAAAATAGTAAGCTGTGAGTGGTGTGTTGTAGAAGTCATTATGTCTAATGTTGAAAGCTATAAAAGCTTACCCTAAGTGCTACTCTCAATTTTGAGTTGAGAACAACTGTGATGCACAATCTAGAATAGCGACAAAACTTTACCATAACTGTAAGCGGTGAGAGGTTTGTTGGAGAAGTCATTACGTCTGGTGTTGACACCTGTAAAAACTTCACCTATGTGTCACTCTCAATTTTGAGTTGAGAACAGATGTGATACACAATCGAGAATAACGACAAAATTTTCCCAAAATAGTAAGGTGTGAGAGGTTTGTTGGAGAAGTCATTATATCAGGTGTTGACATGTGTAAAAATTTACCACATGTGCTATTCTCAATTTTGAGTTGAGAACGGTTTTGATGCACAATTTAAAAAAGCGACTAAACTTTCCCAATATAATAAGTTGTGAGAGGTGTGTTGGAGAAGTCATCACATCAAGTGTTGACACCTATAAAAAATTAACCCAAGTGCCACTCAATTTTGAGTTGAGAACAGATGTGATGCACAATCTAGAATAACGACAAAACTTTCCCAAAATAGTAAGGTGTGAGAGGTGTGTTGAAGAAGTTTTTATATCAGGTGTTGACATTTGTAAAAACTTACCCCAAGTGCCACTCTCAATTTTGAGTTGAGAACAACTGTGATGCTTATCAAGATTAGAGACAAAACTTCCCTAAAATAGTAAAAGGTGAGAGGTGTGTTGGATAAGTCTTTACATCAGATGTTGATACCTGTATAAAATTACCCCAAGTGCTACTTTAAATTTTGAGCAGGGAACAACTGTGATGCACAATGTTGAATGGTGACGAAACTTTCCCAAAATAGTAAGTGGTGAGAGGTGTGTTGGAGAAGTCATTACATCTGGTGTTAACACCTGTAAAACCATACCTTAAGTGTCACTTTCAATTTTGAGTTGAGAACAGCTGTGATGCACAATCTAGAATAGAGGCAAAACTTTCCCAAAATAGTAAGGGGTGAGAGGTGTGTTGGAGATGTCACTATATCCGGTGTTGACACCTGTATAAACCAACCCCAAGTGCTTCTCTAAATTTTGAGTCTAGAACAGCTGTGATGCACAATCTAGAAAAGCGACAAAACTTTCCCAAAATAGTAAGTGGTGGGAGGTGTGTTGGAGAAGTCATTACATCAGGTGTTGACATCTGCAAAAACTTAACCCAGGTGCCACTCTCAATTTTCAGTTTTGAACAGCTGTTATGCATAATCTAGAATAGAGGCAAAATTTTCCCAAAATAGTAAGGGCTGAGAGGTGTGTTTAAGAAGTCATTACATAAGGCATTGACACTTGAAAAAACATGCCCCAAGTGCTACTCTCAATTTTGAGTTAAGAACAACTGTAATGCACAATCCAGAAAAGCAATAAACTTTACCAAAATAGTAAGTGGTGGGAGGTGTGTTGGAGAAGTCATTACATCTGGTGTTGACACATGTAAAAACTTAACCCAAGTGCCACTCTCAATTTTGAGCGTAGAACAGATGAGATGCACAATCTAGAATAACGCAAAACCTTCCCAATATAGTAAGGTGCGAGAGGTGTGTTGGAGAAGTCATTATTTCAGGTGTTGACACCTATAAAAACTTGCCGCAAGTGCAATTCGAAATTTTGAGTCGAGAACAGCTGTGATGCACAATCCAGAAAAGCGACAAAACTTCCCCATAATAGTAGTGGTTGGAGGTGTTTTGGAGAAGTCATTATATAAAGTGTTGACACCTGTAAAAACTTAACCCAAGTGCTACACTAAATTTTGGGTGAAGAACAGCTATGATACACAATCTTGAAAAGCGACTAAACTTTCCCAAAATAGTAAGTTACGAGAGGTTTGTTTGAGAAGTCATAACATCAAGTGTTGACACCTGTAAAAACTTACCCCAAGTGCCACTGTCAATTTTGAGTTGAGAACAGCTTTGATGCTCTTTCAAGGTTAGAGACAAAACATCCCCAAAATAGAAAGACGTGGGAGGTATGTTGGATAAGTCATTACATCAGGTGTTAACACTTGTAAAACCTTACCTCAAGTGTCACTCTCAATTTGGAGTTGAGAACAGCTGTGATGCACAATCTAGAATAGAGGCAAAACTTTCCCAAAATAGTAAGGTGTAAGAGGTTTGTTGGAGAAATCATTATATAAGGCGTTGACACAATCTAGAATAGCAACAAAACTTTCCCAAAATAGTAAGCTGTGAGAGGTGTGTTGTAGAAGTTAGTATGTCTAATGTTGAAAGCTATAAAAGCTTACCCTAAGTGCTACTCTCAATTTTGAGTTGAGAACAACTGTGACGCACAATCAAGAATAACTACAACACTTTCCTATAATAGTAAGCAGTGAGAGGTGTGATGGAGAAGTCATTATATCAGGTGTTGACATCTGTAAAAACTTAGCCAAAGGGTCACTCTCAATTTTTAGTTGAGAGCTGTTGTGAAGCTCTATGAAGATTAGAGACAAAACTTCCCTAAAATATTAAGAGGTGAGGGGTGTGTTGGATAAGTCTTTACATAAGGCGTTGATACAATCTAGAATAGCAACAAAACTTTCCCAAAATAGTAAGCTCTGAGGGGTGTGTTGTAGAAGTCATTATGTCAGGGGTTGAAACCTATAAAAGCTTACCATAAGTGTTACTCTCAATTTGGAGTTGAGAACAACTGCGATGCACAATTTAGAATAACGGCAAAACATTCCCAAAACAGTAAGCCGTGAGAGGTATGTTGGAGAAGTCATTATATTAGGTGTTGACACCTGTAAAAACTTACCCCAAGCGCTGCTCTAAATTTTGAGTCGAGAATAACTTTGATCCACAATCTAGAATAGCGGCTAAACTTTCCCAAAATAGTAAGGTGTGAGAGGTGTGTTGGAGAAGTCTTTACATAAGGCGTTAATACAATCTAGAATAGCGGCAAAACTTTCCGAAAATAGTAAGCTGTGAGAGGTGTGCTGTAGAAGTCCATATGTCAGGTGTTGAAACCTATAAAAGCGTACCATAAGTATTACTCTCAATGTTGAGTTGAGAACCACTATGATGCGCAATCTAGAATAACGACAAAACTTTCCCAAATAGTAAGCGGTGAGAGGTGTGTTGCAGAAGTCCTTATATTAGGTGTTGACACCTGTAAAAACATACCCCAAATACTGCTCTAAATTTTGAGTCGAGAACAACTGTGATGCATAATCTAGAATAGAGGCAAAACATTCCCAAAATAGTAAGGTATGAGAGGTGTGTTGGAGAAGTCATTACATCAGGCGTTCATACAATCTAGAAGTGCGAGTTTTAGTTTTGAGTTGAGAACAACTGTGATGCACAATCTATAATAGTGACAAAATATTCCAAAAATTGTAAGTGATGAGAGGCGTTTTAGAGAAGTGATTACATCTAGTGTTGACACCAGTATAAACTTATCCCATTGGCTACCTTAAATATTGAGTTGAAAACAGCTGCGATGCACAATATAGAATCGCGACAAAACTTTCCCGAAATAGTAGTGGTTGGAGGTTTTTTCGAGAAGTCATTACATAAAATGTTAACACCTGTAAAAACTTACCCTAAGTGCTACACTAAATTTTGAGTTGAGAACAGCTATGATACACAATCTTGAAAAGCGACTCAACTTTCCCAAAATAGTAAGTTACGAGGGTTTGTTGGAGTTGTTTTTACATCAAGTGTTGACACCTGTAAAAACTTACCCCAAGTGCCACTTTCAATTTTGAGTTAAGAACTGCTTTGATGATCTAACTAGATTTGAGACAAAACATCCCCAAAATAATAAGTGGTGGGTGATGTGTTGGATAAGTCATTACATCAAATGTTGACACCTGTATAAACTTACCCTAAGTGCTATTCAAAATTTTGAGTTGAGAACAGCTTTGAAGCACAATCCAGAATGGCGGCAAAACTTTCCAAAAATAGTAAGTGGTGAAAGGTGTGTTGAAGAAGTCATTACATCAGGTGTTAACACTTGTAAAACCTTACCTCAAGTGTCACTCTCAATTTTGAGTTGAGAATAGCTGTGAGTCACAATCTGGAAAAGCGACAAAACTTTCCCAAAATAGTAAGTTGCGAGAGGTTTGTTGGAGAAGTCATTACATCAAGTGTTGACACCTGTAAAAACTTACCCCAAGTGCCATTCTCAATTTTGAGTTTAGAACAGCTTTGATGCTCTATCAAGATTAGAGACAAAACATCCCCAAAATAGTAAGAGGTGGGAGACGTGTTGGATAAGTCATTACATAAGGTGTTAACATTGTAAAACCTTACCTCAAGTGTCACTCTCAATTTTGAATTGAGAACAGCTGTGATGCGTAAACTAGAATAGAAGCAAAACTTTCCCAAAATAGTAAGGTGTGAGAGATGTGTTGGAGAAATCATTACATAAGGCGTTGACACAATCTAGAATAGCGACAAAACTTTTCCAAAATAGTCAGCTGTGAGAGGTGTGTTGTAGAAGTCATTATGTCTAATGTTGAAAGCTATAAAAGCTTACCCTAAGTGCTACTCTCAATTTTGAGTTGAGAACAACTATGATGCACAATCTAGAATAACGGCAAAACTTTACCAAAATAGTAAGCCGGGAGAGGTGTGTTGGAGAAGTCAATATATTTGGTGTTGATACCGGTAAAAACTTACCCCAAGTGCAGCGCTAAATTTTTAGTCGAGAACAACTGTGATGCACAATCTAGAATAGAGGCTAAACTTTGCCAAAATAGTTAGGTGTGAGAGTTGTGTTGGAGAAGTTTTTACGTAAGACTTTCATACAATATAGAATAGCGACAAAACTTTCCCAAAATTGTAAGCTGTGAGAGGTGTGTTGTAGAAGTCATTATGTCAGGTGTTGAAACCTATAAAAGCTTACCATAAGTATTACTCTCAATTTTGAGTTGAGAACAACTGTGATGCGCAATCTAGAATAACGACAAAACTTTCCCAAAATAGTAAGCATTGAGAGGTGTGTTGGAGAAGTCATTATATTAGGTGTTGACACCTGTAAAGACTTACCCCAAGTGCGGTTCTAAATTTTGAGTCGAGAACAACTGTGATGCACAATCTAGAATAGAGGCAAAACTTTCCCAAAATAGTATGGTGTGGGAGGTGTGTTGGAGAAGTCATTACATAAGGCGTTGATACAATCTAGAAGTGCGAGTTTTAGTTTTGAGTTGAGAACAACTGTGATGCACAATCTAGAATAGTGACAAAATATTCCAAAAATTGTAAGTGATGAGAGGCGTTTTAGAGAAGTGATTACATCTAGTGTTGACACCAGTGTAAACTTATCCCAAGGGCAACTCTAAATTTTGAGTTGAGAACAGCTGTGATGCACAATCTATAATAGCGACAAAACTTTCCCAAAGTTGTAGTGGTTGGAGGTGTTTTCGAGACGTCATTATATAAAATGTTATCACCTGTAAAAACTTACCCCTTGTGCTACGCTAAATTTTGAGTTGAGAACAGCTATGATACACCATCTAGAAAAGCGACTAAACTTTCCCAAAATAGTAAGTTGCGATAGTTTTAATGGAAAAGTCATTACATCAAGTGTTGACACCTGTAAAAACTTACCCCAAGTGACACTCTCAATTTTGAGTTGAGAACAGCTTTGTTACTCTATCAAGATTAGAGACAAAACATCCCCAAAATAGATAGAGGTGGGAGGTGTGTTGGATAAGTCATTACATCAGATATTGACTTCTGTATAAACTTACCCCAAGTGCTATTCTACATTTTGATTTGAGAACAACTTTGATGCACAATGTAGAATAGCGGCAAAACTTTCCAAAAATGTTAAGTGGTTAGAATTTTGTTGAAAAGTCATTACATCAGGTGTTAACACTTGTAATACCTTACCTCAAGTGTCATTCTCAATTTTGAGTTGAGAACAGCTATGACGCACATTCTAGAATAAAGGCAAAACTTTCCCAAAATAGTAATGTGTGAGAGGTGCGTTGAAGAATTTATTACATAAGGCATTGACGCAATCTAGAATAGCGACAAAACTTTCCCAAAATAGTAGGCTGTGAGAGGTGTGTTGTAGAAGTCATTATGTCAAATGTTGAAAGTTGTAAAAGCTTACCCTAAATGCTACTCTCAATTTTGAGTTGAGAACAACTGTGATGCACAATCTAGAATAATGACAAAACATTCCCAAAATAGTAAGCGGTGAGAGGTGTGTTGGATATGTCTTTACATCAGGTGTTGACACCAGTAAAAACTTACTCCTTGTGCTACACTCAATTTTGAGTTGACAACCGATGTGATGCACAATCTAGAATAGCGACAAAACTTTCCCAAAATAATAAGCAGTGAGTGGTGTGTTGTAGAATTCGTTATGTCTGGTGTTGAAACCTATAAAAGCTTACCCTAAATGCTACTCTCAATTTTGAGTTGAGAACAACTATCATGCAAAATCTAGAATAATGCAAAACTTTCCCAAAATAGTAAATGGTGAGAGGTGTGTTGTAGAAATCATAACATCAGTTGTTAAGACCTGTAAAACATTACCTCAAGTGCCACTCTCAATTTTGAGTTGAGAAGAGCTGTGACGCACAATCTAGAATAGAGGTAAAACTTTCCTAAAATATTAAGGGGTGAGAGGTGTGTTGGAGAACCCATTACATTAGGCGTTGACACCTGAAAAAACTTTCCCCAAGTGCTACTCTCAATTTTGAGTTGAGAACAGCTGTGATGCATAATATAGAAAAGCGACAAAACTTTCCCAAAATCGTAAGTGGTGGGAGGTAAGTTGGAGAAGTCGTTACGTCAGGTGTTGACACCTGTAAAAACTTAACCTATGTGCCACTCTCAATTTTGAGTTGGAACAATTGTGATGCACAATCGAGAATAACGACAAAACTCTCCCAAAATAGTAAGGTGTGAGTGGTTTGTTGGAGATGTCATTATATCAGGTGTTGACACATGTAAAAATTTACCACATGTGCAACTCTCAATTTTGAGTTGAGAACAGTTTTGATGCACAATCTAAAAAAGCAACTAAACTATCCCAAAATAGTAAGTTGTGAGAGGTGTGTTGGAGAAGTCATCACATCAAGTGTTGACACCTGTAAAAACTTACCCCAAGTGCTACACACAATTTGGAGTTGAGAACAGTTGTGATGCACAATCTAGAATATTGACAAAACTTTCCCAAAATAGTATTGGGATAGTAGTATGTTGCGAAAGCCATTACATCAGGTGTTGACACTTGTAAAAACTTGCCCCATGTGTGAGTTTTAGTTTTGAGTTGAGAACAACTGTGTTGCACAATCTAGAATAGTGACAAAATATTCCAAAAATAGTAAGTGATGAGAGGCGTTTTAGCGAAGTCATTACATCTAGTGTTTACACTTGTATAAACTTACCCCAAGTGCTACTCTAAATTTTGAGTTGAGAACAGCTGCGATGCACAATCTAGAATAGCGACAAAACTTTCCCAAAATAGTAAGTGGTGAGAGGTGTGTTGGAGTAGTCATTACATCCGGTGTTAACACCAGTAAAACCTTACCTCAAGTGTCACACTCAATTTTGAGTTGAGAACAGCTGTGATGCACAATCTAGAGTAGAGACAAAACATTCCCAAAATAGTAAGAGGTGGGAGGTGTGCTGAAGAAGTCATTACATCAGGTGTTTACACCTGTAAAAACTTACCCCAATTACAACTCTCAATTTTGAGTTGAGAACAGTTGTGATGCACAATCTAGAATAGCGACAAAACTTTCCCAAAGTAGTAAGAGGTGAGAGGTGTGTTGGAGAAGTCATTACCCCAGGTGTCACATAAAAACTTACCCCAAGTGTTACTCTCAATTTTGAGTTGAGAACAGTTGTGATGCACAAGCTAGAATAAGGACAAAACTTTCCCAAAATAGTAACGGATGAGAGATGTGTTGGAGAAGTCATTACATCAGGTGTTGACACTTGTAAAACCATATCCCAAGTGTTACTCTCAATTTTGAGTTGAGAACAGTTGTGATGCACAATCTTGAATAGAGGTAAAAGTTTCCTAAAATAGTAAAGGGTGAGATATGTGTTGGAGAAGTCATTACATAAGGCATTGACACCCGAAAATACTTACCCCAAGCACTACTCTCAATTTTGAATTGAGAACAGTTGTGATGCACAATCTAGAATAGATACAAAACTTTCCTAAAATAGTAAGGGGTGAGAAGTGTGATGCAGAAGCCATTACATCAGGTGTTAACACTTGTAAAATCTTACCTCAAGTGTCACTCTGAATTTTGAGTTGAGAACAGCTGTGATGCATAGTCTAGAATAGTGGCAAAACTTTCCCAAAATAGTAAGGTGTGAGAGGTATGTTGGAGAAATCATTACATAAGACGTTGACACAATCTAGAATATCGACAAAACTTTCCCAAAATAGTAAGCTGTGAGTGGTGTGTTGTAGAAGTCATTATGTCTAAAGTTGAAAGCTATAAAAGCTTACCCTAAGTGCTACTCTCAATTTTGAGTTGAGAACAACTATGATGCACAATCTAGAATAGCGACAAAACTTTACCATAACTGTAAGCGGTGAGAGGTTTGTTGGAGAAGTCATTATATCAGGTGTTGACATCTGTAAAAACTTAGCCCAAGTGCCACTCTCAATTTTTAGTTAAGATCTGCTGTGATGCTCTATGAAGATTAGAGACAAAACCTCCTTAAAATAGTAAGAGGTGAAGGGTGTGTTGGATAAGTCTTTACATAAGGCGTTGATACAATCTAGAATAGCGGCAAAACTTTCCCAAAATAGTAAGTTGTGAGTGGTGTGTTGTAGAAGTCATTATGTCAGGGGTTGAAACCTATAAAAGCTTACCATAAGTGTTACTCTCAATTTGGAGTTGAGAACAACTGTGATGCACAATTTAGAATAACGGCAAAACTTTCCCAAAACAGTAAGCCGTGAGAGGTATGTTGGAGAAGTCATTATATTAGGTGTTGACACCTGTAAAAACTTACCCCAAGCGCTGCTCTAAATTTTGAGTCGATAATAACTGTGATCCACAATCTAGAATAGCGGCAAAACTTTCCCAAAATAGTAAGGTGTGAGAGGTGTGTTGGAGAAGTCTTTACATAAGGCATTCATACAATCTAGAATAACGACAAAACTTTCCGAAAATAGTAAACTGTGAGAGGTGTGCTGTAGAAGTCCTTATGTCAGGTGTTGAAACCTATAAAAGCGTACCATAAGTATTACTCTCAAGGTTGAGTTGAGAACCACTGTGATGGGCAATCTAGAATAACGACAAAACTTTCCCAAAATAGTAAGCGGTGAGAGGTGTGTTGGAGAAGTCATTATATTAGGTGTTGACACCTGTAAAAACATACGCCAAATGCTGCTCTAAATTTTGAGTCGAGAATAACTGTGATGCACAATCTAGAATAGAGGCAAAACTTTCCCAAAATAGTAAGGTATGAGAGGTGTGTTGGAGAAGTCATTACATAAGGCGTTCATACAATCTAGAATAGCGACAAAACTTTCCGAAAATAGTAAGCTGTGAGAGGTGTGCTGTAGAAGTCCTTATGTCAGGTGTTGAAACCTATAAAAGCGTACCATAAGTATTACTCCCAATGTTGAGTTGAGAACCACTGTGATGGACAATCTTGAATAACGACAAAACATTCCCAAAATAGTAAAGAGTGAGAGATGTGTTGGAGAAATCATTACTTCAGGTGTTAACACCTGTAAAACCTTACCTCAAGTGCCACTCTCAATTTTGAGTTGAGAACAGCTACGGTGCATCATATAGAAAAGCGACAAAAGTTTCACAAAATCGTAAGTTGTGGGAGGTAAGTTGGAGAAGTCATTACGTCAGTTGTTGACACCTGTAAAAACTTAACCTATGTGCCACTCTCAATTTTGAGTTGAGAATAGATGTGATGCACAATCGAGAATAACGACAAAACTTTCCAAAAAATAGTAAGGTGTGAGAGGTTTGTTGGAGAAGTCATTATATCAGGTGTGGACACGTGTAAAAATTTACCACATGTGCTACTCTCAATTTTGAGTTCAGAACGGTTTTGATGCACAATAAAAAAAACGCGAATAAACTTTCCCAAAATAGTAAGTTGTGTGAGGTGTGTTGGAGAAGTCATCACATCAAGTGTTGACACCTGTACAAATTTAACCCAAGTGCCACTCAAAATTTTGAGTTGAGAACAGATGTGATGCACAGTCTAGAATAACGACAAAACTTTCCCATAATAGTAAAGTGTGAGAGGTGTGTTCGAGAAGTTATTATATCAGGTGTTGACTTCTGTAAAAACTTACCCCAAGTGCCACTCTCAATTTCGAGTTGAGAATAGTTGTAATGCTTATCAAGATTAGAGACAAAACTTCCCTAAAATAGTAAAAGGTGAGAGGTGTGTTGGATAAGTCTTTACATCAAATGTTGACACCTGTATAAACCTACCCCAAGTGCTACTCTAAATTTTGAGTTGTGAACAGTTGTGATGGACAATGTGGAATGGCGACGAAACTTTCCCAAAATAGTAAGTGGTGAGAGGTGTGCTGGAAAAGTCATTACATCTGGTGGTAACACCTGTAAAACCATACCTTAAGTGTCACTTTCAATTTTGAGTTGAGAACAGCTGTGATGCACAATCTAGAATAGAGGCAAAACTTTCCCAAAATAGTAAGGGGTGAGAGGTGTGTTGGAGATGTCATTATATCAGGTGTTGACACCTGTAGAAACCAACCCTAAGTGCTTCTCTAAATTTTGAGTCTAGAACAGCTGTGATGCGCAATCTAGAAAAGCAACAAAACTTTCCCAAAATAGTAAGTGGTAGGAGGTGTGTTGGAGAAGTCATTACATCAGGTGTTGACACCTGCAAAAACTTAACCCAGGTGCCACTCTCAATTTTCAGTTTTGAACAGCTGTTATGCATAATCTAGAATAGAGGCAAAAATTTCCCAAAATAGTAAGGCCTGAGAGGTGTGTTTAAGAAGTCATTACATAAGGCGTTGACACATGAGAAAACATGCCCCAAGTGCTACTCTCAATCTTGAGTTAAGAACAACTGTAATGCACAATCCAGAAAAGCAATAAACTTTACCAAAATAGTAAGTGGTGGGAGGTGTGTTGGAGAAGTCATTACATCTGGTGTTGACACATGTAAAAACTTAACCTAAGCGCCACTCTCAATTTTGAGTGTAGAACAGATGGGATGCACAATCTAGAATAACGCAAAACGTTCCCAAAATAGTAAGGTGCGAGAGGTGTGTTGGAGAAGCCATTATTTCAGGTGTTGACACCTATAAAAACTTACCGCAAGTGCAACTCGAAATTTTGAGTCAAGAACAGCTGTGATGCACAATCCAGAAAAGCGACAAAACTTCCCCAAAATAGTAGTGGTTGGAGGTGTTTTGGAGAAGTCATTATATAAAGTGTTGACACCTGTAAAAACTTAACCCAAGTGCTACACTAAATTTTGGGGGAAGAACAGCTATGTTACACAATCTAGAAAAGCGACTAAACTTTCCCAAAATAGTAAGTTACGAGAGGTTTGTTGGAGAAGTCATTACATCAAGTGTTGACACCTGTACAAACTTACCCCAAGTGCCACTGTAATTTTGAGTTGAGAACAGCTTAGATGCTCTTTCAAGATTAGAGACAAAACATCCCCAAAATAGAAAGACGTGGGAGGTATGTTGGATAAGTCATTGCATTAGGTGTTAACACTTGTAAAACCTTACCTCAAGTGTCACTCTCAATTTGGAGTTGAGAACAGCTGTGATGCATAATCTAGAATAGAGGCAAAACTTTCCCAAAATAGTAAGGTGTAAGAGGTTTGTTGCAGAAATCATTACATAAGGTGTTGACACAATCTAGAATAGAAACAAAACTTTTCCAAAATAGTAAGCTGTGAGAGGTGTGTTGTAGAAGTTAGTATGTCTAATGTTGAAAGCTATAAAAGCTTACCCTAAGTGCTACTCTCAATTTTGAGTTGAGAACAACTGTGATGCACAATCTAGAATAACTGCAAAACTTTCCTATAATAGTAAGTAGTGAGAGGTGTGATGGAGAAGTCATTATATCAGGTGTTGACATCTGTAAAAACTTAGCCAAAGTGTCACTCTCAATTTTTAGTTGAGAGCTGTTGTGAAGCTCGATGAAGATTAGAGACAAATCTTCCCTAAAATAGTAAGAGGTGAGGGGTGTGTTGGATAAGTCTTTACATAAGGCGTTGATACAATCTAGAATAGCGACAAAACTTTCCCAAAATAGTAAGCTCTGAGGGGTGTGTTGTAGAGGTCATTATGTCAGGGGTTGAAACCTATAAAAGCTTACCATAAGTGTTACTCTCAATTTGGAGTTGAGAACAACTGTGATGCACAATTTAGAATAACGGCAAAACTATCCCAAAACAGTAAGCCGTGAGAGGTATGTTAGAGAAGTCATTATATTAGGTGTTGACACCTGTAAAAACTTACCCCAAGCGCTGCTCTAAATTTTGAGTCGAGAATAACGGTGATCCACAGTCTAGAATAGCGGCAAAACTTTCCCAAAATAGTAAGGTGTAAGAGGTGTGTTGGAGAAGTCTTTACATAAGGCGTTCATACAATCTAGAATAACGACAAAACTTTCCGAAAATAGTAAATTGTGAGAGGTGTGCTGTAGAAGTCCTTATGTCAGGTGTTGAAACCTATAAAAGCGTACCATAAGTATTACTCTCAAGGTTGAGTTAAGAACCACTGTGATGGGCAATCTAGAATAACGACAAAACTTTCCCAAAATAGTATGCGGTGAGAGGTGTGTTGGAGAAGTCATTATATTAGGTGTTGACACCTGTAAAAACATACCCCAAATGCTGCTCTAAATTTTGAGTCGAGAACAACTGTGATGCACAATCTAGAATAGAGGCAAAACTTTCCCAAAATAGTAAGGTATGAGAGGTGTGTTGGAGAAGTCATTACATAAGGCGTTCATACAATCTAGAAGTGCGAGTTTTAGTTTTGAGTTGAGAACAACTGTGATGCACAATCTATAATAGTGACAAAATATTCCAAAAATTGTAAGTGATGAGAGGCGTTTTAGAGAAGTGATTACATCTAGTGTTGACACTAGTATAAACTTATCCCATTGGCTACCTTAAATATTGAGTTGAAAACAGCTATGATGCACAATATAGAATCGCGACAAAACTTTCCCGAAATAGTAGTGGTTAGAGGTTTTTTCGAGAAGTCATTACATAAAATGTTAACACCTGTAAAAACTTACCCCAAGTGCTATACAAAATTTTGAATTGAGAACAGCTATGATACACAATCTTGAAAAGCGACTCAACTTTCCCAAAATAGTAAGTTACGAGGGTTTGTTGGAGTAGTTTTTACATCAAGTGTTGACACCTGTAAAAACTTACCCCAAGTGCCACTCTCAATTTTGAGTTGAGAACAGCTTTGATGCTCTACCTAGATTTGAGACAAAACATCCCCAAAATAGTAAGTGGTGGGTGGTGTGTTGGATAAGTCATTACATCAGATGTTGACACCTGTATAAACTTACCCTAAGTGCTATTCAAAATTTTGAGTTGAGAACAGCTTTGAAGCACAATCCAGAATGGCGGCAAAACTTTCCAAAAATAGTAAGTGGTGAAAGGTGTGTTGAAGAAGTCATTACATCAGGTGTTAACACTTGTAAAACCTTACCTCAAGTGTCACTCTCAATTTTGAGTTGAGAACAGCTGTGAGACACAATCTGGAAAAGCGACTAAACTTTCCCAAAATAGTAAGTTACGAGAGGTTTGTTGGAGAAGTCATTACATCAAGTGTTGACACCTATAAAAACTTACCCCAAGTGCCACTCTCAATTTTGAGTTGAGAACAGCTTTGATGCTCTATCAAGATTAGAGACAAAACATCCCCAAAATAGTAAGAGGTGGGATGTGTGTTGGATAAGTCATTACATAAGGTGTTAACACTTGTAAAATCTTACCTCTAGTGTCACTCTCAATTTTGAGTTGAGAACAACTGTGATGCGTAAACTAGAATAGAAGCAAAACTTTCCCAAAATAGTAAGGTGTGAGAGATGTGTTGGAGAAATCATTACATAAGGCGTTGACACAATATAGAATAGCGACAAAACTTTCCCAAAATAGTCAGCTGTGAGAGGTGTGTTGTAGAAGTCATTATGTCTAATGTTGAAAGCTATAAAAGCTTACCCTAAGTGCTACTCTCAATTTTGAGTTGAGAACAAGTGTGATGCACAATCTAGAATAACGGCAAAACTTTACCAAAATAGTAAGCCGGGAGAGGTGCGTTGGAGAAGTCAATATATTTGGTGTTGACACCGGTAAAAACTTACCCCAACTGCAGCGCTAAATTTTTAGTCGAGAACAACTATGATGCACAATCTAGAATAGAGGCTAAACTTTGCCAAAATAGTTAGGTGTGAGAGTTGTGTTGGAGAAGTTTTTACGTAAGGCTTTCATACAATATAGAATAGTGCCAAAACTTTCCCAAAATTGTAAGCTGTGAGAGGTGTGTTGTAGAAGTCATTATGTCAAGTGTTCAAACCTATAAAAGCTTACCATAAGTGTTACTCTCAATTTTGAGTTGAGAACAACTGTGATGCGCAATCTAGAATAACGACAAAACTTTCCCAAAATAGTAAGCATTGAGAGGTGTGTTGGAGAAGTCATTATATTAGGTGTTGACACCTGTAAAAACTTACCCCAAGTGCGGTTTTAAATTTTGAGTCGAGAACAACTGTGATGCACAATCTAGAATAGAGGCAAAACTTTCCCAAAATAGTATGGTGTGGGAGGTGTGTTGGAGAAGTCATTACATAAGGCGTTGATACAATCTAGAAGTGCGAGTTTTAGTTTTGAGTTGAGAACAACTGCGATGCACAATCTAGAATAGTGACAAAATATTCCAAAAATTGTAAGTGATGAGAGGCGTTTTAGAGAAGTGATTACATTTAGTGTTGACACCAGTGTAAACTTATCCCATGGGCAACTCTAAATTTTGAGTTGAGAACAGCTGTGATGCACATTCTAGAATAGCGACAAAACTTTCCCAAAGTAGTAGTGGTTGGAGGTGTTTTAGAGAAGTCATTATATAAAATGTTATCACCTGTAAAAACTTACCCCATGTGCTACGCTAAATTTTGAGTTGAGAACAGCTATGATACACAATCTAGAAAAGCGACTAAACTTTCCCAAAATAGTAAGTTGCGAGAGGTTTAATGGAAAAGTCATTACATCAAGTGTTGACACCTGTAAAAACTTACCCCAAGTGCCACTCTCAATTTTGAGTTGAGAACAGCTTTGTTACTCTATTAAGATTAGAGACAAAACATCCCCAAAATAGTTAGAGGTGGGAGGTGTGTTGGATAAGTCATTACATCAGATGTTGACACCTGTATAAACTTACCCCAAGTGCTATTCTACATTTTGATTTGAGGACAACTTTGATGCACAATCTAGAATAGCGGAAAAACTTTCCAAAAATATTAAGTGGTGAGAATTTTGTTGAGAAGTCATTACATCAGGTGTTAACACTTGTAAAACCTTACCTCAAGTGTCATTCTATATTTTGAGTTGAGAACAGCTATGACGCACAATCTGGAATAAAGGCAAAACTTTCCCAAAACAGTAAGGGCTTAGAGGTGTGTTTGATAATCTTAGGTGTTGATGCCTGCAAAAACTTAACCTAGGTGTCACTCTCAATTTTGAGTAGTGAACAGCTGTGATGCATAATCTAGAATAGAGGCAAAATTTTCCCAAAATAGTAAGGGCTTAGAGGTGTGTTTGAGAAGTCATTACATAAGGCGTTGACACCTGAAAGAACTTACCCAAGTGCTACTCTCAATTTTGAGTTAAGAACAGCTGTAATACACAATCTTGAAAAGCAACAAACTTTCCCAAAATAGTAAGTGGTGGGAGGTGTGTTGGAGAAGTCTTTACATCTGGTGTTGACACCTGTAAAAATTTAACCCAAGTGCCACTCTCAATTTTGATTGTAGTACAGATGAGATGCATAATCTTGAATAACGCAAAACGTTCCCAAAATAGTAAGGTGTGAGAGGTGTGTTGGAGAAGTCATTATATCAGGTGTTGACACCTGTAAAAACTTACCCCAAGTGTAACTCTAAATTTTGAGTCAAGAACAGCTGTGATGCACAATCTAAAAAAGAGACAAAACTTCCCCAAAATAGTAGTGGTTGGAGCTGTTTTGGAGAAGTCATTACATAAAGTGTTGACACCTGTAAAAACTTACCTCAAGTGCTACACTAAATTTTGAATGGAGAACAACTATGATACACAATCTAGAAAAGCGACTAAACTTTCCCAAAATAGTAAGTTGCAAGAGGTTTGTTGGAGAAGTCATTACATCAAGTGTTGACACCAGTAAAAACATACCCCAAGTGCAATTCTCTATTTTGAGTTGAGAACAGCTTTGATGCTCTACCAAGATTAGAGACAAAACATCCCCAAAATGGTAAGAGGTGGGAGGTGTGTTGGATAAGTCATTACATCAGATGTTGTCACCTGTATAAACTTACCCCAAGTGCAACTCAAAATTTTGAGTGGAGAACAGCTTTGATGCACAATCTAGAATAGCGGTAAAACTTTCCAAAACAAGTAAGTGGTGAAAGGAGTTTTGGAGAAGTCATTACATCAGGTGTTAATACTTGTAAAACCTTACCTCAAGTGTCACTCTCAATTTTGAGTTGAGAACAGCTGTCATACACAATCTAGAAAAGCGACTAAACTTTCCCAAAATAGTGAGTTGCGAGAGGTTTGTTGGAGAAGTCATTACATCAAGTGTTGACACCTGTAAAAACTTACCCCAAGTACCACTCTCAATTTTGACTTGAGAACAGCTTTGATGCTCTATCAAGATTAGAGACAAAACATCCCCAAAATAGTAAGAGGTGGGAGGTATGTTGGATAAGTCATTACATCAGGTGTTAACACTTGTAAAACCTTACCTTAAGTGTCACTCTCAATTTTGAGTTGAGAACAGCTGTGATGCACAATCTAGAATAGAGGCAAAACTTACCCAAAATAGTAAGGTGTGAGAGGTGTGTTGGAGAAATCATTACACAAGCCGTTGACACAATCTAGAATCGCGACAAAACTTTCTCAAAATAGTAAGCTGTGAGAGGTGTGTTGTAGAAGTCATTATGTCAGGTGTTGAAACCTATAAAAGCTTACCATAAGTGTTACTCTCAATTTGGAGTTGAGTACAACTGTGATGCACAATCTGGAATAACAACAGAACTTTTCCAAAATAGTAAGCGGTGAGAGGTGTGTTGGAGAAGTCATTATATTAGGTGTTGACACCTGAAAAACTTACCCCAAGTGCTGCTCAAAATTTTGAGTCAAGAACAACTGTGTTGCACAATCTAGAATAGAGGCAAAACTTTCCCAAAATAGTAAAGTGTGAGAGGTGTGTTGGGGAAGCCATTACATAAGGCCTTGACACAATCTAGAATAGCGACAAAACTTTCCCAAAATAGTAAGCTCTGGGAGGTGTGTTGTAGAACTCATTATGTCAGGTGTTGAAACCTATAAAAGCTTACCATAAATGAAACTCTCAATTTTAAGTTGAGAACAGCTGTGATGCACAATTTAGAATAACGACAAAACATTCCCAAAATAGTAAGCGGTGAGAGGTGTGATGGAGAAGTCATTATATTAGGTGTTGATACCTATAAAAACTTAGCCCAAGTGCTCCTCTAAATTTTGAGTCGAGAACAACTATGATGCACAATCTACAATAGAGGCAAAACTTTCCCAAAATAGTATGGTGCGAGAGGTGTGTTGGAGAAGTCATTACATAAGGCGTTGATACAATCTAGAATATCGACAAAACCTTCCCAAAATCTTAAGCTGTGAGAGGTGTGTTGTAGAACTCATTATGTCAAGTGTTGAAACCTATAATAGCTTACTATAAGTGCTACTCTCAATTTTGATTTGAGAACAATTGCGATGCACAATCTAGAATAACGACCAAACTTTCACAAAATAGTAAGCGGTGAGAGGTGTGGTGGAGAAGTCATTATATTAGGTGTTGACACTTATAAAAATTTGCCCCAAGTGCTGGTCTAAATTTTGAGTCAAGAACAACTGTGATGCAAAATCTAGAAAAACAACGAAACTTTCCCAAAATAGTAAGTGATGGGAGGTGTGTTGGAGAAGTCTTTACATAAGATGTTGACACCTATACAAATTTAACCCAAGTGCCACTCAAAATTTTGGGTTGAGAAAGGATGTGATGCACAATCTAGAATAACAACAAAACTTTCCGAAAATAGTAAGGTGTGAGAGGTTTGTTGGAGAAGTCATTATATCAGGTGTTGACATCTGTAAAAACTTGCCCCAAGTGCCACTCTCAATTTTGAGTTGAGAACAGCTTTGATGCACAATCTAGAATAGTGGTAAAACTTTCCAAAACAAGTAAGTGGTGAAAGGAGTGTTGGAGAAGTCATTACATCAGGTGTTAATACTTGTAAAACCTTACCTCAAGTGTCACTCTCAATTTTGAGTTGAGAACAGCTGTCATACACAATCTAGAAAAGCGACTAAACTTTCCCAAAATAGTGAGTTGCGAGAGGTTTGTTGGAGAAGTCATTACATCAAGTGTTGACACCTGTAAAAACTTACCCCAAGTACCACTCTCAATTTTGACTTGAGAACAGCTTTCATGCTCTATCAAGATTAGAGACAAAACATCCCCAAAATAGTAAGAAGTGGGAGGTATGTTGGATAAGTCATTACATCAGGTGTTAACACTTGTAAAACCTTACCTTAAGTGTCACTCTCAATTTTGAGTTGAGAACAGCTGTGATGCACAATCTAGAATAGAGGCAAAACTTACCCAAAATAGTAAGGTGTGAGAGGTGTGTTGGAGAAATCATTACACAAGCCGTTGACACCATCTAGAATAGCGACAAAACTTTCCCAAAATAGTAAGCTGTGAGAGGTGTGTTGTAGAAGTATTTATGTCTAATGTTGAAAGCTATAAAAGCTTACCGTAAGTGCTACTCTTAATTTTGAGTTGGGAACAACTGTGATGCACAATCTAGAACAACGACAAAACTTTCCCATAATAGTAAGCGGTGAGAGGTGTGATGGAGAAGTCATTATATCAGGTGTTGACATCTGTAAAAACTTAGCCCAAGTGCCACTCTCAATTTTTAGTTGAGATCTGCTGTGATGCTCTATGAAGATTAGAGACAAAACCTCCTTAAAATAGTAAGAGGTGAAAGGTGTGTTGGATAAGTCTTTACATAAGGCGTTGATACAATCTAGAATAGCGGCAAAACTTTCCCAAAATAGTAAGCTGTGAGTGGTGTGTTGTTGAAGTCATTATGTCAGGTGTTGAAACCTATAAAAGCTTACCATAAGTGCTACTCTCAATTTGGAGTTGAGAACAAATGTGATGCACAATCTACAATAACGACAAGACTTTTCCAAAATAGTAAGGAGTGAGAGGTATGTTGGAGAAGTTATTATATCAGCTGTTGACACCAGTAAAAACCTACCTCATGTGTTACACTCAATTTTGAGTTGACAACCAATGTGATGCACAATATAAAATTGCAACAAAACTTTCCCAAAATATTAAGCGGTTAGAGGCGTGTTGTAGAAGTTGTTATGTCAGGTGTTGAAACTTATAAATGCTTACCCTAAGTGCTACTCTCAATTTTGAGATGAGAACAACTGTGATGCATAATCTAGAATAACGACAAAACTTTCTCAAAATAGTAAGTGGTGAGTGGTATATTGGAGAAATCAATACATCAGGTGTTAAAACCTGTACAACCTTACCTCAAGTTCCACTCACAATTTTGAGTTGAGAACAGCTGTGTTGCACAATCTAGAATAAATGCAAAACTTTCCCAAAATAGTAAGGGGTGAGAGGTGGGATGGAGAAGCCATTACATAAGGCATAGACACTTGAAAAAACTTACCCCAAGTACTACACTCAATTTTGATTAGACAGCCGATGTGATGCACAGTCTAGAATAGCGAAAAAACTTTCCCAAAATAGTAAGCAGTGAGTTGTGTGTTGTAGAAGTCATTATGTCAGGAGTTGAAACCTATAAAAGCTTACCCTAAATGCTACTCTCAATTTTGAGTTGAGAACAACTATCATGCAAAATCTAGAATAACGGCAAAGCTTACCCAAAATAGTAAATGGTGAGGTGTGTTGGAGAAATCAATACATCAGGTGTTAACACATGTAAAACCATACCTCAAGTGTCAATCTTAATTTTGAGTTGAGAAGAACAGTCACTACTACAGAAAAGGGATTTACCAGCGTTTATTTTAGGCCTTCAGCAACGCTTTCGGGCTCTGACTATTTATCCGCTAGCAAAAGGGGGAAAAGTTCGCCAACGCTTATTGAAGCGTTGGTAAAGGTTATACAATTGCCAACGTTTCCTTTAAGAAGCGCTGGTAAAGGTTTAAAACCTTTACCAGCGCTTCTTAAAGAAAGCGCTAGCAATTGTGTAACCTTTACCAGCGCTTCTTAAAGGAAACGCTGGCAATTGTATAACCTTTACCAGCGCTTATTAAAGGAAACGCTGGCAATTTTTACCTTTACCAGCGCTTCTTCAAGTAAACGCTGGCAATGCCCTGTTTTTTTTTTTTTTATATATATATAATTACTTTTACTTTTCCCCCTGTTTTCCATTACAATTTACAAATCAACACAAGCAAAACCAGCAATATACAGATGATTCAAAACCAAACAGGTTATATATATATATATATATATATATATATATATATATATATATATATATATATATATATATATATATATATATATATATATATATATATATATATAGCAAAACCTCAACAATATGTTTATATATATATATACAAGAGCAAAAATCTTGTACTATCACAGTAGCTTGATTGAAGAAAGAAGAAGCCCTCGATCAATCTTAGCACAGTATATTCATGTACATATGCATACAGTTAGGAAAACCAACAATATGTTATATACAAGAGCAAAAACCAAAAAATAATCCTAGCTAGTACTAGCTTGATTGAAGAAGCCCTTGATCAATTAATCCTTTGCTTTCCCTTCAACAAAATCCTTGCTCCCCTTCAATAATATCCAAATAAACATTATTAAGTTCAAAATGGTATATAAACTCGAAATGACTACAATAGATCACACTTACATATATATACCTTCATTCGATAAAATCAACATTATAACGGCACCACTCTTGCTTGAGTGCGGTAAGTTGATCATCAGAGTATACCGGACATTTACATTCTGGATAGTACTGCGAAACGAAAATTAAATCAAGTTAATAATTAAAGTATGAACATTTCAAATATGGTCAAATGTGAGAGTAATTAAATATATAAACTGTGGGGAAAAGGGAAGAAGAAATCCACACACACTACTGAAAACAGAGTATTTAGAGAGAAAATATATATGCTGAATAATACTCAAAATTAACTATTTATTGAATTCATATACCACTGCACTTACAGTACTTTCATGCACACATTTATAGATCTGCTAGACCTCTAACTAATAAGTCGAACTAACTCATCTAACTCAGAACTAACCACTTTTACTGTTATAATCATCAACAGTTCATAACTACTAACCACTAACTGACTTTGAAATACTCTGTCAACACAACCACCTAATTCGAAGTTCACTCAACACACAAGATATGCTAATTTAGCATCACTATGGAGTCTAACATTCCAACTAGGTTGGCACCTAGACTCCATCTATCATTTGCTGCACATCAAGTTTGAATCAATTATCTTATTGATACAACTTTCAAAAAACTCCTTAGCTCTTTGAATCTCTCAATTTTCATAGGCTTGATCATGATATCTACTTTATGAAATTCAGATCACCTACAAAAGCACAATTGCAGTTTCCCTTTATTCACTCACGCAAGAAGTGAAATTTGGTCTCAATATGTTTACTCCTCCAATGAGCCATTGGATTTCTTGCCAAACTGATTGCAGATTTGTTATCACTGGATTTCCTACACATTTGTTACTAGGTCACAAGGAAAGAAAGATCATGAGCAATTTGTTTGCAGAAGAGGTAACAAATCATTTTACATTGACAACAATATGTACACTTTAGCACATTTGTGTTGAGCAGATTTTGTTTGGTTTTGTAGGGTTATTTTATATATGAATCTTTGCGATGGCCACTGGTCTATACTCTTTAGTCAAGAAAAGCACATCCAAGGGCACACTTCAAAATCTGAGATTTACTTTGTTGAGCAAAGAAACTTGATTTTTTTCTTAAACCGTAGTGAAACTTTGGCTAAACAACGGTACCAATATATATATTATAAAATTATAAAATTTTAGATATAAATATTATTGCTTGTTAGATTTTTAATGTCACCGGAATCACGCCATTTGGGTTCCTACAACCCGAGTTATGCGCATTGCAACCTAGGCTGTCCAGAACTAGCACAGCAGAAAAAACTTTTCTGCATAATGGCCTACTGGGAGTTCATTTGTTGACCAAAAAATATGAATTTTCTCCATCATTAATGTTTGCGTCTTAGCTTTAAATAGCTACCAGAATTAGGTTAAAAGGATTTCGGTAGCCCGAGATATGCATCTTGAAATTCAGGCTGTCGGGAATGGATTCTGCAGCACATGAGTCAACTTTGAAGTTTAAACTGTATCTATCCATAAGACTAAAAATTCAGAAATTTCCATGGAGTGAAGGTATTTGTCTTAAGTTTCTAATTTCTCTGACGGCACGCAATTTCAATTATTATACATAGAGTTATGCATTTATAACTGTACACTGTTCAGAATCTTATTTTTGCAAGATTCTGCAGAAATAGAACCGTTTTCAAAGAACTATTGAGAATCATACAATGATCCATAATTCTTGAAATTTTCACCAAATGTGGCCTTAGATCTTATCTTTCAAATGACACTAACCTTATACCTACAGGAGGTCCCTACCCCGAGATATGCACAAATCTTCGCCTGCTGTTCTGCTAGGACAGTAGGGAGTTCATAGAGTTGATATTTGTGTTTTTTTTTTCTTCAAAAGCAGATGAGTTGATGAAATTCATCATGTTAGGGCTAGTGTATACATTCTTAGTTGTGTTGGTGTTCAAATGCATGTAGAAGAATGAAATACAAAGGACTAGGGTGTTCAAACTCCTTGTCATCCTTTTATGCATTATGAATTAAGTTCAGTTGCAAAATTATATTTTAGAATGGTACCATTGTAGCATCAGCAGCATGGATTTGAACTTGAAAGGTTCTGTTCTGAGCAAGAGGAGCCTTCAGAATTCTTCTATTGTGAGCATCAAGAATCTCCATGTGTTCATGTTGCATGTGCATCGTGAATCCCTTTTCAAGCAACTAGCCATTACTGAGCACTTACACTTCACAGATTTATAGATGTAGCCAGACCTTTAACAAAAGGTCTAAATAAATCATCTAACTAGCTCAAAGAGCTAATATTTACTATTATAACTGTCATCAACAGTTCATAACTACTAACCACTAACTGACTTTGAAATACTCTTTCAAGATAAACTAGAACGAAAAGTACATACCAATGATGGGATTTGAGTTTGGTTCTCAACGACGATATCCTTCAAAAACTTCATTACATAGTAGCCACAGTCGATGTCGTTGGGTTGACGGGGGCACTATAAAAGCTCAAATAATAAATTAATTGTTTTCAGTTTTTAATTTAAATAACTGCATATATAAGATAGAACTTTTAATTTGTAAATACGTACATCCATAAATATCCAGTTAGTCTTGGATGATGAAGAAAATCGGGACTTGCCTCCTCTGCTCTAGGCATGACGAATTTGCAAACCCCTAAGTGCAAAATCAAACAATTCATTAAAGTATATAATTTGAATCATCATATATATTAAGATAAAAATAAATGTGTATACTTACTTATTGTATTGATCCATCATTGGTTTGCGATAGGTATAAGGGACATGCAACGGGTCAAAATAGTACACAATGTCTTCATGGGGATTGATTGCTAAGAATACCCAATGTCCCCTACAAAAATGAACAGAGTTGGCAAATCCTAAGCCTAGATAATCACATTTCACAAAATTTATAGAAGTTAATTAAAATGACTCACCCTACGTTGCAAGGTGACAAAAACAATGACTCAATACCAGGTTCAGCTAATGCTAAGCGATCGGCTATATATTGTTTTTGCCCAGTTATTGACTTGTGCAAAGCTGTTTTATGTGGGCACAAAAACACGAACCTCCGAGTCCGTTCTTTTGGGATCAATATCTCATGATACAAGTACATTAAATTAAAAAATGTAAACAAATTAATGGATAAACTATAACCGTACTTGAGATAGAAAATATAAGTTCGATGTAATACCTGAGATATACCGTAATAACAGTCTGAGATAGTATCTCATGACGAAGAACTTCCTTGATTTCGAAATGAAGGCCGAGAAACAAAGTGGTCTCATAACCCAGTAGTTCTGGCTCCAATGGCACTGTAACATCTGGTGCATTCATATTCCCTAACATATAGGCTTCAAGATAACCCATATAATCTGCATCATGAGCCGTAGGAGAACGGGAGACCTGAGAATTGCTCTGGGGCTGAGATTTGCTCCCGTTCTTCACTAGGGATGTTATTGACCCTTTTGTTTGCCCCTTGCTAACTATAGGAAGGGAAGGTCGGGATTTGTCAGTCGTGTGCTCCGACACTTTGCCCTTACCATTGTCCTTGGCTTTGGATTTTGAGGGTACCTGGATATTTTGCATTGCAAATACATTAATTAGTTAGTGAATGATTTCATGATAATAAATCATGCATGTTTATTAACTTATATCATGTTACTTACAACTACGAGGCTGATTGGCCATGCCACATAGGTGCCTATTGCATCTTCCACAGTCAACACATCTGCCTCCTCAAGTGGTACAAGCAATGATGCATTCCCTTCAACCGCATGGTCAACTCTAACTTTCACATGACCGGGAGGAATGGTCGGTTGTGCAATAGTGTTTGAACCGTTTCGTTAAACATTATCCCCTTACCAACCATTCGACGAGTTGGGCTTGACAAATATAGGTTGCATGCAGAGGTGTCCTGAATAAATGATAAACAAAATATTAATATTTAAATTGTAAATGGATTAAATACCTTTAAGTAAAAACAACGTATGAATTATTAATTACCTCGGGTGACAGCATAGTGCAACCATCTCTGGCGCTATATGGGGTAGGGGTAGGGAAAGCAGGCTCATGCGCCTCCACTGGATGCCTGTCTTGCATGGTGCTTCGCAATTCATCTACTTCTTTCCGTAGACAGTGTATCTCACGCATCATCTCTTCCATTCTATCATTAGTAGCACGCGTTTGTGGTCCGAAGAGAAGGCTCAAAGTGACACCAAATCCCGTACCCCTTAGGCGACCAGGGTACTCTTTCCTTGATAAGGCTCGGGCAAGGATGTCTTGACGACCATCACAATCTGTTATATCCCCTTGTGATACAGACTGTGATATGCTATCCTGAGACACAAATGAAAATGTTAAATATTATCATAAGAAAGTTAAAAATGAAAACGCTTGTTAACTAATGCTTTCATACTTACAATTTGTTCAACCACTTGCCTATTGGTGGGATCAACAATTTCTCCGTTCTCATCTCGACGACTTTCCATCCACAAAATATGGCGTTGAACCATTTTGTTTGTAACATCGTCCCCTGCCGCCAACAACTATACATTTGAACAATCAAATATTAGTAAACATTAGCAAATTATAACCCAATTATAAGGATATTGTACATACCCCTGACTTCCACCTCTATAAGGGTATTCAGGATTTGACGCTCTCTGCCGATTTTCATTGCTAAGCCTCTACATAGACACAGAAATATATATATATATATATATATATATATATATATATATATATATATATATATATATATATATATATATCAATGCATGCATGGTTAATTAATGTCATATATACAAGTCATAAGGATATTTATTGTACATACCAAAAATTCTTCATCTGTTGTGCGTCTTGCTACAAAAGCTCTCCAAGCATCCAGTGAAATGTACTCTGCATATTGAGCTGGAGGCTCAGGTCTGACATTCCCTTCCTCATCTCTCAGGTACTTCGTCGTCAATTCAGACCGGAATGATCGGTGCATATTTCCGGCCATCTGAATTAACATTTTTTGCCGACATTTATCAACATCAAAGGTCGTCTGCAAAATTAATGTCATAGTATAAGTATGTTTACATAATTAAGAAACACTATAACTAATCAATGTTAATTAATTTACCTCTATATTATGCCAGATGTCTTCTTTGACACGGTGCAAAGAAGAATCCCTCCAATCATTGCAGGTAATTGGGACCGACTGCCGCACTAAGGTCCCAATGTAACTCTTCATGTCTCTGCTGACTTTACCAACGGGCTGGCCTTTAACATTCCATTTAATCTGAAAAAATTGATTAAGTGTATAAATTTATATAACAAACAATAAAATGAAACAGTTAATTATATTATATTATATATAGATATATATATATATATATATATATATATATATATATATATATATATATATATATATATATATATATATATATATATATATATATATATATATCTTACCAAAGGTCTCACTCCTTTACTCCTTTGTCGAATGACATTTTTCTTAACTGTCGGTCCGTGACGCCTCACATTTTTCTTCGCCTCCACAGGACTATCATGAGATGGAGATGCCATTTACCTGCAAAAAAAAATTAGACACAAGTAAAAACATTATTTCATAATCATATATGCAAAAATCGATGAATATAAATTTAATTAGCCTGGAACTTAAAAAAACACAATCACTAGCTATACTTACATATTTAAGACAATCTTTTCCTTTTTCTCGTTGGATTGAGACTTGTGTGTCCCTTATTGGTACGAAATAATGGATTGACCCAAATTCCCTCATCATGATCATTTCTAATATACATATCTTCCTCTCTAGTTGGATTACCCTCAAGTGAATGTGATGTCCCAAAGAAAGGATCGTCCTCCATATTGGCATCTTCATGTGTTTGATGATCATCAATATCATTAACAACCATTTTGTTAGACAATAGAACAATGGACCAATTTGTATCAGCTGGATCGGTGACATAGAACACTTGTTGAGCTTGTGATGCTAAAATAAAAGGCTCATCTTTATACCCCACCTTATTGAAATCAACGCGCATGAACCCCAACTCATCCATCTGTACACCGTTATTATTGTCAACCCACTTACACCGGAACACAGGCACCCGAAACATTGTGTAATCCAACTCCCATATACCTTCGATGACCCCGAAGTATGACATATTCGCATATATGGGGTTTCTGTCTTTGGCACTTGAGATATGCATAGATTGAGCTATAAGAGTCACCCCACTATTTTGCACTGTACTTCGATCATCTTGTTCTTTTGTATAGAATGTGTACCCGTTCATCAAATAACTGGTGTAAGATAAAACATGTAGACTTGGACCTTTCGCTAACCATCTCAATCTTTCTGAAACTGAGGTAGGATTTAGAGCATACTCAACAGAAATGTGATCTTTTAGCCACGTTATAAAACACCGAATATGTTCTCTTTGTAACCAATTTTGATTCTTATTTGGGTACAAATTCTTAAGTATGTCCTTGTGTTTTACAACATATGACTCAACTTCATCGGCGTTGTGTAGAACATACAAGTGTGCTTGCTCCCATTCTGTTCTTGGTATAGTCAATATTTCAATTCCAAAAATCCCTTGCCCTATGGTTCTTCCTGTGTGATGAGACTTTGGCATCCCTGTGGAATGTTTGACATTGGATACGTATTCGGTACAGAATTCAACAGCTTCTTCAACTATATACCTTTCAACAATACAACCCTCTGGTCGTGATCGATTTTTCACATACCCTTTTAATATTTTCATGTAACGCTCAAACGGGTACATCCATCTCATATAAGCTGGCCCACACAATTGTGTCTCTCTAACCAGATGAACGGTTAGATGAACCATTATGTCAAAGAATGAAGGTGGGAAATACATCTCAAGCTCACACAAAGTCACAACTATTTCTCTTTGCAATGCTGGCAACTTTTCAGGGTCAATCACTCTGCTACAAATTGCCTTGAAGAAGAAGCAAAGTTTAGTTAAGGTCTCCCGCACTTTGTTGGGCAAAATGGACCGTATACCGATGGGTAGCAAACTCTGCATAAGAACATGGCAATCGTGGGACTTTAGACCCTTCAACTTGAGATCTTTCATCGACACGAGGCTAGCAATGTTTGAAGAGTACCCTTCTGGAACCTTCACTCTATGAAGAAACTTACAAAAAGAAATTTTCTCTTTTCTAGATAGAGTATGAGCTGCTGGTGGTAGATATGTACGTTTCCCTTTCTTCACCGGTCCCAATTCTCGTCTCAATCCCATACTAACCAAGTCCAACCTTGCATTGATGCCATCTTTAGTCTTCCCTGGCACATTGAGTAAGGTACCAATGACACTATCAAAGATATTTTTTTCAACATGCATCACATCAATGAAATGTCTTACATATAATGACTTCCAATACGGCAGCTCAAAGAAAATCAACTTTTTCTTCCACCCTCGTGTCACAAGCTCTCCGGCAAAAGGCTTCCCAAATTCGATACTCAAATTTTTTACCTTTTCAAACAGTTGCACACCCGTCAACGGCAAAGGAGCTCTACGTTCTTCTATATTCCCATTGAATGCCTTTCTCCATAACCGATAATGATGACTTGAATGCAAAAATCTACGATGTCCAAGGAAGTCATTCTTCTTACCATGTTCCAACCGCATCCAATCTGTATTATCTTCACATATAGGGCATGCACATTGACCTTTGGTACTGTATCCTGACAGATTACCGTATACTGGAAAATCATTAATTGTGCCGAAGATCATAGACCTCAAGGTGAAACTTTCTTCTTTATACCCATCGTACACCTCTACACCTGTCTCCCACATTTGCTTCAACTCTTCAATTAAAGGAGCCAAGTATATGTCGATATCATTTCCTGGTTGTTTGGGCCCAGAAATTAACAGAGACAGCATCATATATTTGCGCTTCATGCATAGCCATGGAGGTAGGTTATAAATCACCAAAATCACAGGCCATGTACTGTGAGAGCTACTCTAAATACCATGCGGGTTAAATCCATCAGCAGACAATGCAAGTCGGAGGTTTCTTGGTTCTTGCCCGAAATCGGGATAATCATGGTCAATTCTTTTCCATTGACGAGAATCTGCCGGGTGCCGTAGCTTGCCATCTTTAATCCTTTCATCCTCATGCCATGTAAAGTGCTTTGAATCTTCTGAACTACTGTACATGCGCCTAAATCTAGGTATTATTGGGAAATACCACAAAACCTTCTCTGGAGCTGATTCTTTCTTCTTATATCGTGAGGCATTACATTTAGGACATGTATTTAATGATGCATGTTCATTCCAAAATAAAATGCAATCGTTAGGACAAGCATGTATCCTCTCATAGCTCATGCCAATAGAGCGCAACATTTGTTTAGCCTCATATGTCCGACTAGGAAGCACATTATCCTCCGGCAACATAGATTTCAATAGTGTGAGTAAGTCATTAAAGCTCTTATCAGTCCAACCATTGCCCGATTTCAAGTTAAACAACTTTAACATCACCGACAATCTTGTGAATTTAGTACAACCCTCATACAACGGTTTCTCTGCATCACTTATCAACTTCTCAAACATTTGAGGACAATCACGAAGATCTTCTTCAACCACGTTTGCCATCTCTTCAAAACGATCGCCCTCATATGTATTTGTATTGGCATCATTTGACGCATATTTCCCACTATTCCCCATATCACTAGATTCACCTCTGGTCTCACCATGCTTTGTCCAACAAGTATAATTTTGATCAATTCCATTGCATATTAAATGTCCTTCCAAGTCAGGTACACTAACTCGTCTTGTATAACAACAACCTAAACATGGACATATGATTCTACTAGGGTTTTCTGCGTGTCCAACTGCAAACCTAATAAAATCTTGCACTCCGTCCTTATATTCCTTCGACAAACGATTGGCAGACATCAACTTTCGATCCATATTTTCCCGATCTACAGCAATTATTTTGAGTTTAAAGAGGTTGACATCTACATTCAATGGTACTACATGCATGCATGATGCATGTCTACTTCATACTAAAGGGTGGGGTCCTATCCTATCCAAGATTGTAAACTTCGCATTATGTTATTGTATATATGTCTTAATTACTTCTTGTTCTAAGAAAATTTCGGCAGCATTTCCCCTTAGTTCTCCAAGCACACAACTTAATTCAGGTGGTATTACGACCCAAATTAGGTATGTACACAGAGAACAATGAGAAAATACAAACCAATGACATTCTTAGATCAAGAAGCTAGTGATTAAGACATACAATAATATGGATTGAATGCGATTTTACATTCTTAGACTGTCCACTTTGGACAATTCAAGAACAACTTGTATATTGTGTCAAAAACAATATACAAATCATTATTGAACAGGAAACTAAGGTTAATGCATGTGTACACCGATAAAAATAAATATGTCTAATGATTATACTGCTTATAAGAGATTAAAAAAAGATAAATACCTGGTAGGAGTAAGAAATCTGTGGTAGACAATAAGAAAATCAAGACATGACCAAAACTGCAGATTATCAAGTGACAAAGATAAAGTAAAGGTAAAATTAGACAAAGAAGGTGAGACCAAAAGCAGAACCAAGGACAGCATGAAAGAGAAGAAAACTAACCTATTTCGATATGTGAGAAATGGGATGTCCCTATCAGTCCATGAACGAATTTCTTCTAAGTGATTCCCGCTTGGTAATGTGCTGCTTCAATTATCACATGTTAGAATATATAAATGAGAAACAGAAAATAAATGAGTTTAATTTTCATTATATCACATGTCACATTATTGTTAAATCAGTTTGACTATAATAATAATCATTAAACTCAAGAATATTTTAGTTACCCAATTTAAGAATTTAAGAACAGTGCTTGATGACTTACCCAATTTGGTTCCAACTAGTACCACTGGGACACCAGGAGCAAAATGTTGGAGTTCAGGGATCCACTGCTAAGTGTATACAAAATTAGAAAAGCAAATTCGAAATCTGGAAGACATGTCAATTAAAGTACAAAACACAGAAACACAAATATACCTTCTACAACACATTCTCATAGCAAGAATATACGTCAAGGAAAATAAAAGAGAAACCGTGAGGTTTTTTTCCTTGAGGTATATTTTTTTCCTTGATATAGGGGAAGAGGATAAGGAGACTGCACTCTACAGGCATAGTGAGAAATTGGCTATTGCCTATGCCCTTATTAGTACAGTACCTGGAGTAACCATAAGAATAGTGAAGAACCTTAGAATGTGTGCATGTGGATTGTCACCATATGGCAAAGCTGGTTTCAGAGGCTTACAGTAGGGAACTAATAGTTAGGGATAAAACCAGATTCCATCATTTCAGGCATGGTTCATGTTCATGTAATAATTTCTGGTGAGTGGTGAACATTTTAACAAATAAAAAGATCCTAAAAGAGTAGCCACAAGTAGCTAATGTCAATTTAGATATTCATTTAATCATTATAGAAATGGAATTCTCCTGGGTTATATGCATTTTATTAGTTGCTAAGGTCAAAACCACATGCTAATCTTGATGGAGCTAGTCTATAAACAATGATAGAGGTTCCATTGCCAAATCTGAAGGGCTTTAATCTGCAATACTAAGAGCTACTTAATGTACATAAACAAGTCCTTACACTTGTGGATTACTTGCCGAATTAAGTAGAAGGCCACTTGTTGCAATAAAATTGAAGATAACTATAAATTTTCTATCTTATCATCATACAGACATTTTCTCAGTAAAGCAGAACCACAAATGTACAATACATATGCAACAGAGCTTATTTATGAAATTGTGACACATTTTTTTCTTTCCCAATCTGGTGGTGGCAGTGACAGTGGCCGAAGTGGCAGCAGCGATAATAGGGAGAGAGGGTAGAGAGGAAAAAGAAGAAAAAAGAAAAAAATACCTCAAGGTCCTCGCGCTGTTGAGAAGAGGGTTTGAGGAGAGAACCGTGAGGTTTCGCGAAGGTGCTGAGCGTGAGTGCTTAGGTCCTGTGGAGGAGAGGGTTGTGGACGACGGTTGTGGGGAGCGGATTGAGGGTTGCTGTGGTGGAGGAGAGGGGTTGAGTTCGCGGTTGTGGAGGACATGAGGAGGGTTGAGTTCGCGATTGTGAAGGAGATGAGGAGGTTTGAGTTCGCGGTGAGAGTACTGTGTGAAGACTATTACTGAAAGCGCGCGCGCGAAAGTGTTAGTGAAGATCGAGTACTGATCAGTAATATAAATCAAAAAATTATATTTATATAGAAATGGACAATTGCCAGCGCTTTTCCACATAAACGCTGGTAAAGGAACAAGACATTTGCCAGCGCTTACTTAGGAAAGCGCTGGTAATAGTATTACCAGCGCTTTCCTAAGTAAGCGTTGGCAAATGTCTTGTTCCTTTACCAACGTTTATATGGAAAAGCGCTGGCAATACTCAATGTCAGAGCTTTGCTTGCGCTTAGTTAACAAAGCGCTGGTAAATCCCAATAATTTGCTAGCACTTACCAAAGAAAGCGCTAGTAATACTTCTCCGCCTCACATTTTCTAGCGTTTTACGGGAAAACGCTGGTGAACGTTGCGTCAATTTTTCCCTATTTTGGTGTAGTGAGTGATGCACAATCTAGAATAGGGGTAAAACTTTCCCCAAATATTAAGGGGTGAGAGGTGTGTTGGAGAAGCCATTACATTAGGCGTTGACACAAGAAAAAACTTTCCCCAAGGGCTACTCTCAATTTCGGGTTGAGAACAGCTGTGATGCACAATGTAGAAAAGCGACAAAACTTTCACAAAATCGTAAGTTGTGGGAGGTAAGTTGGAGAAGTCATTACGTCTGGTGATGACACCTGTAAAAACTTCACCTATATGTCACTCTCAATTTGGAGTTGAGAACAGTTGTGATACACAATCGAGAATAACGACAAAATTTTCCCAAAATAGTAAGGTGTGAGAGGTTTGTTGGAGAAGTCATTATATCAGGTGTTGACATGTGTAAAAATTTACCACATGTGCTATTCTCAATTTTGAGTTGAGAACGGTTTTGATGCACAATTTAAAAAAGCGACTAAACTTTCCCAATATAGTAAGTTGTGAGAGGTGTGTTGGAGAAGTCATCACATCAAGTGTTGACACCTGTAAAAAATTAACCCAAGTGCCACTCAATTTTGAGTTGAGAACAGATGTGATGCACAATCTAGAATAACGACAAAACTTTCCCAAAATAGTAAGGTGTGAGAGGTGTGTTGAAGAAGTTTTTATATCAGGTGTTGACATTTGTAAAAACTTACCCCAAGTGCCACTCTCAATTTTGAGTTGAGAACAGCTGTGATGCCTATCACGATTAGAGACAAAACTTCCCTAAAATAGTAAAAGGTGAGAGGTGTGTTGGATAAGTCTTTACATCAGATGTTGATACCTGTATAAAATTACCCCAAGTGCTACTTTAAATTTTGAGCAGGGAACAACTGTGATGCACAATGTAGAAAAGCGACGAAACTTTCCCAAAATAGTAAGTGGTGAGAGGTGTGTTAGAGAAGTCATTACCTCAGGTGTTAACACCTGCAAAACCTTACCTTAAGTGTCACTCTTAATTTTGACTTGAGAACAGCAGTGATGCACAATCTAGAATAGAGGCAAAACTTTCCCAAAATAGTAAGGGACGAGAGGTGTGTTGAAGAAGTCATTACATAAGCCGTTGACACCTTAAAAAACTTACCCAAAGTGCTACATTCAATTTTTAGTTAACAACAGCTTTAATGCACAATCAAGAAAAACGACAAAGCTTTCCCAAAAATGTAGTGGTCGGAGGTGTTTTGGAGAAATCATTACATCCGTTTTTGCCACGTGATAAAATTTATCCCAAGTGCTTCTCTCAATTTTTAGTTGACAACAACGGCGATGAACAATTTAGAATAGCGACAAAACTTTCCCCAAATTGTAAGGGGTGTGAGGAGAATTGGAGAAGTCATTACATTAGGTGTTGAAACATGTAAAAACTTACCCCAAGTGCTACACTAAATTTGGAGTTGAGTACAGCTATGATACACAATCTAGTAAGGAGACTAAACTTTCAAAAAATAGTAAGTTATGAGAGGTGTGTTGCAGAAGTCATTACATCAGGTGCTGACAGCTATGAAAACATACCCCATGTTCTACACTCAATTTTGAGTTGACAACAGGTGTGATGCATAATCTAGAATAGCGACAAAACTTTCCCAAAATTGTAAGCGGTGAGAGGTGTGTTGTAGAAGTCATTATATCAGGTGTTGACACCTGTAAAAACCTACCCCAAGTGCTTCTCTAAATTTTGAGTCTAGAACAGCTGTGATGCACAATCTAGAAAAGCGACAAAACTTTCCCAAAATAGTAAGTGGTGGGAGGTGTGTTGGAGAAGTCATTACATCAGCTGTTGACACCTGCAAAAACTAAACCCAGGTGCCACTCTCAATTTTGAGGTGTGAACAACTGTGATGCATAATCTAGAATAGAGGCAAAATTTTCCCAAAATAGTAAGGGCTGAGAGGTGTGTTTGTGAAGTCATTACATAAGGTGTTGACACCTGAAAAAACTTACCCCAAGTGCTACTCTCAATTTTGAGTTAAGAATAGCTGTAATGCACAATCTAGAAAAGCGACAAACTTTCCCAAAATAGTAAGTGGTGGGAGGTGTGTTGGAGAAGTCATTACATCTGGGGTTGACACCTGCAAAAACTTAACCCAAGTGCCACCCTCAATTTTGAGTGTAGAACAGATAGGATGCACGATCTAGAATAACGCAAAACGTTCCCAAAATAGTAAGGTGTGAGAGGTGTGTTGGAGAGGTCATTATATCAGGTGTTGACACCTGTAAAAACTTACCCCAAGTGCAACTCTAAATTTTGAGTCGAGAACAGCTGTGATGCACAATCTAGAAAAGCGACAAAATTTCCCCAAAATAGCAGTGGTTGGAGGTGTTTTGGAGAAGTCATTACATAAAGTGTTGACTCCTGTAAAAACTTACCCCAAGTGCTACACTAAATTTTGAGTGAAGAAAAGTTATGATACACAATCTAGAAAAGCGACTAAACGTTCCCAAAATAGTAAGATAAGTCATTACATTAGGTGTTAACACCTGTAAAACCTTGCCTTAAGTGTCACTCTCAATTTTGAGTTGAGAACAGCTGTGATGCATAATCTAGAATAGAGGCAAAACTTTCCCAAAATAGTATGGTGTGAGAGGTGTGTTGGAGAAATCATTACATAAGGCGTTGACACAATCTAGAATAGCGACAAAATTTCCCAAAATAGTAAGCTGTGAGAGGTGTGTTGTAGAATGTTGATAACTATAAAAGCTTACCCTAAGTGCTACTCTCAATTTTGAGTTGAGAACAACTGTGATGCACAATCTAGAATAGCGACAAAACTTTCCAAAAATGTAACGGGTGTGAGGTGTATTAGAGAAGTCATTACATTAGGTGTTGCCACCTACAAAAACTTACCTCAAGTGCTACACTAAATTTTGAGTTGAGAACAGCTGTAATACATAATCTAGAAAAGCTACTAAACTTTCCCAAAATAGTAAGTTGCGAGAGGTGTGTCGGAGTAGTCATTACATCAAGTGTTGACAACTATAAAAACTTAACCCTAGCGTTACTCTCAACTTTAAGATGAGAACAGCTGTGATGTATAATTTAGCACAGAGGCAAAACTTCCCTAAAATAGTAAAAGGTGAGAGGTGTGTTGGATAAGTCTTTACATCAGGTCATGACACCAGTAAAAAATTACTCCATGTGCTACACTCAATTTTGAGTTGACAAACGATGTGATGCACAATCTAAAATAGCGACAAAACTTTCCCAAAATAGTAAGCAGTGAGTGGTGTGTCGTAGAAGTGATTATGTCAGGTGTTGAAACCTAAAATAACGGCAAAATATTCCCAAAATCTAGAATAACGGCAAAACATTCCCAAAATAGTAAATAGTGAGAGGTGTGTTGGAGAAATCATTACTTCAGGTGTTAACACCTGTAAAACCTTACCTCAAGTGCCACTCTCAATTTTGAGTTGAGAACAGCTGCGATGCATCATATAGAAAAGCGACAAAAGTTTCGCAAAATCGTAAGTTGTGGGAGGTAAGTTGGAGAAGTCATTACGTCAGTTGTTGACACTTGTAAAAACTTAACCTATGTGCCACTCTCAATTTTGAGTTGAGAATAGATGTGATGCACAATCGAGAATAACGACAAAACTTTCCAAAAAATAGTAAGGTGTGAGAGGTTTGTTGGAGAAGTCATTATATCAGGTGTTGACACGTATAAAAATTTACCACATGTGCTACTCTCAATTTTGAGTTCAGAACGGTTTTGATGCACAATAAAAAAAAGTGAATACACTTTCCCAAAATAGAAAGTTGTGAGAGGTGTGTTGGAGAAGTCATCACATCAAGTGTTGACACCTGTACAAATTTAACCCAAGTGCCACTCAAAATTTTGAGTTGAGAACAGATGTGATGCACAGTCTAGAATAACGACAAAACTTTCCCATAATAGTAAGGTGTGAGAGGTGTGTTGGAGAAGTTATTATATGAGGTGTTGACATCTGTAAAAACTTACCCCAAGTGCCACTCTCAATTTCGAGTTGAGAATAGTTGTAATGCTTATCAAGATTAGAGACAAAACTTCCCTAAAATAGTAAAAGGTGAGAGGTGTGTTGGATAAGTCTTTACATCAAATGTTGACACCTGTATAAACCTACCCTAAGTGCTACTCTAAATTTTGAGTTGTGAACAGTTGTGATGCACAATGTAGAATGGCGACGAAACTTTCCCAAAATAGTAAGTGGTGACCGGTGTGTTGGAGAAGTCATTACATCTGGTGTTAACACCTGTAAAACCATACCTTAAGTGTCACTTTCAATTTTGAGTTGAGAACAGCTGTGATGCACAATCTAGAATAGAGGCAAAACTTTCCCAAAATAGTAAGGGGTGAGAGGTGTGTTGGAGATATCATTATATCAGGTGTTGACACCTGTATAAACCAACCCCAAGTGCTTCTCTAAATTTTGAGTCTAGAACAGCTGTGATGCACAATCTAGAAAAGCGACAAAACTTTCCCAAAATAGTAAGTGGTGGGAGGTGTGTTGGAGAAGTCATTACATCAGGTGTTGACACCTACAAAAACTTAACCCAGGTGCCACTCTCAATTTTCAGTTTTGAACAGCTGTTAAGCATAATCTAGAATAGAGGCAAAATTTTCCCAAAATAGTAAGGGCTGAGAGGTGTGTTTAAGAAGTCATTACATAAGGCGTTGACACTAGAAAAAACATGCCCCAAGTGCTACTCTCAATTTTGAGTTAAGAACAACTGTAATGCACAATCTAGAAAAGCAATAAACTTTACCAAAATAGTAAGTGGTGGGAGGTGTGTTGGAGAAGTCATTACATCTGGTGTTGACACATGTAAAAACTTAACCCAAGTGCCACTCTCAATTTTGAGTGTAGAACAGATGGGATGCACAATCTAGAATAACGCAAAACCTTCCCAAAATAGTAAGGTGCGAGAGGTGTGTTGGAGAAGTCATTATTTCAGGTGTTGACACCTATAAAAACTTGCCGCAAGTGCAACTCGAAATTTTGAGTCGAGAACAGCTGTGATGCACAATCCAGAAAAGCGACAAAACTTCCCCAAAATAGTAGTGGTTGGAGGTGTTTTGGAGAAGTCATTATATAAAGTGTTGACACCTGTAAAAACTTAACCCAAGTGCTACACTAAATTTTGGGTGAAGAACAGCTATGATACACAATCTTGAAAAGCGACTAAACTTTCCCAAAATAGTAAGTTACGAGAGGTTTGTTGGAGAAGTCATTACATCAAGTGTTGACACCTGTAAAAACTTACAATAAGTGCCACTGTCAATTTTGAGTTGAGAACAACTTTGATGCTCTTTCAAGATTAGAGACAAAACATCCCCAAAATAGAAAGACGTGGGAGGTATGTTGGATAAGTCATTACATCTGGTGTTAACACTTGTAAAACCTTACCTCAAGTGTCACTCTCAATTTGGAGATGAGAACAGCTGTGATGCACAATCTAGAATAGAGGCAAAACTTTCCCAAAATAGTAAGGTGTAAGAGGTTTGTTGGAGAAATCATTATATAAGGCGTTGACACAATCTAGAATAGCAACAAAACTTTCCCAAAATAGTAAGCTGTGAGAGGTGTGTTGTAGAAGTTAGTATGTCTAATGTTGAAAGCTATAAAAGCTTACCCTAAGTGCTACTCTCAATTTTGAGTTGAGAACAACTGTGATGCACAATCTAGAATAACTACAAAACTTTCTTATAATAGTAAGCAATGAGAGGTGTGATGGAGACGTCATTATATCTGGTGTTGACATCTGTAAAAACTTAGCCAAAGGGTCACTCTCAATTTTTAGTTGAGAGCTGTTGTGAAGCTCTATGAAGATTAGAGACAAAACTTCCCTAAAATATTAAGAGGTGAGGGGTGTGTTGGATAAGTCTTTACATAAAGCGTTGATACAATCTAGAATAGCAACAAAACTTTCCCAAAATAGTAAGCTCTGAGAGGTGTGTTGTAGAAGTCATTATGTCAGGGGTTGAAACCTATAAAAGCTTACCATAAGTGTTACTCTCAATTTGGAGTTGAGAACAACTGTGATGCACAATTTAGAATAACGGCAAAACTTTCCCAAAACAGTAAGCCGTGAGAGGTATGTTGGAGAAGTCATTATATTAGGTGTTGACACCTGTAAAAACTTACCCCAAGCGCTGCTCTAAATTTTGAGTCGAGAATAACTTTGATCCACAATCTAGAATAGCGGCAAAACTTTCCCAAAATAGTAAGGTGTGAGAGGTGTGTTGGAGAAGTCTTTACATATGGCGTTAATACAATCTAGAATAGCGGCAAAACTTTCCGAAAATAGTAAGCTGTGAGAGGTGTGCTGTAGAAGTCCATATGTCAGGTGTTGAAACCTATAAAAGCGTACCATAAGTATTACTCTCAATGTTGAGTTGAGAACCACTATGATGCGCAATCTAGAATAACGACAAAACTTTCCCAAAATAGTAAGCGGTGAGAGGTGTGTTGGAGAAGTCCTTATATTAGGTGTTGACACCTGTAAAAACATACCCCAAATGCTGCTCTAAATTTTGAGTCGAGAACAACTGTGATGCATAATCTAGAATAGAGGCAAAACATTCCCAAAATAGTAAGGTATGAGAGGTGTGTTGGAGAAGTCATTACATAAGGCGTTCATACAATCTAGAAGTGCGAGTTTTAGTTTTGAGTTGAGAACAACTGTGATGCACAATCTATAATAGTGACAAAATATTCCAAAAATTGTAAGTGATGAGAGGCGTTTTAGAGAAGTGATTACATCTAGTGTTGACGCCAGTATAAACTTATCCCATTGGCTACCTTAAATATTGAGTTGAAAACAGCTGTGATGCACAATATAGAATCGCGACAAAACTTTCCCAAAATAGTAGTGGTTGGAGGTGTTTTCGAGAAGTCATTACATAAAATGTTAACACCTGTAAAAACTTACCCCAAGTGCTACACTAAATTTTGAGTTGAGAACAGCTATGATACACAATCTTGAAATGCGACTCAACTTTCCCAAAATAGTAAGTTACGAGGGTTTGTTGGAGTAGTTTTTACATCAAGTGTTGACACCTGTAAAAACTTACCCCAAGTGCCACTTTCAATTTTGAGTTGAGAACAGCTTTGATGCTCTAACTAGATTTGAGACAAAACATCCCCAAAATAGTAAGTGGTGGTTGGTGTGTTGGATAAGTCATTACATCAGATGTTGACACCTGGATAAACTTACCCTAAGTGCTATTCAAAATTTTGAGTTGAGAACAGCTTTGAAGCACAATCCAGAATGGCGGCAAAACTTTCCAAAAATAATAAGTGGTGAAAGGTGTGTTGAAGAAGTCATTACATCAGGTGTTAACACTTGTAAAACCTTACCTCAAGTGTCACTCTCAATTTTGAGTTGAGAACAGCTGTGAGACACAATCTGAAAAAGCGACTAAACTTTCCCAAAATAGTAAGTTGTGAGAGGTTTGTTGGAGAAGTCATTACATCAAGTGTTGACACCTGTAAAAACTTACCCCAAGTGCCATTCTCAATTTTGAGTTGAGAATTGATGCTCTATCAAGATTAGAGACAAAACATCCCCAAAATAGTAAGAGGTGGGAGACGTGTTGGATAAGTCATTACATAAGGTGTTAACACTTGTAAAACCTTACCTCAAGTGTCACTCTCAATTTTGAGTTGAGAACAGCTGTGATGCGTAAACTAGAATAGAAGCAAAACTTTCCCAAAATAGTAAGGTGTGAGAGATGTGTTGGAAAAATCATTACATAAGGCGTTGACACAATCTAGAATAGCGACAAAACTTTCCCAAAATAGTCAGCTATGAGAGGTGTGTTGTAGAAGTCATTATGTCTAATGTTGAAAGCTATAAAAGCTTACCCTAAGTGCTACTCTCAATTTTGAGTTGAGAACAACTATGATGCACAATCTAGAATAACGGCAAAACTTTACCAAAATAGTAAGCCGGGAGAGGTGTGTTGGAGAAGTCAATATATTTGGTGTTGACACCGATAAAAACTTACCCCAAGTGCAGCGCTAAATTTTTAGTCGAGAACAACTGTGATGCACAATCTAGAATAGAGGCTAAACTTTGCCAAAATAGTTAGGTGTGAGAGTTGTGTTGGAGAAGTTTTACGTAAGGCTTTCATACAATATAGAATAGCGACAAAACTTTCCCAAAATTGTAAGCTGTGAGAGGTGTGTTGTAGAAGTCATTATGTCCGGTGTTGAAACCTATAAAAGCTTACCATAAGTGATACTCTCAATTTTGAGTTGAGATCAACTGTGATGCGCAATCTAGAATAACGACAAAACTTTCCCAAAATAGTAAGCATTGAGAGGTGTGTTGGAGAAGTCATTATATTAGGTGTTGACACCTGTAAAAACTTACCCCAAGTGCGGTTCTAAATTTTGAGTCGAGAACAACTGTGATGCACAATCTAGAATAGAGGCAAAACTTTCCCAAAATAGTATGGTGTGGGAGGTGTGTTGGAGAAGTCATTACATAAGGCGTTGATACAATCTAGAAGTGCGAGTTTTAGTTTTGAGTTGAGAACAACTGTGATGCACAATCTAGAATAGTGACAAAATATTCCAAAAAATGTAAGTGATGAGAGGCGTTTTAGAGAAGTGATTACATCTTGTGTTGACATCAGTGTAAACTTATCCCAAGGGCAACTCTAAATTTTGAGTTGAGAATAGCTGTGATGCACAATCTAGAATAGCGACAAAACTTTCCCAAAGTAGTAGTGGTTGGAGGTGTTTTCGAGACGTCATTATATAAAATGTTATCACCTGTAAAAACTTACCCCTTGTGCTGCGCTAAATTTTGAGTTGAGAACAGCTATGATACACCATCTAGAAAAGCGACTAAACTTTCCCAAAATAGTAAGTTGCGAGAGTTTTAATGGAAAAGTCATTACATCAAGTGTTGACACCTGTAAAAACTTACCCCAAGTGCCACTCTCAATTTTGAGTTGAGAACAGCTTTGTTACTCTATCAAGATTAGAGACAAAACATCCCCAAAATAGATAGAGGTGGGAGGTGTGTTGGATAAGTCATTACATCAGATGTTGACACCTGTATAAACTTACCCCAAGTGCTATTCTACATTTTGATTTGAGAACAACTTTGATGCACAATCTAGAATAGCGGCAAAACTTTCCAAAAATGTTAAGTGGTTAGAATTTTGTTGAAAAGTCATTACATCAGGTGTTAACCCTTGTAAAACCTTACCTCAAGTGTCATTCTTAATTTTGAGTTGAGAACAGCTATGACGCACAATCTGGAATAAAGGCAAAACTTTCCCAAAATAGTAATGTGTGAGAGGTGCGTTGAAGAATTCATTACATAAGGCATTGACGCAATCTAGAATAGCGACAAAACTTTCCCAAAATAGTAGGCTGTGAGAGGTGTGTTGCAGAAGTCATTATGTCAAATGTTGAAAGTTGTAAAAGCTTACCCTAAATGCTACTCTCAATTTTGAGTTGAGAACAACTGTGATGCACAATCTAGAATAATGACAAAACATTCCCAAAATAGTGAGCGGTGAGAGGTGTGTTGGATATGTCTTTACATCAGCTGTTGACACCAGTAAAAACTTACTCCATGTGCTACACTCAATTTTGAGTTGACAACCGATGTGATGCACAATCTAGAATAGCGACAAAACTTTCCCAAAATAATAAGCAGTGAGTGGTGTGTTGTAGAATTCGTTATGTCTGGTGTTGAAACCTATAAAAGCTTACCCTAAATGCTACTCTCAATTTTGAGTTGAGAACAACTATCATGCAAAATCTAGAATAATGCAAAACTTTCCCAAAATAGTAAATGGTGAGAGGTGTGTTGTAGAAATCATAACATCAGTTGTTAAGACCTGTAAAACATTACCTCAAGTGCCACTCTCAATTTTGAGTTGAGAAGAGCTGTGATGCACAATCTAGAATAGAGGTAAAACTTTCCCAAAATATTAAGGGGTGAGAGGTGTGTTGGAGAACCCATTACATTAGGCGTTGACACCTGAAAAAACTTTCCCGAAGTGCTACTCTCAATTTTGAGTTGAGAACAGCTGTGATGCATAATATAGAAAAGCGACAAAACTTTCCCAAAATTGTAAGTGGTGGGAGGTAAGTTGGAGAAGTCGTTACGTCAGGTGTTGACACCTGTAAAAACTTCACCTATGTGCCACTCTCAATTTTGAGTTGGAACAATTGTGATGCACAATCGAGAATAACGACAAAACTCTCCCAAAATAGTAAGGTGTGAGTGGTTTGTTGGAGATGTCATTATATCAGGTGTTGACACATGTAAAAATTTACCACATGTGCAACTCTCAATTTTGAGTTGAGAACAGTTTTGATGCACAATCTAAAAAAGCAACTAAATTATCCCAAAATAGTAAGTTGTGAGAGGTGTGTTGGAGAAGTCATCACATCAAGTGTTGACACCTGTAAAAACTTACCCCAAGTGCTACACACAATTTTGAGTTGACAACAGTTGTGATGCACAATCTAGAATATTGACAAAACTTTCCCAAAATAGTATTGGGATAGTAGCATGTTGCGAAAGCCATTACATCAGGTGTTGACACTTGTAAAAACTTGCCCCAAGTGTGAGTTTTAGTTTTGAGTTGAGAACAACTGTGTTGCACAATCTAGAATAGTGACAAAATATTCCAAAAATAGTAAGTGATGAGAGGCGTTTTAGCGAAGTCATTACATCTAGTGTTTACACTTGTATAAACTTACCCCAAGTGCTACTCTAAATTTTGAGTTGAGAACAGCTGCGATGCACAATCTAGAATAGCGACAAAACTTTCCCAAAATAGTAAGTGGTGAGATGTGTGTTGGAGTAGTCATTACATCCGGTGTTAACACCAGTAAAACCTTACCTCAAGTGTCACACTCAATTTTGAGTTGAGAACAGCTGTGATGCACAATCTAGAGTAGAGACAAAACATTCCCAAAATAGTAAGAGGTGGGAGGTGTGCTGGAGAAGTCATTACATCAGGTGTTTACACCTGTAAAAACTTACCCCAATTACAACTCTCAATTTTGAGTTCAGAACAGTTGTGATGCACAATCTAGAATAGCGACAAAACTTTCCCAAAGTAATAAGAGGTGAGAGGTGTGTTGGAGAAGTCATTACCCCAGGTGTCACATAAAAACTTACCCCAAGTGTTACTCTCAATTTTGAGTTGAGAACAGTTGTGATGCACAAGCTAGAATAAGGACAAAACTTTCCCAAAATAGTAACGGATGAGAGATGTGTTGGAGAAGTCATTACATCAGGTGTTGACACTTGTAAAACTATATACCAAGTGTTACTCTCAATTTTGAGTTGTGAACAGTTGTGATGCACAATCTTGAATAGAGGTAAAAGTTTCCTAAAATAGTAAAGGGTGAGATATGTGTTGGAGAAGTCATTACATAAGGCATTGACACCCGAAAATACTTACCCCAAGCACTACTCTCAATTTTGAATTGAGAACAGTTGTGATGCACAATCTAGCATAGATACAAAACTTTCCTAAAATAATAAGGGGTGAGAAGTGTGATGCAGAAGCCATTACATCAGGTGTTAACACTTGTAAAATCTTACCTCAAGTGTCACTCTGAATTTTGAGTTGAAAACAGCTGTGATGCATAGTCTAGAATAGTGGCAAAACTTTCCCAAAATAGTAAGGTGTGAGAGGTGTGTTGGAGAAATCATTACATAAGACGTTGACACAATCTAGAATAGCGACAAAACTTTCCCAAAATAGTAAGCTGTGAGTGGTGTGTTTTAGAAGTCATTATGTCTAATGTTGAAAGCTATAAAAGCTTACCCTAAGTGCTACTCTCAATTTTGAGCTTAGAACAACTGTGATGCACAATCTAGAATAACGGCAAAACTTACCCATAATATTAAGCGGTGAGAGGTGTAATGGAAAAGTCATTATATTAGGTGTTGACATCTGTAAAAACTTAGCCCAAGTGCCACTCTCAATTTTTTGTTGAGAACTGCTGTAATGCTCTATCAAGATTAGAGACAAAACTTCCATAAAATAGTAAGAGGTGTTTGGTGTATTGGATAATTCTTTACATCAGATGTTGACACCTGTATAAACTTACCCCAATTGCTACTCTAAATTTTGATTTGAGAACAGCTATGATGCACAATCTAGAATAGCGACGAAACTTTTCCAAAATAGTAAATGGTGAGAGGTGTGTTGGAGAAGTCATTACATCAGGTGTTAACATCTGTAAAAACTTAACCTTTGTGCCACTCTCAATTTTGAGTTCAGAACAATTGTGTTGCACAATCTAGAATATTGACAAAACTTTCCCAAAATAGTATGGGGTTAAAAGTATGTTGCAAAAGCAATTACATCAGGTGTTGTCACTTGTAAATACTTGCCCCAAGTGCGAGTTTTAGTTTTGAGTTGAGAACAACTGTGATGCACAATCTAGAATAGTGACAAAATATTCCAAAAATAGTAAGTGATGAGAGGCATTTTAGCGAAGTCATTACATCTAGTGTTTACACTTGTATAAACTTACCCCAAGTGCTACTCTAAATTTTGAGTTGAGAACAGCTATGATGCACAATCGAGAATAACAACAAAACTTTCCCAAAATAGTAAGTGGTGAGAGGTGTGTTGGAGTAGTCATTACATCTGGTGTTAACACCTGTAAAACCTTACGTCAAGTGTCACACTCAATTTTGAGTTGAGAACAGCTGTGATGCAAAATCTAGAGTAGAGACAAAACTTTCCCAAAATAGTAAGGGCTGAGAGGTGTGTTTGAGAAGTCATTACAAAAGGCATTGACACCTGAAAAAACTTGCCCCAAGTGCTACTCTCAATTTTGAGGTAAGAACAGCTGTAATGCACAATCTAGAATAGCGACAAAACTTTCCCAAAGTAGTAAGTGGTGAGAGGTGTGTTGGAGTAGTCATTACATCCGGTGTTAACACCTGTAAAAACTTACCCCAAGTGCTACACACAATTTTGAGTTGAGAAAAGTTGTGATGCACAATCTAGAATATTGACAAAACTTTCCCAAAATAGTATGGGATTTGAAGTAAGTTGCAAAAGCCATTACATCAGGTGTTGACACTTGTAAAAACTTGCCCCAAGTGCGAGTTTTAGTTTTGAGTTGAGAACAACTGTGATGCATAATCTAGAATAGTGACAAAATATTCCAAAAACAGTAAGTGATGAGAGGTGTTTTAGTGAAGTGATTACATCTAGTGTTTACACTTGTATAAACTTACCCTAAGTGCTGCTCTAAATTTTGAGTCGAGAACAACTGTGATGCACAATCTAGAATAGAGGCAAAACTTTCCCAAAATAGTAAGGTGTGAGAGGTGTGTTGGAGAAGTCATTACATAACGCGCTGATACAATCTAGAAGTGCGAGTTTTAGTTTCGAGTTGAGAACAAGTGTGATGCACAATCTAGAATAGTGACAAAATATTCCAAAAATTGTAAGTGATAAGAGGCATTTTAGAGAAGTGATTACATCTAGTGTTGACATCAGTATAAACTTATCCCAAGGGCTACTCTAAATTTTGAGTTGAGAACAGCTGTGATGCACAATCTAGAATAGCGACAAAACATTCCCAAAATAGTAGTGGTTTGAGGTGTTTTTGAGAAGTCATTACATAAAATGTTAACACCTGTAAAAACTTACCCCAAGTGCTACACTAAATTTTGAGATGAGAACAGCTATGATGCATAATCTAAAAAAGCGACTAAACTTTCCCAAAATAGTAAGTTGCGAGAGGTTTGTTGGAGAAGTCATTACATCAAGTGTTGAACCTATAAAAACTTATCCCAAGTGCCACTCTCAATTTTATGTTGGGAATAGCTTTGATGCTCTATCAAGATTAGAGACAAAACATCCCCAAAATAGTAAGAGGTGGGAGGTATGTTGGATAAGTCATTACATCAGATGTTGACACCTGTATAAACTTATCCCAAGTGCTATTCTAAATTTTGAGTTGAGAACAACTTTGATGCACAATCTAGAATAGCGGCAAAACTTTCCAAAAATGGTAAGTGGTGAGAAGTGTGTTGGAGAAGTCATTACATCAGGTGTTAACACTTGTAAAATCTTACCTCAAGTGTCACTCTCAATTTTGAGTTGAGAACAGCTACGACGCACAATCTAAGATAGAGGCAAAACTTTCCCAAAATAGTAATTTGTGAGATGTGTGTTGGAGAAGTCATTACATTAGGCATTGACGAAATCTAGAATAGCGACAAAACTTTCCCAAAAGAGTAGGCTGTGAGAGGTGTTGTAGAACAACTGTGATCCACAATCTAGAATAACGACAAAACATTCCCAAAATAGTAAGCGGTGGGAGGTGTGATTGAGAAGTCATTTTATCAGGTGTTGACTTCAGTAAAAACTTAGCACAAGTGTCACTCTCAATTTTGAATTGAGAACAGCTGTGATGCTCTATTAAGATTAGAGACAAAACTTCCCTAAAATATTAAGAGGTGAGTGTTGTGTTGGATAAGACTTTACATAAAATGTTGACACCTGTATAAACTTACCCCAAATGCTATTCTAAATTTTGAGTTGAGAATAGCTGTGATGCACAATCTAGAATAGCGACGAAACTTTCCAAAAATAGTAAGTGGTGAGGGGTGTGTTGGAGAAGTCCTTACATAAGACGTTGACACCTGCAAAAATTTAACCCAAGTGCCACTCAAAATTTTGAGTTGAGAACAGATGAGATGCACAATCTAGAATAACGATAAGACTTTCCCAAAATAATAAGGTGTGAGTGGTGTGTTGGAGAAGTTATTATATCAGCTATTGACACCTGTAAAAACTTAACTCATGTGCTACATTCAATTTTGAGTTGACAACCAATGTGAAGCACAATCTAAAATTGCCAAAACTTTCCCAAAATATTAAGCGGTTAGAGGTGTGTTGTAGAAGTTATTATGTCAGGTGTTGAAACCTATAAATGCTTAACCTAAGTAATACTCTCAATTTTGAGTTGAGAACAACTGTGTTGCACAATCTAGAATAAAGACAAAACTTTCCCAAAATAGTAAGTTGCAAGAGGTGTGTTGGAGAAGTCATTACATCAAGTCTTGACACCTGTAAAAACATACCCTAAGCGCCACTCACAATTTCTAGTCGAGAACTGCTGTGATGCACAATCTAGAACAGAGGCAAAAATTCCCAAAATAGTAAGGGGTAGAGGTGTGTTGGAGAAGTCATTACATAAGCTGTTGACACCAGAAAAAACTTACCCTAAGTGCTTCTCTTAATTTTGAGTTGAGAACAACTGCGATGCACAATCTAGAATAGCGACAAAACTTTCCCAAAATTGTAACGGGTGTGAGGTGTATTGGAGAAGTCATTACTTCAGGTGTTGACACCTATAAAAACTTACCTCAAGTGCTACACTAAATTTTGAGTTGAGAACAGCTGTAATTCATAATCTAGAAAAGCTACTAAACTTTCCCAAAATAGTAAGTTACGAGAGGTGTGTTGGAGAAGTCATTATATGAAGTGTTGACAATTGTAAAAACTTACCCCAAGTGCTGCTCTAAATTTTGAGTTGAGAACAGCTGCGATGCACACTCGAGAATAGCGAAAAAACTTTCCCAAAATATTAAGTGGTGAGAGGTGTTTTAGAGTAGTCATTACATCCGGTGATAACACCTGTGAAACCTTACCTCAAGTGTCACACTCAATTTTGAGTTGAGAACAGCTGTGATGCACAATCTAGAGTAGAGACAAAACTTTCCCAAAATAATAAGAGGTGGGAGGTGTGCAGGAGAAGTCATTACATCAGGTGTTTACCCCTGTAAAAACTTACCCCAATTACAACTCTCAATTTTGATTTGAGAACAGCTGTGATTCACAATCTAGAATAGCGACAAAACTTTCCCAAAGAAGTAAGGGGTGAGAGGTGTGTTGGAGAAGTCATTACATCAGGTGTCACGTAAAAACTTACCCTAAGTTTTACTCTCAAATTTGAGTTGAGAACAGTTGTGATGCACAAGCTAGAATAAGGACAAAACTTTTCCAAAATAAGAACGGATGAGAGATATGTTGGAGAAGTCATTACATCAGGTGTTGACACCTGTAAAACCATATCCCAAGTGCCACTCTCAATTTTGAGTTGATAACAGTTGTGATGCACAATCTTTAATAGAGGCAAAACTTTCCTAAAATAGTAAAGGGTGAGATATGTGTTGCAGAAGTCATTACATAAGGCATTGACACCCGAAAATACTTACCCCAAGCACTACTCTCAATTTTGAATTGAGAACAGTTGTGATGCACAATCTAGCATAGATACAAAACTTTCCTAAAATATTAAGGGGTGAGAAGTGTGATGCAGAAGCCATTATATCAAGGGTTGACACCTGCAAAAATTGACTCCCAAGTGCTACTCTTAATTTTTAGTTGAGAGCTGCTGTGATGCACAATCTAGAAAAGCGACAAAACTTCCCAAAAATAGCAGTGGTTGGAGGTGTTTTGGAGAAGTCAATACATAAAGTGTTGACACCTGTAAGAACTTACCCCAAGTGCTACACTAAATTTTGAGTTGACAACAGCTTTGATGCTCTATCAAGATTAGAGACAAAATATCCCCGAAATAGTATGAGGTGGGAGGTGTGTTGGATAAGTCATTACATCAGATGTTGACACCTGTATAAACTTACCCCAAGTGCTAATCTAAATTTTTAGTTGAGAACAGCTTTGACGCATAATCTAGAATTGCGGCAAAACTTTCCAAAAATAGTAAGTGGTGAAAGATGTGTTGGAGAAGTCATTACATCAGGTGTTAACACTTGTAAAACCTTACCTTAAGTGTCACTCTCAATTTTGAGTTGAGAACAGCTGTGATGCACAATCTAAAATAGAGGCAAAACTTTCCCAAAAAAGTAAGGTGTGAGAGGTGTGTTGGAGAAATCATTACATAAGGCGTTGACACAATCTAGAATAACGACAAAACTTTCCCAAAATAGTAAGCTGTGAGAGGTGTGTTGTAGAAGTCATTATGTCTAATGTTGAAAGCTATAAAAGCTTGCCCTAAGTGCTACTCTCAATTTTGATTTGAGAACAACTAGGACGCACAATCTAGAATAACGACAAAACTTACCCATAATAGTAAGCAGTGAGAGGTGTAATGGAGAAGTCATTATATCAGGTGTTGACATCTGTAAAAACTTAGCCCAAGTGCCACTCTCAATTTTTAGTGGAGAACTGCTGTAATGCTCTATCAAGATTAGAGACAAAACTTCCATAAAATAGTAAGAGGTGATTGGTGTGTTGGATAAGTCTTTACATCAGATGTTGACACCTGTATAAACTTACCCCAAGTGCTACTCTAAATTTTGATTTGGGAACAACGGTGATGCACAAACTAGAATAGTGACGAAACTTTTCCAAAATAGTAAGTGGTGAGAGGTGTGTTGGAGAAGTCATTACATCAGGTGTTAACACCTGTAAAACCTTACCTCAGGTGTCACTCTCAATTTTGAGTTGAGAACAGCTGTGATCACAATCTAGGTTAGAGGCAAACCTTTCCCAAAATGGTAAGGGATGAGAGGTGTGTTGGAGAAGTCATTAGATAAGGCGTTGACACAATCTAGAATAGCGACAAAACTTTCCCAAAGAAGTAAGCTGTGAGAGTTGTGTTTTAGAAGTCATTTTGTCAGGTGTTGAAACCTATAAAAGCTTACCATAAGTGTTACTCTAAATTTTGAGTTGAGAACAACTGTGATGCGCAATCTAGAATAACGACAAAACTTACCCAAAATAGTAGTGGTTGGAGTTGTATTGGAGAAGTAATTCCATAAAGTTTACACCAGTAAAAACTTACCCTAAGTGCTACACTAAATTTTGAGTTGAGAACAGCTATGATACACTATCTAGAATAGCGACTAAACTTTCCCAAAATAGTAAGTTGCGAGATGTTTGTTGGAGAAGTCATTACAGCTAGTGTTGACACCCGTAAAAACTTAACCCAAGTGTCACTCTCAATTTTGAGTTGAGAACAACTGTGATGATCTATCAAGATTAGAGACAAAACTTCCCTAAAATAGTAAGAGGTGAGAGGTGTGTCGGATAAGTCTTTACATCCAGTGTTGACAACTGTAAAAACTTATCCCAAGTGCTACTCTAAATTTTGAGTTGAGAACAGCTGCGATGCACAATCGAGAATAGAGACGAAACTTTCCCAAAATAGTATGCCGTGAGAGGTGTGTTGGAGAAGTCATTATATTTGGTGTTGACACCTGTAAAAACTTAACCCAAGTGCTGCTCTAAATTGAGTCGAGAACAACTGTGATGCACAATCAAGAATAGAGGCAAAACTTTCCCAAATAGTAAGGTGTGAGAGGTGTGTTGGAGAAGTTATTACATAAGGCGTTGACACAATCTAGAATAGCGATAAAACTTTCTCAAAATAGTAAGCTGTGAGAGGTGTGTTGTAGAAGTCATTATGTCAGGTGTTGAAACCTATAAAAGCTTACCATAAGTGTTACTCTCAATTTGGAGTTGAGAACAACTGTGATGCACAATCTGGAATAACAACCGAACTTTTCCAAAATAGTAAGTGGTGAGAGGTGTGTTGGAGAAGTCATTATATTAGGTGTTGACACCTGTAAAAACTTACCCCAAGTGCTGCTCAAAATTTTGAGTCAAGAACAACTGTGATGCACAATCTAGAATAGAGGCAAAACTTTCCCAAAATAGTAAAGTGTGAGAGGTGTGTTGGGGAAGCTATTACATAAGGCCTTGACACAATCTAGAATAGCGACAAAACTTTCCCAAAATAGTAAGCTCTGAGAGGTGTGTTGTAGAACTCATTATGTCAGGTGTTGAAACCTATAAAAGCTTACCATAAATGAAACTCTCAATTTTAAGTTGAGAACAGCTGTGATGCACAATTTAGAATAACGACAAAACATTCCCAAAATAGTAAGCGGTGAGAGGTGTGATGGAGAAGTCATTATATTAGGTTTTGAAACCGATAAAAACTTAGCCCAAGTGCTCCTCTAAATTTTGAGTCGAGAACAACTATGATGCACAATCTAGAATAGAGGCAAAACTTTCCCAAAATAGTATGGTGCGAGAGGTGTGTTGGAGAAGTCATTACATAAGGCGTTGATACAATCTAGAATATCGACAAAACTTTCCCAAAATCTTAAGCTGTGAGAGGTGTGTTGTAGAACTCATTATGTCAAGTGTTGAAACCTATAATAGCTTACTATAAGTGCTACTCCCAATTTTGATTTGAGAACAACTGCGATGCACAATCTAGAATAACGACCAAACTTTCCCAAAATAGTAAGCGGTGAGAGGTGTGGTGGAGAAGTCATTATATTAGGTGTTGACACTTATAAAAACTTGCCTCAAGTGCTGGTCTAAATTTTGAGTCAAGAACAACTGTGATACAAAATCTAGAAAAACAACAAAACTTTCCCAAAATAGTAAGTGATGGGAGGTGTGTTGGAGAAATCTTTACATAAGATGTTGACACCTGTACAAATTTAACCCAAGTGCCACTCAAAATTTTGAGTTGAGAAAGGATGTGATGCACAATCTAGAATAACGAAAAAACTTTCCGAAAATAGTAAGGTGTGAGAGGTTTGTTGGAGAAGTCATTATATCAGGTGTTGACATCTGTAAAAACTTGCCCCAAGTGCCACTCTCAATTTTGAGTTGAGAACAGCTGTGATGCACAATCTTGAATAGAGGCAAAACTTTCCTAAAATAATAAAGGGTGAAATATGTGTTGGAGAAGTCATTACATAAGGTATTGACACCCGAAAATATTTACCCCAAGCACTACTCTCAATTTTGAATTGAGAACAGTTGTGATGCACAATCTAGCATAGATTCAAAATTTTCCTAAAATAGTAAGGGGTGAGAAGTGTGATGCAGAAGCCATTATATCATGGGTTGACACCTGCAAAAATTGACTCCCAAGTGCTACTCTTAATTTTTAGTTGAGAGCTGCCGTGATGCACAATCTAGAAAAGTGATGAAACTTCCCCAAAATAGCAGTGGTTGGAGGTGTTTTGGAGAAGTCAATACATTAAGTGTTGACACCTGTAAGAACTTACCCCAAGTGCTACACTAAATTTTGAGTTGAGAACATCTTTGATGCTCTATCAACATTAGAGACAAAATATCCCCAAAATAGTACGAGGTGGGTGGTGTGTTGGATAAGTCATTACATCAGATGTTGACACCTGTATAAACTTACCCCAAGTGCTAATCTAAATTTTTAGTTGAGAACAGCTTTGAAGCACAATCTAGAATAGCGGCAAAACTTTCCAAAAATAGTATGTGGTGAAAGATGTGTTAGAGAAGTCATTAAATCAGGTGTTAACACTTGTAAAACCTTACCTCAAGTGTCACTCTCAATTTTGAGTTGAGAACAGCAGTGATGCACAATTTAAAATAGAGGCAAAACTTTCCGAAAAAAGTAAGGTGTGAGAGGAGTGTTGGCGAAATCATTACATAAGGCGTTGACACAATGTAGAATAGCGACAAAACTTTCCTAAAATAATAAGCTGTGAGAGGTGTGTTGTAGAAGTCATTATGTCTAATGTTGAAAGCTATAAAAGCTTACCCTAAGTGCTACTCTCAATTTTGAGTTGAGAACAACTGTGACGCACAATCTAGAATAACGACAAAACTTACCCATAATAGTAAGCGATGAGAGGTGTAATGGAGAAGTCATTATATCAGGTGTTGACATCTGTAAAAACTTAGCCCAAGTGCCACTCTCAATTTTTAGTTGAGAACTGCTGTAATGCTCTATCAAGATTAGAGACAAAATTTCCATAAAATAGTAAGAGGTGATTGGTGTGTTGGATAAGTCTTTACATCAGATGTTGACACCTGTATAAACTTACCCCAAGTGCTACTCTAAATTTTGATTTGAGAACAATTGTGATGCACACAATCTAGAATAGCGACAAAACTTTTCCAAAATAGTAAGTGGTGAGAGGTGTGTTGGAGAAGTCATTACATCAGGTGTTAACACCTGTAAAACCTTAACTCAGGTGTCACTCTCAATTTTGAGTTGAGAACAGCTGTGATGCAAAATCTAGGTTAGAGGCAAAACTTTCCCAAAATTGTAAGGGATGAGAGGTGTGTTGGAGAAGTCATTAGATAAGGCGTTGACACAATCTAGAATAGCGACAAATCTTTCCCAAAAATAGTAAGCTGTGAGAGATGTGTTGTAGAAGTCATTATGTCAAGTGTTGAAACCTATAAAAGCTTACCATAAGTGCTACTCTAAATTTTGAGTTGAGAACAACTGTGATGCACAATCTAGAATAACGACAAAACATACCCAAAATAGTAAGCGGTGACAGGTGTGTTGGAGAAGTCATTATATTAGGTGTTGACACCTGTAAATACTTACCCCAAATTTTGAGTCGAGAACAACTGTGACGGACAGTCTCGAATAGAGGCAAAACTTTCCCAAAATAGTAAGGTGTGAATGGTGTGTTGGAGAAGTCATTACGTAAGTCGTTGATACAATCAAGAATAGCGCCAAAACTTTCCCAAAATAGTAAGTTGTCAGTGGTGTGTTGTAGAAGTCACTATGTCAGGTGTTGAAACCTATAAAAGCTTACCTTAAGTGCTACTTTCAATTTTGAGTTGAGAACAACTGTGATGCACAATCTAGAATAACGGCAAAACTTTCCCAAAATAGTAAGCGATGATAGGTGTGTTGGAGAAGTCATTATATTAGGTGTTTACACCTGTAAAAATTTACCCCATGTGTTGCTCTAAATTTTGAGTTGAGAACAACTGTGATGCACAATAGAGAAAAGCGACAAAACTTTTCCAAAATAGTAAGTGGTGGGAGGTGTGTTGGCGAAGTCATTACATAAGATGTTAACACTTGTAAAAATTTAACCCATGTGCCACTCAAAATTTTTAGTTGAGAACAGATGTGATGCAAATTCTAGAATAAAGACCAAACTTTCCCAAAATAGTAAGGTGTGAGAGGTGTGTTGGAGAAGTTATTATATCAGGTGTTGACAACTGTAAAAACTTACCCCAAGGGTTAGTCCCAATTTTGAGTTGAGAACAGCTGTGATGCTTATCAAGATTAGAGACAAAACTTCCCTAAATTAGTAAAAGGTGAGATGTTTGTTGGATAAGTCTTTACATCAGATGTTGACACCTTATAAACTTACCACAAGTGCTACTCTAAATTTTGAGTTTAGAACAGCTGTGATGCACAATGGAGAATAGCGACAATACTTTCCCAAAATAGTAAGTGGTGAGAGGTGTGTTGGAGAAGTCATTACATCAGGTGTTAACACCTGTAAAACCATACCTTAAGTGTCACTTTCAATTTTGAGTTGAGAATAGCTGTGATGCATAATCTAGTATAGGGGCAAAACTTTCCCAAAATTGTAAGGGGTGAGAGGTGTGTTGGAGAAGTCATTACAAAAGCCGTTGACACTTGAAAAAGCTTACCCAAAGTGCTACTTTCGATTTTAGTCTAGAACAGCTTTAATGCATAATCTAGCAAAACGATAAAACTTTCCCAAAATAATAGTGGTCGGAGGTGTTTTGGAGAAGTCATTACATCTGTTGTTGACACCTGATAAAACTTACCCCAAGTGCTTTTCTCAATTTTTACTTGAGAACAGTGGCGATGCAAAATCTAGAATAGCGACATAACTTTCCCAAAATTGTAAGGGGTGTGGGGTGAATTGGAGAAGTCATTACATTAGCTGTTGATACATTTAAAAACTTACCCCAAGTGCTACACTAAATTTGGAGTTGAGTACAGCTATGGTACACAATCTAGTAAAGGGACTAAACTTTCCCAAAATAGTAACTTATGAGAGGTGTGTTGGAGAAGTCATTAGATCAGGTGTTGACAGCTGTGAAAACTTACCCCATGTGGTACACTCAATTTTGAGTTGACAACAGATGTGATGCACAATCTAGAATAGCGACAAAACTTCCCCAAAATTGTAAGCGGTGAGAGGTGTGTTGTAGAAGTCATTATATCAAGTGTTGACACCTATAAAAACGTACCCCAAGTGCTTCTCTAAATTTTGAGTCTAGAACAGCTGTGATGCACAATCTAGAAAAGCGACAAAACTTTCCCAAAATAGTAAGTGGTCGGAGGTGTATTGGAGAAGTCATTACATCAGGTGTTGACACCTACAAAAACTTAACCCAGGTGCCACTCTCAATATTGAGTTGTGAACAATTGTGAGGCATAATCTAGAATAGAGGCAAAATTTTCCCAAAATAGTAAGGGTTGAGAGGTGTGTTTGAGAAGTCATTACATAAGGCGTTGACACCTGAAAAAACTTACCCCAAGTGCTAGACTCAATTTTGAGTTATGAACAGCTGTAATGAACAATCTAGAAAAGCAACAAATTTCCCAAAATAGTAAGTGGCAGGAGGTTTGTTGGAGAAGTCATTACATCTGGTGTTGACACCTGTAAAAACTTGACCCATGTGCCAATCTCAATTTTGAGTGTAGAACAGATGTGATATACAATCTAGGATAACAGCAAAATGTTCCCAAAATAGTAAGGTGTGATAGTTGTGTTGGAGAAGTCATTATACCCGGTGTTGACACCTGTAAAAACTTACCCCAAGTGCAACTCTAAATTTTGAGTCGATAACAGCTGTGATGCACAATCTAGAAAAGGGACAAAACTTCCCCAAAATTGTAGTGGTTGGAGATGTTTTGGAGAAGTCATTACATAAAGTCTTGACACCTGTAAAAACATACCCAAACTGCCACTCTCAATTTTGAGTTGAGAACAGCTTTGATGCTCTACAAAGATTAGACACAAAACATCCCCAAAATAGTAAGAGGTGGGAGGTGTGTTGGATAAGTCATTACATCAGATGTTGACACCTGTATAAACTTACCGTAATTTCTACTCTAAATTTTGATTTGAGAACAACTTTGATACAAAATCTAGAATACCAGTAAAACTTTTCCAAAATAGTAAGCGGTGAGAGGTGTGTTCGAGAAGTCATTATATTAGGTATTGACACCTGTAAAAACTTACCCCAAGTACTGCTCTAAATTTTGAGTCAAGAACAACTGTGATGCACAATCTAGAATAAAGGCAAAACTTTCACAAAATAGTAAGGTGTGAGAGGTGTGTTGTAGAAGTCATTACATAAGGCGTTGATACAATCTAGAATAGCGACAAAATTTTTCCAAAATAGTAAGCTGTGATAGATTTGTTGTAGAAGTCATTATGTCAGGTGTTGAAACCTATAAAAGCTTACCATAAGTGCTACTCTCAATTTTGAGTTGAGAACAACTGTGATGCACAATCTAGAATATAGACAAAACTTTCCCATAATAGTAAGCGGTGAGAGGTGGGATGGAGAGGTCATTATATCAGGTGTTGACATCTGTAAATAGCCCAAGTGCCACTCTCAATTTTGAGTTGAGAACAGCTGTGATACTCTATCAAGATTAGAGACAAAACTTCCCTAAAATAGTAAGAGGTGAGGGTGTGTTGGATAAGTCTTTACATCTTATGTTGACACCTGTGTAAACTTACCCCAAGTGCTACCCAAAATTTTGGTTTGAGAACTGCAATGATGCACAATCTAGAATAGCAACAAAACTTTTCCAAAATAGTAAGTGGTGAGAAGTGTGTCGGGGAAGTCATTACGTCAGGTGTTAACACCTGTAAAACCTTACCTTAAGTGTCACTCTCAATTTTGAGTTCAAAGCGGATGTGATGCACAATCTAGAATAGTGACAAAACTTTCGCAACATAGTAAGGTGTGAGAGGTGTGTTGGAGAAATCATTACATAAAGCGTTGACACAATCTTGAATAGCAACAAAACTTTCCCAAAATAGTAAGCTGTGATAGGTGTGTTGTAGAAGTCATTATGTCAGGTGTTGAAACCTATAAAAGCTTACCATAAGTGCTACTCTCAATTTTGAGATGAGAATAACTGTGATGCACAATCTAGAATAAAGGCAAAACTTTCACAAAATAGTAAGGTGTGAGAGGTGTGTTGTAGAAGTCATTACATAAGGCGTTGATACAATCTAGAATAGCAACAAAATTTTTCCAAAATAGTAAGCTGTGATAGATTTGTTGTAGAAGTCATTATGTCAGGTGTTGAAACCTATAAAAGCTTACCATAAGTGCTACTCTCAATTTTGAGTTGAGAACAACTGTGATGCACAATCTAGAATATAGACAAAACTTTCCCATAATAGTAAGCGGTGAGAGGTGGGATGGAGAGGTCATTATATCAGGTGTTGACATCTGTAAATAGCCCAAGTGCCACTCTCAATTTTGAGTTGAGAACAGCTGTGATACTCTATCAAGATTAGAGACAAAACTTCCCTAAAATAGTAAGAGGTGAGGGTGTGTTGGATAAGTCTTTACATCTTATGTTGACACCTGTGTAAACTTACCCCAAGTGCTACCCAAAATTTTGGTTTGAGAACTGCAATGATGCACAATCTAGAATAGCAACAAAACTTTTCCAAAATAGTAAGTGGTGAGAAGTGTGTCGGGGAAGTCATTACGTCAGGTGTTAACACCTGTAAAACCTTACCTTAAGTGTCACTCTCAATTTTGAGTTCAAAGCGGATGTGATGCACAATCTAGAATAGTGACAAAACTTTCGCAACATAGTAAGGTGTGAGAGGTGTGTTGGAGAAATCATTACATAAGGCGTTGACACAATCTTGAATAGCAACAAAACTTTCCCAAAATAGTAAGCTGTGATAGGTGTGTTGTAGAAGTCATTATGTCAGGTGTTGAAACCTCTAAAAGCTTACCATAAGTGCTACTCTCAATTTTGAGATGAGAATAACTGTGATGCACAATCTCGTATAACGACAAAACTTTCCCATAATAGTAAGCGATGAGAGGTGTGTTGGAGAAGTCATTACATAAGATGTTGACACCTATAAACACTTACCCCATGGGATGCTCTAAATTTTGAGTCGTGAACAACTGTGATGCACAATCTAGAATAAAGGCAAAAATTTCCCAAAATAGTAAGGTGTGAGCGGTGTATTGGAGAAGTCATTACATAAGGCGTTGATACAATCTAGAATAGCAGCAAAACTTTCCCAAAATAGTAAGCTGTGAGAGGTGTGTTGTAGAAGTCATTATGTCTAATGTTGAAAGCTATAAAAGCTTACCCAAAGTGCTACTCTCAATTTTGTGTTGAGAACAACTGTGATGCACAATCTAGAATATAGACAAAACTTTCCCATAATAATAAGCGGAGAGAGGTGTGATGGAGAAGTCATTATATCAGGTGTTGACATCTGTAAAAACTTAGCCTAAGTGCCACTCTCAATTTTTAGTTGAGAACAGCTGTGATACTCTATAAATATTAGAGAAAAAACTTCCCTAAAATAGTAAGAGGGGAGGGTGTATTGGATAAGTCTTTACATCAGATGTTGACACCTGTATAAACTTACCCCAAGTGCTACTCAAAATTTTGATTTGAGAACAGCAATGATGCACAATCTAGAATAGCAACGAAACTTTTCCAAAATAGTAAGTGGTGAGAGGGGTGTCGGGGAAGTCATTACATCAGATGTTAACACCTGTAAAACCTTACCTCAAGTGTCACTCTCAATTTTGAGTTCAAAAGAGCTGTGATGCACAATCTCGAATAAAGGCAAAACTTTCCCAAAATAGTAAGGTGTGAGAGGTGTGTTGGAGAAATCATTACATAATGCATTGACACAATCTAGAATAGCGACAAAACTTTCCCAAAATAGTAAGCTGTGAGAGGTGTGTTGTAGAAGTCATTATATCAGGTGTTGAAACTATAGAAGCTTACCATATGTGCTACTCTCAATTTACAGTTGAGAACAACTGTGATGCAAAATCTAGTATAACGGCAAAACTTTCCCAAAGTAGTAACCGTGAGAGGTGTGTTGGAGAAGTCATTATATTAAGTGTTGACACCTGTAAAAACTTACCCCAAGTGCTGCTCTAAATTTTGAGTTGAGAATAACTGTGATGGACAATCTAGAAAAGCAACAAAACTTTCCCAAAATAGTATGTGGTGGGAAGTGTGTTGGAGAAGTCATTACATAAGATGTTGACACCTGTGCAAATTTAACCCAAGTGCCACTCAAAATTTTGAGTTGAGAATAGATGTGATGCACAATCTAGAATAACGACAAAACTTTCCCAAAATAGTAAGGTGTGAGAGGTGTGTTGGAGAAGTCATTATATCTGGTGTTGACATCTGTAAAAACTTACCTAAAGTGCCACTCTCAATTTTGAGTTGTGAACAGCTGTGATGCACAATCTTGAATAAAGGCAAAAGTTTCCTAAAATAGTAAAGGGTGAGATGTTTGTTAGAGAAGTCATTACATAAGGCATTGACACCTGAAAATACTTACCCTAAGTACTAATCTCAATTTTGAATTGAGAACAGATGTGATGCCCAATCAAGAATAGCTACAAAACTTTCCCAAAATAGTAAGGGGTGATAAGTGTGTTGTAGAAGCCATTACATCAAGTGTTGACACCGGGAAAAATTGACCCCCAAGTGCTACTCTTAATTTTTAGTTGAGAACTGCCATGATGCACAATCTAGAAAAGCGACAAAACTTCCCCAAAATAGTAGTGGTTGGAGTTGTAATGGAGAAGTAATTCCATAAAGTGTTGACACCAGTAAAAACTTACCCTAAGTGCTACACTAAATTTTGAGTTAAGAAAAGCTATGATACACTATTTAGAATAGCGACTAAACTTTCCCAAAATAGTAAGTTATGAGAGGTTTGTTGGAGAAGTCATTACAGCTAGTGTTGACACCTGTAAAAACTTAACCCAAGTGTCACTCTCAATTTTGAGTTGAGAACAGCTGTGATGCTCTATCAAGATTAGAGACAAAACTTCCCTAAAATAGTAAGAGGTGAGAGGTGTGTTGGGTAAGTCTTTACATCAGATGTTGACACCTGTATAAACCTACCCCAAGTGCTACTCTAAATTTTGAGTTGAGAACAGTTGTGATGCACAATCTAGAATAGAGACGAAACTTTCCCAAAATAGTATGCCGTGAGAGGTGTGTTGGAGAAGTCATTATATTTGGTGTTGACACCTGTAAAAACTTACCCCAAGTGCTGCTCTAAATTTTGAGTCTAGAACAACTTTGATGCACAATCAAGAATAGAGGCAAAACTTTCCCAAATAGTAAGGTGTGAGAGGTGTGTTGGAAAAGTTATTACATAAGGCGTTGACACAATCTAGAATAGCGACAAAACTATCCCAAAATAGTAAGCTGTGAGAGGTGTGTTGTAGAAGTCATTATGTCAAGTGTTGAAACCTATAAAAGCTTACCATTAGTGTAACTCTCAATGTTGAGTTGAGAACAGCTGTGATGCACAATCTAGAATAACGACAAAACATTCCCAAAATAGTAAGCAGTGAGAGGTGTGATGGAGAAGTCATTATATTAGGTGTTAATACCTATAAAAACTTAGCCCAAGTGCTGCTCTAAATTTTGAGTCGAGAACAACTGTGATACACAATCTAGAATAGAGGCAAAACTTTCCCAAAATAGTATGGTGTGAGAGGTGTGTTGGAGAAGTCATTACATAAGGCGTTGATACAATCTAGAGTATCGACAAAACTTTCCCAAAATATTAAGCTGTGACAGGTGTGTTGTAGAAGTCATTATGTCATGTGTTGAAACCTATAATATCTTACTATAAGTGCTACTCTCAATTTTGAGTTGAGAACAACTGCGATGCACAATCTAGAATAACTACAAAACTTTCCCAAAATAGAAAGCGGTGAGAGGTGTGGTGGAGAAGTCATTATAATAGGTGTTGACACTTATTAAAACTTGCCCCATGTGCTGGTCTAAATTTTGAGGCGAGAACAACTGTGATGCAAAATCTAGAAAAACAACAAAACTTTCCCAAAATAGTAAGTGATGGGAGGTGTGTTGGAGAAGTCTTTACATAAGATGTGGACACCTGTACAAATTTAACCCAACTGCCACTCAAAATTTTGAGTTGAGAACAGATGTGATGCACAATCTAGAATAATGACAAAACTTTGAGTTGAGAAGTCATTATATCAGGTGTTGACATCTGTAAAAACTTGCCCTAAGTGTCACTCTCAATTTTGAGTTGAGAACAGCTGTGATGCACAATCTTGAATAGAGATAAAAATTTCCTAAAATAGTAAAGGGTGAGATGTTTGTTGGGGAAGTCATTACATAAGGCATTGACACCTGAAAATACTTACCCTAAGTACTACTCTCAATTTTGAATTGAGAACAGTTGTGATGCCCAATCTAGAATAGCTACAAAACTTTCCCAAAATAGTAAGGGGTGATAAGTGTGTTGCAGAAGCCATTACATCAAGTGTAGAAACCGGGAAAAATTGACCCCCAAGTGCTACTCTTAATTTTTAGTTGAGAACTGCCGTGATGCACAATCTAGAAAAGTGACAAAATAGTTAGTTGCGAGAGGTTTGTTGGAGAAGTCATTACAGCTAGTGTTGACACCTGTAAAAACTTAACCCAAGTGTCACTCTCAATTTTGAGTTGAGAACAGCTGTGATGCTCTATCAAGATTAGAGATAAAACATCCCTAAAATAGTAAGAGGGGAGAGGTGTGTTGGATAAGTCTTTACATCAGATGTTGACACCTGTATAAACTTACCCCAAGTGCTACTCTAAAATTTGAGTTGAGAACAGCCGTGATGCACAATCTAGAATAGAGACGAAACTTTCCCAAAATAGTATGCCGTGAGAGGTGTGTTGGAGAAGTCATTATATTTGGTGTTGACACCTGTAAAAACTTACCCCAAGTGCTGCTCTAAATTTTGAGTCGAGAACAACTGTGATGCACAATCAAGAATAGAGGCAAAACTTTCCCAAATAGTAAGGTGTGAGAAGTGTGTTAGAGAAGTTTTTACATAAGGCGTTGACACAATCTAGAATAGCGACAAAACTTTCCCAAAATAGTAAGCTGTGAGAGGTTTGTTGTAGAAGTCATTATGTCAGGTGTTGAAACCTATAAAAGCTTACCATAAGTGTTACTCTCAATTTGGAGTTGTGAACAACTGTGATGCACAATCTAGAATAACGACAAAACTTTTCCAAAATAGTAAGCGGTGAGAGGTGTGTTGGAGAACTCATTATATTAGGTGTTGACGACTGTAAAAACTTACCCTATGTGCTGCTCTAAATTTTGAGTCGAGAACAACTGTGATGCACAATCTAGAATAGAGGCAAAACTTTCCCAAAATAGTAAAGTGTGAGAGGTGTGTTGGGGAAGTCATTACATAAGGCCTTGACACAATCTAGAATAGCGACAAAACTTTCCCAAAATAGTAAGCTCTGAGAGGTGTGTTGTAGAAGTCATTATGTCAGGTGTTGAAAGCTATAAAAGCTTACCATAAGTGTAACTCTCAATTTTGAGTTGAGAACAACTGTGATGCACAATCTAGAATAACGACAAAACATTCCCAAAATAGTAAGCGGTGAGAGGTGTGGTGGAGAAGTCATTATATTAGGTGTTGACACCTGTAAAAACATATCCCAAGTGCTGCTCTAAATTTTGAGTCGAGAACAACTGTGATGCACAATCTTGAATAAAGGTAAAACTTTCCCAAAATAGTAAGGTGTGAGAGGTGTGTTGGAGAAGTCATTACATAAGGCGTTGATACATTCTAGAATATCGACAAAAATTTCCCAAAATATTAAACTGTTAGAGGTGTGTTGTAAAAGTCATTATGTCAAGTGTTGAAACCATAATAGCTTACTATAAGCGCTACTCTCGATTTTGAGTTGAAAACAACTATGATGTACAATCTAGAATAACGACCAAACTTTCCCAAAATAGTAAGCGGTGAGAGGTGTGGTGGAGAAGTCATTATATTAGGTGTTGACACCTGCAAAAACTTACCCCAAGTGCTGGTCTAAATTTTGAGTCGAGAACAACTGTGATGCACAATCTAGAAAAACAACAAAACTTTCCCAAAATAGTAAGTGATGGGGGGTGTGTTGGAGAAGTCATTATATAAGATGTTGACACCTGTAAAATTTTAACACAAGTGCCACTCAAAATTTTGAGGTGAGAAAGATGTGATGCACAATCTAGAATAACGACCAAACTTTCCCAAAATAGGTGTGAGAGGTGTGTTGGAGAGTTTATTATATCAGGTGTTGACATCTGTAAAAACTTACCCCAAGTGCCACTCTCAATTTCGAGTTGAGAACGGCTATGATACACAATCTACAATAGCGATTTAACCTTCCCAAAATATTTAGTTGCGAGAGGTTTGTTGGAGAAGTCATTACAGCAAGTGTTGACATCTGTTAAAACTTAACCCAAATGTCACTCTCAATTTTGAGTTGAGAACAGCTGTGATCCTCTATCAAGATTAGATACAAAACTTCCCTAAAATAGTAAGAGGTGAGGGTGTGTTGGATAAGTCTTTACATCATATGTTGACACCTGTGTAAACTTGCCCCAAGTGCTACTCTAAATTTTGAGTTGAATACAGCTTTGATGCACAATCTAGAAAAGCAACGAAACATTCCCAAAATAGTAAGTGGTGAGAGGTGTGTCGGAGAAGTCATTACATTAGGTGTTAACACCTGTAAAACCTTACCTCAAGTGTCACACTCAATTTTGAGTTGAAAACAGCTGTGATGCACAATTAAGATTAGAGGCAAAACTTTCCAAAAATAGTTAGGGGTGACAAGTGTGTTGGAGATGTCATTAGATAAGGTGTTGACACAATCTAGAATAGCGACAAAACTTTCCCAAAATAATAAGGTGTGAGAGGTGTGTTGGAGAAGTTATTATATCTAGTGTTGACATCTGTAAAAACTTACCCCAAGTGTCACTCTCAATTTTGTGTTGAGAATAGCTTTGATGCTTATCAAGATTAGAGACAAAACTTCCCTAAAATAGTAAAAGGTTAGAGGTGTGTTCGATAAGTCTTTACATCAGATGTTGTCACCTATATAAACATACCCCAAGTGCTTCTCAAAATTTTGATTTGAGAACAGCTGTGATGCACAATCTGGATTACAGGCAAAACTTTCCCAAAATAGTAAGGGGTGAGAGGTGTGTTGGAGAAGTCATTAGATAAGGCGTTGACACAATCTAGTATAGCGACAAAACTATCCAAAAATAGTAAGTGTTGAGAGGTGTGTTGTAGAAGTCATTATGTCAGGTGTTGAAACCTATAAAAGCTTACCCTAAGTGCTACACTCAATTTTGAGTTGAGAACAACTGTGATGCACAATCTAGAATAACGACAAAACTTTCCCAAAATAGTAAGCGGTGAGAGGTGTGTTGGAGAAGTCATTACATAAGATATTGACACATGTAAAAACTTACCCCAAGTGTTGATCTAAATTTTGAGTCGACAACAACTGTGATGCACAATCTAGAATAGAGCAAAAATTTCTCAAAATAGGAAGGTGTGAGCGGTGTGTTGGAGAAGTCATTACATAAGGCGTTGATACAATCTAGGATAGCGACAAAACTTTCCCAAAATAGTTAGCTGTGAGAGGTGTGTTGTAGAAGTCTTTATGTCTAATGTTGAAAGCTATAAAAGCTTACCCTAAGTGCAACTCTCAATTTTGAGTTGAGAACAACTGTGATGCACAATCTAGAGTAACGACAAAACTTTCCCATAATAGTAAGCGGAGAGAGGTGTGATCGAGAAGTCATTATATCAGGTGTTGACATCTGTAAAAACTTAGCCCAATTGCCACTCTCAATTTTGAGTTGAGAACAGCTGTGATACTCTATCAATATTAGAGACAAAACTTCCCTAAAATTGTACGAGGTGAGGGGTGTGTTGGATAAGTCTTCACTTCCGATATTGACACCTGCAAAAACTTACACCTAGTGCTACTCAAAATTTTGATTTGAAAACAGCTGTGATGCACAATCTAGAATAGCGACGAAACTGTTCCAAAATAGTAAGTAGTGAGAGGTGTGTCGGGGAAGTCATTACGTCAGGTGTTAACACCTGCAAAACCTTACCTCAAGTGTCACTCTCAATTTTGAGTTCAAAACAGCTGTGATGCACAATATAGATTAGAGGTAAAACTTTCCCAACATAGTAGGGGGTGAGAGGTGTGTTGGAGAAGCCATTAGATAAGGCGTTGACACAATCTAGAATAACGACAAAACTTTCCCAAAATTGTAAGTTGTGAGACGTGTTTTGTAGAAGTCATTATATCAGGTGTTGAAACCTATAAAAGCTTACCATAATTGCTACTCTCAATTTTGAGTTGAGAACAACTGTGATGCACAATCTAGAATAATGACAAAACTTTCCCAAAATAGTAAGCGGTGAGAGGTGTGTTGGAGCAGTCATTATATTAGGTGTTGACACCTGTAAAAACTTACCCCAAGTGCTGCTCTAAAATTTGAGTCGAGAACAACTGTGATGCATAATCTAGAAAAGCGACAAAACTTTCCCAAAGTAGTAAGTGGTGGGAGGTGTGTTGGAGCAGCCATTACAAAAGATGTTGACGCCTGTAAAAATTTAACCAAAAGTGCCCCTCAAAATTTTGAGTTGAGAATAGATGTGATGCACAATCTAGAATAACGACAAAACTTTCCCAAAATAGTAAGGTGTGAGAGGTATGTTGGAGAAGTTATTATATGAGGTGTTGACATCTGTAAAAACCTACCCCAAGTGTCATTCTCAATTTTGAGTTGAGAACAGTTTTGATGCTTATCAAGATTAGAGACAAAACATCCCTAAAATAGTAAAAGGTGAGAGGTGTGTTGGATAAGTCTTTACATTAGATGTTGGCACCTGTATAAACTTACCCCAAGTGCTTCTTAGAATTTTGATTTGAGAACAGCTGCGATGCACAATCTAGAAAAGCGACGAAACTTTCTCAAAATAGTATGCCGTGGGAGGTGTGTTGGAGAAGTCATTATATTAGGTGTTGACATCTGTAAAAACTTACCCCAAGTGCTGCTCTAAATTTTGAGTGGAGAACAACAGTGATGCACAATCAAGAATAGAGGCAAAACTTTCCCAAATAGTAAGGTGTAGCAGGTGTGTTGGAGAAGTTATTACATAAGGGGTTGACGCAATCTAGAATAGCGACAAAACTTTCCTAAAATAGTAAGTGATAGGAGGTGTGTTGGAGAAGTCTTTACATAAGATGTGGACACCTGTACAAATTTAACCCAAGTGCCACTCAAAATTTTGAGTTGAGAACAGATGTGATGCACAATCTAGAATAATGACAAAACTTTCCCAAAATAGTAAGGTGTGAGAGGTGTGTTGGAGAAGTCATTATATCAGGTGTTGACATCTGTAAAAACTTGCCCCAAGTGTCACTCTCAATTTTGAGTTGAGAACAGTTGTGATGCACAATCTTGAGTTGAGGCAAAACTTTCCTAAAATAGTAAAGGGTGATATGTTTGCGGGAGAAGTCATTACATCAGGCATTGACACTTGAAAATACTTACCCTAAGTACTACTCTCAATTTTGAATTGAGAACTGTTGTGATGCCCAATCTAGAATAGCTACAAAACTTTCCCAAAATAAAAAGGGGTGATAAGTGTGTTGCAGAAGCCATTACATCAAGTGTTGACACCGGGAAAAATTAACCCCCAAGTGCTACTCTTAATTTTTAGTTGAGAACTGCCGTGACGCACAATCTAGAAAAGCGACAAAACTTCCCCAAAATAGTAGTGGTTGGAGTTGTATTGGAGAAGTAATTCCATAAAGTGTTGACACCAGTAAAAACTTACCCTAAGTGCTACACTAAATTTTGAGTTGAGAACAGCTATGATACACTATCTAGAATAGCGATTAAACTTTCCCAAAATAGTAAGTTGCGAGAGGTTTGTTGGAAAAGTCATTACAGCTAGTGTTGACACCTGTAAAAACTTAACCCAAGTGTCACTCTCAATTTTGAGTTGAGAACAGCTGTGATGCTCTATCAAGATTAGAGACAAAACTTCCCTAAAATAGTAAGAGGTGAGAGGTGTGTTAGATAAGTCTTTACATCAGATGTTGACACCTGTATAAACTTACCCCAAGTGCTACTCTAAATTTTGAGTTAAGAACAGCCGTGATGCACAATCTAGAATAGAGACGAAACTTTCCCAAAATAGTATGCCGTGAGAGGTGTGTTGGAGAATTCATTATATTTGGTGTTGACACCTGTAAAACCTTACCCCAAGTGCGGCTCTAAATTTTGAGTCGAGATCAACTGTGATGCACAATCTAGAATGGAGGCAAAACTTTCCCAAAATAGTAAGGTGTGAGATGTGTGTTGGCAAAGTCATTACATAAGGCGTTGATACAATCTAGAATAGCGACAAAACTTTCCCAAAATAGTAAGCTGTGAGAGGTGTGTTGTAGAAGTCATTATGTCAAGTGTTGAAACCTATAAAAGCTTACCATAAGTGTTACTCTCAATTTTGAGTTGAGAACAACCGTGATGCACAATCTAGAATAACGACAAAACTTTCCCAAAATAGTAAGCGGTGAGAGGTGTGTTGGAGAAGTCATTATATTAGGTGTTGACACCTGTAAAAACTTATCCCAAGTGCTGCTCTAAATTTTGAGTCGAGAACAACTGTGATGCACAATCTTGCATAGAGGTAAAACTTTCCCAAAATAGTAAGGTGTGAGAGGTGTGTTGGAGAAGTCATTACATAAGGCGTTGATACATTCTAGAATATTGACAAAACTTTCCCCAAATATTAAGCTGTGAGAGGTGTGTTGTAGAAGTCATTATGTCAAGTGTTGAAACCTATAATAGCTTACTATAAGTGCTACTCTCAATTTTGAGTTGAAAACAACTGTGATGCACAATCTAGAATAACGACCAAACTTTCCCAAAATAGTAAGCGGTGAGAGGTGTGGTGGAGAAGTCATTATATTAGGTGTTGACACCTGTAAAAACTTACCCCAAGTGCTGGTCTAAATTTTGAGTCGAGAACAACTGTGATGCACAATCTAGAAAAACAACAAAACTTTCCCAAAATATTAAATAGTGGGATGTGTGTTGCAGAAGTCATTACATAAGATGTTGACACCTGTAAAAATTTAACCCAAGTGCCACTCAAAATTTTGAGTTGAGAAAGATGTGATGCACAATCTAGAATAACGACCAAACTTTCCCAAAATAGGTGTGAGAGGTGTGTTGGAGAGGTTATTATATCAGGTGTTGACATCTGTAAAAACTTACCCCAAATGCCACTCTCAATTTCGAGTTGAGAACGGCTATAATACACAATCTACAATAGCGACTAAACTTTTCCAAAACAGTAAGTTGCGAGGGGTTTGTTGGAGATGTCATTACAGCAAGTGTTGACACCTGTTAACACTTAACCCAAATGTTACTCTCAATTTTGAGTTGAGAACAGCTGTGATGCTATATCAAGGTTAGATACAAAACTTCCCTAAAATAGTAAGAGGGGAAAGGTGTGTTGGATAAGTCTTTACATCAGATGTTGACACCTTTATAAACTTACCCCAAGTGCTACTCTAAATTTTAAGTTGAGAACAGCTGTGATGCACAATCTAGAATAGCGACGAAACTTTTCCAAAATAGTAAGTGGTGAGAGGTGTGTCGGGGAAGTCATTACATCAGGAGTTAACACCTGCAAAACCTTACCTCAAATGTCACTCTCAATTTTGAGTTGAAAACAGCTATGATGAACAATCTAGATTAGAGGAAAAAACTTTCCCAACATAGTAAGGGGTGAGAGGTGTGTTGGAGAAGTCATTAGATAAGGCGTTGACACAATCTGAAATAGCAATAAAACTTTCCCAAAATAGTAGGTTGTGAGAGGTGTGTTGTAGATGTCATTATGTCAGGTGTTGAAACTTATAAAAGCTTGCCATAAATGCTGCTCTATATTTTTGTTTTGAGAACAACTGTTATGCACAATCTAGAATAACGACAAAACTTTCCCAAAATAGTAAGCGGTGAGAGGTGTGTTGGAGCAGTCATTATATTAGGTGTTGACACCTGTAAAAACTTACCCCAAATGTTGCTCTAAATTTTGAGTCGAGAAGAACTGTGATGCACAATCTAGAAAAGCGACAAAACTTTCCCAAAATAGTAAGTGGTGGGAGGTGTGTAGGAGCTGTCATTACATAAGATGTTGACGCCTGTAAAAATTTAACCAAAAGTGCCACTCAAAATTTTGAGTTGAGAACAAATGTGATGCATAATCTAGAATAACGACAAAACTTTCCCAAAATAGTAAGGTGTGAGAGGTGTGTTGGAGAAGTTATTATATGAGGTGTTGACTTCTGTAAAAACTTACCGCAAGTGTCATTCTCAATTTTGAGTTGAGAACAGCTGTGATGCTTATCAAGATTAGAGACGAAACTTCCCTAAAATAGTAAAAGGTGATAGGTGTGTTGGATAAGTCTTTACATTAGATGTTGGCACCTGTATAAACTTACCCCAAGTGCTTCTCAAAATTTTGATTTAAGAACAGCTGTGGTGAACAATCTAGAATAGCGACGAAACTTTTCCAAAATAGTAAGTGGCGAGAGGTGTGTTGGAGAAGTCATTACAGCAAGTGTTGACACCTGCAAAAACTTACCCCAAATGCCAATCTCGATTTTGAGTTGAGAATAGCTGTGATGCTCTATCAAGATTAGATACAAAACTTCCTGAAAATAGTAAGAGGTGAGAGGTGTGTTGGATAAGTCTTTACATCAGATGTTGACACCTTTATAAACTTATCCCAAGTGCTACTCTAAATTTTGAGTTGAGAACAGTTGTGATGCACAATCTAGAACAGCGACGAAACTTTCCAAAAATAGTAAGTGGTGAGAGGTGTGTCGGAGAAGTCATTACATCAGGTGTTAACACCTGTAAAACCTTACCTCAGGTGTTAACACTGTATGCCTACATGGAATGGCTGTTAAGTCCCAGAAATTACATGTACAAGTCCATGCCTCAAGGTCCACTACGAACTTATCAATGAAGTTCATATGGATGACCTCAAACTTGAGACCACCAGCCCAGGTAGGGAACCAATTCCCACTCCTCTCAATCTCTCTATCAAGTCTCTTCCTAGGTTTGGGCATCACATCACCCTGATAGTGGCTAAGTTTTCCTCTAAGGGTAGCAAACCACCCTATTAGGTATCTCCTGATCCACTTAACCATGGTTATGATTGGCTTGTCCCTTGCCACAAGTATTGTACTGTTGAAGGCTTCACTTAGGTTGTTCATAAGCACATCACATTTTGCGTAGGTCTCAAAGGCATGTTTACACCATGCCCTTTTAGGGATCTGCATCAACTATTCATATGCCCCTTCATCCAGGGCCCTGATCTCTGCCATCTTCTCATTCCATGCCTCAAGGTATGTGGCCTTGGCAGCTGCCATGATCAGGTCTCTCAGCAGTATGCCTCCACCAAATCTTTTCTTCATGTTATTATAGAGATGTCTCAAGCAGAATCTGTGCTCCACATCTCTAGGAAGCTCCTCAAAAACTTGCATTAAACCCTGTATCATCAGCAAGTAAAACATTAGTAATTTGAAGTGACAAATATGTTCTAAATAAGTAATTTGCAGTAACATTAATCCTTGTACCTTCTGCTGGTCCGAGATAAATACCCATCTATTACTGCTGATATCCCCAATGTCCTCTAATAGCAAGTTCAAGAACCACCTCCAGCTGTCCTTGGTTTCCATCTCAACCACTGCAAATGCCAAGGGGAAGTATTGGTCGTTTGGATCCCTCCCTATAGCAATCAGTAATTGGCCCCCATATCTTGTTTTCAAATGACAACCATCTACACCAATGAATGGTCTGCAACCATCAATAAACCCCCTTTTGCAGCCTTCGAGGCACATGTAGTAGCTGCCAAATCTAGGTGGAATTGAAGGACTGGGCCTAACCAGTTGAAGCTTGCATGTGTTTAGCTGGTTTGCTCTCCTTAATTCAGCACTATATCTCCAAAGCATAGTATATTGTTTAGTTGCATCCCCTTCTATTATTTCCTTTGCAATTTGTCTAGCCCTGAATGCAGTCCATGTAGTGATACTTGTTGAAAAGGTTCTCCTAATCTCATCCACAATCTCACTCATCTTGTACTTATTGTTTGACCTCACCTTCTCATTGACAACCTTTGCTAACCAAGCTGTCTTAGCATTTTTGTAAATGTCTTCATTAGATAAGTACGGGTCTCACCAACCCTACTAACATAAGCTAAAAACCCACATTTAAACTTGCACACTGCCCTTACTCTCACATTATCATTCTTCACAAACTTTATGGTCCTCCCATTCATAACAAAATGCTCTAAAAGGGCATCCTTAAACTGTTTGAGGGAGGAAAATTCCATTCCAAGTGTAAACTTCAAATCTCTACACATATCTTCCTCTCTAAACCTCTTAACTCTAGCCACACCACCACTTCCATCAGAATCAGAATCTGCCTCTGCCCCACTGTCTAGATCATCACTTACATAAGCCTCATCAATATCATGCAACTCTTCCCCAATGTATTCAGACTCAAGGTTTAGTGACACAGAAGGCCCTCCAACACTATGTGTCCTCTGGTTTATCTTCCTTCTCCTCCTTGATGGTGCATCAACCTCCTCCTTTGATGGTGCATCAGCTTCATCCCTTGCCGGTAGTTCAGGGGATCGATTCACTGTTAGGTCCACTACATTGGCTTCATCTACAATTTCAGGCCCAACTTCATCTCCAGATTCAACACTATTATCAGTAGGCCCAACATCAAACTCATCATCCAAACCTAAGTCTCTTTCCTCCTCACTGTCCTCAAAATGGACAGCAATGACACTGTCATCAAAGTCAGCACTGTCCTCACTGTCCCCACTGTCCTCTATGTCCCCAGTGTCATCAGGCACCTCCTTCCCCTTATTACTATGACTGACACATTCAATCTTTGGTGCAGGAATATCAACATAAGGATGACTTAACTTGGACATAATATCATCAACCGAATTACAAGGTAGCATGACAACATCTTTAATCAACTCAGGTTGTGAAACCTAGTGATGCTCAATAAATAAATCCACCTCTACTCCATTGTCCATGGCATGCTGGGCCATCTCCAAAGCATGGTTGTCCCAGCTTATCTCTTTCAAGTCAGTCCCCATGGCCCCACCACTAGGTTTCCACCATAACTTACCGGGTTCAGCATATCCTAGATCTTTAAGCAAGGAAAGGGCCTCAAAGTAGGACCACCTATCAAGATCCACATCCCTAATAGCATGGACCTCCCCTCCTACAAAACTATTTGGAGGTGCATCAACAAATACCCCTCCATGATGTATCACAACAGTAAAACTCATCCTACATTTCAAAACCAAAAACAAAATATAGTCAAGGACCAAAACAATATATTTACAACAAAGAATTAAGGACCAAAATAATATATTACTATATTTACAGGGACCAAAAACAAAATTAGGGTTTAGGATTAACTACAGCAAAACCCCAAATTTACAGTGAGTGAAAAACCTAATTTGGTGAAAGTTAAACTCTAATGAGACTTAATTTGACAAAATATTACCCTAATGACACTTGATTTGATAAATTAAACCCTAATATAGTTAAAACCCTAATTTTACCTCAATTAATTACCCTAATTAGACTAAAATAACCCAAAACCTTAACCCTAACCCAAATTTAGTAAGTAAACCCAGCCTCGAAAAAGTAAACTCCATTCTCGGAACCCAATTCATCATGTGGTTGCCCACCATTAAAGAATATGAAAGTCAAACAGATAAAGCCAAAACAATGGTCCCCCACCATTAAACAATGGCAAGCAAGAAAGAATAAAATAATGGAAAACGACAACATACCTGACACCAACGTGGGGAGAGAACGTTTTGTGTCTTCAGTGTTCAAGGACCCACAACCGCAAATGTCTTCTTTACCATGAACAAGTGCGTAGCCGCACAAACTGGAGGACGAATTGAGCTTGACGAGAACGAGAAGAAATTTCGAGCTCGGCGAGAAGCTTTTGCTAGGATGGAGCTCGACAAATGGACGAAATAGGGTCCTTCGGGAAGATAGGGGGGAAAAGTTAATAATATTTTAATAGAAAATGTTAATATTTGTTTTTATAAAAAAAAATTACGAATTTCTTTTTTTTAAAAATATATTATTTTTACGGAAATGCCACGTGACATGCTGGAATCAGAGATCCGTTTGACAAGTCAACAGAAAACGGGACAACTTGACGGTAGGGACCGGATGCAAAACTGAAAAAGTTAGCGGTACACATTGCAGAGAAAAAAAATAGGGACTAAAAACAAATGTCGCTATATTTATAGGGACCAAAAACTTCATTCAGGCTTTTTTTATTAATAGATGCCCCTCTGCAGCTTTTGATTTCAAAACTCCAGAAGAATTGTGGACTGGAAATGCACCTAACTATGATAATCTAAGGATCTTTGGTTGCACTGCATATATACATGTTAGAGAAGGGAAACTGGATCCTAGAGCAAACAAAGGAATTTTCTTAGGCTAACCAGAAGGTGTGAAAGGTTTTAAAGTATGGCTAACAAATAAATCAAAGTCTGTTATTAGCAGGGATGTGGTCTTCCATGAGGAGGCTATGCTGGAACAGTCTAATAAAATTGTTGAGAACACACAGCTGCCTACACAAACTCAAAATGGAGTTCAGTTGGAGGAGGAGGATCCTGTTACTGAAAAACCAAAATGTATAACTAACTCAAATGATGAAACTGAAAATCAAGTTGGCACTGCTGAAACTTCCTACAATCTGGTCAGAGACAGAGAAAGGAGGCAGATAAAAGCTCCTCAAAGGTTCGGGTATATAGATCTCATTGCATATGTTCTAACAGTGGAAAATGAAGTACAATATTCAGATCCTATCAGTTATAATGAAGCTGTTTCTGGGCCTGATAAAGAAAACTGGATAGCTGCCATGACAGAGGAAATTCTATCAGGAAACCAGATCTACCAGGTATTGAAAAAGGAATATATAAAGCTAGGCTTGTGGCTAAAGGGTTTACACAAAGGAAAGGAATTGATTTTAATGAAATTTTCTTTCCAGTGGTAAAACACACTAGCATTCGGATCATACTTGCTCTGGTTGCAGTCCATGACTTGGAAATTGAACAAATGGATGTTAAAACAACATTCTTGCATGGTAACCTTGAAGAAAAGATACTTATGAAACAACCTGAGGGCTATGAAGAGAAAGGAAAGGAACATATGGTGTGCTTGCTGAAAAAATCTCTCAATGGGCTAAAGCAATCACCAAGGCAATGGTATAAAAGGTTTGACTCTTTTATTGTTTCAAATGGTTACTATAGAAGTTCCTTTGACTCTTGTGTTTACTATAAGAAAACACACTCAGGTTCTTTCATATATCTTCTCTTGTATGTTGATGATATGTTAATTGCTGGTATTGATATGAATGCTATTAACCATCTTAAAAAGTTGTTGAGTTCAGAATTCGAAATGAAGGATCTTGGTACTGCAAAAAGGATCCTTGGAATGGAGATCATCAGAAAAAGATCAGAAGGGCTGCTGTTCTTGTGTCAAACCTCCTACATTGAGAAGCTATTGATGAAGTTTAATATGCTTGAAGCCAAAGCTGTTAGAACTCCCATTGCTAGTCACTTCAAGCTGTCAATCGCTCATTCCCCGAAAATTAATGAAGACTTGAAGCATATGGAAGTCATTCCTTACTCCAATGCTACTGGAAGTCTCATGTATTCCATGGTCTGCACTAGACCAGATTTGGCATACTCAACTAGCATGGTCAGTCGATTCATGTCAAATCTGGGGAAGGTACATTGGCAAGCTGTAAAATGGATTTTCAGATATTTGAAGAGGACACAAACTGTTGGGCTGATTTATGGAAGATCCAAGGATAAAAACAGTGGACTAGAAGGTTTTGTAGATGCAAATTTTGATGGAGATGTGGACAAAAGGAGATCTCCAACTAATTATATTTTGAAACTCTATGGAAATACAATCAGTTGGAAGGCAAATCTTCAGTCCATAGTGGCTTTGTCTACCATTGGGTCAAAATATATATGGCTTTGTCTACCATTGAGTTAGAAGCAATTAAGGAAGCTATATGGCTGAAAGGAATTGTAAAGGAAGTTGATATGGTGCGATAGTCAAAGTGCAATTTGTCTCTCAAAGAATCAAGTATTCCATGAGAGGACAAAACACATTGATATCAAGATGCATTTCATTCGAGACACCATTGCTCAAGGCACCAATGATGTGGAAAAGGTTGCTGGTGAAGAGAACCCAGCTGATATGTTAACCAAAGTGGTTCCGAGTTCTAAGTTTACACATTGTCTAAACTTGGTGAACATTGGAAACTGTGGTGTGTAAGTCTTTGAAGAAGGCTGAGGCAAGCTAACATCTAAAGGTTGAAGATCGAAGGTGGAGATTTGTTATGTCCAGGTGGATCATCAATAGATAGATTAGTTAGCAAAGCCTAATTAGTTATGTAATCTGTTTTCTGTTGGTTTCAGTTAGTTAGCAAAGTTAGTTGTTTGTTAAATAGTAACTAACTTGTAACTGTAAAGCTGTAAATAGAATAGATGGTATATAAACAAAGCTGATGTAATTAGGAGAGTAGATTGGTAGATGATTCATGTTGATAAAAAACTTTGAGTGCAAGAGAGGGAGTGTTTATAGTTTCTCGCCTAGAAAGTCTTGTACTGCTGTTGCTGTGAAGTGTTGTGATCAGAGGTAAATGAGAATCTACTACAGTGTGGACGTAGGGGTTAATTTGCTCGAACCACGATAACCTCTGGTGTACTTTTATTCTTTCTTGCTTTCTTGTTAGTCTTGTTTTACTCAATCTTTCTCTGTGTTCTTCCTGCGACATTCAAACCCAAGTGTGAGAGAGTCATTTTTTGTCAAACACATAGATTGCACAACTCTTAACAAAGATGTTAGCTATCTTGTATCTTCTCCCCATATATCATAGACTCGTAGTAAGCGGTCGAAATCTCCCAAGGTTCATAGAAAATTTCAAGCAAACAATACAATTGACCACCTCATCATAAAATTGATTATCTACAACCACTTCGTGCCTGTTTGGTTGAGATAATCAATGCAAACTTGAAAATAACACAATATGTTAAATATCATATTTGACATCATATATATTTATTTGGATTTAATTGGTATACACTGTCAGTATAAAGATTTTTTACACAGACAACCAATCAGAATTTGTCACATAAGCTAAAGTGTTTGACTCTTATCCTAACAACCTTAAAAGTCATTCATACCATGATTTCTGATTGGTTGTCAGTGTAAAAAAACTTTACACTGACGATGTATAGCAATTAAACTCTATTTATTTTTATTTCTCATTTTTATATTTTTTTTGTATACATATATTTTACGAATACATAAATATTATAAAAATAACACTTTATACTATTCCTATTTTAATTTTAATGTTGAAAAAACTTTATTCATTATTATTCTTGTATAATTATGAAATATCAATACTTAATACTCAAATTCTTCGAAGTAACATGGATCGATGGATTTAAGGGAACAGAGATATATCTGATCATCGATCACATGTCTGATTGATCAAGTTCACCGAGCTGTTTTCATTTGGATGATTCTTCAATCATGATGCATAATTGCATATAATATAATTATGAGAAAGAAGATATAAATGGAAAAAATGAGTTAAGGAAAGAGAGCAAGAAGCATGTATCGTTATTGTTAAGTTTATATTAATAAATTTTTTTGTTTTTATAATATTACTAAATTGATATATGAATCTTGAAAATAAAAAACAATAAAAATATAATATCTTCATTATTATGAATAATAATATATTACCTATAAATGAAAGAAAAAACACCGTCTACCTCTTTTTGTTTCTTGTTTTCTTTTCTCTGCACGCGGTGGGTCGTCTTTCGTTAGGCATGTGAGTGTGACATATCATTATCTTAAACAAAAAAAAATTGGTTAAAGCAATAATTTCATTTAGTTCGTATATCTGAAAAATTATTAAAATGGTTTTTATACATATAATCATTATCCATTTGGTTGACTCTCCCCTCGTCTTACCGTCTTTAATAATCCGTTAATTATACATATATGAACTAAATGAAGAATTTATATCACATGTTAGGATCAAATTATTATTTTAACCTAAATTATTGGGTCCCTATACGTGATACAGATTCTTCATTTAATTCTTATACGTAGTAGTTAACGGACCATTAGAGACGACATGATAATAGAAGGGATCAAATGGATAACGATTACATATATGATGACTTTTTTAATAATTTTTTATATTTAAAGACTAAATAAAGAATCAATATCACCTATACAAAACAAATTATTACTTTAACCAACAAAAAAAAATATAAATATTACACTCCAATTCATTGTTCTGCTTCCTTCTTTCATTTTGCTATTCACTTTCTCTGTTATTTTAGTACGGTTTCCACATTTTCACTTCTGACTCATGTATATGGATAAATTTATTTTTATCCCTCACTTATTTCTTTTATATATATATATATTTCAAAAATACTAAAAAAATTCAAAAGGACAGCATAAAACATTATTGTATCTCAAATTGTCCAATGAAGTTTTTTCTTTCTTTGATCTTACAGTCTCCAATAAAGTTGACTATAATGAACGTGTGTTGTGCACTTAATTTATCTTGTTTCGAGTGTACTTAGCTGACCATAGAAGAAATCTTGTCCTATAAAATTCCTATCTTCATTATCAATCAATCTCACATCTGTTTAACAAACATAACCATTGCTTTGCGTAGAAAGCTCTAGAAAGATGGCTAAGGAAGAAGCAGCACCACTGCTAACAAGGAGTAGTGAAGAGAATAATGGGGTGGTGTAATAGGGTCAAGCCTAACTCCACCTCAAAACCATGGTTGTAAGGGGAGGTTTGCTCAACCTTTATAAGCACTCACACCAGGCTTGGTAGACCCGATGTGAGACTCATTACAATACACCCCCGTTCAAAGGCCGACGTCCTCGACGGCTTTCACTCCACGGCACTTCACTCGGTGGCACTTCACTCAATGTTACGGTTGGTCAGAACCCTCCACCGGTCAGAACCCTCCGTGGGTAGCCCTCTCCGAGAGCCGTCAGCCTCTCAATGAAAGCACCATTGTAATAGGGTCAAGCCTAACTCCACCTCAAAACCATGGTTGTAAGGGGAGGTTTGCTCAACCTTTATAAGCACTCACACCAGGCTTGGTAGACCCGATGTGAGACTCATTACAATACACTGTAATAGGGTCAAGCCTAACTCCACCTCAAAACCATGGTTGTAAGGGGAGGTTTGCTCAACCTTTATAAGCACTCACACCAGGCTTGGTAGACCCGATGTGAGACTCATTACAATACACCCCCGTTCAAAGGCCGACGTCCTCGACGGCTTTCACTCCACGGCACTTCACTCGGTGGCACTTCACTCAATGTTACGGTTGGTCAGAACCCTCCACCGGTCAGAACCCTCCGTGGGTAGCCCTCTCCGAGAGCCGTCAGCCTCTCAATGAAAGCACCATTGTAATAGGGTCAAGCCTAACTCCACCTCAAAACCATGGTTGTAAGGGGAGGTTTGCTCAACCTTTATAAGCACTCACACCAGGCTTGGTAGACCCGATGTGAGACTCATTACAATACACCCCCGTTCAAAGGCCGACGTCCTCGACGGCTTTCACTCCACGGCACTTCACTCGGTGGCACTTCACTCAATGTTACGGTTGGTCAGAACCCTCCACCGGTCAGAACCCTCCGTGGGTAGCCCTCTCCGAGAGCCGTCAGCCTCTCAATGAAAGCACCATTGTAATAGGGTCAAGCCTAACTCCACCTCAAAACCATGGTTGTAAGGGGAGGTTTGCTCAACCTTTATAAGCACTCACACCAGGCTTGGTAGACCCGATGTGAGACTCATTACAGGTGGCATCATTAGAGAGTGCATTTTTCCTAGAGCTCAAGAGGGTAGGCTCCATGGCAGCTCCAATGGTGGCTGTGACAGTGTCTCAGTACCTTCTGCAAGTTATTTCACTCATGATGGTGGGACACCTTGGTATACTAGTCTCCTTCTCTGGGGTTGCCATTGCCTCCTCTTTTGCTGAAGTTACTGGCTTCAGTGTCCTTGTAAAGTCTTTTTTCATCTTCTCTTTTTTTTTTTGTTCACTGCAGCCATTTTTGCTTGCTCCATTATTCATATTTTTCAAATTTAAGTAAGTACCAATTATTTTTTCTGCCAACTAGTGTTTGTACAGATTTAAGTGTGACTCAGATTAAGCATCTAATGGTTTATTTTTTCCTTGTTAATTTTGGTCCTTTAATTAGGAAAGCCTTTGCTGATTCTCTGGGAGACAGCACTTTATTGGGTTAGATAGAACTTAGTACTAACATAAAATTAGCTGAGTCACATGGGAAAAGTATAATGGAAGATCATTCATTTTGATGCTTAATTGATCAACTTTGTTTTATAGCTAATTTTATGAAATTGAAACTTCATCAGCCTTCAGGAAGCAGATTGAGGGGGGGGGATAAATTGAAACTTGTTAGTTAGCATGTGCAGGTGATCACCAGATTACTGCATATGATCTTGGAGATTGTCTTCCTTGTTTTAAAAATAAGATCCTATTTTTCCTTTTGAAGTATAGAGTGGTATGAAGTAGCTGATGACACTTGTTCTCTGTCTGATATCAAACTTTTGAGACAGGATCTGCAAAAATAGTTTTTATTTTTTGATGAAAAAAAATTAGGGTCAAGGCAAGCTCCTAGCGCTTATAGATAACCCACCAACTGTTGTGCCAACTGTTTTTAGCATTTGGAAAAAATGTTGAATTGAAAGTTGCAAGCTTGAAAATCTCCTTTCATCCGAGGAAAAAACTCATCTAAAGTGAGTTTGAATGTAAAGCAAACAAGTAAGGATGTGTATTTACAGTGTATTGAGATCTCAATCCATTCTAGTTAATCGAGGGTGGATACACCTTAGTTGTTCACTTTACAGTCAAGCTCACTTTAGAGGAGTCTTATCCTTCATTAAACTTTTTGTTCTTTCCTCAAGTTTCTTTACATTTGCATCTAAGTTAATCTCTTGCATGTGTTCTTGATGACTGACTAGATTTTGAAATGCCTTGCAGCTGGGAATGGCTGGTGCATTGGAAACACTATGTGGCCAAACCTATGGTGCAGAAGAATTTAGAAGGCTTGGAAACTACACTTGCTGTGCCATTGTCACTCTGATTTTGGTCTGTCTCCCCATATCTCTCCTCTGGATATTCATGGATAAAATACTCCTTCTGTTTGGTCAAGATCCTGAAATTTCTCATGTAGCTCGCGAATACTGCGTTTGTCTGATCCCAGCACTGTATGCCTATGCTGTTCTTCAATCTCTCGTTCGCTACTTCCAGACTCAGAGTATGATCTTTCCCATGGTTTTCAGCTCAATTGCGGTTCTGTTTTTGCATGTTCCTATTTGTTGGGGTTTGGTATTTAAATTGGGACTGGGACATGTTGGAGCAGCATTTGCTATTGCAATTTCATATTGGTTGAATGTCATTGGGCTTGGAATTTATATGAAGTATTCTTCAGCATGTGAGAAAACCAAGATTGTGTTTTCTAGTAATGCTTTATTAAGCATTGCAGAATTCATGCAATTTGCTATCCCTTCTGGACTAATGTTTTGGTAATACATAAGAACTTTGCATCTCTTGGAACATCATTACACACTGCTTCTTTCACTTTAGTCTTTTTCTTTTCTTCTCCTAATTGATTTTCTTACTTCAATGTTCATACTTCCTAGTTTTGAATGGTGGTCATTTGAACTTCTTACATTACTTGCGGGGCTTTTACCTAATCCACAACTCGAAACCTCGGTTCTTTCTATCTGGTGAGTAGTGGAATCAATTTATCATCAATTATTGAAATAACTCAGTGTTTTTTCTAACTTATCTCAAACTTTTGCAGCCTTAACACAACTACATTGCACTACTTCATTACTTATGCTGTTGGAGCTTGTGCAAGGTTTGGTCCAAATCTTCTTGTTCATTCTCATAACTTTGTACAATGATGCTGCACAAAATCTGCTAATAAAGCATTATCCTATGAATTTTATTTTGCAGCACTCGGGTTTCAAATGAAATAGGAGCGGGGAATCCAAAGGCAGCTCAAGGCGCTGTTCGTGTTGTTGTGATTATCGGAATTGTTGAGGCTGTTATTGTCAGCAGTTTCTTCTATTGTTTTAGGCATATATTAGGATATGCTTATAGCAATGACAAGGAAGTTGTAGATTATGTTGCAGAAATGGTTCCTCTTCTTTGTGTGTCTGTTAGTGCAGATAGTCTAACAGGAGCTCTTTCTGGTGAGTTTCTATTTGCTGAAACTATCTATGTTCTTTTAGCCTAAACTGCACCACCAGCATCCTCAATGAAGCACATATTTGAGCAAATAAAACTGGATTTATATCTGTAGCCATAACATTTTTCAATTATTTTTTTCAGGGATTGCCAGAGGTGGAGGATTTCAGCAAATTGGGGCTTATGTGAACCTTGGAGCCTATTATCTTGTGGGAGCTCCTATAGCATTGTTTTTGGGTTTTGGCCTACAGCTCAAAGCCAAGGGTCTCTGGATGGGAACTCTATCAGGGTCTATTCTACAAATAATTATACTTGCTGTAGTAACAGCATTTTTTGATTGGCAGAAAGAGGTTGGTTTTTAATTTCTTATGTAACTTTTCCATTGCTCATGTGTTACTTTCTTATGTGTAATTTTTCCTTTCCAACTATTTTATAACCATTTTTTTGTCTTATTTGCTTGCTGAATGCACGGGACATTGTTAGAGACATGAGTAGCTCTAAAAGATTGTATTTTGTGGTTATTGCAGGCAACAAAAGCAAGAGAGAGATTAGTTGAGAAGTCAATTAAAGCTCATAATGGATTCGTATGAAATTTGAGAAAGCTTGTAGAAGAATAAAATAAGGATGATGCTAACGAGTGCCCTAAGGACATTATTTAAGGAAGCCCAAAAAAACAAGTTTTCATTGGAAAATTAAGTATATCATTCCTTCAAATATTAAATATGTTAATTCCCAATAAAAATTGTCTTTATTTGGTTCCTTAACCAATGTTCTTAGGGTATTCATTAGCATTGTCCTAAAAATAAAGATTGCAAGAAAAAGGAAATTACTGCAAAGTTTCTCAGTTTTGGGTTTTGCTGCTGTTTCTTTTTGGTAGTTAGAAAGTATGTTTGTTATAGTGATTGGAGAGCTCAAATTATGTTAACAGTTAAAACTTATCTTTTGTCTGTATATATATGTGACTTTTGGACTAGAATCGTGCCTATGGCATATGAATGTAACTCGGATCTCAGGAAATTTTTATAACATGCTCCGGCAACATGGATGTAGATCCAGGCTCTCATTTTCCTATGCCATTCATGTTCCACGCATAATTATCATGTGATTGATGAGGTTTGTATGTTGTCTAAGCTAAAACATAGCTTCCACTCACATTCTTGGTTATTGTTTAATGGTTTGGGATCCCTTCATTTTTGATCAAGAATCCTATTTATAACCACGGGGTTCAAAGGGACGTAATTGAAGATTTTTTGCTCATAATCCAATTAAATAATCCAATTAAATTGGAGGGAAGGAGTACTCAAAATAACCGAGCTGTGCAATAGAGTTATCATTATTCAATAATGGACAGATTGATTTTAGGTAGATTTCTTCCCTTTATTTCTGCAAATTGCAGAGTAACTTATATACCAAATTGTTGTAGGAAAGTGCCTAATTTACTCGTTAGCATATTCCCTCCGAATCTATGTATAAGCAAAAAAATATCTAAATTTTTGGGACTTAAATATAAACAAAAGTTAATCAAATGAACTTTATTTAATGTCAGTGTTTCAAAAATGTCGTTTGGTTAATTATTTTTTTATTTTTTCAAGAACATTATACACTTCCAAGAAAGGATAGTTTAGTAATTATAATTTATTTTTTACACAAATCATGATAATTAAATTAATATAACTAATTTTTTTAATACATGTGAAACTAATTTTTTTTCTTATATATAAGTCGGGAGGGAGTAGTATTGATGCAAACTATAAAACTTCTTCCACCTAAGTCTATATGAACAACGAAATCTAGAAGGGTAAAGTCTATAAATTTTGGTACGTCCTCCACTAGCATAAGTGTGTTTATGTACTCATTAATTAACAAGCTAGCTTTTGACCAAGTTGATAGCGACCTATAAATGTGTGAGGATTTTCAAATAATAAGGGAAAATGAAGGGTTTCATAAAATCTCTTCATTCCTGAAGAATCCTCTTTAAGAGATGTCTCTCACTATCTTTATAAAAAATAGAGGAAGATTGACCAAGCGCGGCTTACTACGAAGCCACTCAAGGCATTGTGCTTTTCATACAAATTTATTACCGACAAAATTTAGTTGTAATTTTTTATATGCTTTTATTTTTTCATGAGAATAGAATATGTGTAATGATTATTATATATGTTATATTTTTATTGATGAACTATTATATATATTTTTTTCTCATTGAAAAACAACATCACAAGCATCCATAAGTTTTGTCCATTATTTATTATAGAAGAATATTAACGAATGTCCTTAGAGCATTGGTTAAGGAATCAAGAAAGGATAGTTTGCATAGATAAATGATGTATTTAATATATTGAAAAGTGTTATACTTAGTTTTCCAATAAAAACTTTCTTTTTGTTGATTCCTTAAACAATGCCGGCAGGACACTCGTTATTCCCTTTATTATATTACATTTAAAGTTATATCTAAATTAATTGATATTTATATTTAATTATATATTATTAACTTAAATATCCCTTTTAAATTTATTATATTAATTTATAGTTATTTTTAATATTTTTTATAAATTTAAAAACACTTCTGCTATGCACAAGAAACTTCTAGTATAGTAAAAAGTATAGCATATAATACTATTGCAAACTTAAAAAGTTCTATTTTTCATTCAATATTTTTATATTTTTGAATCATTAACAAGTGTTCTTAGCCCTAAAAACAATCATTAACATTTTGCTTAAATTATTTCATATTCATAGTTGTGAAATCAACTACTAAATGCCTAAAACTTGTGAAAGATAATATATTATTTTTAACTATAAATATAATAATGTTTTTAAGCAAAATATGTTATTTGACCAAATGTAAAACATAAGTATGATGAGTGGTTACATGGTAAACCTACCTTGTTCCTTGCATGGAGGGGAGCAAGATTTTTAGTGCAAGATTGATCCATTTCCACCCATGGCGCCACCTGCTACCACGTGGTCAGCACCATGTGGCAGCTGACATGACACAAAAATATAAAAAAAAAAAAAAATTGGACAGTTGCCATGTGTCAAAAATCATCCAAAAGTGGTAAATAGTTTACAAATTGTCTCATATTGAAAAAAAATTTCAAACTTACCCCAACTTGGTCATCAATCTCCCATAAATAGATATGTTCGACCAACATCTAGAGGTGAATTCAAGTTATTCCTTTTATTCATTTGTGTGCAGAAATAGTTTTAGGAAACTGCGATTGTGCGATTGTGTAAAATGCTAGTGCTGTTATTATGTTGATTGCATTAGTATAAAATGAGTCAAACGTTTTCTTATCCTATGTATTTACATCTATTTTTAGGAATTGGTAAAGGTGAGTTAAAACTAAAGGAAGTATATGTATCAATGGCTAGGGAGAAGGTTTCTATGTATTTTTTGGTTTTTAGCAATATATTCTCTAAGAATATTCTTTATGCCTAATTTCATTATGTATCAATGGCTAGGGAGAGGGATTTTGACTTTGCGACACTAAAAAGATTTAATGGTGAAAATCGTTTTCCTCTAAATAAGAACATCTCCACGAATCAAATAATAGCATTATTGTTATGTCAAAAAACTAGGGGAGTCTTGGCACATTTTTTTAAGCAAAATGGTATGCAAAGGCATCACTATAGAGAAAGACATCCCAATTATGTTGGCACCCTAATTTCTATCAATCATTTGCAGCACACCATAATATTATTAATAAAAAATAAAAGAAAAAGAACATGGGGGGCCTAAAGCCAATACCCATGCAAAGAAATTTAGCAAAACCTATAAAAAGGAAGACCAAATCGATTACGATTAAAGTCTTCATTAATAAACCTAGGAATCAAGTCCCACCAAGTGTAACACTGAGAATTAACTCCAAAATTAGCCAACTTATTCACACAAGTGTTTCCCTCTCTATAGATATGCGACACTACAAACTGCATATTTTTAGTATGATGAATGTAATTCTTCCATCTACTCTTAATATTCCAAGGAACCAAGTCAGAAGAGGAGAAGGCAAAAACCACCAAAAGAGAATCACACTCCTACCAAAGCTTGTGCCAACCTTTTTTATGAGCAATTTCAATCGCAGTAATAGCAGCCATGATTTCAGCATGAAGAGCAAAGGAAGAACCAAAGAAAGAAGCAAAGCAACCAAGAACGGGTGCATTACTATCTCTACCCCACCCCCCCAGCTGCAGGCCCAGAGAACCTTTAGCTGCACCATCAGCATTACACTTAATCCAGCCGCATTTTGGAGGATACCAAACCCCGCCTCCCTTATGACAGGAGCCTTGGGAGAATGCCCTGTAATAGCAAGAGATCTAAGATGGAGAACTAGATTATAGATGAAGACATAGAACCCTTTGTTAAATTTCTTGATATTGAAATGGAACCAATTACCAAACTGATAGCAAAAGCAACAGAGATCATTTTGTTATCAAACCTATAGGCATTTCTGCAGAACCAAATTGCATGCACGATACTAATTATGTCTGATAGTATTACATCATCGACTTGGGAACTCCAATTATTTTGGTAGACATTTAAGATGGATGTAACAGTGAATAGATCAATAGGACAATTAATGACAGAGCAAAACCAATCCCATATTGCTCGAGCAAACTGACATGTAACAAAGAGATGTGATGAAGTCGTCTCAAATTTACCACACAAACTACAAACTGAAACATTGATGCAGCCTCTCCTTTTTAAGTTTTCCTCTGCGGGCAACCTATTATGAATAAGTATTCATACAATAAAAGATTTTGTAGGAGGAATAACAATAAAAGATTTTGTAGGAGGAATAAATGGACTCCAAATTAATTTACTCTAAAGAACAACATTCTTAGGAGGATTAAGATGTAGATAAGTCTCTTTAAAAGATAGAGAACTTGAAACATTACCATGCCAAACCATATGATCCTCTGCAGTATAGAAAGGGATATGAATTTGATTAATTGCAGCAACTCTTGCATGATATTTAGTAGCTATAACATTAGGAATGTGCCAGCAGTTATCTTTGATGAAATCAGATATAAGAGCCTGTAGATGTTGATGTAGATTAGGAGTAACATTAATCATATCAACAGTTGGCTGATCCAACCACTTGTCTCTCCAAAAATTGATGGACTTATCATTACCAAGCTGCCAAGAACTGTTAGAAAAAAAACAGTTCGAAAGTTAGACCTCAAAGCTGGCCAAACGGAAGATCTAGCATAATAAGATGAAGGAACTTTGTTCCTTAAAAACCTAGCTCTGACCAAAGATGCCCATTGTATATTAGAAGAGAATAATTCCCAACTCAGCTTCAACATAGTAGCTGCATTAATAGATTTCAAAGTCCTTAATCCAAGACCACCCTCATTGACAAGTGAACAAACTGTACTCCAAGCAACAGTCACAACTTTCTTTATCATAATATCACCTGACCAAATGAAATTTATGATGTATCTATCCAAAAGTTTAAGCAGATCACTAGGTTAGACATACAAATGAAAACTATGTAGAAACATTCCATGAATAATAGATTTAACAAGTTGTACTCTACCCACTATAGATAATAAACTTCCCTTCCAAGCAAACAACTTAGATATTATCCTATCAGCAATAGGTTTCAAGAAAATCTTATTTGGCTTACCTTTGAATAGAGGCACTCCAAAATAGTTAAAAGGCATTTCCCCAACTGAGAAGCCTAGAATACTAGAGATTCTATTAATTCTGGCATGAGACAGCTTACCAACATAAAATTGACACTTTTCATAACTAAGAAATTGACCAGAGGCCTGGCCATAAGATTGAAAGAGAGCCATCAATGAATCAAGATTCTTCTTAGTTCCTTTACATAAAACCATCATCTGCATAGAAGCTGTGACTTGGAGAAAGAAAACCCATAGGCCCAGAGATTGTTTCCAAAAGACCATAATTAACCAAGTAAGATATGCATCTACTGAGCACATCCTCTGCAAGGAAAAAAAGACGAGGGGAAAGAGGATCACCTTGTCGCGCCTCTCTCTTACAAGAAATGTAGCCAACTGTCTTTCCATTAATTGAAAAAGAAAGCTTAGCAGAATTCAAAATAGTTCTCACCCAATTACAGAACTTTTCATCAAAACCAAAAGCTGCTAAAACCTGAAGGAGGAAGTTCCAATCCATAATATAAAAAGCTTTCTTTATATCAAACTTAAGAGCAAGATTACCTCCACATGTTTTTTAATCAAGCATGTTCATAGCCTCTGAAGCAGTATAGATACAATCTGAGATTTGCCTCCCCTTAATAAAACCTCTCTACTGAGGAGAAATCACTTTAGGAGCAATAATAGCTATTCTATCAGCAAGGATTTTGGTTATGATTTTGAATTGAAAGTTAGCCAAAGCTATTGGTCTATAATTTTCAATTCTACAAGCACCTGGATACTTTGGAATCAACACAACTAGATTAGAATTGAGATTTGGTAGTAACCAATTGTGGGTAAAGAATTGAATAACTGAGATGCAAACATCAGAACCTACAATGTCACTAAATCTGTGATAGAAAGTGCCACTATATCCATCTGGACCAGGAGCACTACTTCCACTCATAGAAAAAACTTCACTCTTGATTTCATCGATAGAAGGCATATTTGTAAGCATTAGATTATCTTGCTAAAAAGATAATTATTCACACAGTTGTTATCAGATGCATACAATGAGTTATAGAATTGAATAACATGCTCTTCAATAGCAATTTCATCATCTAAAACTGAATAACAATTTTTAAGAAAGGTTATCCTTTTAGAAGCATTTCTGATCTTGGCCACTTTATGAAAATATGTTGTATTTCTATCACCAAAGGTATGCCAGTTGATCCTAGCTTTATCCTTCCAAAATTGTTCCTGAGTAGATAGGACTTTCTCCAAATCCACTTGAGTTTTTTGTTCTTGAGCATGTAAATCATCGGTAAAACCATTGAGAGCACTCTGCTTCTGAATTCTATCAACTTCAGATAAAGCATTGTCCACATTTAGATGAATATCACCAAAAATGGTTTTATTCCAAACTTTCAGCTCTGCCTTTAAAGACTTAAGCTTCTGAGAGAGAACAAACATTGGACAACCAACTATAGGCCTTCCACTCCCGATCGCGAAAGCACCCTACTCCCGGTCTCGACCTCCTCGTTGTGGCGCCGTCGTTGGTGATAGAGCAGAGAGAGACAGAGAAGAAAAAGCAAAAAATGGGAGAGAGAAAGGGGATCTCGTCTTCGAAGATTTCTTAGCCGAGTTAACAACCTCCCCATCCCTTCCATGGAGTCTCTCTTCGACAACAACACTTTACGCTTGGAACCCTTCGCCTCCGATCTAGAATTCGCCATGGATTTCAGCTACAACGAAGACGGTGCCGGGTCAAGAGGCGGCGGCGGCAGTAAGAGAGGGGAGAGAGTGGAACGAAATAGGAGGGAAGTGAGAGAGTAGGAGGTGAGACAGAAAAGTTAAGAAAATTACTATCTTACGCTTCTCTAACCTTCTCCAATCTGGATCGTAGTTTTTTTTTTTTTTTTTAATAATATATCTATGACCGTGATTAAAGGAGTTTCAATACTCCACTCCCACGAGTGAGTATTGAAACCAACTCCCTTGAAGGCCCCTAAAACATTAATAGAATAGAATTGCACTTTAAGGGTACGTTTGATTTGCATAAAAACAAAGAACAGGACAACCCAATACTACTTAGTTCTATGTTTTATTCAAAAAACGGTTATGGGACAGCACAAAAACATATATTTTTGTCTCTCGCCAAACCATGGGACAAAAAGTTATTCTAAAAACAAACTATCAAAAAACAAAAATGACCACTTTTATTTCCTATTAACTCTCTCTCTCCCTCCCTCGTGTAATATAACTTAATATTAACATAACGTAATATTAATAATATATTATATATAAATTATATTATAACGTAATGTATATGAATTATATTAAATATATATTATTATTTTTTACTGAAAATATACATTATTATTATATAACATAATATCATAATATTATATAGGTTTAATTACTGTGTAGGTCTATGAACTATTTGTGAATTTCTAAATAGGTCCCTAAAATAAAAAAAAAATTATAATTGGGTCCCTGAACTTCTAAATATTTTGTAATTGGGCCCCTGCACTTTAAACGTTTGTAATTAGGTCCCTGAACTTGTAAATAATTTATAATTAGGTCTTTGGGGTACTAGAAGAACTTTGTAATTAGAGCATCGTATAAATCTCTTTCGATGTTTCTTGTCAATCTTGGAGATTAGTAGAACCATTGGATCACCACAATAGCAAAGGTTTTAAAAATGCCTCATATCTTAGGGACCTGATTACAAACTATTAACAAGTTCAGGGACCCGATTACAAACGTTTAAAATGAAGAGACCCCATTATAAAATATATCAAAGTCCGGGGACCCAATTACAAATTTTTTCTAGTTCAATGACCTATTTAAAAATTCTTAAATAGTCCGGGGACCTACAAGGTAATTAAACCTATTATATATAATACATATTTAGTATATTATATATATTATATTATTATATATTGTAAAGGGTATTTAAGTAAAATTTATATTATTTTACTTGTGTTATTCATTGTCCACCAAACAATATACGAAACAAACAGTTGTGCTGTGACTCAAACATTTATCCTATACTGTTCTTTACGGCTGTACCTCAATGCGAATCAAACACATCCTAAGTTTTCTTCTTTATTAGGTGTGGGACTCAAAATAGAGTGGCAAACAACATAAAATCAAGAGTAAAGGCTTTAATTGGTCCTTGACAAAAATACACGGTAACATTTTGATCCCTAAAAAATAAAAAATACAAATTTGGTCCTCAAAAATGTAAAATGTAGGTTAAATTAGTCTTTTTTAACATAATTTTTAGGGACATTTTAATTCCTATCAAATACTATTTTGACCCATATTTTACTTTCTTCAAGATCAATTGATATTTTTCATTTCTGAGAGACCATAATATCACCATATTCCTTCTGGACCTATATATAAGTAAAAAATTACCTATATTTTTTGGAGTCAAATATAAGCAAAAGTCAACCAAATCAACCCTATATAATGCTAATGTTTCAAAAATATCCTTTGATTAATTGTTTTTTCATTTTTTTCAAGAACATTATACACTCATAAGATGCAACTTCTAAGAGCATTGTACATTCCCAAGAAAAGTAGTTTAGCAAGTATAACTTATTTTTTACACAAATCAAGACAATTAAACTAATATAACTAATTTTTTTAATATATATGAAGTTAATTTTTTTTTGCTTATATATAAATTCGAAATTTTTTTTTTTTTTTTTTTATAGAGAACCTGGTTCAGCCAATACTCTAAATCAATGACTAAATTCTTTTCAACGCTATAAATCTCCGAAAGGAGATTTCAGGATCTCTTCCATTAAATGCTCATTGAACATGAACAGTGTGGTGCGTCGGTAGATGCATATAGACACATTATGTGTTTAATACATTTTATGGCTTGCTCTTTGTATTTTTATTTCTATCAACAGTATATTTTGGATCATGATGACAATTGCATTACGAACACTCAAGGAAATAAAAAATATAATTTTTTTATTGAAAAGTTAAATATATCACCTTTTTAAATTTTAAATTTATCAATTTCCAATAAAAAAATTTTTTTCTTACTTCTTTAAAAAATGTCCTTAAAACACTCGTAAGTATTTTTCATATATATTTAGTATGTGTTTGGTTTCACGGTCGAGACATCTAGAATTGTGTTGATTCCTATCAAATGTAATTTTAGCAAAAATAAAGGTGTTTGACAACTTTTAGGCAAAATCGATTTTACCTTCAAACGTGTTTTTAGTAGAAGTTATAAAATGTAGCTTTTGCTTTAGGTTAGAAAATTTACATTAAGTTTTACATTAAAGCTGCTTTCAAAATAAAAACATTCAAACATAAATCACTTCACTTCAAACTAAATTGTACAATTTTACAAAATTGATTTCATTCAAAATCACGTTTATCATACACCCATCCAAATGGATTAATTGTAAAAAATTGATTATTTCAATAATTGATTATAATATAATCAGTTTTATATTTAGATGTGTTTGTTGAAAAGCGATTTTAAAATAATCATTTTGTTTGGAGTGTGTAAAAAAAATCACTTTTATATAGTAAATTACAAAAAAAAGTATGAAGTTATTTGTATAATTTAATAATATCTGTTGGGTAATTAGTCTTCCAAGAGTGAAATGGAAAGAATATTATTATTTCAAAATTCTAACATTTTTTCAAACAAACTTCAAATTTCTAGCTTTTCTAAAACCAGTTTTTTCTCATAAAAATAATTGTTTTAAAATTTCATCAATTTACCTAAACATACAATCTTCTATTGAAAAATAGCTTTTATCAGAAAAAGTAGCTATTGGGGTAAGACACTCTTAGATTACAAAAAAAAAAAAAGAATTTAGGTTATTTGTTTATAAGTACATTTTATTTTTAAAAATTTATTAATTACTAGATATCTAATTAAATATTTTGATTTTATCAATCATCTGTTAATAAAACTAATAAAATCTATAAATTTATTAAAATAATTCGATGGATTAGATTATATTTAGATATAGGTATAGACCAAATGCATGATAGATTAAAAACACTACAAAAAAAAAAAAGGTCTTATAGCAATTGAAAATAGCGACCACACCGAATACGTCCCTATTCGCAATCGAAATTTGTTGGTGGCAACTGTTTAGCAATCGATTTAGTGATCGAATAGTGTGGTCGCAAACACATTGATCTTTATTTCGGTTGCAAAATGATAAAAATTAAAAGTCAACAATTTTTGGACCATCTAGCGATGAACTTAGAGACCGAAACCTGTTCGGTCGCAAACAGGTGTTGCTGGGAGCTGAAGCTGTAGCCATTTGGCAATGAATCCGTAAATGTAGGAACTGAATCAACTATAAGTTGAATAATGGATAATGAATGAAGCAGTGAAGAATTATTCATAAATTTTTATTCGCTCTTATTCCCGTTATTCCTTGGAGCCACTCCTGCTCGAAAGGAGCTACCTCATCCCTGTAACCCATACCAGCTTCTCTTTCTCAGTCTCTCACTGCTTTGTCCTGTCATTACAGTTCCTTTTTTGGGAGATATTTCGATTCCCTTGATCTGTTGGTTGAATTCTGCTTCATTTGTTTGTGTTGAATTAGAGCTACTGCTATGGAAATTTGGATTCTTTGTGAGGTGTATGATAATGGGTAAGAACTGTTTATTGAGAAATAGACAAACACAAAAAAATATATATATTGAGGAATGTTTATTTTTGGTTAATGGGGGTGGGGATTCTGATTAATTGGGTGGTGTTGAATGAAGTATATAATTGTGGGTAAGGTGTTACCTAAGAATATGATTTCTTTTTCTTTTTTCTTTTGCTAAAAGTTTGTTGGTTTAATGATCCAAAATGGGTAACATTGTGGGTTTAATGATGCATGCTGTGGAGTTGCAGAGTTAGCAGTTGCAGCTTGTATTTGAGCGGATGAGGACGCGTCCTTTTTTTTGTGCCACCTCCTCCTCCAGAGGACCACGACAACGCCGGGGATGCCGAGGACCATCATCACATTGTACGAAATATTTTAAATTTGATTAATAACATTTATGTTTCATTTCTTCATTTATGTTGCAATACAATGATTATTATTGATTATTTGGTGTAAATTATAATTAATTTTAAAAAATATTTTTTATTAAACAAATTTTTTTAAAAAACAAATAAAGGGTACCAACCAAATTGGCGATCACCAATTCGGTCGCAATATCATTCAAAGATTAACAAGTATAGAAATCCGAATTGGCGAATGCAATTCGGTCGCTAAACTTGTTAATCTGCGACTAGTCTAGTGACCGAACTGGTTGAGACAGCCCCTCTTCGGAGATCCCATTAGTAATCTGAACTCAACTTCTTAACGTTGCAGCATAGCATGATTAAATAAAAATACAGAAATATTAAAACAATCAATACTGATATCACGACTAGATATATAACATACGTGTAAAAGTATTGGCTCCATCAGTAGAGCCTACAACCACATCAACTATCTCAGAGTACGCGAATAATAACATGTATAACTGAAAGCATGGTAGCAAATAAAATACATAAGACTTCCTCTCATGGCCTCAAAATACATTTCGCGCAAACCCATACTGGCCATAACAACCTAAGATTGTTACCCAACAAGACTTTAACATATACGGTAGTCGGGCCCGTATACACTACTCTTCGCTGAGAGTAGTCAATCTCCCAGAAACGATCGTCCTCTGCATAGAGCAGCTCAAAGTCTCCCAGCACTGGGATCCGAGGCTCTCCCGCCAGCATCAGGTTCAACAGGTATGCCATCAATCTCCTCTTGCAACTCCTCAACAGGATCTTCTCGTACAATCGAGAATAAATAAAATACGACATAGAGAAATACGGGGATAAGAAACAATAATACATCATAAATAGGGAAACAACTATAAAATAAGTTATATAGATAGCAACATACAACAGCACAACAATGTCAAGCTATCATCTCCCAAGTCCTCTCTTAGCTACTGTCTCTCACACTCATGCAACTAACGACTATATGGGCGCAATCACGATGCGACATCACCAAGAGATCAAGATGTCTCGTTCATCTCTGTGCCACCCCCCGTAATGCAGGGTTCGGCCAACAGCCCGCAGGCTCAACTCGTCTTATGGGTACAACATATTCCCCCGCCCGCAGGCCAGGTTGGGACATTTGCTCGTTCACAACTATTGGGTATGATCATCTCCCCGAAGGCAAGATCGATCGTCCGTACGCCAACACAGTGATAAACAACAACGATGCAACATGAACCTCACCGACTCCTCTCGTGATCGACAACTTAGTGTCTCAACCACAACTCATACACAACAATGACCAACTTTCTCCGGCTTAACCGGGTATCAACTTTATATCTCAACATCAACATATCAACAAGATCTCCAGGTTGAGCACTAAGACGTATATATCCTCAAAATCCTCACATGTTCATCTCCCAACTTATTAGAAATTACTGCCTATCTCAACTCATACAACAGTAATCACCACATAATATCATCAACAACCATAATCAGGCTCAATAATCATATTCAATTTACTAAATACTCATGCAAGCACATCAACTTATCAACTCATAGGTAAATATTCAAGTAATCCTAAGCATGTTACTATTCACAACATACATATCACATATATCATATTAGGCATACTAACACACGGTATACAACCTCGACATAACATGAAATCAACCTATCGGTCACTTGACCACTAGTAGGGTTTAGGTCGCCTTACGCATATCAATATAAATTATTTTAAATCTTGTCTCCCTGACGATATTGTGATTCTTTCCCCCACCTAAATAGTCTTCCCGTGTGCTTCCCCGGGCAACTTCGACTGCGACTCCGCAACTGTCAACCGTACACGCTTTAGAACAATCGAACACAGTCTGATCCTTCACAACAATTCACAATCAGAAATTAATAAAATCAAACAAACTCATCTAGTTCCTACAAAGTTAGGGTTCGGCCCTTTTTTAGAAAAATAGGCTAGGGGTGTTAAAATTCTACCAACTCTTGGATCAATGATCCTTAAGCATGATTAAGACATAATCTATGATTACTTGTCAAAGATTTGAACTAAAACCCCTTCAACCAACGAAGATAGGGTTCGAACATCCCTTAGAAAAATAGGCTAGAGATGTATAAAAATTCTTAACTCTTGGATCAATGATCCTTAAGCATACATAACACTAAATAAAGTCTCATTATTCAAAACTTGAATCAAAAACTCAAACTTTTTCAATATATATGGTTCAGCCCTCCTGTACCCATATGAGCAAGGGAAATCTTTTGGTTACATGCTCTTGGATAATGAAAGAAGGTAATGAAACTAGCTTATAGAAATTGGTTTTACATTAAAAGGATTTTTCTACAATTTTCTATGGATTTATGAAGTTTGAAGTTTCAACTCGAACATAGCTTGAAAAATGAAGTTTCAAGGGAGAATATGAAGATTGAGAGATCAAATGAGGAGTCCATACCTCTTAGAAGATGAAGATGATCAAGAGTATCAATTTTGTTTCCCAAAATACTTGAAGATCTCTTCAGGAAAAAGAGAGAAAGTGAGGAAGAAACTTTGAAGTTGAAGAAGAAAATGGAGAAGTGTGTCCATGAAGGGGGCGTGGGATTATGAAGAGGAAGGACAAGGAAGTCCCAAATTTCTCACTTAAGGGTAAAATGGTCTTTTCACACAAGGGTAAAATGGTAATTGTGAAAAGGGTCAGGGGCATTTTAGTCTTTTCACGTTCATATAACCATCAGGACGTTGGCACGCTTTTCTAGGTGATGTGACCTGATTTAACTGCATGATTATACGTTAGCGGATCCCGACAAATCCCTATTCGGCTCCGTTATTCACCCGATTTGAGATTTAGCCCGAATAACTTATATTATTCAACTTTTTAGTGCGAAAGACCAATTTAATCAAAAATGTATGAAATTCGATTCTAAGCCTAACTGTTTCATTCACGAGTCAAAATTAGGTCTTCTGAGCAGTAAAATCATACTGTCAGTGAAAACGCAGACCGGGCTCTGTCTGAATTTTCAACCCAAAATTTAACCGTAACTTCCTACGATAACGTAGAGTATGAATGTGGTCTTAGTTTATTTAATTTCATTTTCTAAACTTCAGATAAAAATATAAACTCATTTATATAGTTTATCGGTCTTAGAAAGCATGAAAATCGGGGTGTTACACTGCTAGTCGCCAATTCAGTCGCCAATTCAATCGCTAAATCGGTCCTCATGGTCAACGTGACCGACAAGTTTGTGACCGAATTTTATAAAATAGTTACTGACGTATTCGATCGCTAATAGCGATCGACATGGAAATTCGGTCGCTAAAAAGTTTAATGACCAGCGGTTTGCTGGTCGATAAACATGATAGCAACCGAATTTCCATAAATCGGTCGCTCAACCCCTCATTTTATGTAGTGATAAATTCAGTGGCCACTCATACTTTGAAGATATTCATTAAAATAATTTCCTACTAATCACTTATAACTAGTGGTGGAAACGAGTTAGGTCAAATCAGACATTGTTTTAAACGGGTTTGGCCTATATCATAAGTGTAAGGCTTGAGTCTGACCTATTAATCTATTATAGGCCGTTTTTTAAGATCTGACCCGACCTTTTTAAAAGGCTTGGCTTGACTTGATAGCCTATTTAAAGGCATACTTTACAATAAGGCCTTTAAATAGACCAACATGCCTACATTTAAACAGGTCAACGGCCCAAGCGTTTAAATAATTATTATATGATTATATCTAATATAATTGGATATAAAAATAAATAAAAATTATTATTATTATTTATTATTATATATATATATATATATATATATATATATATATATATATATATATATATATATATATATATATATATATATATATATATATATATATATTCAAGATTAGAAGTTAGTTGTTGTTTAAAAAACAGACCTAGTCTTAGCCCCTGACGAGGCCACCTAACTTATTTCCATCCTTACTTGTAACTAATATTTTAAAAGTTAGACTGAATGAGTTAAATTATGATCTAATAATTTTTTTTAATTTAAGTATTATTGGATTCAAATGCACAGACTTAATTTAAGAGAAACATTTTTTTACAATGGTTTTAAATAATATTGAGATATTACGTAGTTTATTTAATGTATGCAATTGTGAGCTAATAACAAGGTACTGCATGATTCCAGCTAGAATAAAGAAAGGTCTGTAAATGGGAGTTGTTCCAAATATTGTCCAAATATATTTTTTTTTTTTAAAATAGAAAAATGCCAAATCCTCTTAATTTTCCTACCCACTTGAAGGTGATATATGTTACATGCTATATCTATAAAACATTGATTAATTTTGGCTTTTAACATTTTTCTCTTTTTCTAATGGGTAGAAGGATTTCTAACAAAATTTATTTAGAGGAAATAACATTTCTCTTACAAAGATCAAAATAGTGCGTGAGAAATTGTTTTTTAAACATCAAAATAGGGATACCATAGGTATTTCCTTACTTTTTGATTTATTTTTGAAATATATGTTTTCAAAAAGAGATAAAAAAATAAAAAATAAACATAAACATAAATATATAGTGTCAAATGCAATCTTTTGAAACTAGAGAGCATGTATTAGTAAGCAGCTCGATAACTCTCCACCTCATCCCCAACCCTTAGGTCAGCCAATTGTCACCATCACACATGCCTCTTCTCCTCCTTCGGCATCGGAGATCTAGCTTCGTCAAGCCCAAATCTAAGGCCAACAACATCCTCTTGCTCACAATGGCTACGCTCCTCAAGCCACCGAGAAGAGCATAACAAAGAAAAAATTAGACCCATCCTCTGCCATCCACGATCGAGTGATCTTGTCACCATCCTCGACGATGTGGTCTCGTTCTTGGATTAAAAATATCAAATCCAGCCACAAAGTGGAATGCAATTGTCGATTTGGACACATGTGGGTGGAACTGACTGATTTAGTCGAAACAGTTTGTTGTTATTGTCGTCGTCGGAGGGTCGGCATGGCAGATCTATTGGTCGGATAAAAAGGCAGAGAAGTATTTGGAGTGGTGGACGACGTTGCAATGGAGATACACATGGAGGTCAGATATCAAGACGGGTCAAAGGAGGAGGGGGATTCGAGAGGAGAGACAATGTCGATGAAGCCGACAGAGAACAACATTTGTGGTGGAGAATCGATCAATTGAAGACAAAGTCATCTCCGTTAATAGTGTAACAAAAAAGAGGCACACCAAAAAATCAGTAAAAAACTAAGGGTCCATTTGCTTTGTTTCCACTTTTCTATTTTTTTCTTCTGATAATTAGAGTGTGTTAATTAAATAAGATCCAGCTTAACCATCAAAATGAACATTCTGCCCACCTTCTAGGAAGGGTTGAAAAATATTCATCCTATCATGTGCTCAAAGCTAGATACCAACAAAATACATAAGTGTCTCAAACCATGTACAAAATATTGTTGCTGCAGTGGTTGAACACGATCAAAATAATAAGGCTGAGTCGCAGACTAGGTCGCTCTCTTTAAGACGTTTCACGGCTCTGCCTAGAATGTGCAGCAGTGTACAGCCTCGTCGTCTCTAGGATAAAACAGCCTCACCAGAAAATATGGTTCTCTCTGCACAGAAGAGAACCACCAACACACTCTCACACACTATATTGCTCGGAAAACTAAGTAAAAGGGGAATACTTAGAATTTGGAAGAAATCTCTCTATAAGAATAACTTGTGTTACAAAAACCTTTTCCATTCTTGATTATATAGCCAAAAAAAGAAGAAAAGAAAAACTCTTTCAGAAGAAAAGAAACGTGATCCATTGTTTTAAAAAAATTTAATGAGCTTAAACAGCTCAAAACGGGCAGAAAACCAACGATCACATGTGTACATTGATGTACTCTTTAAAGTACATCGATGTACTACTTAAAACATTTTCATCAAAAACGCGTTTTTACACCTGTACATCGATGTACTAATTTATTTTTGGCTAACAGGTGTTTTTACATCGATGTACTTGAAAGATACATCGATGTATTCAAAAACTTTTTCTGTACATCGATGTATTTGCCAAATACATCGATGTACCCTTCCTTTTTTTTTTTAATAAAACACTCAACAATCCCCACTTGTTTTATTTAAAAAACATCCCATCGAGCATTAAAGCATAAAAAAATAAGATTGAGCATAAATAATGGTGCATGTAGACTTGAACCATTACATAGTGATGATGCTTCAGAATATACTAGAGTGACACATAGTCTTGAACTCTATCTCTGACAACATTACACACTCAACCTTTCATGGTATAGTCTATAAGCCCGTGCATTTACAGCCATACTCGTACATCCCAATATAGTGAATGCTCTAGAGAATTTTGCCCCAAAATTCCATAGGAAGCAACATCACTTCCACATTCACATAGGTGAGTCTATCAAGAGTACTCCTGTAGCTTGGTACTCTACTCCATATAGAGTATAGAACTCATTAAGAATCAAACATTGATTCAACCTTTCAACACTACAGGATGTCATTTTCTAAACATATGAATGAGACTTTTTAATATTTATCGTAGCATGATTCTCACATCTCCGTATAAGTTGTTATTACCCTTTGAACCTATTTCTTGGGATCTCCAGTCTATAGGTTGGGTTGCCCTCATAAGAGACAAATTAATCTATGGGCACTCGTCCCATTCCTTTAGAGGTTTTAAAAACCTTTTCTCTTGCTAATCCTTTCGTCAAAGGATCAGCCAAATTTTCTTCAGACCTCACACGATCCAATCTCACAGCTCCAGTAGAGAGAAACTCTCTAACAGTGCTATGCTTGCGACATATTTGTCGCCTCTTACCGTTATAATAACGGTTCTGAATCTTTGCAATAGCCGCGGTACTATCACAATGGATCAATATGGCAGGAATCGGTTTATCACACATAGGGATATCTGACAACAGGTTTCTCAACCATGCTACCTCCTCACTAGCAGTTGCCAGTGCAATCATCTCAGACTCCATGGTAGATTGTGCTAATATGGTTTGTTTCTTAGGTTTCCAAGAAACAGCCCCCAGCTAAGCTAAAAATATAGTCACTGGTCGCCTCGGAGTCATCTGAAAGGGTATTCCAATCAGCATCGTTGTATCCTTCTATGACAGCAGGAATCCTTTGATAATGTAATCTTAGGTTCATGGTCCTCTTAAGGTACCTTATAACCCTCTCAATAGCACACCAGTGCTCATTACTAGGACTGCTAGTAAACCTACATAGTAACCCCACAGCATAAGCTATATCAGGCCTAGTGCAATCAGCAGCATACCGAAGGCTGCCAATGATGCTCGCATACTCAGATTGTTTAACACTGTCACCAGTGTTCTTGAACAACTTGACACTAGGATCATAAGGGGTACATGCTGGTTTACTATCAAAGTAAATATATTTCTTTAAAACTTTCTCAATATAATGAGACTGGTCTAAAGAAATTCCCTTTTCAGTTCTAGTAATTTTTATTTCAAGAATTACATTTACTTCACCATGGTCCTTCATGTCAAAATTTTCACAAAGCATATTTTTGACATTTTTCATAACATGAAAATTAGAACCAAAGATAAGCAAGTCATCCACATGTAAGCATATAATAGTACAAACATTATTTTCTGATCTATAATATATGCACTTATCACTTTCATTAATTTTAAATCCATGTGAAATAACTAGATTATCATATTTCTCATGCCACTGCTTAGGTGCTTGTTTCAAACCATACAAGGATTTAATTAATTTGCAAACTTTATTTTCGTGGCCAGAAACAACAAAACTATCAGGTTGATCCATATAAATCTCTTCTTCTAAATCACCATATAGAAAAGCAGTTTTTACATCCATTTGATGTACAACCATATCATGCACAGCAGCAAGAGATAATAACACACGAATAGACGTAAGTCTAGATACAGGTGAAAAAGTGTCAAAAAAATCTATGTTTTCTCTTTGCCTATATCCTTTAGCTACTAATCTAGCCTTAAACTTATCTATCGTTTCATCGGGTTCTAATTTTTTTTTAAGAATCCATTTACATGCTATAGCCTTGCACCCAGGAGGTAAATCAACTAATTCCCAAGTTCTATTAGACTCAAGAGAGTCCATTTCATCATCCATACCTTCTTGCCAAAAATTGGCATCAATAGAGGACAAAGCCTCCTGAATATAGAAAGGATCCTCCTCAACATTATAGGCATAAAAATCAGGACTAAAGTCCTTAGCCACATGTGCCCTTTTACTTCTTCTGGGTTCATCTAGAAATTCATTATTAGAATTACTTGTTCTAATAGGTGCATTATTAGAAGTCAAGCCCCCACTATTTTTCAATTTAAACAGAAAACGACCTTCGTAAAAATCAGCGTCACTAGATTCAATAACAACTTTTTCATTTAAATCAAAAAACCAATAAGCTTTGCTATTAACCGCATAGCCTATGAAAACACATTCATATGCTCTACTTACTAATTTCTTTCTTTTAGGATCAGGAATCCTAACATAAGCCAAACAACCTCATGTTTTAATATAGGATAAATTTGGTTTCTTATTTTTAAACATTTCATAGGGAGAAATTTTACTATTTGATTTAGCACTCTATTAAGCACATAACAAACATTTAGCAAAATTTTACCCCACAAAAAAGATGCCGCACCAGAATGAAGCAAAATAGCAACAACAGATTCAACAAAAGTTTTATTTTTTTTTTTCCAGCTTTGCCATTCATTTCAAAAGAATAGGGTGCAGTTTTCTCATGAACTATTCCATGGGAATTGTAGAAATCATTGAAAATTTCAGAATCATATTCCGTTCCTCTATCACTTCGAAATCGTTTTATTTTCTTGTTTAGTTGATTTCAACTTCAGAAACAAATGATTTAAACACTTCAAAAGCATCACTCTTATTTTACATAAGGTATACATATGTGAAATTAGAGCTATCATCAATAAAAGTGATAAAATATCTTTTACCTTTTCTAGTTAACACTCCATCAAATTCACATATATCAGAATGTATTAAATCAAAAGTTTCAGTTTCTCTAATTACTGATTTATGAGGAGCCTTAGTAATTTTAGCTTGGCTACAAAATTCGCATTTTTCAGAATCATTTATAGATAATTTAGGAATTAATTCCACATCGCTCATATTTTTGACAACGCGTTTATTAACATGACAGAGTCTAGAATGCCAAACATTAAATTAAAAGAACACAGCATATAAGAAGAAATAATTTTATTCATTTCAATGTTCAACTTAAACATGCCATCAGTAGCATAACCCTTTCCCACAAAGACATTGTTCTTTGTAAAAGTATACAAATCAGATCCAATGGTCTGAGTAAACCCAGCCTTGTTAAGGAAATAACCCGAAACCAAATTCTATCTCATCTCTGGAGTATGCATAACATCCTTAAGAATCAAAGTCTTTCCAGAGGTAAACTTTAATTCCACATCTCCTGTCCCAGCAACAACAGTGGTGTGTGAATCACCCAACAACACTTTTTGGTTTTCAGCAGCAGAATAAGACTTAAACAGAGACCTATCATAGCAGATATGGCGTGTTGCGCTGGTATCTATCCACCACCCCTCGGATCCACCAACAACATTGATTTCAGAAATCATAGCAATTAGTTGGTTCTCAGTAAGGTTCGCCTGCGGGGCAGGACGACCCTTAAGGTTGCAGTTTCTAGCCAAATGGCCAGGCTTACCACAATTATAACAGCTAAACTGTCCTGAGGGGGGTTTCTGCCCATTCTGTTGCTGACTACCATTTTTATTGTTGTGCTTATGAAATTTAAATTTCATAGTTTTACCTTTCGGTTTCAGAACATTAGAAGTGGATTTAACCACAGCAAAAACCTCTTCTTTCTGGTCTTGTTTTTGGGCTTCCTCCTCTATACGCAACCGGGTTATCAAGCTCTCCAATGAGAACTCTTTGGTTTTATGCCTGAGGATGTTCTTAAAGTCTTTCCAACTAGGTGGCAGGTTATCAATTATTATAGCTACTTGAAATTGGTCATCTAAAGTTATACCTTCAGAGACGATTTCATGTGCAATCTTCTGGAGTTCATGGGATTGTGCTTCTACAGACTTGTCATCAGTCATCTGAAACTTCAAATAGCGGCTGACAACATACTTCTTGGTTCCAGCCTCTTCAGTGTCATACTTCTTCTATAGCGCCTCTTAAACCTCCTTAGTAGTGGTATTGTTACTGTAATAATCATAAAGATCATCAGATAATCCATTTATAATAAAATTCTAACATAAAAAATAATTCTCATTCCAATTCTTCAGATTCTTCTGTTGCTCTTCAGTTGGGTTCTCTGGCAGAACTGGCTTGTCTGTGTTGAGCACTGAGGCTACTTTGCGCACAGTCAAGAAGAATAGCATCTTCTGCTTCCATCTTTTGTAGTGGGCACCTTCAAAACGAAAGGCCTTGTAGAGATCAGCAGAGACAACATCGTGTTCCGAAGACATGGCAGATATCGTCTTAAAATTGTTGCTGCAGTGGTTGAACATGATCAAAATAATAAGGCTGAGTCGCGGACTAGGTCGCTCTCTTTAAAACGTTTCGCGGCTCTGCCTAGAATGTGCAACAATGTATAGCCTCGTCGTTCCTAGGATAAAACAGTCTCACCAGAAAATATGGTTCTCCCTGCACAGAAAAGAACCACCAACACACACCCTCACACACTATATTGCTCGAAAAACTAAGTAAAAGGGGAATACTCAGAATTTGGAAGAAAACTCTCTATGAGAATAACTTGTGTTACAAAAACCTTTTCCAATCCTCATTATATAGCCAAAAAAAAAACTGTTTTAGAAGAAAAGAAGCGTGATCCATTGTTTTAAAGATTTTTAATGAGCTTAAATGGCTCAAAACGAGCAGAAAACCAACGATCACATGTGTATACCGATGTACTCTTACATCGATGTACTTAAAACATTTTCATCAAAAACGCGTTTTTACAATTGTACATCGATGTATTTAACTTGTATATCGATGTACTAATTTATTTTTGGCTAAAAGGTGTTTTTACATCATTGTACTTGAAAGATACATCGATGTATTCAAAAACTTTTTCTGATACATCGATATACCCTTCCTTTTTTTTTTTAATAAAACACTCAACAATTGCTCTCCCATCTTTTAGGAAAGATTGAAAAATATTCATTCTATCATGTTTTCACTTTCTTGTTTTTATTAATAATTACAAAAATGTCACATTTTTTTCATTTTATTTTCTGTTTTAAAAAATTTGTAAAATAAACACTAAAAATATCATTTTATGATATAATTGTGATATTTGGATAACAAAATTATTATCCAACATCAAATAAATATATGGTGTAATATTTATTTATTATTTTAATCTCTCTTCCTTTAATTCATTATTTCAAAACATTATTAGAAGTATGATGTTCATCTTTATTGTCAAGATATCATTTCCGTGTATGATGTGAACGTGTTTGGTGCATCCTATATTATATTAACTTAAAAATGCATACGCTCCTTTTGCACCTGTGCACTCACTCTCAGTACCACCTCTAGAGAAAAAGCTTTTTCCTTCACCTTCTCGTACCCTTTACTGCACTTAGTAAACTCCAAAAGATCAAGATTGAAAGGAATGGAGGAGACCTTGTTGTCAAAAACGAGCAATGAAAACAAGGGGGAGACATCATCAAAGAGTAGTGCCTTTCTCTTACAGCTAAAGAAATTGAGCTTCATGGCAGCACCAATGGTTGTGGTGACAGTGTCCCAGTTCTTGTTGCAAGTTGTGTCATTGATGATGGTTGGACATCTTGGTGAACTCTCTCTTTCAGGAGTAGCCTTGGCCACTTCGTTTGCAGATGTCACTGGCTTTAGTATAATGGTAAAGTTTTCCTCCTTTCCTCTCTATTTTTTTATTCCTAAAAAATATTAGCTAAGCATAATGTCTCACTCTTTTCTTTCGCATCATAGAAGCATTCAATAGTTACCATTCATGTGTTCAGCTTCTTGTTTTACTCAGTTTGTGTGTTCTTAGTAGAAAGAAATCAGTGGCTAAAAAGTATTGGTTAATTAATTAAGATATCATGTTGGTGAAAACATAATTTCTAGCTATCTTGATCTAAAAATCTTTCTAGCTGTCACCTGCTTTTGGGGATGCGAGTAAAACTGATTGCAACTAACTACCGTCTATTGATTTAAGTGATTGGAGCTTGATTTTCTTTAAATAAGTTTTCGGATTGAAGTCTTGGGAATGAAAAAAAATTCGTATTGGGAGAGCTTTTTTCCCATATATGAGTCCATATGATTTCCCTTAAACAAGTTTTAGGGTTCAACCCCTATTAAGCCGGATTGCAGCTGCCCCCAAATGTTTTCAGAACTAAGACTCATCAACTAACTTCTTTGCTCTGTTTTCAAGCTTTCAAGCTTAAAACAGAGCAATTCGTAGTCAAAGACTCAAATTTTACATTTTACATAATGCCTAAAATTTTGAGTCCAGAAATTCTTTTGTATATTCAGTCAGTCAAAAAAGAAATTCTTTTATATATTTCTAATAATAATATTCATATACATTTTATTAAGTATGAATTATTTTTAATAAATATTTAATATTTTATACTCACAATATATATCAATTAAATTCATTATATATATAGATGAAAAGTTGGTTAGTGATCATGTGATCACTTAAAAAAGTCATGTGACTTTATATTCTAATATTGATCATTCATGATTTAATTTAAAAGCTAAGATTTGCTCCTCTCACTCTCGTAGAAAAACACTTCTCTCATACATCTTTTATATATATATATATATATATATATATATATTATACTAGCATAAAAATATTTTCCTACTCTGCCATTACACCTCAGTAACATTAATTTTAGGTCACGTTTTCCTGTCACTGTCAATACAATAATCCACGAGCATAATAATCTTGATAAAAAAATTTCCACGACCGTGGGGCTCCAGAGGATTCTATGAAATGACTCTTAATAAATAAAGATATATATACTTATTATTAATTTAATGAACTATATCTTAAATTTAATTTAATAAAAATAATTTAAAATTAAATATATCTTTAAAAATAGCGTAAGTATAGAATGCTTTTTCGTATTTTATGGCAGCATTATTCTTCCATCCGTAAGTTGGTTAATGTTGGTGCAAGATAATTCTTAAATCCTTTAATAACTTTTTTTTAAGATGCTAATATAGATATTTTAATATCATTATTTTAAAATTAAAATATTTTTATCGATTTAATAATACTTTAAATCCTAAGTTATATGTATAAATATATTTTAAAATATTTTCATAAATGTGATTATGTGAAAGGATACGAAAGTTATTCTTACTATATAAGGGTCTATTTGTTTTGTTTTGTTTTGAGGTTTTTGTGTTTATGTGATATTTTATAATTAATTTTGAAAACAGAAAATAAAAGTAAGAAAGTGGAAGCAAAGTAAACATACCTGATTATTTTCCCTTTTGAGTTTTAGGTGAAAGTTGTGTCAATGTTTCCCGAAACGTGTAAAGCAAATAATAAAGTTTTGTGGGATGACATTAATCATAACAAAAGTTAAGGTGAGGTAAGGTGACGTGATGGTTGGGGTGTGAGTTAAGGAGTATAGTGATAATAAGGAAGAGAGTTTTATTCTTACATTTGTTAACTTCTATCAAATCTAATAAATATTAATATTTATCTATAAAAAAATGTCATGTTAATCAGTATTTTTAGAATATTTATTAAGAAATTTAGAACAAGTAAATTTTTATTGAAATAAAGAGTATTATTTTTCAAAATATTGAATGTGTCAATTTTTAATACATAATTTCTTTTTTGAATTTTTTAATGAATACCCTTAACATTTTCCTTAAAAAAATCATAACAAAAGTTGAAGAGTGGACAAACTATAATTACAAATGGTCCTCCTTCACCTGACATGACATTTAGTTAAGGCGTGGGATTCGTGGTCGTAGATAAAGGGAATAGCACCAAAGATGATAATTTGGATTGGATTGGATTTGGTTTGGACGGACATGGAGGCTTCAATCCAAGGCATATTTTGTTACGAAGTTTGTGATATTCTCAGCCGCGGCGGTCTGACTGTGTCTAGTAAAATTAATTTGGGATAGCTGGTTAGAGGGAACTCCACGTGGAGGACATTTATGTTTATGTATATATAGAACAAAAAACCAGGGTGGGTGAGACTTATACATCATGTGGGACTCACCTTAGTGGCTTCTTGTGCTTTCTCTCTTAAGCTATCGTTAACCATAATTACATTTAGCACATGTATTCCTGATTTTGCTGTTGACCATGTTTTAGTATCAAAACATATGGAGTCCTATTTTCACCAAATTTTTTTTTTTTAGGAGAATGCTAACGAGTGTTCTTATAACATTATTTAAGGAATCAAGAAAAAAAATTTTATATGGAAAAATGATGTATTTAATAAATTGAAAAGTGTTTTATTTAGTTTTTCAATATAAATTTTCTTTTTGTTGATTCCTTAAATAATGTCTTTAAAACACTTATTAATAAGATCTTTTTTTTTATTTAAACGTCTAAGCTCTAAGGGTTTCTTACAAGAGCGGAACCAAAAAAAAAAAATTTAAATGAAAGTGCTAAATACATGCATGCTTATATAAATATCATTCAAACATTCAGAGGTAACTCTAATACTTCCTCCGTCCTATTATATATGTCACATTTATAAAAGAAATTTGTCTCAAAATATATATCATTCTCTATTTTCAATATAATATTAAATATTTTTTTTTATCAATTATACCCTTGAATACTCCACTTTATATTTATGATAATAGTTAATACACCAATGATTAATAAGGTTAATTTGATAAAATTATCAGTCTCTCTTTCATTTATTGTTTTTTTCTTAAACGGTGTGATTTAACCAAATATGATATATATATATATATATATATATATATATATATATATATATATATATATATATATATATATTTGGTGTAATAAAGTTACATTCACGCTTATGGGCGATCTTCTTCAATTCCTAATTCAATCCCGATTAATTGTACTACTATTAACTAAATTGAGAATAACGAGTGAAAATATATTGACTGGAAATAAAAGCACAAAATCAACCAAAGGAACATGAAATGGAAAGAGAATACGAATGTGACATTTGTGCAATTGTTTCTCGAAATCTTTTGATCAGTGCTCTCTCTGATTTGGATAAAGATCTTTTTCATTTCTTATGATAAATGGAAAGCTAAATTATTATAATTTTGGGATGTATAAAGATATTTGGACCTCACCTAATGTCACATTATCATATTTACATCCCTAAAACTATAGTAATAAAAAAGGAAATGAAGAAAGAAAATGGAGAAGATCTCAACTCTTCTAATTCATAATATCTTTCAGAAAAATTAAAAATCTATTAAACATCTTTAATTTTTATGAAATATAAGTATAGTTGACTAAATTATTCGTTTACGTCCTTAATGTTCGTTCATTGCATTTAATGGAGATATTAAGAGACCAGGACAAAGTTAGAAAAAATTACTACCTTTTTGATTTTTTAAAGGCCAACAGGATCCCGACGGAGATTAGTCACTACTAATAGTGGTGGTTATTTCATGGTTACCTAAAAAAATAATAAATAAAATAAAACAAATATTATGAAGGAGTTGATTCACATCTCAACCCTTACTATAAAATATATGATATCAATAGCATTATGCTTTCTCCAGTGTCGTTTGTGATTGACTGAACACGAAATGGAATGCAGTTGGGAATGGCTGGTGCTTTGGAAACTCTATGTGGCCAAACATTCGGAGCAGAGCAATTTCATAAGCTTGGAAACTACACATTTTGTGCAATAGTCTCTCTGATTTTAGTTTGTGTTCCAATATCTCTTCTATGGGTGTTCATGGACAAATTGCTTATTCTCTTGGGGCAAGACCATGCAATTTCACTACTAGCTGGAAGATACTGCATTTGGCTCATTCCTGCATTATTTGGCTATGCTGTTCTTCAAGCTTTGGTTCGTTATCTTCAGACTCAGAGTTTGATCTTTCCCATGCTTATAAGCTCAATTATTGTTTTAGTTTTGCACATACCTATGTGTTGGGTACTTGTGTTCAAACTTGGACTTGGACAAGATGGAGCAGCCTTATCCATTGGAGTTTCATATGGGCTCAGTGTCATGTTTCTTGGAATTTACATAAAGTATTCTTCCGCATGTCAGAAAACTAAGATAGTCTTAGGGAAGAATGCTTCAAGAAGCATCAAAAAGTTCTTCCACCTAGCCATCCCTTCCGCATTGATGGTTTGGTAAGTCAGGGTTGTCTCTATGATGGAAAATGTCACTTGCACATTTTTTTATACCTAAGTATTACACCCTTCCTTCTTAGGAAAAAGTCTTTTTGCTTTGTTTTTAGTTTCCTGTTTTAGGAATAATTACAAAAATATCACCTTATTTTCATTTGTTTTTTAGTTTCTTGTTTGGGAATTGTTATTTGTACACGGTGAAAACAACTTTTTTTATGATTTCTTATACAAATCTTCGAAAATAGGAAACGAAATAAAAATAAGGTGACATTTTTGTAATTATTCCTAAAAACGAAAACAAAAACAAAAAATTGAAAACAAAGCAAACAAGCCCTAAGTATTGGCAAGCTTTAGTGTAAAAATTTGTCTGCAAACATCAATGTTCTTTGTATGATAGGAGTGGTCAATGGTGGTGCTTCATCTCTTTAGTCTTTCTTGCCTAAAATGTTTCTATCTCAATGGATACAGTTTGGAGTGGTGGTCATTTGAGCTGTTAATAATACTTGGTGGACTTCTACCAAATCCGGAACTTGAAACTTCAGTTCTGTCAATCTGGTACGTTCCTTCGTGATCTTGTTATGTAAAATATTCAAAAGCTTATTACCTAAAAACTCAAATCTATCTGAATTGTTATTTATTTGTTAATTTAAAAAAAAAAAATTGTGCAGTCTTAACATTGGTACGTTGCACTATTTCATTCCGTATGGGGTCGGTGCTGCAGTAAGGTATGTATGCTCCATATATATACCAATATGTTCGGTAACATATTCTTTTATGTTTGCCATCTCAACTTTGGGGGGAAATCATGGAGTAAATTCTCAATTTGGTCCCTGAAATTGTAATATCGTAACAACTTCGTCCTGATATTAACGAAATTCCAAAAACGTCTCGAAAGTTATCAAAAGTTAATCAATCTAGTCCCCGACCTTAATCAGTATAGTCCCTAACATTATTGACGGAAAGACTAGGTTGATTAACTTTGTCAACTTTATGAACATTTTTGGAATTTCATTAATGAACGAGATTGATACAGTGTTATAATTTTAGGGATCAAATTGGAGATTTACTCAAAAATCGTGTATATACTGAAAAAACATATTCATGTGCAACATTTTGTAGTACCCGGGTTTCAAACGAATTAGGAGCAGGAAAACCACAGGCAGCTCGAAATGCTGTTTATGCTGTTATTGTTCTAGCATTCACAGAGGCAATTATAGTTAGCTCTGCACTCTTTTGCTTCCGTCATGTGTTGGGATTTGCATTTAGCAATGAGATGGAAGTTGTACATTATGTTGCAAAGATAGTTCCCCTGCTTTGTCTCTCTGTCAGTGTAGATAGTCTACTTGGAGTTTTGTGTGGTAAGTCTTTCATTCAGCTTCATCATTCAACGCTATAAGGTTTTAAATTATGGTTTGCAATTGCATCTCCATCGTAATTGTGGTTGTATCGACTACATTTTCTTGTAATTGTTCGCAGTCATCATAAACATATCATAACTACAACTGTAATTGTAGAAGATGATTATTACTTTGGGACACTTGATACAATAGTACGTCCTCTATTTATACTAGAGTTAAAGTGGCATTTAGGCTATCACACATATTTGCTTACTCAATACCTAGTGCCATATTTTTAAAAACTAAATGCTAAGTGGTAATCTACAAAATTTAATATTATAGTAATTCATAACATTTCAACTTAGTATATTATTTAGTGCGTGTTTGGTTTTGCGTCAAGTTTCCAACTGCAAATGCAGGGGAAAAAAAGCTTTCATGTTTGGGCAAAAAATATTACATTCTTGTAACTCCAAACATTCGTTCACCTACTCCAAACGTAGAACCAAACACGCTCAATTTTCTAATTATTATCTAAGAACTGAAACCACAATTTAAAACTACGATTATATACTATGATTGTGCATGCATTTTTGCAAAGTGAGTGACAAAAACTTTCAGGGTAATAACAACAGCTCAATGATAAAAGTTACTGAATAAATATATGACCAATAATCATAACTCTCAGGTGTGTTTTCAATGAATCAGGGGTTGCCAGAGGCAGTGGATGGCAGAAGATAGGGGCACTTACCAATCTTGCAGCTTATTATGTTGTGGGAATCCCAGTGGCTATCTTGTTGGGATTTGGTCTACGTTTAAATGGTAAAGGCCTCTGGACTGGAATTCTTACCGGGTCTACACTCCAATCAATTGTACTTGCTATCATAACAGCATTTACAAATTGGGAAAAACAGGTTAATCTCTGCTTTACCTCTTCTTTTATGCTATGTCGCTATGGCTTCCTCAATCACAATTGCAATATCCTTGAAATCTTTACTGCTTCATGGATATTTAGGAAGGAGAACAATTAATCTTTTGGGAAATGTCTATAGTTCTTATGTTACTAGCATATTTACAATATCGTTTGCACTTTCTATAATTTGCAGGCATCCTTAGCAACTGAAAGAATATCTGAGCCTGATGATGGTGCACTTCTAGCTTATAACGGGTTAGCTTGATGCTCTAAAGTGAAGGGGAAATAGCAATAATAGTAGCTTATATGTATTTGTGCTAACTGCTATACCATATAGTATTTCAAGTGTACTACAGTAATTTTGCTTTAAGTGAAATAACACCCTTAATGATAGCTATTAGAAAGAGAGTGAGGGACCAATAAGAACCAGCACAGTTGATAGATAGATGAGTTCCTTAAACATGTTATCAAAAGTTTGATTCCTGTCGTGTGTATGGAAAAGACTTTGTTGGAAGAGGCAAAATACACTTCGGTAATCTCTATGCCTCGAAAGGGATCGATTTTTGACTATTGATTGGAGATATCCTTGTATATACTAAGAAGAAAGTTAGCGAGTGTTTTGACCCTTTTTTTTAAGCAATAACTTTATTGATAATGTTGCATATATAATACTTCTAATCAAGAATTGCTATTTTACAATAATTATTACGATAATTCAGATACATCCAAGTTTATTAATTTTTACAAGACAACTATACATAAGTTATCATTATCACTAGTGTTGATAAATAATGAAAATTATAATTTATTAAAATAATAAAAGTATATGAAGTGTAATTTTTTAAAAATATAACCCTTTGTACTACTTGGACCACGTTATAAAATATGACTCGGGTGAAAATTATATTTAGTCCAAATTCATATTTTAAGAACAAGTACATAAGGTTCTCATGGACATGCATTTGATTGAGAAATTAGGTACAGGCAAAGGCACATTGTGAAAAGTGATTATTTATTATAAACTATTGTTTGATAGAAATTGATGCCTAGCCAATTGCTCAGCTGATTAGTCAGTTGCTTAGCTAATTTGCATAGTTGATTTCCTTTGTTCAGATGATATGAAATCAAGTATCGTCCACAAAGATCAAAGGTCAATTACTAATTCACAAGCTAACCCACTATTTAGACTGATCGTTGATATGAAGAGAGCTCTAAAACATAAAACAAGCAATAAAGGCAATTAAATATTTTTTGATTTTTTTCTTGGGTAATAAAGACAAAAACAAAGAAGGCAAAAACAAGGATAAATGCGCAAGGGATGTGATATCGTCTAATTATTAATTTGGATTCCCAAGGAATTCTATAAATTACTAAAATCTTAATTATTCTAATCCCAATTGGCTTGTTGAGTGTTAAATTTCCTTAATTAATTGAAACTTAATTTCTTAGGAAATCAATTCTATCAAACCTTATCAATTACTTGTTTTAGTTTTTACACACGCAAGTCATGTATCGTAGTAATAAAATCATGAGAAAAGATCGTTTCCACGAGGATTGAATATTAATTACCAAAATTGAAGCTAAAATATAATTATCTAGGCAACCAATTTAAATGAGTAATTGAGAAATAAATTTAAAAGGCAATTACAAGCAATATTAAAAGGTAGAAAATCAATTAAAGAAAGCTCTACGGATCAGATTTCTCCATCACTAATTTGATTTGGTTTAATTATGACAGCCTCCTAATTTTCTTTCAACCCCTTTTTCCCGACCAAGAACCTTAATTTATTCAATGGTCTCTTTTGAGCACTAAAGAAAATATTCCCAAATCAATAACTCACTATATGTCTATGTGAATTTAACTAATTGGAAATTCATTGAGATTTATGGTTCTTTACTAAAGTTGCATATGTTACCAAGTGGCTTCAATCTCATGGGGCGGGTGAATTAAGATTTTAAAATTTTCATCCCCTCTTTTATCCAAGAGGCTTTGTCCTTAGATGCAAATTTTTGGCGAGAAGCTACTAATAATGAAATGGATTCTCTTGAATTGAATAAAACTTGGCAATTAGTCAGGGTGCAAAACAATAAGATATAAATGGATTCTTAAAAAGAAATTGAAGCCTGATGGAACATTGATAAGTTTAAGGCTAAATTAATAGCCAAAGGATATGGCTAGGCAAAGAGAAAACATAGTTTTCTTTGACACTTTTTCCCATGTTTCTAGAATTACATCTACTAGTGCTATACCCGTGCTATGCACAGGGCAATATTTTTTATTGTAACAGATTGTAATAGCATTGTAACAGTATTTAACATTTACCATATCTATTACCTATTATTATATATGCATTTAAGAATGTTACTCAAAACATGTTTGCTAAATATATAAACCTTATTGTAACTGATGATATTCTACATAAGAATAGATGAACTTTATTTTTGCCTACATATATTCACAATATGAAACATTACACTAAACTACAGCCACTATTAAATCACAACGATGCTTCTGTGAATGATGTCCACTTAATAATTAACATTAGAAATTCCAAAACATAACAAAAACAACTCCACAAATGTTACATTAAAGTTTACAAAACAATAGGATCTGCATAAAGCCTAATGGTTCAAAATTTCGTGACAGAAGACTTCAATCTAGACTTACAAAAAATGTAAATTTCAATATCCAACTTGAGTATTACGACAGTGTGTAAATATTATCTCAAGTTACTTGAATTCAAAATATTTCACTGCCGTTTACAACATAAAATCGTATATTGTGTCCACATCGAATAGGATAACTTCTGACAAACTCATACCACCCTTTCCCAATTAGGCATTGATTTGGTCGATATAAGTGACCATGTAGGCATGTACAAATCTGGCCCCATTGCAACAAGATTTTAATTGCAGTAGGCTTATCTTGTAACCATGTTTGGACGATATTCACTGGAATAACCTACAATGAAGATAAATATTTTTTAAATCGATCCTTTATGAAACAATGTTTCGTAAAATAAAGCAATATCAAACAAATAATTTTGCAATCTAACCCGTAGTTGTTTGTCGGATGTAATTGCTTTGCTAATTGTTGTGGTCCGTAGGGTCTGTTGAACAACCTCCATCTGTACATTGGGATCATTTCCCGAGTGCCCATGATCATTAATGAAATACATCCCATTCTTCATTATGGTAACCTCAATGTGGGATGTTCCATCATATTTAAAAATAATTATATTATCCTCTTCTATTGAGTAATTCCTAGCAAACTTGAACCACCCCTTTTCAATCCACAATTTACCTCTTGCAATACTCCAATCCATTATCCAGGTGGTTCCATCTGCATGCCTTATGTTCAATGGATGTGGTAGAGCATCTCCAAACTTGGATAAAAATTCAACAGGTAACGACTACAAAAAACAACCAATTAACCATTTAATGATCCCAGAAATATAACAAAAAAATAGACTAATGTAATGGACCTTAAAAATATTCATTAGACATATTGTCAATTTTCAGCAGTTGAATATTATAAGATACTTACAATCGTCTGAATAACATTATCACTAATAATACGCCTAAAGAAATGCGTTGGCACATGTCCAACTGCAGTCGGATGTGCCATCTCTAATACAGACATCAAGAATACTAATACTTTGAAATTTAAATTTCCAACGTAGTTGAAGTATAACAGACAATCTTTTTGTAGGTTGGTCTCTGAAAATTCAAACCATCCTTTGTCTAGCCAATATTCACCGTAAAGTGCCCTAAAATACACCTCCCATTCGTGACCATCCATTGTGTTAAATCTCAGCGGATTTGTAAGTGTTTGTCCCCAGTTGCTTGTAAACCAAGGAGGAAATTTCTAAACAGGTACCATTGTCATAGTTGACATTTAAAAAAAGTAATTACAACTCTATATATCAGTTCAACATTGTGCATTACACATAACAAAGTTGTCTTCAAATAAAGTTCATCAAAGTGTTGAAAACAACCTCTTTTGTAATTTAATTCAGTATTAGTATATATAATATGTAAGAACAATAAAGCACTTACAAGTATGGCAACATTTTCAAGAAAAGCGATGATGAATGATCTGATGTTGCTATTTGCAATTGCTACATTGGTTCCAACATCTGCTTCCTAGTAGTTAGGAACTTGAGAAACACTATCTCAAATGCAAGTTACACGAGTATATAGGAGTACATGTTGAACATTAATGCCTTCACTACAACAAAATGCATTTTTAGCGGCAATTATTATAGCTTTTAACGGCAATAATAATAGCCACCAAAAGCTTTAGCGGCAATTATTAATTAGCCGGCGTATCCAGTGTCGCTAAAAGCTTTCCCGACAATTTTAGAAAATGCTGGTAAAGGCACAAATAATTGCCGCTAAAAGTTAAAAGTTATAGCGACAATTATCACTATCTTTACCGACAATTTTAATGGCCACTAAATATGATTTTAAAATTGTCTTTTAAGCTCATTTGCCAGCTTTTTTATTGCCGCTATAAGTTCTAAGTGGTTTTTCCCAACAATTACTATTGCCACGAAATATTAAGATTATTTGTCACTAAAAGCTATACTGATTTGATTTACAAAAGTTTTAACGAAAACAATATTTGTTCCTAAAACACGTAAATCATAACATACAAAATATATTCTATTAAATCATAACACGTAAATCATAGCACGTAAATCATACCATACAAATTTTATCAAAACAAAATATATTCTATTAAATCAATAACAAAAAATAACAATTATCGTTATCTTCAAAAGTGTTATCAACAAAACATAAAAAAACATTTAAATTTAATAACTAGTGTCATTTTGAGTCCAATAACTAGTGTATAACAGCAAAAGAACACGATGCAATAAGATTGAAGCAATCAAATTTAAACCTGCAAGAATCAAAACAGTACAAGTTACTCAAAAATGAGATTCAAATCTAAAATGTAATCACAAACCAAGCAATATTCAGAACGTAAATGAAAAGCAGAAATTGTACCGAAAAAGTAAAAACTCATTTCCCAAAGAAAGGGGCACAAGAATAAAGGACTAGATTCTTGTAAAAACATCAATAGAACTTGAACTCAAAATTTCCACCAAAATAGATTAAATAAAAATGATCGGACACAACATCAATCTAGAAATTAAACCCCTAGCCCTCATGTTGAGATTGTATAGTCCTAAAGAAATTGATGCACCAGCAAACATCAGTACATGATTGATATCCTCATATCCATGATTTTTGGTATTGACATAAACAAGATAGATTGTCCCACTCTTCTCCACATAAAAAAAAGTAAACAAAAAAACATAAGTCGCAGGGGAAGGCTTTGGAAACACAGAGAAGACAGAGGTGGTAAAAAGGAAGTTAGAATGAATTTAATCAAGCTAAAAGAATGGAGCATAAAAGAAAGGGAAGAAAAATTGAGTACAGAAAACTTTATTTCAATGATAAAAGTTTTTAAATGGCACCGGAGCATTCTAATGCAAATTTATCATAAGCTGAATGCACATTTTATTAGTGAATTGAATATAAAACACTAGGGTCAAAATACAATTTGGTGACTAACCTTTCAGATAGAAGGCAAGCCCCAAGTCTTAAAACCCTCAAGAAGCCATGATATTGAACTCGACCAATAGTGACAAAAACTGCATGTGAAGAAGTAAAAAGCGCAGCATATTAGTTCATATACAAGAAGAACTAGTACTTTAACCTATGCAAGATAGATCACCTTTCCAACAGGATAAGCAATTGGGTAACAGATTATCATTAAAAATCACACAAGCCATAAGAAGTTGGTACCTTCAGCAAGGCCATATCTACTACAAATTTTGCATTGCTAACTTGGAATGAAAATTTCATATAAATAGGAGGATTGCAATTGAATTACCTCAATTGAAGCAACATTGCACAGAAGTAGAGTCACAAGCAGCATTGCCTCCCTTTGTGCTTTCAAACAGAGCTTCCCCAAAAATACAAAAGAAAATTCTCCTAAGTTATAGAAAGCAAAATATACAGAGGAAACAAAAAACTATCAAATCAACCATAATATTATAAAAACCTAGAGTAGAGTAACACTATTGCTACCAAACTATTCTCCCTTTGTTTTTGTTTCAACTTTTTACTGTCTTTCTCGATATGAGCCTGTAAACGTCAACATAAGATAATTAAAAGACAACAACTACAACAATGCAGATTCTACAAGTATAGGAAGACAATTCCCTGTATTACAAATAACTCTTCTCATGCCAAAACTTGGTCAAAGGACATGAAGAAGGAAATAATTTTGCATGAGGTAAACCTTGCACTGCAGCCTACTATTTATATATTGAGAGGGGGAAGAGAATGCTTACATAAACTACGTCAGTACCCTTGTCAATAAGATCAACCTTTGTCAAAACTCCAAATGTCCATTCCCCTGAAAATTTTGGTAACTGACTTAAGCCATAATGTAATAAAAACATTTCCGTCAGAAGCAGTGCTTTATCAAAATAAAATATTTTCAACATCTTAACTTTTTTTTGAGACTCAAACTCTCTCTCACTAGACTCTCTACCGATTCCTCACCAAAGGAAATTCTTACTCACAAGTGTTTCACTCCACCAAACATTGAAACTGTTTCACTCCTTCTCTCACTCTATTTGTTTCTTTCAAAGAGATACACTCCACGATGATTCCTCTCTAGTGTTTTTAGAAAACAACTCCAAATACTCAGCCAACCAAACAGAACCAGAGGTGGTATCAGTTCAGTAGCTTCTAGCCTCCCACTCAAGCTCATAATCGCTTCTCTCTCTTGTCAAATATAGTTCCCTCAGAAGTGTTTTTAGTGTTGCGCTCTCTCACCAATTTTTCCTCACATTCCACTCACATTCTTTGTAGTTAGTAGCCAAGTTGACCTTTTTCACCTCCATAATGCAAATCTGCAGTAATCAAATAAACACAACAGGGAAGAGAACTATCCCAAAATGAATGTAAATGATGTATACAACAACAAGAACAAAAAGAAGTAAAGTGTAATAGTTCTTTCTGCCAAGTGTTTCCCTCCACTCAAGTGTTTGTCTATCTCAAAGGTGTTTGTCTCTCTCCGTCATAAAATTTGCCTTTTCTTTCTCCCAAGTGTTTCACTCCACTTAAGTGTTTGACTCTCTCAAAGTTGCTTGCCTCTCTCTCAATAAAATTTGACTTTCTCTCATTCTCCAACACCAAACCCGTGTGCGGTCAACATTAGTACAAAAGTAATCTCTCATCAACCTGCAGTTATAAGAAGATTGTTTTCAAAGAAACATATGACAGTGGGTTAGACAAAAAGGGAAGCTTTCATTGTTAAATGAATCCTATTCAGCTAGATCCTCTCAAGCCACCAAATGATTATACAAAATAGAGTTCTATGAACCTCTTAATAAACAAGCACCCTTCATGCATTCCTTTGGGTTATTGCACCAATCCAAAAAGGAAAAGTTCCCACCCACCTTAATCTTGATCCAGTGCCAATATCTCATTTTGATGAGATCAAAAACACCCAAAACATCTGGCTTTGTCATTGTTGAAAATAATTTATTTCTATGCAGCCATAATAAAGACCACATCTGCTTTGTCATTGTTGAAAATAATGTTATTTCAACATCTTACCTTTACGGTCTACTTCACGGGAAACCTTAATTGCATCTGAGGTAGCAAGACCTTGATTGGCAGGAGATATTGCCAAAATGATGTAATTTGGTTGTAATAAGTGATAAATTTCAGTGTTACTTTCAATGATGTCGTGCATTTAAGCATTTGGAATCAGGTCTATTTAAGCATTTAGTCAAACACCAGGCATATGCAACCAACACCCCGGCTAAGTTAATATAATGACAACAAAACACAAAATTCTAAAGGTGATTTCCACCATCTTACATAACATAAAGCAAGTCCAAACTAGTTTTCAAGAATCAAACCAGTCTAATCAAAATATGAATTGGTAAGAATCACACAAACACAAGACACATGACAAATTTGAAACCCTTACTGCATTCATAAAAACAATGAATAACCCAACAAGTCTTCTATAACTTGAATGTGTGCATGTGAAAAACAAAAGATTAAAAATAGAACTAAGCATACTTTTTATAAATAAGTGTCCAATTTTAGAAGAAAAACATCACATTCCATGGTAAATTAGTTATTCTATTCCCGCATAAAACGGAGAAAAAAAATCATCACTGATATTCAGAAAGTGTACTACATACAATTGATCCATGAATCTAAAAAAAAAATCATGTTCAGTAATGCCATCCATTACTTCCTTTACTGATATTATAAGCTAAAACTCAATCCAAGCATGGCTATATATCAAAAAAAAAATCCAGGCATGGCTTCATGTTACATTAAAGTTTCAACCTTTTAGAGCAAATGTGAGCAGTGAATTTGAATCTAGGCATTTAGACATTTGATCCACAATGACATGTATAAAAATATAACACCGTAAGAAGTGTGAATCGCACCTTGAATTACCGGGATTCTCAGAGCTAAGGGGAGCGTAAGAGGGATTAGGGTTGAGAACCGAGGTGCCAACCAATTCGATCACGGGGCCAACGCCGGAAGCGGTGGACGGCGACGACGATGAGGAGGGAAGACGAACACTCTTCAATGCATCTTTGTGCTTTCTGAAGAGCGAAGTGTGATTCCTCGTCGCCATTCAAATCGATAGGATCTAAAACTTGAACAAGACAAGTTGTTTGCAATTGTTAGAAATGAAAATGCTTCGTCGTTTGGAGGGTGAAGGAAGTACTGAGGGTGGAAGAAATTTGGGTGGGGGAGAGAGAGAGTGGAAGAAAAAAACACAGAGAATGAAGTTTTAGAATCGGTAGCAGGTGAACTTTGTGCGAGGCAAAATAAAATTGAAGGCAAATAAAATTAATGAAACTCGGAGCAGCAATTTATTGCAATTGTCACCATAATGTAGTTTATTAGTGGCTATTATTTAGCGGTCACAAAAAATTTACTATAGAGAATGAATTAGTGGCAATTAACTTATGGCTACTAAATAATTGTCACTAAAAGTAAAATTTGGTGTAGTGCTTTGGCTTTATAATCTTTGAATTCTTTGTTTGAAACACTGCTTGATTGTCAATTCATAGTATCTGTAAATGTTCTTTTCATAGAACTGCCCTATACTTGGGTTAAAAAGGCACTTGATAAATCAACAGCATAGGAAGGAATGTCATTAGATATTCGTCTCTTAGTTTTAAAAGGCTTTAGAAGGTTGAACATGACTCAGTTGTGTGGAAGCATAGGATAAAACAAAAAATGCTCTCTTTCTTAAGTTAACTTTCCCTTGTTGGCTCTTTTCCTCCCATTTTAGGCCAATACATTTGGGGATTAAGTCTACATGAAATTCTATTAAAACGATTGACACATACCCTGTAAGTAACATCCTTTAATTATCACAGATTCAAATGGGTATCTATTTACTATAGAGCCAAGCCAACTAATATATTTTTAAGATATAACATGCTTTAGTGAAAAAAATATAGGTCAGTTCAAAAAGCATATTCAACCAACTAAACTTAGAGATCAACAACTCAGACATTTCAGCTACATTTAGTAAATTGGTAAGGATAAAAATTATACAGAACAACAAAATAATAGCAACAAAACTGGAATGCACCCTTCACTAATATCATCTTTCGCCATAAAGACCCAAAAGAAATCTCATTATAGATCTGTCTCACAGTTATATTTGGTAAATTAGTAAGAAGTTTGAGAAGGCTAAAATGGAGGGGTTGCTATTTGAAAGACAAAATGAAAAGGACATAAATGTGTGAATATATCAAAGGTCCAATTTTCATGCATTTTTAGGAGCAAATCAATCGATCAATCTAATATCAAGTCTTGCAGCACTATGCTATAAAAATCATGATAATTAAAACTTACAACTTGCTCTGTGCTAACAAATCTGTAAGTTAGAAACATTTCAACATCATACCTGCACAAATACCATTGAGTTAATACTATATGACAAGAAGGGGAGAAAGACAGACAATAGGAATTCTCTCTACTCTAGAACCCATAGGCCTAGGAGCAATAGACTGAAAATAAGATGTAAAATAAATAAATTAATAGGTAATTAATTAAAAAATAAACAATACAAACAAATACCTTCATAGGAGTGAAATCTGCCCCTCTAAGATTAAACATGGATATAATATCCTCATCACTACACACATTCTAACAGGGTAGCTGCCCTTAAAACGAAAGACCGGTTCAAGATTGCTCTCCACCTTAAACAACATTCTCTTCCCAATTAGAGAATGAATTAGTTCTGGATAACCATCTGCAGTAAGATCCTTCACAACAGTTACATTAAGGATGATTAATGTTTTAATCGAGCAAGGATGGTTGACTAATTATTGAATGATTTTATCCCCCCAGTACCTAATTACTCATATAGCATGCATTTTAGTAAGGCACTAAAGTACATGAACCAAGAGAAAATAAGCACTCAAAGTCCTTACTTACTCAAGTATAAGCATCATTTTTAGAGCCACGTCAAGAAAGCCAAATAACAAAATAATAATCTATAAGGCCATGTCAAGAAACTATATGACTTTTATGTTCCAGGTGCCCCAACCAATACACTTCTTTAACTGCAAGTGCGACCATAAACCAATAAAAAGATCAAGGAATAAAACCCACATTGATAAAGAATTACTAAATCAATTACCAACTCAAGCATGATACTTGAAAAAACTATAATACGAATCCTGCACAAAGGATAAGAGGTATTATCTATCAAAGTCAAAGACCAAATGGAGGAAAAAATGCCTATTTACCCCACCATGTGACAAACTCTACCGATGAAAATTTGAAAACTACAAACTCAAAACAATCAAAGTACAAATACTGAAGTTTGGAAAATTAGAACTTGATTAATGAAGTATGGTACGTATATAAGTGTCAAATGCAAACTCACATGATTTTGTTATCATATCACTGCAACTTACTGAAAACACCAACAACTCATAAAAAACTATTATATTTATGTAATTAAATATGGGTAAAGTTAATCATCTGATGCAGTTGAGTTGATATGTTTGTGCTTTATTAAAGACTATTATTTCAAAGCCAAATTCAAGCACTAATCAAGCCTTGCGTACAAATTTGATTTGAGATAACTGAACTAATATTAATGAGAAAATCAAGCCTATCATTTTTAGAAAACTGAAGATTAAATAAGCTAACTGAACTTTAAATTAGGCAATTTTTAGTTACACAACCATAGAAGAGTATCGTGGATAACATTATACCTCTATGATTTCCAGAGTGACCCTTTTTCCTCTTACCATGTCTTCATTAAAAGCCTCGTATTTTTCCTGCAGAGATTTGACCTCAGATATAAATCAAACATTGTTCCTACAATCCAAAATTTAAGACAAAAATAACTTCATCTCATATACAACTAATAATTATCAAAGCCAATTGGACCTTGTATCACGTGAGCTAGCTTCCTATTTCATTTCAATTTCACTTGTGGGACCCTGTAGTTTTTTATTGCAAAAAAAACCAATTCATATTACAATTGGTTTCCAATTTTGCTCGCGAGACGTGGTGTGCCTGGAGCCTTCTTCTATTTCTCTTTGTCTTCTTTTCTTCTAATTCACTTTTTTAAAATTTCAATTCAATTAGAATCATAATTTTCTCAGTTTTTACAATTACTCCTTCTTCGTCGTTCATCAAACCTTTTTAGAAATCACAAGATGCAAAACATAGAAAAATTTATTTAAAATCTAATTAAAATTGACTAAATAAAGAAATTAACTCTAAACACTAAAATAGACAAACAAAATAAAAACAACCAAGCTTAATTATTTTCTTATCTGCAATAAACCCAATGTTCCCAGCAAAATCGCCACCATCATTACGTGAAGCAGAAAAGTAAGCATTGGGGCACCTACATTTGATGATGTATCTTCTGTAGAAGAGAAGCCACCACCTTGCAAACTTCTAGTGAGAACCAGAAAATTGTGAGAAGAAAGATGGCTTACAGTGAAAAGCATAAAAAAATGAGGGAAAAATGAAGTGCTCTGAGAGTGAAAAAATGAAATTGTACCTCCCCTCTACCCTTCGTTTGCATACGTATATTGAATCAAGAATATAAGAATGAAAGATAGGCAATCTAGAGTAGGTGAATTGAATCAAGTAATTAAATAAATTGTCCTATGAAAAAGAAAAAAGATGAATAATTTCAAGATTTTAATCTGCAACATCCTATTTTAGTCTTGCATGACAATCAAATCAAACCAGACCATCAAAGAAATGCAAATAAATTACAATTTTATGAGTTAAGACTATCACACATCAAAAGCACTTCATTCAATAAGAACTTAGACCAAGAAAGTTCTGATGATGGCATTAGAATAACCTTCTAAATAAAGATATTTATTTCTAATGTTTCCCGTACATACAAACAAACTGTACCATTCATATCCATTGATCAAATCCAAGAAACACCGACACATACACGACCACGGAGATAAAGAGTTCAGAAAAAGAACCTTAAATGAACCGACCCAGGAATCAACTCACTTTCTTCATCTGGGAAGAAGCTTAGAAATGAACCGTTATTTTTTTTAAATAATTGATTAATAATAATTATTATTAAATTCACCAAATTACCCCTATTACAACGCTAGAAAAATCCTAGACTACCCTACTTTTGCATATATAAAGAGAGCATAGGTGAATGTTAGGTTGGACAGTAATAGGTGGCTTCAACTAGAGGTGTAAATGAGCTATGCTATTCGTGAACTATTCGAGTTCGGCACGTTAAATGCTCGATCAAGCTCGTTCGTTTAATTAAATAAACAAACCCAAGGTTGAAGTTGGGCTCGATTATTTAAATGAGCCAAACCCAAGCCTTATAGACTCGACGTTAACGGCTCGTGAATAGCTTGTTTATATATATATATATATATCCTAAATTCCTAATCCTAGTTTTTGGAATTATCCTAGGGAGTACAAACTTGTAACTAAAAGAAAAAGCAGTGGCAAACCAATAATTATATGAGGGAAAAGTTTGTAACCTACAGAATCTACTGGTTCTACTTCTCGTTTACCACAAAGATTATTATCCTCAACTGTTTAGTCTAAGTTGATAAATTATGTCATTCAAAAGGAATCTACTCCAACTTCCAAATTTGAGATTGAACTCTATCTAGATGAGAGTCCAATCATATATAAAATGGATCGGGAGCCTTCTCATCCTGGAAAGCTACTGCATACTTAGTTTTGGTTTTAACCTTTATAATTGGTTTTGTAAATCTAATAGGTTTCTTTAATCTTTCTTTTTTTATAACTTGTATATGAGTTAGAGTATCCTTATACAGTTGTACTCTTATCAATGTACCTTTTGCTTATAAAAATATATATAATATTTTACTAAAAATTGATAAAATTAAGCAAATAATTTAAGGAAAATTTAAAAAAATGCAAAAAATAATTAAGTTATAAACGAGCTAAGTAGATATAAATGAACTGAGCTATTCATGAACTATTCGGGCTCGGCACGTTAGTTAACAAGCCAAGCTCAAACTTTTGGTTAGATTCGTTTAAATAAATGAGCCAAGCTCAAGCTTCCCATTTTTTTCACAAGCCAAACTCAAGCGTCAAGTGCTCGACTCGTTTACACCCCTAGCTTCAACTACAAATCATTATTGCCACATTTAAAGTTAACTAACTCTTTATAACCAAAAGAAAAAATAATTGCATAGCACGTTAACAATGAACAGAGAAAAGTTGAACAAACATATATAATGCAGGAAGGAGGAATACTCACCAAAATGCTTGGCCACAGATACAGCTAACCAAGTTACAACCCCCATCACTTCAGATAAATACTTTGAAAACTGAAATCTATTTTTTTTACTATAATGAATATGACTTAAAAGTGACAGTTAATTCAAGCCAGTGTATAATATGCAGCGCATTTTCTATATAATGTTTTCCCTTTTCCTTTTTGTTCTCATAATATTCAGGAGAGGGAGTTGTGGTGCAAAATCATGAAGTGCCTTGATGAATACCATAAATAAAAGGACCTTCCATTTGTTTCCTTAATATTTTAGTCACTAACTCATTGGGGACTGTTGGGAAAAGGACTACTCTTTCATCTACCATCCTCCATGTCTCAAGCCCTCAACCCAACTAAGCCAACAAAAGTGGCACTAAAAATAATGCACTTATTGACAACATGGCAATCCATAGGGAAACACATTGAAGAATCACATTGAATTGTAGTAAATAAGATGTTTACAATAGTTTAAACTTTGGCCAGAAAATTAAATAAATCTAGATATACACTCTTAAGCCTAGTACCTTTGATTGGTGGATGATGTTTTTGAAGTTGTTGCCTCCTTTTTCTGCATATGGAAACAAATGGAACAGTTGGCGAAAATTTAAGCCATAATGCCTAATAACAATTGCAGGATGCCAAAATGTGATATACCAAAAAGTGATAAACCTAGAAGCCTTGTCCATGAAAGACAGTTAACTGAATAAAGAGGAATTTCATGTAATCTTTTCATTGGGCTGATCATCATCTGGGTGTCTAGTCTCTCTACCATCTTCTGAACCAAAAATCTCCTTTTTTCAAAACTGAAATCTATTTACTATAATGAATACAACTCAAAAGTGACAGTAACAACAGTATGTCATGTAGCAAGACTGCGAGTTGAAGACAAATTCGAAGATCAAGCATTAAATTCGCACAACAAATTATATAGGGATATTTTCAAATATAAGCAACCACAAAAAATTATACTTGCATAAAAATAAGCACACACAATTTTTTTGAAATGGGGAAAATAGGACTACAATACCTTGAGATAAAACACGTAAAGTAGCTGCTCTTAAAAAGTGCCATCTCTTGCCCCCAAATTCCCAAACCTAAAAAATCAAAGTTGTTCGAGATATAAGCAGCAAAATTAGGAAATTAAGATAGTAGGTAAATTGCATTAATAAATATAGGAACAGTACCTCTATCAAATAAAGATAGAACACAGGAGGTAGTACCAAGATTAATGCTCCAGCATCTAGTCTGAATAAACATCTTTGTTTCTGTAGAGTCAAAAACCATGATGGATAAATAGCAACTTTGCTATACGTATTCATTTTGGTAATAAATAAGCTATAATTAACCTAAAATATTTGGATTAAATAGACAAAAAGCTAATGCCTAAAACTTTAACAAATGAATACGCTATACGTATTCATTGTGAAAAGTGATTATTTATCATAAACTATTGTTTGATAGGAATTGATGCTTAGCCGATTGCTTAGCTTACTCGCATCGTTGGTTCCCTTTGTTCAGGCGATATGAAATCGAGTATCGTCCACAAGGATCAAAGGTCAAGTACCAATTCACAAGTTAACCTACTATTTAGACTTATTTTTGGTATGAATTCAGCTCTAAAACATAAAACAAGCAATAAAGGCAATTAATTAATATTTTTTTTTTCATTTTTTCCTTGGGTAATAAAGACAAACACTAAGAAGGCAAAAACAAGGATAAATGCGCAAGGGATCTGATATCGTCTAATTATTAATTCGGATTTCTTGTAAACAAGGAATCCTATAAGTTACTCAAATCTTAATTATTCTAATACCAATTGGCTTATTGAGTGTTAAATTCCCTTAATTACTTGAAACTTAATTTCTTAGGGAATCAATTCTATCAAATCTTATCAATTACTCCCTCTGTCTCATTTTACTTGTCCCATTTGGAATATTGCATTGTCTCAAATTACTTGTCTCTTTAGAAAATCAAGAAGTATATTAATTACTTTTTCCCCAAAAATACCCCTTGTATCTCAACCAATCTATATTAATGATTTTTTTTATCAAGAAGTGTCATGGTTGGTGAGTAATTGCAACTATCCAACCGTACAATTTAAATAGGGGTATTTATCAAAGAGTGCCACTTTATTATAAAAGTTAATAAACTTAATCATTTTCTTAAGATGTGTGCATAACTAAATGGGACAAGTAAAATAAGACTGAAGGAGTACCTGTTGCAGATTTTACAATAAATCATGAGAAAAGATTGTTCCCATGAGGATTGAATATTAATTACCGAAATTAAAGCTAAAATATAACTATCTAGGCAACCAGTTTAAATGAGTAATTGAGAAATACACTTAAAAGGCAATTAAAAGCAACATTAAAAGGTAGAAAATCAATTAAAGAAAACTCTAGGGATCAGATTTCACCATCACTAATTTGATTTGGTTTAATTATGACAACCTCCTAATTTTCTACCAACCCCTTTTCCCAACCAAGAACTCTAATTTATTCAACGGTCTCTTTCGAGCACTAAAGAAAAAATTCTCAAATCAATAACCACTATATGTCTATTTATTTAATTAATTGAAAATTCATTAAGATTTATGGTTCTTTATTAAAGTTGCATATGTTACCTTTTACCAAAAAAAAAAGTTGCACACGTTACCAAGTGGCTTCAATCTTAAGAAGGGGGTGAATTAAGATTTTAAATTTTTTGTCCCATCTTCTATCCAAGAGGCTTTGTCCTTTAGATGGAAATTTTTGGCAAGAAGCTACTAATAATGAAATGGAATCTATTGAATCGGATAAAACTTGGGAATTAGTGGATTTATCTCCTGGGTGCAAAACAATAGGATATAAATGGATACTTAAAAAGAAATTGAAGCCCGATGGAGCAATTGATAAGTTTAAGGCTAGATTAATAGCCAAAGGATATAGGTAAAGAGAAGACATAGATTTCTTTGACACTTATTCACATGTTTCTAGAATTACATCTATTCGTATGCTTTTATCCCTTGTTGTTGTACATGATATGATGGTGCATCAAATGGATGTAAAAATCGCTTTTCTAAATGGTGAATTAGAAGAAGAAATATATGTGGATAAACCTTAAGGGTTTGTTGTTCCATGCCAACAAAATAAAGTATAAAATTAAATAAATCTTTGTATGACTTAAAACAAGCACCCAGACAATGACATGAGAAATTTGAAATTTTGGTTATCTCGAATGATTTTAAAGTTAATGAACGCGATAAGTGCATTATAAAATGGAAAATAATGTCTGCACTATTATTTGTCTTTATGTGGATAACTCGTTAATTTTTGGATCTAATATTCATGTTGTGAAAAATGTTAAATCCATGTTATGTGAAAATTTTGACATGAAAGATCTAGGTGAGATTGATGTAATTCTTGGTATTAAAATTACTAAAGCTAAAAAAGAAATTTCTTTTGATGAATCTCATTATATTGAAAAGATCATAAAAAAAATATAATTATTTTGATTGTAAACCAACAACATGTACCTCTTATGACCCTAGTGTTAAGTTGTTCAAGAACACTGGTGACAGTGCTAGACAATCTGAGTTTGAGAGCATCATTGACAGCTTACGTTATGCTGCTGATTGCACTAGGCATGATGTTATGTTGTGGGATTACTATGTAGGTTTACTAGCCGTCTTAGTAATGAGCACTTGCGTTCTATTGAGAGGGTCATGAGGTACCTAAACAAGACCATGGACTATTACATTATCATAGGTTTCTCGTTGTCCTGGAGGGATACAATGATGTTGATTGGAAATATCATTTCAGATGACTCCAAGGCAACTAGTGACTATATACTTTTAGCTTAGTTGGAAGAGTCATTTCTTGGAAATCTTAGAAGCAGACTATATTAGCAAAGTCTACTATGGAGTCTATAATGATTGCACTAGCAATTACTAATGAGGAAGCAACACGCTTGAGAAACCAGTTGTCAGATATACCTGTTTGTGAGAAACTGATTCTAGCCATATCGATACATTGCGATAGTACCACGACTATTGCAAAGATTCAAAACTGATATTATAGAGGAAAGATCATATGACAAATATGTTGAGAGCATAGCACAGTTAGAGAGTTTCTCTCAACTAGAGTTGTAAAAATGGATCATGTGAGATCTGAAGATAACTTGGCTGATCCTTTGACGAAACGGTTAGCAAGAGAAGGTTTTTAAAACCTCAAAAGGAATGACATTAATGCCTATAGATTGAATTTTTCTTGTACGGGTAAGCCAAACTACGAACTGGAGATCCAAGAATAAATTCAAAGGATGATAACAACTCATAAAAGAGATGTGAAAGGTTGAGTCAATGTTTGACTCTTAATGATTTATATACTCTATATATATATGGAGTGGGTTACCTATCTACAAGGTTAGTCTTGACAGACTCACCTATGTGAATGTGGAAGTGAGGCCGCTTCCTGTGGAATTTTGGGTTAAATTCTCTAGACCATTCATTATGTTGGGACATACGTGCAAACGGACCGGCTTTTAAACTACACCTTAATTTAAGAGATTATGTGTGTGATGTTGTTAGAGATAGAGTTCAAGACTAAGTGGCACTCTAGTATAATCTAAAATATCTTCCCTATGCAATATGGTTCAATTAGTCTACGGACATCAGCCTATGCACAATCTTATGTTGTGCTGCTTTACTGCTTGATGAAAATATTTTTAAAAATTCAATTGGGGGATTGTTGAAATGAATTGTTAAAAAATTTTTTTTTCCTCCATGGACCAAGTCTTACATTGTTTGGGAATGTCTCCTTAAGGGAGTTTAAATATAGGCGCCTCACTCTCAAGTTTGGGCCCCATGGGACACCCCACTTTTGTATGGAGGACGGAGAATGTATATCAGTGTTCACACATGCGGGTCGCCTTTGCCGGTCATGCCAAGCCGAGATGAGGTGAGATGACTCAATGAGATTATTTTTTTATTAAAAATTTCGATTAATATTTATTTCAATTTTTGAATTCTCGGATTGTTATTCTGAAATGTTTTCATTAATTTGTTTTAATTTCGTTAATTACAATTAATTACTCAATTATTTCTAATAATGTAATCGTTTTTGTTCATTTTTAAAACAGAGTCGGGGACCAGTTTTGGTATTCGGACAAAAAATGAAAATTTTATAAACGAACTTCTTTTCCCTTTTTTTTGATTGCCTAGTAGTATTTTGTTAGTGGGGGTGTTGGTTTTGCTGGTTTTTTTGTGTTCAAGAAGGACTTTTATAGTGTTCTATTTGACTATTATATCCTGAGAACGTGAAGACTGTATATAATTCAATGTAGAGCCACGACACCTCTTAAAAAGGATGACCTAATCCGCAACTGAGTCTTACTTAGTTGCTGGTTTGACGTTTGTTTAAACGGTTACTAAATTCAACTAGTTTTCTTTGCTATTCTTTTTATGTTGTTCATATATTCAGCAAATTTCTAGTCTGCATTATCAAACAAAGGGGAATTGTAGTTCAATATGTGCGCCAGGTGCTTGTTTTAACTCACTGCAAAAGTAGCTCGGTTTTCTTTTTTCTTTTTTCTTTTTTAAATCAATTCCGAAGGGATGCAGTGTGTTAATACAGTTTTTTCACAATTTACTGACTCGCGAGGTTTAGGTGTTCGAGACTCACGGGGTTTATCAGAGCCTTTTCCTGTGTGATAAGAGATTCAAATTAAATTAGCCAGTCAAGGTCACGTATATAGCAGAAACGGAAAGGGCTATCTCATATATATATATATTACGGGTTCGATTTGAATATGGTCTTGAATATATTCATTTTAATTGAAACTTGATTCTGGGCTTTTGTTTTTCTCATACTTTAATATATATATATATATATATATATATATATATATATATATATATGCAAGTTACACACTTGTTCATTTAGCTAGTTATGAAAACCTTGGTATGACAACTGATAACTCTTAATATCATGACCGAAGTTTGTCTGTTTTTTTATAAACAAAAGAATGATTAAGATGAACACAATGGGTACTCAACCCAATACAATTGTCTCAAGTATCTACAAAATGAAACAAGCTATAAGCAACTACACTATTTCCTGTGACAAGATTCTAAACAACGTGTCAGGTTGTAACACCAATCGGAAAACGAAAAAGACCCTCCCTTTGTGATGTATACCAATTCCAGGCATTAAGCCTAATTACATCAAATAACTTGTCAAAGTCCATCTTGCCATTGTTTGTTAATTTGTCAGGAACCATAAGATTCTTATAGCTGAGAAATAAGTTGATCAAGGCTATTATGGGCACAAATAACATTATTGGTACTTCCAATTAATTATTTATGCATACCATTAACCACTTATAATTTACAAAATGAAAAAAATTAAAATTAAAATTGGTTAATAGAAAGTGCATATAACAATTGAGATTGCCAATATACTCTTTTAGTAGGCTCATCCGATGAAACGGATAAATGTTTGTGATGCTGAAACAAGCATTGTCCGGATTGGGAATAGATCCTCTCATGTTATTTTTTCTTATGTTGAATCTCAACTCCTCATCTAATATCTTGAAGGAGAGAGAGAGTGTTTAAAATATTAAAAATGGGAGATAGGACCCGAGATTGAATGATGAGGATTAAAAATGTAAGCCCTTCATGTTTTTTCCAACATCAGAGGATACACTAGTCCAGCTCGGATTTCTATTCATTGGCCATAACAAGATCTTTAATTAATGGAATTGAATATTTAAACAATTTGTTAGCATTAAAAGGATGTTTGAAAAATATTAATTTTAAGAGAATAATAACTTATTTTTTTGAAGGCTCTCTCAAAATGCTTCAATTATAAGAAGTTTGGAATACAAAATAAGTTAATCCAAACACACAATAATTACTTTATTGAGTGCTAGAAGTAAACTTTGCGATCCACCGATGATCGGTCGCAGTGGAAGTGGACTGCAACCCTAGATGACCTTCACTTACAATATCAGGGGTTCGAATCTTGGTGTTGTTACTCTTACCTAACCATCATCTCCGATCGGAGAGTTAGTCTCACAGCTTGTTTGATACTCGATTAAAGACCAAAAGAAAAAGAGTAAACTTTGTTGCCATCTTATTAGATAGGGTACATGAACTGTGTATGTAGTCATCTCATAACAGATGCATTTTAGACAAAGGACTAGAGAGTCACCTGAGCAAAAACAAACCAGCTGCATCCTTGTGACAGTTATATCTATCTTAAGCAACATCTGGTACTGAAAGTAAATCTCCTTGCATGCTGGTTTCAAGATTATTGTTCATCATAATACAAGACCAGTAACTGCACAAACACCATAAAAAACAAGGAAAAAAGAACAAGGCTATCGAATTAAATATGAAAAAGAGGGTCAATTATCGACACAAATTTTAACTGAAGTTAATTGTAACTTTGAATTTCAGCAATAATTGAAGTCAATTATCAAATTTTAACTAGAAATATTAATTATATATGCACAGTTTAATCATTACATATTATAATAGTTAATTTTATATTGTTTTTTTTTTTTACATGTAAACTCTGATTCTACTCTTTATCTTCCAAATGTGAGAGATGTAAATCATATCAATATAAAAGAGATAGTTGTTTAAAGATCGATTTTGATCAGATCGGTCTCTAAAACGACCAGCGATTTATCTGGCCAAAATCACTCTTTAAACTGCTTTTATTTTTATAGTGTACATAGAAATATGCAACTAAGCATTTTTTTTTTAATGGCATAACAGATCCAATTAAATCTTTTCATTGGTAATGGTAGCTAGGCATGAAATCGCTTTGTACCTTCGCAAATTAATCAAACGTGACCAGAAGATTTGAGAATATATAGGTTGGTCAGATCTACAATTATTCAAGAGAAGATCCAAACTCCAAATATAGATAAGGAAATCATGATCGTTATGAAGTAAAAGCAAAGTGAAGCAATGATAAGGATAAGAAAAAGGTCAGTCATCAATAACCCCAAACTATTCTCTAGAGGCAGAAACAAGTGATATAGATGTAAGACAAAACTAATAGGGCTAGCTTTTTTTCACTTGATAATAAATAATATAACGTATGAGAGTGGAGGCTGAAGGGTGATGACAGAAAAATAGAGAGCACAAAGGAGTGAGATGCCATTCCCTTTCATGCATTTCATCATCTGTGCTCTCTATCTTCTGTCAACAATATAGCCAAACGCCTCCTCCTCAAGAGAAACTGATGTAATTAAGAATGAGAAAGAACACAAAAACAAAAGAAGATGAATGAAAGAGAACACCAAATATTTAAGAAGATGAAAGCTTGAATATGGTTTGTTCCATATTGAACTTTCACGGGAGGGAAGAGTAGGAAAGGGGTGAAAGGATGGTCCTTTCCTTGTTTGTCCAATAGGAACAAGAGACCTTAGAGCTATTGATATGGGAAGATGTCCCCAATGGCTCTATTTATAGGGAAAATTAATGTACAATGGTGAGTGCTGACGAAACCGCTATAAGTGTATCGAATCATTGAGTAATATGTTCATATGGGTATAATATCCATTCTCAAGTAAAACAATTATTTAGACGGTGATTTGATAAAGATTTCCTATCTCATTTTGATATATCACATCATGTCCCAACTAATAATATTTTGTTATATAAATTAAAATTTTATTTAATATCAAAAAAAATAAAATATATAACAAAATATTATTAATTGAGACATGATGTGATACACTAAAATAAAATAAAATAAGAGATCCTCATCCAAAGAAGGGAGCTCAAAAACCATTAAAAAATCATTCAAAATAAGGAAACAAGAAAATATTTTTGGGAATTTTTAAACAAACACTTCGTAAAAGGAAACACTCAAAAATATAAGTGTTAGGGATCCGACTTTGCATATATGGGTTCCTGGAATTCTTTGAATTGTTAAAACTCTAATTATTCTGTTTTACAAATAATAGGTTTTAAAAATTCCTTAATTATATTGATCATCCCTAATTGCAAATAGCAATGAATAAATGATCAATCGTTATAAAGTAGATGTAAAATAGTATGAGAGAAAAAGTGTAAAAATTAATATTATTACCTTGTTATTACTGCAATATTTCCTCCTGTTTGTAGAACATTTTACCACAAATAATAATTGTTAAAATAATAGGAAATAGAAAATATTCATCAAAATATTCTGCGCCGCATTTCAATATGGTACAGGCGTACAGCTCTAGACAATTCTGTACAACAGTACCATCCAACTAATTACAAAGCTTTCTGGCGCCATTGCAAGATACGTGGAAGCCAGGATAACGGATGATGTAACACAGGGAATCTATTTATTGATTTTATTCCCTCTTGCCATTAGTGGTATAAGCATAAAAACAGAAGAGTATAGACCACTTCACTTTAGTTTCATCACTGGGAAAATTCTTAGCTAAAGTTGATTAAAATAATAATACTCAGAAGAATGAGAAATTCTTACTCTTTTCTTGGCATCAACTTAAGGGTAAAGATATTTGGACATAAAAAAACAAGGGACATCATATAGTGCTTTTTTATTTTTTGATGTATTTTTTATATACGTGTATACTTAAGAAGATAAAAGTAAATGAGAGATAAAAATAAACATATACAATGTCAAATACAGTGTTCAGGTTTTGATGTTCAAATAACACAACTCCAAATTAATGGCAAGTTTGGTATCACACGTCCGGACCATAGTGTAACGTTCAGGGCTGCTTACCGAATGGATGTATGTCCCTACAAACCAACACAAGTCTCTTCAGTGTGTTTTGTTCTTACTCATACGTTCCTTAAGAAAACTTTCCAGGAGGTCATCGATCCATCCTATTATTACTCTAAGTCAAGCACGCTTAATTTTGGAGTTCTTAAGTGATAGACTCCCGAAAAGAAGATGAATCTTATTTGTATAGGCAGTCCCATACATGTACAGTTTCAGAATCCCTCGATTATATGTAGTCTCATACCTACACATTCTCAGGATCCTCATTGTTCCAGTGTGAAATCGGTTCGTTCATGTGTCCCCTGCCTAGAAGCCTGCCAGGAGCCGCTCTTTGTCTGTGCTTCATCTTTTGGATCGGCAATCACTCTCCATTCTCATCAGCCTCTGGTGTTACATATAGTGGCAAGTTTGTAAAATTGTGGGAACAAAATGTGAAAGCTTCAAATTGAAGCTTCCATGTCCGATCCAAGAGGTTAGGACGTGATTTTGTCCTACCAAAAGCTATACCAAACATAGTGTAAGTTGCGATTACAGCTGAGTAATGATTATAACATTATATATATCTATCTGTGTGTGTGTGTGTGAGTGAGAGAGAGAGAGAGAGAGTTATGAGTGATTCGAATAATCTGAATTTCAACCGAAACAATGGAGATGTGTAGTTATCATCAAGGTTTTAATAAATTACGAGCATGATCGCGATTATGATCGCATTGAGTTTTTCACTATTGCAGATAATTGCGGGAAAACGTGATTGATGTGACGACAATTACGATCGCGATACGATTTTGAAAACTATCAGTTCATAACGTCGCGGCCTCAATTACGATTGTGGAACTCATTTTAAAACTCTGGTTGTGATATAGCAGGTACAAAATGCAATGAAAAACTTTGCTTAACATTTCCATACACACGAAATCTTTAATTTAAAGTTCACTGATATATAAATCAAGTATTCTACATTTACAATTTTTCTCATTGTTCAAATAATATTATTCAACAGTTTTTTATCACAATCTATTAAGCCCAATGTAGTAAGTATATGTCATCATGAGAGAAAGAGGGGCAAGGAGAGTTGGCATGCAAGTTGCCAAGAAGCATGGAGAAGAAGAATACAAGATGTCATCTTTGGTTCGGTTTATAAGATATAAACTCTAGCACGGAAAATACACATGGGGCGGTGACAGGTTACTGTTGAATGACGATCTTGCTTCCATTTGTCAGCACCCCATTGCCTCACTTTTTATTCCCAACTGCCCATTGCATATCTGTCTTAATTTCCATTTTCTCCTTTGACCCTCCACATGGTTTTTCCTGTCTGTTTCAATATCAACTTGTTAAAGCGCTACTCTTTATTTGATACCATTGGAAGCATGCATTATCCTTTCATTTAATTTTCTTATGCACCATATATATCTTCTTACGAGTGTTAATATCCAAACTAATGCAAAAAAAAAAAAAAAACTGCAAACCGATAAAAAAATCAAAAATAAGAAAAAATCGATGTTTATTACATTTTTTTGGATCTTGTCTTGTGAAAATCGATCGGATCGAATTTTGAATTCCTTTTTTTAAACCGATCAATACCAAATCGCATATATAAAATTTAATATATGTTATTCTATTTTTTGTATTATTGATTTTTTATTTGTTGATTTTTTTTCTAATAATACTTAGTAGTTTGATTTGACATAATTTTCTACTCTTTTTAATGTTTCAAACATAAAAAAAAAAGATATTCTAAAACTAAATGATGATATTTATTTATTTTAGATATATTTTATGAAATGTTATTACATGAATGTATCAACAAGTATATACAGGTTTAACATTTTGTTCAATTTAGCTTTTGTAATCTTCTTTTATGTAACATAAAAATGTAACGATGTGTCGATAAAAACCAAATCAACCGATCCAATACAAACCGCATTTAATCGGATCGGATCAGATCAGATTTTTTTAAGGAAACAATCCAAACCTAACCAAATTGTATGTTATTTTAATTTTTGGATCGGATGACTTTTTACCTCCAAACCGATCCGAGAATATCCTCCTATATTGATTGCTTAGAGTATTCAATTTCTCCTTATTTGAGAGACTTTTTTTGTTTCCTTTCATTATATTAAATGTAAAAAATACATTTAACCATTATATCAAATTTCTCACTTTTATCTAACATATAATGAGCTGGCGAAAATTTTCCATTTGCATAAAGTGAAGTAAGAACTTCTCTTCTTATTGTCAATAAAATAAGTTTATAGAGAGTATAAGCTCTTAAAAGTTATTTTTTTATTATTCATTGAAGCATTCTACTGATTTATAAATTCATTATATATATTTTAATTATATTTAAAAAAATTGATGAAAAAGATATAGAGGTTTTCAATATTAATAACGAATGAAAGCTCAAAAAATAGCAATAGAGCTTGAATACCGCTTGTAAATAATTGACAGGTATAGGAACTACTAAAGAGACTAAAGAAACAAGAACAACAACTACTAATTCATCAGCTAATATATTTCCGATAAGGGTATATATAGCTATATGACTGAGATCCTTTTAGTTGTAGTAACAAGTATATCTCCCTAATTATTTTTAACATTAATTACTAAGCAGGCCCTAATTGATTTTCTGGGCTAAAACTATTGACAATAAGAAAATGCACATTGTTACACACAATCATTTAACCATTTTGTATAATTAATGATAGTAATTAAAAAATTATGATACATAAGATTTTAGGAAATAAAAAGAAATAACATTTTGTTGTTATTTATAAAAAAAAAAAATACAAGTTTATTGTACAAAAAAACATACAGATTTTGGATAAGACTAATTTAAAGTGAATTTTTTTTTTGTGATAAAAGTGATTTTGTCTCTAAATGAATAAATAAAGGTGTCTTTATTATTAGTTTGATAAAATAATTAAAATCTCAATCTATCAAATAATATTTACAAAGTACTTAATTATCTTACCTATATTAGCACAACACACTCACTTTTAGAACACACACATGATACACTTGAAGGAGTTATGGTTTCCTTTGGTCACCGTATCTAACAATTTTTTGGTGCTTTCCTTAGAGTGTCATGTGTTATCTGTCAGCAATAAGTATGGCAGCCAATACCTAGACTTATCCTATTTTGGAGAACATAATTTGTGCAGAGATCTTTTCATTCCCCATTTGGGAAGGGAACGGGAGCACAGGACACTAGAATACTCTTTTTTAAAGAACGCGTGATATGCTTCTTCTCTGGTCCCATCTTTTCCCAATGGTTCTTTCTTTTGAATTCAACAAAATACACAGGGCTGCTAGAACATTACATAGACTTCAATTTGTGGGGACTGGGGATAAGTACTATTATCTTTATCAACACATCAGAGTCCCGTCAAATCCACCTCAATTATGTAGTCAATAATCGAGAAGCGATATTCCTTCTAGGATTTCTTCAATTAGTGCCTCCACCATCCAGTAAAAAAATAAAAAATATTCAATAAAAAAGCCAAATATTGAATACATTGAAATTATAATATTTTAATTTCTATTTTGTACTGTCCAAAAATAGAAGATCGGTCACAATCGAGCTTAATTAGTAAGACGAGCTATAACTCAGTTTATATGTCGAGAATAATATCTCTTGAGCTGAGAATATATACTCGGCCAATTCGGATACTTAAGTCGAGGATACATATCTCGACATATTATGACTTGATAGAAGCTGACTTGGTCAAGGTGTATCAACACACTTATCCATTACCATGAATAAGGATAACTACCCACTCTCCCACTAAATGATAACTACCCATTATCCCCCACTAAGGGATAACCACCCACTATCCCACTAAGGGATCAATAACTTCCTAATCAATTATCACACTTACACTATAAATACAAGTAAAAGGGGTACATTGGAGGCATCTTCTGATGATTTAACTAACTTAGAACTACGTTAGCTTTGATTCCCATTTGGGATACGTAGGAGCAGAATATCATATTCTGTCAAGTTATATTCACAAGTTATCCTCAGAATTCATACCTAGAAACACTTCTGATACTCGGTTCCGATCAGATTCCGATTAACCAGATTTTGGTAAGAACATTTGGCGCCCACCGTGGGGCCGAGTTAAACTTTCCCGGCCACATATTCATCATCATCCGCCGTCAAGGGATGAAAGGAGTTCAAGGTGGATACGTATTGTCATCACCAAAGAATTAAGTATTATATGACAAAATCTATACAATTGGGAGGCGTCGGAGGAAGGCTTTTGAGATATCTCCGCCACATCCATAAGAGAGATCTAGTGCCTTGTGAAATGATGCAAGAAGAAAAAAGAGCATGATCGACAAACAAAAGAGAGCTCAGACTCCCTAGCTCAGGCTCCAGTTTCATCTCGGTAAGTTTGGTTACACCGACTCCACCCCGACAAGTTCGACCAACGCCGGCGAGTTCGGCTTCATCATCGCGGTCAACTTCCACATCTCGGCTGCCCATGGCGAGATTCACCTCCACTGCTCGGCCAACAATGGTGAACTTGGCATTCATTGCTCGGGTAACGTTGTTGGCTTGGCCTCTGTTGTTTGACCACCAACAACGGGATCTACTTTCATTGCTCCGCCAACATCATTACGACCAGTGAAGTCACGTCTCCTTCCAATGGATGGTCAACACCGAGAAAGGAGCGGTGTAGAGCTTGCCTAGTCTTTGCCTAGTCTTGTTTTGCCGAAAATAAAGAAAAAGAAATCAAAGGCAAGTATGCCTCAGCCCAAAGAGAAAAGTGTTGGCAAGACTATCTTCTATGGTCACCTCGATGGCCTCCACTTGGTCACAGGATATGAGATAAGTATTTTTCAGTTTTGATTAGATAAGATTTGTCCTCGTTAAAAAATAACAAACGACCCGGATTGAAGGGAAATGATCATGATATTCTTATATATATATCAAATAACATAGATTTATGATATGATAAAATATTCTTATGCCAAAAGATGCCACGGTCCAAAGATCAAAAAGGCAGTTTAATGCCTTGAATGCACAAAAGGACAATAATATCCGGCGAATATTGGTGTTATATAGTGAGTCCTATATATTAACTTCAGGCATTGTTTATTCTTGATATTGCATTCATGTTATGTTTAGTGCACTGGAATATGCATTAGAAATATGTTTAATGTCTTAAACTAAGCAATTGTGCAAAATGAGTTTTGCATTGTCTTGGCTTTCTGTGCTTCTAATGATGGCCAAATGTTATAGTTGCCTTATGCTTATCATTACTGGGGGTGCATGGGACCACGAAGCTGTTGTTCAAGACACATTGTGACAATCTCATGCATCGGTGCTTCTATAGAATGTGCAGGGCCTATCTCCAAATAATGGAGTTTTGTGAAATTAATGAAGCAGAGAAGCATTTCTCTCTTGTTACGAAGGAGAGGATAGTTCTTGTTAATTCCCATCTGGCGGAGAAATCAATATAGGAGAACATGAAGTTTCATCATGGTATTTCTTTGGAGCAAATGTAGGAAAGTGTCCTCATATGCCCCTGGGTGTTAGAAAAATAAATTCCCTCTTGTTTCTGGTTATAATTGCAATAATGACTTTGTCAATTATAGCATTATTAAAATCGGCTCTAGCACATTAATATGCACGCGCAACAACGTTATTGCTGAAGGTATGGCATTGGTGAAGTTAGCTGAAGAGACCACTGGCACCAAGTCACAAGGCCACCGAGCCTAAGGCCATTGAGCCTAACTTAGCAAACGCTAAGATATTGAAGAGCCGAATCCGAGCTCAAGGCCACCGAGCCTAAGTAAACTTAAGAGCCGAATCCGAGCTCAAGGCCACCGAGCCTAAGGCCATTGAGCCTAACTTAGCAAACGCTAAGATATTGAAGAGCCGAATCCGAGGTCAAGGCCACCGAGCCTAAGTAAACTTAAGAGCCGAATCCGAGGTCAAGGCCACCGAGCCTAAGGCCATTGAGCCTAAAAGCCGAGACCAAGCTTAAATTTGTAAAAGTCGAGACTAAGCTCAAATTTATAAAGACTGAGTAAAGCTAAAAATTTTATTGGTCAAGTATGAACCTAAGAGCCGAGTATGAGCTCAAATTTTTAATGGTTAAGCATGAACCTAGGAGTTGAGAACGAGCTCAAAATTTTTAATGGTCAATTATGAACCTGAGGGCCGAATAGGAGCTCAAATTTTTAATGGTTAAGTATGAACCTAAGAGTTGAGAACGAGCTCAAATTTTTAATGATCAAATATGAACCTGAGGGCCGAATACGAGCTCAAATTTGTAAAAGAGTCAAGTTTGAATCAAAGTATCTAAACTTTCGAACCAAAGTATCAAATATTACAAACTCGAGCTATTGAATCGGGCTTCCAAATCTCTTGATGTTTTTTAATTTTCTACCTGCCTAGAGCATTTTTAACCTCACCAAAATTGCTTGAGTATTAACATGTTCAAAGTCTTGCAATTTAGCCTAGCTATCATCCTTAGCTTAAAGTTAAAAGCATGTTAAGATATGCGCACTCACATTTAAGCTCTTTCGCTCATGTCAAGCTCAGAGCTTGGGGGGCTTATGGTAATAAAAGAAGGATATTCCCTCAGCCTACCTCAAGCTCGACAATTACTCATTGAAGTTCAGTTATTTCCCATTGCCTACATTAGCTACTCGGATAGTTGCTTGGCCTCTTATTTTTTATGAGTTGACATGCCATCATTATAAAGGACTTGTATGACTACTATTATCTCATATAAGGTTCGAAGAGCTATCTGGAAAGCTCATTCTGAGAACCTGGGATCTATTTCATTTGATGAATTAGTCAGATTCTACAACGGGTGATGTATTCTTTTTCCTTACCTAATATTTTTTCCCAAATGGGTTTTAGCCGTGAAGGTTTTAATGAGGCACACCTTGAATATTCTATCAATAAAAGTCTTTGTTATCTCAATTTTTTGACATTATTAAATTATTCCTCGGCTAAAAAGCTAAGAGCACTATTTATGAAAAGCCCTAAGAGCGAGCCAAGCTCGAGAAATGAGGTGAGCCGAGTCCGAGCTCTCAAAATAAGCATTTTGAGTTCATGAAAGTTTGAACTTAACTTCATACAGCCGAGCTCGGGCCCTCCAAAAAACAAAACAAAAGTCGAATATGAGCCTAAATTATTGAGGTAAAAGTTGAGCCCAAAGGATGGGTATTAGTTAGTAATATTTAAGCATGTCTAATCAATGTCAAATTTAAATACAAGGTTCTAGTCAGAACAAGAACCTATCACATTTGCTACTATCGATAAGGTTCTAGTAAGAATCGAGTTCTATTATATTATACTAAGTTCTAGAAGGAGAAGTTCAATTTTAGAAGTCCAGCTGGACGAGTTAAAGGGTTTGGTGCCAAAGCATGATTAAGCTCTTGGCCACTTCAAAAAACTTATAAGCTTTTTCGCTTTCTCAAGCTCAGAGCTTGGGGGGCTTGTGTACTATCCAAAAATAGAAGATCGGTCACAACCGAGCTTAATTAGTAAGACGAGCTATAACTCAGTTTATATGTCGAGGATAATATCTCTTGAGCTGAGAATATATACTCGGCCAATTCGGATACTTAAGCCGAGGATACATATCTCGGCATATTATGACTTGATAGAAGCTGACTTGGTCAAGGTGTATCAACACACTTATCCATTACCATGAATAAGGATAACTACCCACTCTCCCAGTAAATGATAACTACCCATTATCCCCCACTAAGGGATAACCACCCACTATCCCACTAAGGGATCAATAACTTCCTAATCAGTTATCACACTTACACTATAAATACAAGTAAAAGGGGTACATTGGAGGCATCTTCTGATGATTTAACTAACTTAGAACTACGTTAGCTTTGATTCCCATTTGGGATACGTAGGAGCAGAATATCATATTTTGTCAAGCTATATTCACAAGTTATCCTCAGAATTCATACCCAGAAACATTTCTGATACTCGGTTCCGATCAGATTCTGATTAACCGGATTTTGGTAAGAACATATTATTTAATATGTTTTATACTCCATGTTTGGCTACTTTTTAATAGTGATTTTATTGGTAGTAGATTTTATGAGTTTTATTTATTTGCAGTTAATTTTTTATTATTTTCAATATACTAAAAGAATATTTTTTATTAATATAAATATTCTTAATATATATGTTAAATACTTTATCTTTTATTTTTTATTTCTTACAAATTAGGACAAATTGTTACTCAATAGATTGATCCATCAGACTGACCTTTCGATCATAATGACAATATGACTTGAGTTTTGTATCCTATACGTAGTCCCTAAGCCTTTGTTTGGATTAGGAAAGAAGTAAGAAGGAAAGAAATAGGGTGAAAAAAAGTAGGAGAGAAGAGAGAATGAATAGAAAATGAGTAATTTTTTAGGTTGTTTGGATTGAAAGAAGTAGGAGAGAAATAAAAGAAAAAGAAAAGTGAAAACTTATTGTAAAGACATATTTATCCCTGATAATATATTTGTATAATACTAGATAAAAGGGTAAATATGTTATTTCAACCTTTTTTTTCTTCTCTCTTTTCAAAATCTGATCAAGTGGGAGGAGATTTTTTTCATGTGGGTCCCACCATATATTTTCTCTCCTCCCTCACTTCTCTTCCTTTCCAAACAAGAGAACTCTCACTTCTCTCTCCCACTTCTTTCTTCTTCACCTCTTTCTCTTCAAAATCTCTCAAAACAAACGAGGCATAATTGATATAGTGATATAATCGGACCAAAAATTCTCAGCAAGGTTAATGATTTATCAATACCTTCGATTTAAGTCCCTTTCTTGGTGTTGGTTTATTAATAATGAGGGGAAGGGGTTCAGGTTTATGTTTTTCTGATTGACGTATTAATTCGGGAGAACGTATGAGCCTTTACCAATATTTTTTGAGTGAAAGTCAAAAGTGGTTACTCAAATTTTTTGAGGATCCACTTTTAGTCCCTAAAAAAAATAAATTAACTAAATAGTCTCTGAAATTTACAAACGTGGGACAAGTTAGTCCCTTCGTCCATCTCCGTCGACAAAGTTCCGTTAACTTAAATTAGTGACCCAAATTAGTCTCTGAAATTTAGCTCGTGACCCAAATAAATCCCTGTGTCTAATGCATGCATCAAAATTCAGCAGTGTACACAGAAAACATGCATCCTTCCTATATCGTACGAGTTTTGTGCACAACTTCTTGTCAAAATATCTCGTCTCACCAGATTTTTTGCGTGTGACTTCTCATGTCTTACGAGTCTTGTGTTGCTGCTAGGGGCTTCTTTAGATTGAGCATCCTTCCTCCTATGTTTTTTTGGCCTCCCAATAGGTCTCTTCAACTTTGGTGACTCTAGCTTGCAAGGGAGCGGCAAGACCGAAACTTGTAAAAGAAACAACTGCAAAGAGGTTAAAAAAGACTTTCTCGAGTATCTTCAACTTGAAACAAAAAACAATTTCAATGTTTACCAAACCAGGAACTGACTACAAAGGAAGGTGTTTATTCATTACCAGTGTGACAACTTCTAGCCTTCTTGGGAGGCCACAAAACATAGGAGGAAAGATGTTCAATCTTAAGAAGCCCCTATGAGCCAACAACACAAGACTCGTAAGACATGAGAAGTCACATGCAAGAAGTATCTTGAGACACAACATTTGACAAATTGTGCACAATACTAGTAGGGCATGGGAAGGATGCATGTTTTTGGTGCACACTGCTGAACTCTGGTGTATGTTGCATTCTGGTGCATGTATTACATGCAGGGACTAATTTGGGTCACGAGCTAAATTTGACGGGCTAATTTTGGTCACTAATTTGAGTTAAAGGAACTAAGTGGACGGAGATGGACGGAGGGACTAATTTGTCCCGTGTTTGCAAATTTCAGGGACTATTTAGTTAATTTATTTTTTTCAAGGACTAAAAGTGGGTCCGTAAAAAATTTCAGGGACCACTTTGGGTCTTTACTCATATTTTTTTTGATTTTACGTCATTTGTAAATGGTTTTAAATATCCTTGTACTCGTTTTAATAACATTTTTTTACTTCACAAAAAAAAAAGAAAAGGCCTTTGAATGAATAGAACATTTATTCACCAAAAAATTTTATGTTTCAAAGTAGAGCAATGCGAGAGATAGATTATTTTTGACACTCTCTTCAACGTGTTCTTTATTATTAATGGATTTTAAGTGGGACACACTATATTGCATGGATTCACTCTCTATTTATTCTGTTCCTATTAGGAATCACTCCATAATTGTTGGTTCCAATGCCTTACAAGTCTTCTTCACAGTCTCTTCAGGCCTTACAAGTATTCTTCAATCTGCTTCTTCAGGCTTCACAAGTATTCTTTATTCCGCCTCTTCAGGTCTTCAGGCCTTACAACAATATTCTTTTCCAAGCCTCTGCAAGCTTATCAATACTCTCAAACCAACACTAGCTCTCCGCTGACTAGCTTGGGAAAAAAAGCAGAGTCTACACTTAAGAAAATTTAGAACTCTCTAACAGCTCATTAAACACTCAACAAGTGGATAACCATTCGAAACAGAGCTTACTCACACTCCTAATGGATTTTCTAGATGTAGAACATTTTTTAGAAGCGATTTCAAGGATAAAAACCTATATCAAATCGGGAGAAGATCATTTTGTTGTATCATATCAGCTTGATCCTTTTAGGTGGCTTCTCCAAGTTGTTCTTCTATAACTTGCTCCTTGTATAGACGGCCTTTGCTTCATCTAGCCGTTTATGACTGTTGGAAAATGTTCAAAACTCATTCTGCTACATTATCTCCGATCTGTCATTCAATTTCATCCTTTTCTCCTTATTTGCAGCTTTTGACTTTTTGACCTTTCTGATGAGACATTAAGTGAGCCTTTCTGAGTACTTTTATGATGGTCTAAAATTAGGTTGTTGATTTATTTCTTCAGTCTTAAAGAGTGTGAGGATGTTGTTTCAGATTGTTATGAGAACTATAAACGAAAGCTTGGATGCTCAAAAGCTTGACTGCTTTGGTACTATTTTGATTGAAGTTTCTGATGCATCTTCTAATAATGATCAACTTCTATCTTCTGATGTAGGAGTGAATACAGTGATTTTTGGGAAGATAGTTCTACACTTCTTTGTTCTTGATCATCCGGTTGTTCAGAAAATTGATTTCTCTTTGTTCATCTTATGATCCTTTCTGAATAGGTAATCTTTTGATGCATTTCTGACCTTTCTGATGAAGCTCCTGAGTGGTCTGGCTGTTTCCTCATTTGTATTATACAACTTAAATTATATGAGAATGTTTGCTCAAAGCTGTTTGAGGATGATGGTTTGAGAATTATGTTGGCTGCTATGTTCAGAAAGCTTGTCTTTATTTGGCCTTCGATAGCTTTTGATGAGTCATTCTGAATGGGCTTCTGGTGAGCTTCTATGATAGCTTTCTCATGAACCTTTTTGATGTTCAGGTTTCATCTACTGAGTCTTGAATAAACCTTTTTAGCGTTCCTTATTGCTTCTGGTTTATTTCTACTGTTGTCAGATGTCTTTATGCATCTATTCTTGATCATTTACTTGTTCAAAAGATCAATCTCTTTTGCCTTTGAGGTTTCAGAGTGCTTGCAGACTTTCTAAATATTCATGCAACCTTTCTGAGTTGTATTGCAGTTTTCTGAATATTCAAATTCCTTTTATGAGATTTGTCTTGATAATCATATATTCTTGTTCTTTGACCACTTTACTGAGGAGTCATTTTGCTGAAGCAGATTCTTTTCATGGATTTTTCATAGCCTTCTGAATATTGAAATGACCTTTTTAGGGTCTTTCTGATTTATTCATCTAGCCCATGTGCTTATAAGACAAAGCTCAAACATACCCATTAGTAGGGGTGTTCATCAAACGATCCAAACCAATTCAAACCGCAAAAACTGAACCGAAAATCAAGAAAATTGTTTTTTTTATTGGGTTGGATTGGATTTCGGATCTGTAACACCCCGAATTTCACCTTATATTAATACATATTATTATGTATTATTCTTGACCAATATATGTGGTTATGCTCGCCCATGAGGTTTAGATTCATGTTTGGTATAGTTTAGCCTTTAAAAATAGTTTAATCACTTTATCGCCTTACGACCTATTTCACAGTTTTGGCCATATCTTGAGTTCTAGATGTCCGATTGAGGCGATCTTGGATGCGTTGGAAAGCTTACACGATTATCTACAAGTCTTATTTCAGATGTTAAGGCCAAATTCGGCTTCTAAAATTTCGCGTCGCGAAGGTACATTCGCCTCGCGAACCTGACAGCAGATTCTTGCAGCTCTCTGGTTCGCCTCGCGAATCTGCGCGCAGCAGAATCATGTTTTTGGGCTTCTAGTCAGCTCATAATAACCCTAACTCATATTTATACCATAAGACTCGACCTAAACCTATTTTCTAATTCGAAATACTCTTAGAAACTGCTTCATTCTCTCTAGACAAGGATTCCTAAACTCTTCCCAATGATTCTTGAAGGAGACTTCACTTTTTTTAATCGTTCTTCGTTGCATTCGCTTAAGGAGCATCACTGCCATCACAATCCCTCTTCCTTGTTGCAGCTCTTGAATCTTTTGGGGCTGTGATCGTGAAATCAAGTGTCGTGAGATCGAGTGTTCGTGAGACTCAATCTTTCCGGACCGTTTTCTCTTCCTTTGTTCATTGTGAGCGTCATACCAGGTATGGGGGGAAGAAATAGATCATGAGTATGTGGGTTTTGGGATAGGTTAAGATAAAGGGGTTAACCCATGACCCCTATATGTTTGTCTATATGCGTTGTAAATGCCTATGTATATGCTATGAGTGTATCTATGTGTATGTTATGTATATGCTAAGAATATGCCTATGTGAGTATTATGTGTATATATGTATATGCCTATGGTGCTATGACCATGATTGTTGGTGTTTGTCTTGATGATATGATTGAAATATTATGAGGTGCAATGAATGGTATGTACATACATACGTTCAGCATTGATGAGATTGTATGATGTGGATTGATAATGGTGACTTGATGATGATGTGTGTTACGATGATGAAAATAGGATTAGTGAAAGAACATAGCTTTAGGACTTTTGGCACCCCATAATGAATGAGTTGTTATGAGAGGTGAGATTGATAATATTGGATTATTTTTGGAAACCCACAGGAATGATTCTTCAGAGATGGGATGATAGGCATAGGGATAACTTAGAGAAATTCTTAAGATTCCCACATCTGTCATGATTCGCCTGGCGAATAGCCATTCGCGAGGCGAGACAGAGAGACCATTCGTGGTCTAAAGTGATTCGCTTAGCGGATTGTAATCCGCGAAGCGAATGACAGAACCAGATATTGGGGCTCTCGGGCTCGCCTCGCGAGCCAGGATTCGCCTAGCGAATCTGAGAACCTATTTAGGAGCTCTCAGGCTCGCCTCGCGAGCCACGATTCGCCTGGCGAATCTGGGTTTCTCACCCAGATTCTGTTGTGAAGAAGTGATGAATAGGGTAATGAGAAAAAGACCGTGAGATCACAATTCAAGGTTGGTAATATAGAAAAGAACGTTAATACTAATCATGACGATATGATAATATTGGCAATGTTGATAAAGGCAATAACGATGGTTAGCGCCTAGTTATTTAATGATCATCGTTGATGGTTATTGTTGATAATCAATGTGATTGATTATGATGGTGGATGGTTGGACATGTGTTTGCATGTTGCTGAGCATAGCATACATCATACGTTGACGTTGATATGTTGGGTGGAAAGCAAACGATGAATCGCGATAGTGGAGGCCATGATGGGTGTTATCCCAGCCTTGCGGGTACGGTGGGTATGGAAGTTCCAGGTGACATGGGCTAGCTACCTATTGTCGGAGTGACCTAAAGAATAAGCTCGAGTACTCTGACTAGCCACTATACGTTATCAGGATTAGTGAGAGTGTTCGGGGATGGCCCATGGTCTGGCATATCATCCACGTTGATAACCGGACATGTACTCCTAATTGTCTTTCTAGAGTTAGAGTTGTTGGCCACATGCATACGGAGTAGTGATGTTGCATTCGCATTGACATGCATCCTTGATATATATTGATTATATCTGTGTTAATTGATGTATGTTGTATGACATCTTAATTACTATTCCATTCCATTTACATATATTCATGATTGTGTTTCTTACCCCTCTCTTTGTTATTCTTGTGCATATGTTGTGGTATATGCAGAGGAGGATGAGCATGCTGACGAGGAGTGATCCCGAGGAGATCTCTCTCAGTTGTTAGGATTTATGATTTATGTTATTCGGTTTTAATCCGATGTATTATCGGTATATGTATACCATCTCTGATATGTAACATCGGGATTTGGGTTATGTTTATTATTTATGTTTTCCGTAGTTTGTTTTCAAAGGATTTTGATTATTTCAGATTCCTATGTTTTACGTTATAGATGATGTGATGCACATTACCCTTGAGGATATGTTTATATTATAATAATTGTTATATTATTTTTAAAGACATGTATGATTTTATTCATGTTTTATTATATGCGGGGTAGTGAGTGTCACAGGATCCCTTAGTGAAAACCGATCTTATCCAATCCAAACCGACCTACTATATACATACACTATTATTTTTGAAATTATAGTAGTACTCATACTTAAGCATTATTTTTCATACTTTTATGAACGAACACCCTCATTCTTTTTAATATTTTTTTTGGAATTTTCAAATACTAGATGTATTGAAAATTATATAGTTATTCATGTACCTAGGAATCAATAGTTATTCATGTTCTAGAAGATTTCATGCATGTACTTAAGAACTATAACTACATTAATTCTAGTATATACATGTTTAATGGTGGTCTTTGACGTAATATAAATATGTAACTATGTATCAGTAGAAACCGAATTATCCAAACCACATTTGATTGGATTGGATTGGATCAGATTTTTTTAAGGAAGCAAATCGATCCAATTCAAACCACAAGTTGTTTCCATCTTTGGATCAGATGACTTTTTGGCTCAAAACCGATCGAATGCAATCTGTGAACACCCTAGTTCTTCTTTTTTCAAAATACTTAGATTTGCTTTTACAAAGTTTGTCTCATTAAAACTTCAGCTCGAGAGGATTTTGCCTCAACATTCGTCACAGTCGTTCTCTCCAAGTGTCCTCCTCTGTGTTCCCTATGACTAATAATAATCCCCTTTTATATTGTCCAGGTCGTAGGTCAAAAGAGAGAAAAAAAATCAATTTCTCTTTTCTCTCGTGAGCTCGTTAATCAAAACGTGCAGCTTCAACTTCTGTCATGCGTTGAGGTGTGCTTAGCATTGTGTCGCGGTGCAAAACTCTCTTGAAAATGTACTTGGCTTTTTCAACATGTGTCGCGACGCGCTTAACCATAAGTCATGACGCAAAATTCCATGGGATTTGGCTTATGCTCTCTTTCAGGATGCGTTGTCGCTCTCCTCGTTTGAGTCACGTCACATTGACCATCTTATATCATTTTGAAGTATTTTTCTTCCACTCTAAGTCCAATCTGTCTTCTAATGCATATTTCTACAAAATAGTACAAACAATGCATAAGTAACTTAAAGATGTTGAGGATCAACCTAATCTAATCCTAGAAAAGTCCTAAATAAGTGGTGTAATTCCCAATTATCAAGCGGCTTGACTAACAACACCAATTCATTGATATTTATTAGTGGAGGTCGCTAGGCTTCAAATGAAGTAGTAAAGTATAATGGAACCCAAGTGTTGCCCCTTTTTCATGTTTTTAATGTAGTTATTCATTGCATGTTTCTCATCTTTTTTATTTGATCTTTTCTTTCATTGTTTTGGTTTGCTTTGTATTCTCTTCTTGTTTTATTCATTGCATGTTATACTAAAAGGCCTCAATCACAACCTTTAGGTACCTTTTTCTCCTTCTCTAAAGCAGTCACATAGGCCTTTAGCTCTACAACAACAACCTCTAAGGACACGACGTTAGTGTGAAGGACCCTTGCTGCAACCTCAGCCTCCGTTAGTTGCTCTTGAACTTAGCTGCCTTCCCTTAAGACGTTAGCTTTGTCTTCGACCTTCTATGCCTTCACTGCTCCTCTTTCTCTTTCCGTCTCAAGCTGATTTTTATCAACTTGGTGGGCATCTGACTCTCCGTATACCTCCTAAACATTTTGACATTGCATCATCACTGTCTCAAGGAAACTAAACAAGGATGCGTTGCACAGGCTTTAAGTCTTTATAGACTGAAGGAGCTGAAGCGGGTTTGCCTCCATCAGCACAATATCCTTCCGGTAAAGAGGATTAATGAGCTCACTAGATTTAAATAAGAGACCATATATAAAGGAGGATGAAAACAAGACAAATGTCTTTTATGACATCTCATCTTCAGGGTCGATATTCAGGTTAGTCATCATCCCCTCCAAAGTAGCCTCCTACTTTATATGGATTTGGCTAGTTTGCGAGGACCCTCTTCTCTCCCGGCTTTGTACCTCAAATCATTAATATGCGTCACGAGCCCAGACTACGTTGCCCCTCCAGTGGAGCCGGTGTCCAGCACTACCTTTTCTAAGGCGTGCTCAGCTGGTCTCCTATGCAACTTAGCTACATCTCCTACCGTAATCACGCTCTCTAAAATATGGAAATATAATAAAGTATTATTGACACTTATAAAATTTCCACGAAAATAGAATAAATCTAAATGAAAATAACCAAGGCACACAAGATTCTCATAAAATACTCAAAATAGCCTTGATATCTCTCTCTCGTGTTTCAATTATATGAGAACACAAAATGTAGCCTTTTTCATGGACCAACCCAACAAGGAAGGAGATCAGTTCCATGTCATTAATTTGTCTTTAGATTCTCCTCTCTAGTCTCAAGCAATTCAAGAGTGTTCTCTGCAGATCTCAATGTCCAATAAAGAGAGATTGACAAGTCCCACTTCGCAATTAAGAAGAATGGTCGAGTTTTGGGAGCCACCCCCAAACAAAAGAAGTCCTTCTCGTACTGCTTGTAGGATTCCTAGTAAGGCTTGAAACCTTTCACATGTGTGAGCCGACCAAGTAGTCCATTATTTAGTATGAACGACCCTAGAGGGCTTAACTTGATAAAACAAGTAGAAGAAAGATTGAAATGAACATAGAAGCTCTGTGACACCCTAATCTGGCATTACATGGTGTCCTAAAAATGCATAAAACTTGAATTAAAAGGTTTGATGGTTACTTTCAGAAAACAGATTTTCTTTACTTGGTTCCTTCTTATTCTGAAAATCGTGATTGTTAGAAAATCAGAGATATATCTGATAATATCTTTTTTATATCTTCGAATCTCTTAGGATTTATTTCTTATTTATATATTATGATTTGTTTTACTAATTGATTAGGATTAGGATTTTACATTTAGTATAAATAGGACTATTAGGGTTGTCTTTTGTAATCACATCATCACCATATCAAATCAATATCAGTCTTGTTATTTGATACTTTATTTCTCTCCTTCGCTACCTAAAGCCTCTCAATTCAATATGGTATCAGAGACTATCCAAGATCCATTAAAGGACCGCCCACCATATTATCCACGCACCAAGCCCAATAGTGTTGGGCGTGAGGGGGTGTATTGGGAAAAACCCAAGTCCCACATTGACTAGAGATAGAGCCTCATCAGAACTTATAAAGCTTAGGCAATCCTTACCTCTTGAGTTAGCTTTTTTGAGCTAGCTTTTGGGGTTGAGTTAGGCCCAAATCTAATATGGTATCAGAGCGGTATCATCCTCCGTGACCTGTTCCATTATTATTTAGCTGCTGAGTTCCGTTAAGTATGAAGGAATTGTAATCATCTTTTCAGCCTTACAAAAAAAATCCTGCCATTTTTCTCTCTTCTGCTGTGTTATTTTCCGATGTGTCCTTTAACTTTTCTGGCCACCGTCCGCCACTTCTGCCGGAGAATTTTCCAGCGACCTTTTCTGGCAAAACCGCCACCATCAAAAACACCTTCTCCCTTTGTTCTACTCCCCCAGTGTTTATCATGCAATTATTTTCCACTAATGGATCATACCGGTGGCTTCTCTTGCCATCGACGATCATTCCGGTGGTGACTTCTTTCCCACAGATGAACCATATGAGTGGTGACTTTTATTTTCATCGGTGATTGACTTATGTTGGTTATGACTCACACTAGCCCGTCTTTGTCCCAGATGCACTAGCCCTGTCTTTATCCCACATGCACTGGCCTCGTCTTTGTCCCAGTTGTACTGACCTCGTCTTTATCCCAGATGCACTGGCCTTGGCTCTTTGTCCCAGATGCATGGGCCCCGTCTCTATCACGGAAGTAGTTGTCTGCCTTAATTCAAATTTTAAACAATTTGGGTCACCGATGTTGTTGTTTGAAGCTTCCAAATGCGGTTTTGAGAAGTTCGAACCTTGCTAGACTGTTTGCCAAGAAATTTTTGTCAGGCTGATGATCATTCCAGCTATCTTGCTAAGCTATCTTTCCAGCAACTCTCTCCAGCCTCTTCAGCATCCCTGAATTGCCTTCCAACCATTATCTTTGTGGAGCTCAGTTTTTATTTTTATTTGAAGGGAAATGCATTGTTTTTGTATAATAAGCTTAAAGCTTAGTAAGCTTTAGCTTGAGGGGGAGTGTTAGAAAATCAGAGATAAATCTGATAATATCTTTTTTATATCTTAGAATATTTTAGAGTATCTTAGATGATCTCTTAGGATTTATTTCTTATTTATATATTATGATTTGTTTTCCTAATTGATTAGGATTAGGATTTTATATTTAGTATAAATAGGACTATTAGGGTTGTCTTTTGTAATCACATCATCACCATATCAAATCAATATCAGTCTTGTTATTTGATACTTTATTTCTCTCTTTTTCTCCTTCTCTACTTAAAACCTCTCAATTCAATAGTGATAAATTTTTTACTTCTCCCAACACTCAACTACATATACTCAACATACTCATCAACACTACATATATATACATCATCATCAATTACATCAGTTAGAATAACATACACACCAGTGAACTATGTACATAGTAAGACCTTGAACAGACTTGTCCTTTTCAAAAAGAAAGGCTAACCGAAAGTAAAAGACTATAAGTCCTAATCACTAGGTAGCGACAGTCTGAAAACCACATCTTTAAAAACCATGACCATCAGTAACCAATAACAGAGTATCAAAAATCACTACCTCAAAAGGAAAACCCTAAGCTGGCCCAACTAGTGAAAACCATTGGGGAGTCCCCCAAAGGAGTCCCCAACATCGACATCAGAAGGAGTATCAGGAGAGGGTGCATTCCCATTAGCATCCCCAGCTCCTCCGGCTGCTACAGCTGGAATACCATCATCCTCCTGAGGATGGTACTCGGGCGCCTCTTGATGATCCTCCTCAAGATCTTCCTCAACCAAAACAAACGGAGTGGGAGGAGTCAAGGGTGGCTGCTGCTGTAAGGGCTATGGCGGGGATCTCGTGCTGCAAAGCACCCTGGTCCACAAGGTGCTGAAGTATCATCCAAACCGGTGGTAGCGAAATCTGTATGGTCTCCACAGTATGGATCCGCTCTTGCTGTCCATTCTCCACACTGCCGCGAAGGGTACAAACGGGCCTAGTATATGTAGTGCTACTTGCGCCCGGGTGGATAACCCAAGTAGAGAGGTCCTCATGGTGCTCAAAAATCAGGGATCGAACCCCCAAGTGGGCAAAATTATCCTCCTCCGACCCCCTCTATACACAAATAATAATATATACCAAAAGGAAACAACATAGCCAAGAAACAGAGCAAGGGTGAGAAACCAATATATGAACTTAACATGCGACAACCATATATGCAACAAAGAAAATAGAAAATTCATATATATCAAATACGACTTATAAGCATCATAAGTATAAAACAGGATTGTATGACAATAAGGACAAAGCAAGGGTCTCATATCCAACAATCATCGTCATTTTTAAAACATGTGCATGACACTTCCATATATTTTTATCTAGTACTTGATTTTTAATTTCCGAACATCTCAACTTCTTTCAAAAGAGCGGATCAGGCTCAAAGTACATTAGCCACCGGGCAACAATGACCAGCACCTACATGCTATTCTGAGGTACATGAACACCATGTCATTACGCAATTACATGGAATTACATTCAGCGGTACTTGACAAATTGTAAATGGTCATACTATATTGTCCAACTCAACGCACAATATACCTCATACGTATGACACAATTGTCCATCAAGGAACAATGTTACACAATGACTTAACATCACAGGGTTCCTTGCCATCAAGTTCCCCCATCTGCTGGCACGTCTGCCAAAAGAAATGCATGAGAAAACTTTTATTTTCGTAAGTTTTTCTGTTTCTTATAATTATTTCCTTATTGAAGCTCAAGGCTATCAACCACTACAACTTTTAGACAATTAGGTCTTTTCAATATTTAACCAAAAAGGACACATAGTTCAACAGCTCAATCACAAAACAATAAACCGATGCACCAGTCTCAAATTTTGGATCATAGAGCATACAAATTGTCCACAAGTTTACAGGACTATTATAAATAACACGGATCCTCGATCCGCATGTTCTGTATAACACTAGAACCCCGATGTCTCGGTTTCTAGGTTCACTTTCAAATTTACCATTCTTTGTGAAATACAAAAACAAAACCCACATCTCCGAATCTTACAACCAAAGTCATCGGGATTGGTTTTTCATAGGGTAAAACTCTTCATCAAAACCACTTTTCATTTGAAATACTTTAATAAACCATCAAAACTTTAAAATTCTACCTCCTTTAAATTTTTTCTAAATCTCTCTCCAAAAATACCACTTTTGAAATACAGTTTATGAAAACTCTTTTTCTCCAATTAAAATCAACTTGTTTCTAAACTTGATCTTTGAAAACCCTTTTTCTGGAAAGAACTCACATGATCATTTTGACTTCTAAAAGAACCTTTCTTTTTTTTTTTTTTTTTAAAACTAGTTTCCCTTCAACTAAAATTATTTTACCAACTTCCTTTCTTATGTCTTTTCATCTCATTAGTAAAGTATGCTTAACTTTATTTTTTTTCCAAAATAGAAGGTCAAGACACTTTGTCTCCAAATCTTTTCTTAAAATCTTTTAACCTTTTATCCACTTAATATTATGTCTTAAGCTTTTTGAAGCTTTTACCTTTACTTGCTTTTGAACACTAAACAATGTTAGGTTCCTTAACACAACATCAATGACCAATTCAACCAAAACATCATATCAAGTATGACTAAGTCAAATAACTAAAGCATAAAATAAATGGCTCCACAATTCAAGACATTACATCGCAATTTACCATTTACACATAAAGATAATAAATAGCCATCAAAAATTAAGTTCCTCAGGTCAGCTCCCTTTACCTCTCGAAGGTAAATCTCTGAATGAACGTTGTCCGATTTGATTCCCTAGTCCTCTGATTAATCACTCGAACTACTTAACCACAACCACCTTCACACAATCAATTCAAAACTTTAACATTAACAAACTACACTTCCTTGCATCATAAGGTATAGGTTCGGCTAAGGGGACTTAAATTGGCTAGAGATGTCTAAAAATTTCTAACTCTTGGATGAATGATCTTCAAGCATACACAACACTAGATCAAGTTATATGATACAAAATTTTGAAGTAAAACTCTTAGCCTCCAAGGGTAGTGGTTTCGGCCCCTCATAGGAAAATTAGCTAGACATGTTATTTGATTACATGCTTTTGGATAGTGATAGAGGAAGTTAAAATTAGATCAGAGAAATTGATTTCACATTAAAAGGATTTTTCTATGATTTTATAGATATTTTTGAACATAGAATCCTAGAATTGAAACATATTGATTATGGCTTTGAATCAAGAAAATGAAAGAAGAACATAGAGTTTATGGATCAAGAAGAGTAAGGTATACCTCTTGGATGATGAAAATGTGCAAGAATCGAAGCACTTCCTTCACAAATTTTGGTCTAAGTTTCACTTGAGAAAGTGAGAAAGTTGAGAAGTTTATAGAGGTTGTGATGAAAAAAATGGGAGGACGGCCTTGGGTGGGTGATTTAGGCATGGGGCTTGAGGGATTTGGAGGTCCAAAATTGTTCATTTTAGGGGTGAAAGAGTCATTTTACCGAAGGGCAAAAATGGAATTTACACAAATGGTTAAGGACATAATTGTCCTTCCACTCTCATACCATTATGACCTTGGTGAGTCACTGGTATGACTCACCTGGGTGAGTTATCATTGAAGTGACCTTAAGTTTATCCGTTAGCGGGTCCTGGTAATTGTAACACCCTGCTTTTCGTTAAATATATTTTTATTTAAGTTTGTTTGATTAAATTATAATTGTTGGTTAAGGGCTAAGTGGGATTTTTGGCTTAAAAGTCCCTTTCTAGAACATTGGCACGCCTGTGCTGATTTCCAGCATGCCTGTGCTGTTTTACCGTGTCGTGTGACCAGCTGAGTCACAAGCACGGCCGTGCCGTTAGGCAGCACGGCCGTGCCGTTGAGCTAACCGCGTCTTGCTGACGCTGAGATCGGCACATCTGTGCCATTATTCAGCACGTCCGTGCCAAATGTGCGGACCGTATCTCGCTGACGCTAGGGTCAGCATGCCCGTACCAAAATAGAGCACGGTCGTGCCATGTGCGCAGATTATATTATTGCACAGAAAACGAGGGTTAGCAATTTTAAACTTCATTTGATGGCGGTTGCTACCCTAGTGCGGCCAGAGTATCTTGTTTCCAATCTCCATCAACCTTGGTGTGTTCTTGGAGTTTTGGAGACCTTTGGTAACCCTCTGGTACGCTTGTGCCAGCCCTGTAGGTAACGTTGTTCTCCTTTCTTAGTTCTGTTTTATGTTTTGGATTAGAAACTGATTGGTTGATTGTTTTAGTTGACCAAAGCTTGAGTACGGACTGAGCCGCTTAGGAGGATGTGACCGGATTGTGTTTGGGGCTATCGTTGCTGTAACCTTCAAACCAGGCATGGGGAGAAGGATAGTTTAATCACTAGGCAGTGGGGGTAGTGTAAGATGAGGGGTTCCCATGACCCCGGGATTATTTGTATGATATTTGTTAATATGCTTATTGCTATAATTGATTGCTGTTATATGCATTGTTGTTGGATTGGTGTTTGATGGTATGTGCATAGTATATTTGTTGTTGAATTGTTGATTGATATGAAACTGTTGTTATGTCCCTAAAATTGGTTAATTAGGATTTAATTGGTTAAATAATAAAGGGACTGCTGTTCCCAAGAAATATTTCATAAAACATGAATTAATAAAGAGTGAGTTTTTATGTTAATGGATTGGTTATGAGCCTAGGGATGATTTTTGAGAGTGTCAAGGATTTTTGGTTAATTGGTTAATCTGTTCTTTGCTGCCCAGAACAGCACTGTCAAGCGATCAGCACGGCCGTGCTAATTCTGCAAAATGGCCGCGCCTTGAGCACAGCCGTGCAGCATAGAGAGCAGGCCCATGCCATCGTGCAACACGCTCGTGCGATATATGCAGCACGCTCGTGCTACACGTAGGAGGGAACACGCCTGTGCCATCGTGCAGCATGGCCGTGCCACCCCTCTGGTCAGAATCAGTGACTTACGGTATAATGGGGTTTTGACCTCAATGTTCCCAATGATGATAGCATAACACACCAAACAAATGATAATGATAGTTAACTTAATTTTATAATAATTAAGATGATGAGTTGGTCAAGTCGGTGCCTCGGGGTTACCGCATGTTGATATAATTGAATGTCTTTAGTGGTCCAATGTTGTGTTGATATAATTGGGTGCCTTTAGTGGTCCAATTGCGTTGATATAATTGGGTGCCTTTAGTGACCCAATGATGAGGATGTTATTCTTGGGTGCCTTTAATGTCCCAAGCGGAGGTGGTGATTGTTGTTGTTTGTTGATAATGTTCATGCATAGCATTGGAGATGTTAGTTGGAGGAAGTTCAACATAGGGGAGGTCATCCTAGAGTACGGCGATCTGGCCATCCACGGTTGGTTCACCCAAGGTTTGGTGAACTATGGCCCCCCCGTGATGAGGCATCCATGGTTTGATGCGTTGACTATCCAAGGGGTTCACTCATGGTTTCGTGAACTGCCGGCATTGGTGCCTTTAATGGCCAATGTGGACATGTAACTCCAAAGCTATTCTTCCTGAGTTAGTTGGATCCACATGCATTGATGGAGTAGTGGAGTAGAGTTGCATTGCATCATATAGCATAGTAGTTGATTGTTCATGCTGAGATGATATATATGTATGTAAGTGTATGCTTATGACTGTTGCCATGCCATGATGTATGTTCCTCTTATTTCTATCTTCATGCCGTTGTGATTACATGTTTCCTTACTCCCCTTTCTGTGTTTTCTTGTTTGGCATGTATGGTTTATGCAGAGGATAACGAGCAGCCCGGAGAGGAGTGACTCTGAGGAGTCACCACTCATAGTTAGGGCCTTCTGTTTAGTTGTTTATTTTTATTTTAGTTTTCCGTTGTATTTTGAGGATTTTCCGGAACGGTTGTACCATCTCTGAATTGTGACATCGGGGTTGAGATATTTATGTTGATGTTTTCATTATCGTTTTAAGTATGGTTTAATATTTTCCGTGTTTGAGAACTGTTTCATGTAGTACCTTTTCTACCCATGAATCTTTTTAATAAAAGAATGCATGTTTTAATTCTTGTTTGTATTTAATTTATTCTTATTATTTACATTTAATGTATTTATAACATGCGGGGTATAAGGTTGTCACAGTAATCCCGTATTCAGCTCCGTTATTCACCCGATTTAAGATTTCGCCCGAATAACATATATCATTTCACTTTTTAGTGAAAAATTTCAAAATGACCAAAGTCGTTGTAAATTCGATTTAAAACCTAACTGTTTCGTTCACGAGTCAAAATTAGGTATTCTGATCAGTAAAATTTTACTGTCAGTGAAAACGCAAACCGGGTTCTGTCTGAATTTTCAACCCAAAATTTAACTGTAACTCTCTACGATAATGTAGAGTATAAATATGATCTTGGTTTATTAAAATTCATTTTCTAAAACCTCGGATAATAGGTCATATGCTAGCATAATAGTTCTTATGCTTAAATGAATTAATTTTGATACACTGTCAGTATAAAGTTTTTTACATTGTCAACAAATCATAAATAATGCTATGTGTGACTTTTAAGGTAGATATGATAAAAGTCAGACATTTTTAATAATGTAATATTTTATGATTGATCGACGGTGCAAAAAATATTTACACTGACAATGCATATCAATTAAATCCTGTTAGGATGTAGCTAAGTGGGCACCATAATTAGGTGGTTGAGCACCCAAATCTCGAACTCTGTTAATGGAAGTCTATTAACGAGATGCAAGAAAATGGTCTCGTATAAATACATGAAATGGTTGGGTCCTAAGGTTGGAGATGAACACAGCAGCTTCAGATCAATGGGTGGGAGCATCAGAAACTCATCCTTATGACTTACATACTTTCATCAGCCGTATATACTCTCTGCTCTTGTCCTCCACTTCCCTCGTATTAATGGACGAAGGTATCCCTAAGACTTCCTGATTCACCCATTGGTATAAGTTGGTACCTTAGGTGTCAAATATTCACTAGATGGGACCATGACTACATTCCTCCTTCTCATCTCGGTGTCTCGAACGCTGAAAGAAACATCCATAGAGATCGAGCTTTCAACATCAAAACCAAAACTTCTAAGAGGAACCAATCATGGCTTTCGCTCATCAATTATCTTGAAAGCATAACAAACCATCTTGAGCACCCCTGCTTTATTCCCCATCTTTATGTTTTACGAGATCATTGCAGATATTTCAACTGAACACACTGTACCTCCCATTTATAAGTGTTGTTATGCCCAATTGCAATTAAACTTGGGAACGTTGTCATTTCAGTCGATTTAAAATGATGTCAATATGAAAGTTGAATGGTGATGCCCATCCTTTGTACGCAACATGGCACAAAACAGCTATCAAACAAATTCTAACATTCCTAGCTTGTAGACAAAGTGTTTGCATAAGCCAAGCGCCAACATATTTGTTCAACCTAAATTGTTGACGCTAGATCCTAGTGGAAGTTACATGTGTACTCTGGTAAATTCCAATCATTACGATACATCGCATCCCAATGGCTTGGGGTTATCCTTATGTCGCATTGCAGATTACGACACGAGCATCTTTACTAGGGGTGGTCATGAAAGCATCCTATATACAGGATCACAGACTTTGGCTATACATCTGATCTCTAAACAGATGCCAACCATAACGCCTCGCAACGGATTCCTATAAATTGGATTATGTGCCGCTCATGTCAACCTCTAAATGAAGTATCTCAACACTCCATTGTTACCCTAGAGCACCAAGTTCGGGGTCTAGATCTAGAGCCAACATGAGCGGCCCTACTAGGTCGGCCTAATATAACCCTATCTTGTTCAATTTTCGTATCTTCTTTACCTTACTTTGCAAGATATATGTTATATCTTAATCGAATTTGTCTTTGATGAGAGTATTTAGGAATCAATCCCCCTTATTGCCTAACCTAATTATGTCGAATAGTATCTTTTCAGATATTACCTCTCATGCAAGTAAACACATTTTGTAAGTATAGGGTTGATAACCTAAGTATGCATCTATTGTAATGTACTTCTCTCTCCTAGTATGCATCCCTAACTTAAACATCGAAGTGTCTTGTAAATACACCTTTCCACTCCTTGCTCCTAGTGTTGCCATATAAGGTGGAAACCACCATCATCAACCTACTACACTGCTTGGAGGCACAATTAGGCACCATCTCTAATCTTGGCTTTGAGTATTTTCAAATAAGAGTCTCATTTTTTTTTAGCAGTTGTTACTTATTCTTTATGACCCTTGAATCTGAAATTTCCAAATTCTTCAAGCCCATGTGTGATGGACCCATAATATGATAATATCCTTTTAGATATTTAATTTCAGTGAAGGTGCAAATTGACCCAATAAAATCCTTATTGTAAAGAAAAAGTTCCTAATATCAGTCAATCTTTTACAATTATCACGTTTTCATTATATGGGTCTAATATAAGGTTTTGAATGTGCCCAACCATACAAATTTTTATTTGCCATAAATAACAGAGAACTAACCTTTGAGTTTTCTAGTTACCCTTTCTCGTCAAAGCAACAAAGGCTCTTTTTTTGCTCTGCTCGAGTTTTCAATGGAAAACTAGGTTTTCCATGCCTTCGCACCATGGCAATTACCTCCAATTGCCTATGGCAATTTCTCTTCCCTGATTCTATTGCTCCTACACCCCCACCTTCTTCTTCTTTCCTTCCGCCTCCTTCTTCACAGCATCCTCTTTTAACTTCAAAAATTGTCCCAAAGAAATCGTTTGCACAGGATCTGAATAACACGTGCGATATTTCTCTTTCTCAACTTTCGCAACCTTGCATCAAGGGCGATTCTATGTCAATCAAGATTTCAGAAGATTAATATTGTAAGGGAGTCGAATCATGTAAGATGAATCTGCATGGACGTCTTCTACTGTCTAAGGGTGACAAACCCTACAAATATCTTTATCTTCAAGAAGCATTGGGAAAACTGTGGAAACCAATTGGCCAGTGGAGAATGACTACACTTGGGAAAGAATACTATGAATTCAATTTTTCATCACAAGAAGATTTCAGAAAGGTTTGATCTTCAGGAACATGTAATCTTAAACCTGGATCATTGCGATTATCTCAATGGACACCTGATTTTAATCCCAAGCAAACTCATACTCAATGCTGGATAAGGATCTATGATTTACCTCAGGAATATTTGTGCACAAGACTTTTTTTTGAAATAACATCTGGAATTGAAACCCCTATTTCCATTGATGAGATGACTTGAAAGCAGGTATATGGTAATTTTGCGAGAGTGTTGGTTGTTATTGATTTATCTGTTGGATTGACTTATGAAATCTTAGTTGAAAAGGATAATTATGCTTTCTATGTTGGGATTGATTATGAAAAATTGCCTTCCTATTGTAATTATTGTCAAAATATTGGTCATTCAATTGATTATTGCAATAAAAAGGAAGGGGGCTAATTCTAAGAATCACCAGAGTTCTTTGCCTCATAAGGGCATGAATGTAGCTACTTATGTTCATAAATCTGTTAAACCGGTTGTTGTGGTTGATGAATGTAATACCCTGATTTTTCTCAATCTTTTTAATTAGTCAGTATTTAAGTAATTGTATTTTATTGGAGGGTCTAGAAACTTTAATAAATTATTCCGAGGCCATAGTCACACTCTACGCCATCGTAGGAGACTATGGTTAAGTTTTGGGCCGAAAAGTCAAACGGAGCACGATCTATGTTTTTTCGGATGATAGTGTTTTTCTACTATCATGACCTCATTTTGACTAACAGTCAGAACCATTAATCTTAAAAGTCAGTCATCTACTTTTTTGCTAAAATGTGTCCTGACGTTCAAAAATATAAATAATATTTTATATTCGGACCGAAAATCGATCGGATAGACGATTCGAGTTGTCTTAGGGTTTTTCGGGAATCTTGAGCCAATAATTTTCATACCAGGGCTACGTTAAATTATTTGGGGACTACTATCAGTGTCGTGAGGATTTTTCAAAATGTCGGGATATGAATTGACCAAATTGCCTTGGTTAGTTTTTACTAATTACTTTCTTTACCTTTTACCTTTCACCTTCACTTAATATTTCCTATTTAATACACTTTTCTTCACTCATTTTTCTCTCTTTCTCGCTGGTCTCTCTCTCTCTCCTCACTTTCTTCTTCTTTCTTCTTCTTCTTCTTCTTCTTCTTTCTTCTTCTTCCTCCATTTTTCATCTTCATTTTTCTCAAGCTTCCTCAAGCTTTTTCAAGAAAGTTTGTGAGGCAAAGTTGCTCCTCTCATCCTCCTCTATCATCTAGAAGGTATAGATTTCATCCTCGAGCTCTCAATCTTTATTTTCTCCATTTATTTTCATGAGTTTCAATTTCTAGATCTAAACTTCAAAATTCTCTAGAAAATTGTAGAAAAGTCATTTTGATACCAAACAAATTTCTATGGCCTAGGTTCATGATATACTTGTATGGTCCAAGAGTTTAGAGCCAAGAAATCTCTCTAGGGTATTTAACTATAGAGGGGTGGAAACCCCCTATTGAGTAGGGTAGGGTTTTTGGTTGGTTTTTGATGTTTTGAGTTGATATCTAGGGTTATCACATTTAGTTAGGGTGTTATCCAAGAAATGAGGATTTTTGGAGCACCCTAGCTATTTTTCATGTTTTTCATTCAATGGGACCGAACCCTAGGGGTAGTGCAGTAGGAGAAATCTTTACTTTTTGATCTAATGCCTTCATTGATTATGTTTAGGGATACCTAAGGATCATTGATCCAAAAGTTAGGAATTTTTAGACATCCCTAGCCTAATTAATTAAATAGGGGCAGTAGCTAATCCTAAGGAATTAAGGAGTTTTTGATTTAATTGTATTGATTTCTGGTTGTGTTCTATTGTATAGAATCAGACAGGACCCGAACATCCGATAGCGCACCGGACTGACAGCTGCAGAGTCGTAGCCGGAGCTGCACGAGGAAATCACTAAGGTGGGGAGAAAGAACTAATATCGTTGGGAAGGCAAGCTTAGTATAAAGTATATATATCTATGTGGGAGAACCCTAAAACCCTACTAGAGGTTGAGCCCTGGATAAAGTGCCTAGACTCTAGGTGTAGGTACTTTTGGGCTATCACCGCTAAGTTGATATTATGAATGATGAGTCTGATTGAGGTTGATGTGTTGAATTATTTAATTGATTACCTGTTGATTTTATTTTGGTGAACTGTCTGTTTGATGAACTATTGTCTGAATTTATGATGATAACTGTACTGGAAAAATCTTCTGTTGCGATGTTTATTGTGATTGGTTGGTTGAGTGTTGATGAGAATATGGTGAGCGTTGATGTTGTTCGGGTTGATATCGTTGTGGTCCCGACCGTGGAGCTATGGCTCGTAGACGCAAGGCGTCGTGATGCTGATGTTGATGTTGATGATGATGTGATGTTGATGTGATGCGATGTGTCGTGGTCGTGGACCAGTGTTTAGGCGTGAGGTTCCGATATCAACCTGCGATGGATGTTTGTTGCATTTTCATATCATTTCAGACCACAGCATTTGGTCCCAAAGGGGTATGTCCAATTGGGGACGTTACTTAAAATCCCGAGGCGGGATATGATGTGATGTAATCCCGACGGGGATGTCCAATTGGGGACATGATATATCGGCCGACATGCATATAGGGAAGACAACATATACATAAGGACTAGTATCCCTCTCATAGGCTTATTTGAGACGATTGTGATGGGTGACTTAAGAGATGGGTGATGTTGTGTTGTATATGTTATCTGTGTTGTGTGATGTATATATATATATATATATATGCTGGATTGATGCCCCTCTTCCATATTTGATGATATATGTTTCTTATCTCCCACTATTTTTTGTATGTGTTGCCCTTATTTTATGGGAAGACTTCGAGGAGGAACCGGTGGCTGAGGAGTTGGACAGCATTCTTTGCGAGCCTGGCGCCGCAGGACATGCCACGGACCCTAGTCTCGAGAGGTTGGGCAGTGATTGTGATTAGCCGGAGAGCTATCTTTCGGCCTATCTTTCGTACTTTTATTTTGGTTTGTAATAATATACTCGTATGTATTACTTTATTACTGTAGCCCTACTGATGTGGCAACCGATGTATGTGATATATTTCTTTATATTTAAAACTGTGTACTTTGAGGCGTAGCGTACTATAAATCGTTTTGCTTTCGCGCTAAATTTTTTCGCTTCGCTTCGTATTAATAAGGCACGCTTTAATATCTTAAGTTCTACTGATGGGACGGCGGGTCGTCTCAATGAAAATATTCAGCAGGATGCAAACAATCATAATAATGCAAATGAGAAGGATGCTTCTTATGAGGAGCCTGTTAGTGATCATGATGCAAAGGTCACTCATAGTATTCACGAAAAAATTTCAGACCTTGTGGTTAATGTTGCCAATGACTTTAAGGAAATTACTATGAATTTTCAGAATGATTATGAGGATGTTCCAAATGATAATACTGATTATATACAATTTGTATATGATGAAACAACTACTGACATGAATGATAAGGAAGATGACTTTATTGATCATATTTCTCAAACTTCTGCCTCTCCAAGCGGCTTTGATATAAAGATTATTTCTTCAAAAAATTTCAGACCTTGTGGAAATTAACTTAGTTGGATAATATTTATAATATTTTATATAATATTTTATATAATAATATTTGGATGTTTGGATAACACTAAAACTTTAGTATTTAAAAATATTTATATGATGAATTACAATTTGCTGATCTGCTTTCATAAGGAAGATGACTTTTTTGAATCAACCACAGTCAAAAATTAATTTCTTTCAAAACACAAAAATCATGAAAATAGATACAATCATTTTCAAAAAAACTTTTTTCATTTTCATATCAAATTCATAAAAAGAATTTAACTTATCAATTGCGTGGGATACTACTGATAATATTTTATTTAATTTATTTTCATTTCTTGTTTTCATTAAAACTTTCTATTTAAAAATTGTTTTCATTTTAAAATTTATTTGCTGTTTGTTTAATTCTTGCTGAATTAACTTCTATTTTTTTGAATCAAAAATATTTTTTATTATCAGATTTGGGTCCAATTCAGGAAATGTTTTCACTAAAAAATTTCACTTCAACCAAAACAAAGCTTATTTTCTATTTTCATTGAAAATGAAAATAAGAAACGATCAAACCAAACAGGCCCTAACCTTTTCTTAACCCGTGTTAAAAGTGATCCAACTCAACTCTTTTTTTTTTCTCTAATATAGTCGGCTAGCTCTCTTTGATAGGTCTACTTTGATGAGTGACAAGCGACTAGTTACCATCATCACTCTCATCCTTGGCTGCTCACGGAATTGCTCTGCCGACAATAGTGACGTGGTCCCACTGACAACAGACAGTCAGAAACCACTAACAAATTAGCTGGATTTCGGATTTTGTGTAATAAATTTATATATATATATATATATATATATATATATATATATGAAAATTTCATTATTAAAATAGTTTTGGATTTTTGATAGATGTAATTCAAATTAATTTTTAAAAATATAATAATCAAAATATTCTTTAATTTTATTTTATCATTTATCTGCCCATTAAAATTGTATGGATAGAATGAATAGACTAATGGTTAACATATAAAATAAGTGTGGATGAACAAAGAAGTAAAAATTAAAATTTCACTTCTTCTTCAACCAGGATTTGGAATCAAAACTCAGTTATAACTAACTGGTTTTTAATTTAACATGTCAAACATGATCCGAAAATTTCAAAAACGGATTCCTTCTTGTCAATTTTTTATGCATCCATGGAATTAATGCATCCGAAATTTTCAAAACTGAATTTGGAATCTCCAAACACAGTTTTACAGACAGATATAAATATAAGTTTGATATTTGAAGCAGCACTTACAAATTATGAGGGATAAGAAATTGACAAATAAATATAAGTCCTTGTACAACTTATGATCTTATGAACAGATCCCAATTAAATGCGTTCAACAGGCAATAAAAGAAATCAATGAAGAGAAAAAAAAAACAGAAGGTGAACAATTCTAGGTAATTCCTCAACATTTTCTGAGGAATTACTTGGAATTTTTATGAAAGAAAATCTGAGAAAGCCAAACGAAAAGAAAAAAAGAGAAGACAAAATTACTTAGGATATAGTTCATGAGAAGCAACCAAAGCCTTGGAAATCTCAAATATGAGTCTAGCCTCAAATTCTTCTTTGGATAAACCTTTAGACACTTGAGGAGCCTTTGGAAGCTTTTTCTCACCAAAGACGTTGTCAGGTTTCATGGACCTCAAAGTAAAGTTCATATAAGCATTTTTAAGCTTTGTCAACATCTTCAATGGTGACATAACAACCCATCTCAACTTTGGAATCGTTCTTATCCTCCAATTCCTACGTGGGCTTCCTTTCAAACGTACCACCTTCATTTTCTTTCCATTGGTGATGGCTTCACCATCGAGACGTTGGTAGCGTCGCCTTCTAAAGTGCCTCTTTATGCCACCATAAGTTTGGTTAGGCAATAGTGACTCTATTTCCATATTTAGAAGAAGTCTTGAACTTAGTAGAGAGGAGGAAGGAGGAGCTAGGTGAAGTTCTCTTCTATGTTTATGGAAGTGATTTTTGTGTGTTTGTATTAGGCTTTGAAAGTAGGAAGATTTAAGGGGATTTGCTTTTGGGTTTTGAAGAAGAGAGTCAAGAAAAGACAGTTTGACCCGAAATGGTGGCGTGGGCGTGTGAATAGACAATTAAACATACGCCATACATTGTAGAACCGTGTCACTTTTTGTTCACAAATCATATTGAATGAACTTCTTATACAAGAGTTAAAATCCAAATTGATTCCTCATAAATTTTGTGGATAAATTTTTAGTTTTTGAAAAAAATAAATTAATCATTTAATCAAATAGATTTTTAGTTTTTCTGTTCAGTTTTGACGTTCGTTTACTTACTTCCGTATTATATTAATCATCCTACTTGACTCGTTAGTGTCCCATGTGGCCTATACTTAATTTTCTTTGTGAAAAACGAATGAAAAGTGAAAATTTTGTACAATTTTAAAATCCAAATACCTGAAAAGTATATATTTTTTTCACTTTTCATTAATTTTTTACGCCGGAAATTCATCATAACCCATATAGGATCACTAACCGATCAAATAGGATGGTTAATGGGACATGTAACCAAGTAAATGGACGTCGAAACTAAATCTAGAAACTAATATGTCCTGTATTAATAAATTTGAGGATTAAATAATTAATTTCTTTATTTCAAGAAGTAAAATTGGGTCCCCAAAATTTTTTAAGGATCAATTTGTACCTTTAATCTAATTAAAAATATATATATCTATATTAATCAGTTAAAACTCTGGTCACGGCAACAAAATGATCCCCTCCCCACCTTCTATAAAAGTTGAATAGTTAACATCCTCTCGGCTCTCCAAATTAGAGGAAAGTCATTACATAACACTTCAAACACCTTTCGCCTCAAATCAAACCTCACCCTTTACATCCAACCTCTTAACAATCCTAGAAAAAATGTTAGTAACACACTCTTTTTTTAACACACATTCTTTAATTGATTGAAATTCATGTGGATCCTACAAAATTCAAATGGGATCCACATGAATTAGTGGGACCCATATGAATTTCAATCAATAGGAATATGTGTGTTAAAAAAAAAATATTAAAAAATATATTATTAGCACTCCTCAAATCTAAATCATAAAGGCACCCTTTAAATCAACACAGAACTAACAGACCTTCAACCATACAACACAAATGCACACCAACACAAAAGCTACACAAACAAAGTCATTCTGCACAGGTAAGTTTCAATTGCATCATTTCTTCAAATGACTTCCAGCCGAGCCACCATATCACTCCTGCATACTTTCCTGCAACTGTTCTGCTTCTAACATAACGTATTTGTTATATGTCACGTCCCTCTCTCTATCCATGTATCATTTTGTTTGTGTGCAGCCTGCATACTAAAAGACTCACCCACACCATTCAAAATCCCTTTACACAGAGTTGTACTCATGTTAGACAATCAAAAGAATGGCAAATTTTAGCATGGTCCCCATAAAATGGGGTGCAAATTTGGAACTCGAAATTGTAACCGTTGTTTTGTTATGAAAATTTGATCGATGGCTATTAGTTACTACCTGAAAACTTGTAGAACCGTAGAAGGGTCTTTTTTTTAAAAAAAAAAAATTAGTTTTTTTATTTGTGGTAAAGTCCTGACATTATTCTTAATATTTATGCTATAGTCCCTTTGAAATAACACAGCAACTCATCTGATGATCTCACCTAATTGTATCCAACCACCGCTAGAAGTTCGTCCCTCCCTCCTCCCAAACCTCTGATTTTTCGGATCCCACTTTTATTTGTGGAATCTTGTTGAAGTTTTAGGAACTTTATCAATCCACCTAAAACGTCGATTCATTTTTTTTATTCTAATCGATAGAGTTCATATCCACAAATAAAAGGAAAAATTGCACAAAGGGTGTACCATCCACTTCTCATCACAACAATCTTTTTTTCTCAGACTTCATTATTTTTCTTCCTCATCCTCTATTTCTGCTTCGCTTCCTCTTTGATGGAGGTCCAAAAAAAGTAAAAAAACCTCCACGTCCTCAAATACATAGGCCCTTGTTTTGAGTAAGCAAGCACTGATTGTGAAAGTGATTCAAGCATCAGTAATCATTTGAAGCTTCAAAAATATGAATATTTACAACTGGATACTATTAACCGGTTACTTTTTTTTAAAATCCTAAGTGTACCACTATAATAGGTAAAATCGAGGACCACCGATGGACCTCTTACCAAAGGGCACCATACTAAAAGGCTTCCAAAAGAATAAGAGAGTAACACACTCACGGCCAGCTATACAAAATAAAGCATTATACCCGTTTGTGTAAAGGACAGTCACCCCATCAGTGTGTTTTAACCTCTTCAAGTTTTCCTTCAATGCATCAAATCTGTTTTTGAAGACAAATAGGTTCCTATCTTCCAAGTTGAAAGGGTTTTTGCTGCATTTACTCACACATTTCATAGGTTGTTCTAACACTATTATGCTTCATTCAAGCCCTTCTCCATGTAATGAAATCTGCCTCCAACCACTTCACAACCACTCCCAAAACTAGTTTTAATTCCACATAATCTAAGTCCCTTCCATCATTGTTCCTTCCTTTGCTAATGCATCTGTCAAATCCATATTAGCTTCTCTATTTTTGTGTATAAAAGTGACTTTCTTTAAGACTAGTAGCAGATTCTTCAATTTGTTGCAAAGTAATCTCAAGCTCGATTGACACTCCTCTTTCCTAATTTCCACCTACACTAGAGCATTTTTGGAATCAAATTCTATTATAATGTCCATGTTCTTAATCAATAAATAATAACCTTACACAATGAATAACCTTACACCAAAAAGATGTAGAGATATATATAATGAAAAGTCAATAAAAACTATTTAAACTTTTCATAAAGAATATGACACTCTTGTTATCAGAGAAAAATATGAACTCAAACAGGTCGTGTAGAAGGCAAAGGCAACGCCATTGCCTTAGGCCTCACTTTTTTTCTTCCTTTTTATATATATATATATATTGATAGTAATTGTTTGATAAAGTTGAGTAATAAGGCCTAATTTTGTGTATAATATATATATTATTGAGATTTAATCACAGGTAATACAATCCACAAGACATAATATTAATTAGGTTTTAACATTCAAGATTCTATCTCTATGTCTTATTATCTTATTACTCCTTTGTGTATAGTGTCATAGTTAATTGTTATTTGAGGTAATCTGCATAATTAACAATTTAGAAATGAGAATGCATTTGTGCAAAAGGATAAAATAGTTGTTGGAGGTAATTAGTTAAGAATTAATTATTTTTTACACTGCCAACCAATCAAAAGTCATGGTATGGGTGACTTTTGAGGTGGTTAGGATAAAAGTCAAACATTTTAGCTCATGTCGAAATTTATGATTGGTAGATAGTGTAAAATATCTTTACATTGACAGTGCAACCAATTAAATTCTATATATATTATAGAATTTTAATATTTTCACTTCAAATTTTTTTAGCTCTCATTTCTTCTCTTTTTTTTTCTTCCTATTTCCATATTCTATTGAGAGTGAAATGTTAAAATTATTTGATTATAAAATTTTTTGAAATGATTTCGTAACTCAAAATGCTAGAAGATATAAGAAGAGTTTAATTACTATGCACTGTCAGTGTAAATTTTTTTACACTGTCAATTAATAAAAAATCATGGTATGAGTGACTTTTAAGGTAGTTAGAATAAGAGTCAAACATTTTAGCTTACGTGGCAATTTCTGATTGGTTGACTATGTAAAAAATCTTTACACTGACAATGCATACCAATAAAATCCATATAAGAATTGATAATTTATATAATATTAATCTTTTTAAAAATTTCGCTTAAGGTGCCAAAATTCCTATACACGACCCTGAACTCAAATTAGAAATAAATTGTATATTTATCTCTTATAACAAGGCCCATAGAACAACACCTAAATAGGTGGACAAATTAGTAAGCAAACTTTTGATTAACAATAATGTCATTTCTAAAAAGGAGTAGCTCCTCTAAGATGAGTTTTTTCTATAAAATAAACAAGTAAAAGTGTATCTATCATTGATTTGATAAAATAAATTGAGATTTCAAGTAGATACATTCTTATTTGCTCACTTTAGAGATAAATTCACTTTAATGAAATCATATCCCAAAAATAGAGTTTATGAGAAGTAGTAAACTCAACATGACATGACCAGGAAGATTAGTATCACACTTAAAATAACTGAGGAAAATATTGGAAGGTCCCCATTATCTATTATCCATTGGAAAACAAAACTTTGGTAAGAGTTTAATTCTATTTTAACGATTTCTCTCTATTTTTGCTAAAAGTGACTTTCTTTAAGACTAGTAGCAGATTCTTCAATTTGTTGCAAAGAAATCTCAAACTCCATGGATACTCCTCTTTCCTAATTTCCACCTACACTAGAGTATTTTTAGAATCATATTTTATTAAAACGTCCATGTTCTTAATCAATAAATAATAACCTTACACAATGAATAACCTTACACCAAAAAGATGTAGAAATATATATAATGAAAAGTCTATAAAAACTATTTAAACTTTTCATAAAGAATATGACACTTTTGTTATCAGAGAAAAATATGAACTCAAATTAAAAATAAATTGTATATTTATCTCTTAAAACAAGACCTATAGAAGAACACATAAATAAGTGGATATAGTTGTAAGCAAACTTTAGATTAACAATGTCATGTCTAAAAGGGGGAAGCTCGTCTAAGAAGAGTTTTTTCTATAAAATAAACAAGTAAGAATATATTTATCATTGATTTGATAAAATACATTGAGAGTTCAAATAGATGCACCCTTATTTGTCACTTTAGAGACAAGTTCACTTTAATGAAATCATATCCCAAAAATAGATTTATGAGAAGCAGTAATCTCAACATGACATGATGAGGAAGATTAGTATCACACTTAAATAACTGAGGAAAATATTGGAAGGTCTCCATTATCTATTATGCATTAAAAAAAATGGAAAACAAAACTTTGGTAAGAGTTTAGTTCTTTTTTAACCATTTCTCTCTTTTTTTTGGTCCAGCGGAATAAATCTAAAAATGAGAAGAATCCAAGCAATGGTGGATTTTTTTTTACTTCATGAAAATCTTTTTTTCATGGTTTAACGGTATACCCCAAATTAAATAACTTGCATATGACAATTATGCGTGGACCACATGGACACAGTATTGCAAGCACCGGAAAATGGAATCAGGATTGGGAAAAATATATGAAAATAATTATAAAAACACATGTGCAAGTTTGACTGCAAAAATGTTATTATGGACGTGTTTTGATTACTTGCTTCCACCGCACACGACCTCACCCCCAAGTTGCATATGACAATTTTGAACAGGGTGGAAAGTACCCCCACCCACATTTTTTTATCCCATCCTCATTTCCCGTAGTATTCCAAAAATTCATAAAAAAATAGTAAAAAAAATTAATTAAAATACAATAAAATAAATATATATAAAACTAAATGAAACTTAAATAATACAACAGACTTATTAATTCAAACTAATTGAAAACAAAAAGGTTGAGTTTGGTGCTTCACAGTCCATATTCTGATCCATTATATAGTTCCATTAAGTAATTGCATTATGGTCACTAGTCAATTAATTAACATTGTAAAGAATGATGAAATTTAAAGCAATAAGACAAACCCAATTAAATAAACAAAACACAATATTATATAAAAATTGGGGAAAACATCAAAGATATCAATGTATAAGATCCATCATAGATAGCCCTTGCTAAGATTAGTTCCACATAATCAAAGAAGAAGACAAATCAAGAAGCAAATCCATAATAGAAAACAGAAAGAAAACAAGAACCAGAAACCCCCTTCTGGTAAAAATGACGTTCAATATCAGAAGGGAAAACGACTTCTTGCTTCCAATCAACCTTGAATTTGCCTTATGCCTCTAAAAATTGGAGATATGCTCTCAAAATCGCAAGGTTCTCTCTAACTCCTACTTTGAGGGTATTTATATTAAAAATTGCAGCCAAAAAGTCATAATTGCTCCTGATGCATTGCACAGTCATACTTAACTATGCATAACCATGCTTAAGCCACGCACGATCGTGCACAAAATTGACGTCACATTGTGCCTAAACAACATGGGCGTGCTCCCTTGCACAAATTTGCTTCACCTTGCACAGTCGTGCTTCACCTTGCATGACCGTGTTGACCTCCTAATGTCTAAAATTTGATCATTTTCATCCAAAACCTCCAAAAATATATCGTTTTTACCAAGTTTACGCGATCATCAATAAATCTACCAATTATAAAACAATTAAAAGAAATTGAGTGAAAATCAAGCCTTAAACACTCATAAATGTAATAAAATGCACCCAATCTCCAGCAAATAAACCGGCAGAATGACCATTTATAAATGTATAGACTTTTCACTTTTTTACTTGGATTATGCTATATGATAGTGTTTCCCTCTCTATTCTATTTTTATATAATAATGATTTACACTTGAATTATTTTGTATCTTCGCTTTTAGCATTATTTCTTTTCTGGTAGAATTATTAGATATTTTAAAATATCATTTCCTCTAATTGTGCTAAAATTTTCTTTTATTGTCTATCATTTCTTCTATGTTGCCTAAAAAAGTTTCTTTGTAATATTTGTCTATCACTTTACTTGCAGTATTTGTTTGATTTATATGAAAAGGATTCAGATTGTTTTGGAGGTAAAATTTTGTTTTAAAAAACATTTTATAATAAAAAAATTATATCCATTTTTCAATGGTGGTTTCTAAAGTGAGAGAGCAAGTAAGTCCCTCACCTGTGAACCATCTTTTTTAACCCTTAGATATATTAATAAAATAATTAGATGGTTAAGATTGAAACTTGCTAATGGTTAAACATGTCAGCAAAAAAAACAAAATGATACTTTTGTCCTTACCCCTTCATCCCATCTCACTACCACCGGAAACACAGGCAAAGTTACCAAAATTCCATAGATTTCAATCACCCAAGAAAAACCACCATGTAACTCAACACATTTCCCATAACCAAACCCAGATCCAAAGTTACCTTATTGTGTGTCTACGAGTCCATGAACAGAGATGAAAGATTTTGAATTCTTTAATTAGAACAAAAAGAAGAAGAAAAGTGAAAGAAGCTTCAAGTTGAACCCATGTTAGCAGCACCTCCGGGAAATCAAAATCCAAATCCAACTTCATTTTAAATTATAAAAAGTAAAGGGAACCCAACAATAAAGAAAGCAAGTTAAGGCCAACACCGTTTTGCCTTGGTTCTGGAGTAGTGGTTTTGTTATTGGCTTCAAATTTTGTTAAATTAAAATCAAAGCCCAATTAGTGATAGCATAATTTGAATCTGATGACTTCAGCTAAGAATGCAGCACACTCGTACTGTGTTATGGACGATGCCTTCCTGTGCCAAGCTTGTGACTCTTTTGTTCACTCAGCTAATACATTGGCTCGTAGACATGAAAGACTTCGCTTGAAAATGATGGATCTGGACGCTAATGCCACCGGGCGAGCTTGACGTGGCGGAGGTCCGATGTAGGGAGAGGAGGAGCAGGTGGAGCGTGAGCGGTGGCCAGATCTGAGTGGTAAAGGGATCTGGGTTGCAAGCCTCAACTCCACCAACCATCGTGACCACTGGATCTATCGTGCTGTGTCGCCACACTGATGAATCTGCAATGCCAGTAAGGGGTGGCGGAGTAGGAGTTCTACTTGCTACTTGGTGTGGTTGCTAAAACCTTCTTGGGTTGGAGTGCTAAAACCCTTGAATCTGATTGATATATCTGATATTAGTGGTGTATCCACATGATGTATACTTGCTGAGACAGTGATGCTAGCGTTTTTTCTTAACAAAACAATATATTATTTGCTATCACCACAACAATTACAAGGCCAATGGGTCGACATAACACAGATGTTAGCCACTTAGTCAATGTAATCAAACAATTTCTTATAGGGCGACATGCACCACGTTCTATAGCTTGACAATCCACACCCCAAGTTTCAGAGAGTGGCATGCAATAGGAAATCTTTCAATCTCCTCGGATGTAATTTGCTTATACTCCATCACAACAACAGGAGTCTCAATAGAATTTTGACCTTCGTCATCACTCTTTCGCTAACAGTGAAGATGATTTAATTAGCAATATGTTTAGTGTGAATGTTAGAACCCCAGAGTCAGCTAATGCTTATTTGCAAAACCTGTACTCGTTTGATGTTCCATCATTTTCCCACCTTTTTAGTGCTTGTTTTTTTCTAAACCAAAAATGGGTAACTTTAGAGATGTCCAGCCAAATCAAACCACTGGTTTTTATTTAAACGAAACTAAAGCAAGATGACCCACTCCACAATGATAATGAACAATAAAGTTGGGGTAAACAACGTCATCATTCTCCACGGTGTGAGACTAGCTAGTCATCATTTAGGAGATTAAATTTGGTATGTTTTTTATTAGCCTTGCATTAAAATTTTAGTATTAATATTGAAATTTTATATATATATATATATATATATATATATATATATATATATATATTAGATTGTATTTTATTTTCTAATGAAAATTTATTGTTACATTAATTATGTAATAATATATATTAATTAAAAAATTTATTGTATAGTAACAAATATAAATTAATTTTTAAAGTAATAAAAAAAATTATCACTTTTTTACACTAATAAATCATAATTTAAATCTTAAAACCTAAAACATAATTCAATTTCGAAAATAACAAAGAAGAAAAAGTTAGAAGGGAAATCGGTTTTTGAGTTGTTGACTTCCCTATAAGAAAAAAAAGTGTTATGAAGGGAAGTCGGTTAGCCATTGTCAACTTTGCAAAAGGGAAAATGATGCGTAGAATGAGAAATAAATTGAGTGAAATTAGGGCTGGTACAACATCTATTGAAGCCTAAAATAAATTCTGTGGTGAGATCTTTTTAAAAAATTAAATTATTAATTATTTTATACACAATGAGAAGTTGATCCCTAGACCTTGCAATTCATTGTAAGTTTTTATATTAAATGGACTAACTTATGTTTATTAATTTATGAAACATATCAAAATGATAATATAAAAAAAATATAGAGTGAGCTTTTCTTTAAAGAAAAATTTGCTTTTTTGAGAAACTTAAAACAAGGGCTTCACTTGCTTTACCCTTAAGCTGAGCCTGAGTGAGATATGTATTGTAGGAAATAATTTCTTTTTTGGTATATTTTAATATTTTTACCACAAATTTTTCCTTCAAACATCATTTTAACTATTAGGAAAGATTAATTATATCTCTAATGCTATGTTTGTTTTGAACTTTTGAGAAAAAAGAGAAGAAAAGAAAAAGAGAGGAAGAAAAAATTGGAGAAAAATGCATTTTCTCTTGTTTGGTCAACAAATTAAAATGGAAGAAAAGAGTTTAATTGTTATATTCTGACATTGTAAAACTCTTTTACACATACATCCAATCATAAATTGGTACATAATAAAAATATTTGACTCTTATCCTAACTACCTTAAAAGTCACTCATACCGTATTTGATGATATACATAATAATTAAACTCAAGAAATAATTTATGGGTTCCATATCAAAAAAAGTTTTCCTTTGAAATTGGCAAGAAACTAGGGAGACCGAGGAGAGAAAAATGTGAAAAGACAAACACTCTTGATCTTATTACATCTCTTTTTTTTTTTACCTAATGTTATTTATGTCATTTCACTAATATGTGTTTTTCTCAGTTTCTACACAATCGAATAAGAAGAGAAAACAGTTTCAGTTTTCTTTCATTTTATCTAGAGTAAATTGTCAGTTCAGTCCCTGAAAACATTTAAATTACGAAAAAGTCGCTCAATATTAATTTCGTTAGTCAAGTTAGTCTCTAACTAACGAAATTAACATTGAGGGATTAACTTGACTAACAAAATTAATATTGAGGGACTTTTTCATAATTTAACTATTTTCAGGAACTGAATTGATAGCGGTTTATACTTTCAGTAACCAAAATGATGATTTACTTATCTACTCTCCTATCAAACAACTAAACAACCATCCTATTTTCTACTTCTTTTTTTTTTTTACTGTGCTTCCCTATTTTCCTTCCATTTTATTTCCTCCCGTTTTCTTTTAAAAGCAAACGAAGTGTAAATTCAATTCAATTTTGTTAAAAAATACCACATTTTATAATTTTATTTTATACCTCTAAATATATCTTTAGCCTCCTCCCTCTTGGTCTGCTGGTGCCCTTCAAAGACATAAACATAGAAGATAGAAATCCTATCCATTCGCAGCAGCAGCCACAACAAGTGACCGACCAAGACACAATGAAAACCAAAGCTGATGCTGACTCCTTCTGGACTTGGAATGGCAACAACACCAACAACAACGAACAAGACCAATTCCCAATAACTAAGTTCCTCGGAAACAAACCCAACAAACTTCAAACATCAGTGTTGGGTCCTGGTTTTGGTGCTGGGATCGGATGTGGTGCTGGACTAGGGTTAGGTTTGGTTGGTGGCTTTGGATATGGAGGTTGGCCTTTCAACCATCTCAACTTTGTTTTCGGTTTAGGAATGGGTTGTGGGCTTGGTCTTGGATTCGGGTTCGGTCAAGGAATCGGTTACAATTTTGATCTCAGCACCCGTAAGTCTAGAAAATCCAAGAAAAATTTCTCAGATTCCAACAAAACCATTGTCATTCAGATATGATATGGTTTAGCAAAGTTTTCGTAACTTTTATTGTTGCAATTTTTATTTTGGCTTTGTTTCACATGTTCTTTCTTTCTTGTTCTTATACATGAGTTTTGTTTCTGCTTATGTTATTTCATTATCAAATTGCTGTAAAAAATATATATATATATAAAGTTGACACATCTAATAACTGCAACAGCACACCAAATTTAAAAATAAAAATATTCGTTTGAAGTGATTTTGATACACTTTATTAAATTGAGACTTTATTTGTTCACTATAAAAATAATTTCACTTTTTGTTCTGAGACTATGTTTATCTAAAAGTCACTCTGAATCACCATTAATTCCACTCCAGTCACAAAGACCCGGTTAAAGAAATAAAACTTTTTAGGTGCCTATTTTTTTTTTTCAGAGAGAACATAGGTGATGTTTTTTAGGTGTCTATGTATTATTTTTCAATGAAATTAGGATACTTGTAACAGCTATTACACATGTGATACCTTCATTATTAAATTGTTACATATATTGTTCTCATTATAAAATAGCATCATACATATTTATAGAACATGCACCTAAGTTTTGTTCCATTCACAATAATCGAGTCTACGAATTTTTTTTCCCAAGAAAAATGTACTCCTTGTAACAATGCTTGCAAAGGAAGATTTGAAGCAGGGCTTTAAGCTGAAAGTGGGAGATGGTAAGCTGTGTTTCTTGTATGAGAATTGGGTAGATGCTGGTTTGCTTTGCAGTATGGTTGATGTGGTCAATATTCAAGACTCTGATCTCCAATTCACAGATGTTTGGTCAGTAGAGGATGGAGTTGGATTTGGAGGGTGAAGGCACCTAAGAAGAGTATATATTCAATTTGGTCCCTGAAATTATAGGATCATATCAATTTAGTCCTCCACATTATCAATATTTTAAAATGACTCTTGAAATTTCAAAATGTATCAAATGCATCCCTAACATTATTCATTTAGTTTCAAATGCATCCCTGACATTATCAACTTAATGTCATTATAGTCCATGTAAATATCAACGAAGGGACGAATCTGATTAACTTTATGCAATTTCAGGGATTATTTTGAAATATTGATAATGTGAGGGACTAAGTTAATATGACCCTATAATTTCAGGTACCAAATTAGATATTTACTCCACCTAAGAATTAGGCTATGTAGGGATTGCTGACTATTTGCATCTGGGGCTGTTGGCTATCTATTATGGTCTCAAGTTGGCGTGGGACGGATGTTAAGAAAGTGGAGTTATGGAAGCATTTTTGCTGATGCAGAATTCTCCCACCTCCTTTCATATTTAGGCTACAATTATCATGGCTGCTGAAGAGCTGCAGTTTACGATTGGGAGGTTATTTTTTCTAAAACTATCCGCAAGGAAAATCAATGTGCTAAAATGGGTGCTAACAAGGGTGTTGCTGGTTTATCTATCCTTCACGAGGCACTCCAAGATTTGGCTACATTGTTGTAATATATATTTTTTATTAGTATTTTGCGTCACGACAAAATAACTTTTGGCTAATATTTCCTGCGGTTGAAACTGAACTGCACGGGATCCATTTTCATCCAGGTCGAGTTACTTCAAATTTCAAGAATCAAGCCCAAGCTTCCATAGCTTTTTTAGTCATGGGCTTATCACCTAATTTATTTAAAATCTAGTCTGATCTAATCTGTTTAATAAAAAGATCTGGTCAAAACTTTTTAAAAAGTCTAAATACATAAAGAGGTCATGCGAAGGTTTTAAAAAACTCTATTAGGCTTATCAAATCGACCTATTTAACATACATATGTAATATATAATACTATAATATATTATATATTATTTATAATATTTATAACATTTGAAAGTAAAAGTCCAGTGACATATTTAAATATAGAGGTCTACTTGCATATTTATTGGTAAAGGCCTAACGACCTATTTATTAGTATAGACCTATACACCTCTTTATCATTAAAGGTTTACAAGCCTATTTACAAATGAATGCCAATGACCTATTTATAGGTGGAGATATATTTAAAAGTCTTGTTGAAAAATAATTTTTAAAATAGGCTTCTAGACCAAACCAGACTTTGAAGTAGGTCATGTCAGGTATTAAAAATTGGCCTATATCAAGCTAATAGGTTAGACTCAGGCCTTGAGATTGAAACACAGATCAGGCTCTCGGCCTAGCCTATTCCCACCCCTACTTTCAAATAAAAGAGCTTTGCCCCATATTCTTGTGGTGTTGTATTTGTATAGACAACAAGAATAATGGGGTTACGCTGCAGCACAGGATTCAGCACCTATAATCGATTCAAACTTTAACGTGTACTCCCCAAATCTAACTTTATAAACAAGTTTTCAATGATGGTAGTGACTATTTGAGTAGAAAACAATTATTCTGCACAATCATGTGTCAGTTTAAGTGTGTGTTTGGAAACATGGTGAATACCAGCGGAATCACTTTTCCACCATGAAAGCTACTCCCAGTAGCTTTCTGGAAAAAGCACTTTAAAACCGTCAACTATCTACAGTAGATTTTTCAAACACACACTTATATCCTGGTTTAATCCTAGGATAGGAAAACTATCTGATTTAAAAAGAGCAAGATCACTTGATGGACAAATTTTATCTTCTTCCAGATTCAATTTCATCCAATGTTGAAGTATGATCCCGTGATAAAGATAACCCCATTACATTAAGACTAATAAATGCAAGTTATACAAATATCAATAAATTTATTAGACTGTTTGTCCATCCGCCTCTGCCAATTCTGCTTGGGTAAGAAAATGTTTGAGACAGGTTATACACTCATATATATATCTTCACGGAGTCAATAATGTAATCTAAGCCAGAAGAATCTCATTTAGTTATTCAATAAAATCTTAATTAAATTGTATTGTATAATGTATACCTCTTCATACTTTGTGCCTATCAATGGAAAATTAATCAATGAAAAACGAGCACCAGTCACAGCAGAGATCCCCAGCCTTCTGCTTGATAAATACTAGGTAGCCTCGAAGAAAGCAATTTCAGGGACAAATATCATAAATACCCTGATTTGCTTCGCTTCTCTTAAAACTTTTAACCTTTCTGTGGTTTTAAAGACAAGTGATATCTAGTAAATAAGCAAAGCTGCAAAATATCCAAATTGGAAACCTAGCAAATTGTCTCTATGAGTAACACATAAGTACATAACCATCTTAAATGTTCCTGAAATTTTAAATCTATTTACATGAATCCTCGCACCTCCGGCTACATATGCAAGAGCATGTATCCATCACAAACAGTAAAAACATTCAAACACCAATTAGGTTCAGGATTTAGGAAAATCACCACAAAACAAGACGAACAATTGAATTTAATCTACACTGCTAAGCTTCAAAGTTAACTAGTTAAGCCAAAATCAAAAAGGGGGCCAATAGGGGAATAAAGCATCAGCTGACATGAATCACAATTCTCATCAAAGAGATATATAGGTTCAAAAGAGTTATGAACCCAGGCCAATAATTCATTTGAATATAAGTGAACTTCTATAACTCAAAAAACAAAGCATGCATGCATTAACTTAAACTCCTCATACCAAGATCATAGCATATAGAACTAAAGGCACACAATATTGTACAGATACTGGTGTTAACTGCTAATATCAACCATATACGCTGTGAAAACAATGTGATACAACTGCTTAAACTTCCAATGTTATAGATAACCTTATAATTGGCTCTTACATGGAAACGACCATTGACCTATTCTGAATATGATTTTGCATCTTAGAGTTCTCTCACAAGAGACTCTATTGAAACAATTCTATCATCAGACAAGCATGGCATGAGAACATTACAATATGCATTATGGATCAACCATTGAAACTCATGCCATAAGCCACTTTACTTAATAAAGAAACATCATAGAAAAGTAATTTGGTTTTCTTAGCCAGCAGAAATCATTTTCTTCTAAGGGTGCTTTTGGAAGATCTTATAGAGAGCTTATGAGAATAACTTATGGAAATAAACTTATGCAAATAATTTATGAGCTTCTCATAAGCTCTTTTTAGCGTATTCCATAAGCTTGTCAGAGAAGCTTATGAAAATAAGCTATTATAGTTGTGAACAATTTGGCGCCCACCGTGGGGCTCTGGTAAAACTCTTCCTTCGGGAACGACAAGTCATACTAGGGCTCGGGAATCACAGCTCCCCGCCGAGCATGATTTTCAATCGTTATAGCACAATCCAAGATGACCAAAGAGTACCGACTTGGAGACAAGCCAACAGGTGGATGATTTCCATTACGTGAAGTTCGAAGGCAGAAACCGAGTTTAAGAGGAGCATGAGTATGTGGAAGATCGAATCTTTATGCATGAAACATACTCATATTGTAATTGATATAAGAACTTAAAATGAAACATAGTCATTAATTCATGAACTTCATCAGTTACAACAAAATGTCCCCTTTAATGAACCTCAACTTTACCTCTTGTGACAAGATGTCCCCCATGATGAACTCCAGCTTTAAAATATTCATCCATTATGTCAGCAACCACCAAACAACAAAACTACAAAAATGCAAAACAAACAAAGAAAAACCACCATTATGTCAATAACCCAATAAAGAATGATATGAATGAGACCACCAAACCCTAAATCAAAACCCAAAAACACACACAACCAGGGGACCACAACAGAGTCAGAATGCCCTTTTTCCCAACAAAAGAAATCCCACAAACATAAAAAAACAAGCAACCCCACCATTACCCACACAAAACCCCATTATGGTAACAACATGCAACAAAAAAAATACAAAAAAAGGAAAAAATACGTAAACATACCTTATCTGATGACCAAACGGAATGGACAAGCTCAACCTTTCTCTTCTTCTTCCTTTCCTTTGCAATGGCCTTCTTCCTATTCCCCTCCATTTTGCAACGAAACTTTTCATCTTTTTCCCTCCAGATGTCTCCCACAAATAAAGGACCAATTAAATTTCTAAAATTGATTAAGGTGAAAGGCATTTATGATTTATGTGTGTGAAACGACGCAATTTAACTTCACATGCCACGTAGGATGAGTAAACGGAGTTACTAGCAAATTATAAGTTTCCGTCAATAGATTTAACTGAGATGACGAAAATAACGAGTTTGTGTAACATTAGAGATATAAAGAACCAAAATGATCTTTTTAAAAGATAAATGATCAAAATGAATCTTAATTAAAACATAAAAAATCAAAAGTATGTTTTAACCATTAATAATTAAAAAAATTATCCAAAAAATGTGCACTACATATGCAACAATTATTTAATTTTGCTCACACTAAGGGAATGAAATTGCACATTATTTGGCTAAGGTGGGTGCTAACATGGGTGTTGCTGGTTTATCTATCCTTCACGAGGCACTTAAAGATTTGCGTACATTGCTGTTGTAATATATATTTTTTATTAATATTTTGCATCACGACAAAACTATTGGCTAATATTTCCTGCGGTTGAAACTGAACTGCACGGGATCCATTTTTCATCAAGGTTGAGTTATTTCAAATTTCAAGAATCAAGCCCAGGCTGCCATAGCTCTTATCCCCTCTTCCTTTTCGTCTTTCTATCTTTTTTTGTGCCTTTAAGCATTCTTTCAAATAAAAGTGCTTTGCCCCATCTTGTGGTGCTGTATTTGTGTAGACAACAAGAACAATGGGGCAACGGTGCAGCACAGGATTCAGCATCTATAATCGATTCAAACTTTAACGTGTACTCCCAAATCTAACTTTATAAACAAGTTTTCAAAGATAGTAGTGACTATATGAGTAGAAAACAATTATTCAGCACAACCGTGTGTCAGTTTAAGTGTGTTTGGAAACATGGTGAAAACTACTTATAGTAGCTTCTGGTAAAAACACTTTAAGATCTTCAACTAAGGGTTTCCAAACACACTTACATCCTGGTTTCATCCTAGGATATGAAAACTATCTGATTTGATCACTTGATGTACAAATTTTATCTTCTTCTTCCAGATTCAATTTCATCCAATGTTGAACTATGATCCCGTGATAAAGATAACCCCATACACCCATGGCAACTTTGTCCCTCTTGGTTCTCAACCTGAGCCTCTGTTAACTGGGTTTGACCACTAGTTTGAGCATTAGGAACTTGTGTCATACCTCGTGATTCTTCCAACATCCTAAAATAAGCATAAGGTCCCCAGCCTGCAGAGTAAAACAATATATCTAGAGCATCAGGTGGTTAGAAGCATACTTCATAACAGATACAAACTTATAAGCTTGGTAATTATTGACGGGAAATAATTTAGAGTCATGATTAATGGTTTACAAAGAATAAAAGCTTGACTTTAAATGGACTTTAAAACATGAACTAATTTCTATTCTCAACCCTGTTTCTTTCCCATCCCTAGCAATGAGTGTAAATTCTGACCCATACTAAGGGTGCATTTAAAAGAGCTTATAAAAATAGTTCATGAAGAGAAACTTATACAAATAAGTTATGAAAATAGTTTATGATATTTCCATAAGCTCTTTTTAACTTATTTCAATAAGCTTGTCAGAGAAGCTTATGAAAATAAACTGTGTTTAGCTTATTTAAAAAAAAGCTTATTGCATAAACGTTTAATTAAGCTATTTACCCAAACGCATCCTAAATATGAGAAGCAACAGTGCTCAATTGGTCATTTCCCCCTTATTATAATACAAACATGTAAAAGCCCCAACGAAATAGCTAACAATGTTGACAAAATTCTTTGTACTGATGACTCTCATACCTAGATATAAGGTTGGTTTAAATACATATCTAGAGTCTAAACCTCAACCTATTTCGAAAGGGAAAGATGTATCAGGTGCAAAGATCAAAGCATATGTGAACAAAATCTAAATCTATCCCCTCTTATTAAAATGAGTTTCCCAAAGGAATTTGACCAACAAAGACAACCTGCCAATGCACACAGACGACCATATAAACAAGCATGTGCCAGAAAACTATATTATATAATAAATCATCTAATATAATCTGCACTGAAGCATACCTTCAGAATGATAAGGAGGAGGAAAAAACTGCAAATAGCAAAACGTTGCTACTGTAAGCCCTGAAAGAAGAATTTTTATATAGTCAGACAAGTCAAGAACCAAGAACAGTGCAAAGTTTTGCAACATGGCCAGCCCGATCAAATACTAAAGATAGACCAACCTAAAAGACCTCCAGCAAACACATCCTGCCAGTGGTGCCAGTAGTCATCAACTCGAGAAATGCCAACAAGTGATGCAAAAAGTAGTGGTAGAAAAACAATGCAAAGTTTTGCAACATGGCCAGCACGATCAAATACTTTTATTTTTCCGGATAAGTACAATGATAAAAACCCCAGACCAGCAAATGACCCTGCACATAAATTTGAATTATTTGAGGCAAACAACCGACGAACATGTTTTGAATAAGTTAACTAATTCCACCATCCATTTCTCTTGAAACTAAATTACAGTAAAGTATAAGCATGACAAAAGCAGTCTTTTTTGTAGACATCGGTGTAATCAGCATATAAAAATAAATGCTACATACCTGAAGTATGGCCGCTTGGGAAACTCTTATGTCCTTCCTTTATGACATTCTTGTCACCATTGCATATGACATTTCCCCAAGTATCATAAACCTAACAAGAAGCCGTCAATCATTAAATATGGCTGCTCTTATAAATCAGCATAATTGATGATATAAATTTGCCTGTACCGGAAGAGAAAGCCTTTCACACAAACAAGAATTAAAAACCAAAAAAATTCAAGGAAGACATACATCCTTTCCATCTGGAAAACATCTCCAAAAGAAGTCCGGTCGAGGTCGACCTACCGCATTTTTTATTGCATCAGTAATTACTGCTGTTACTAAAATGGAGAACAATAGACCTGCACCAGCAAACAATTTCCTGTCATTGTCTGCAAGTGTTTCATTTTAGCAAATAGAATGATATGCTTCTTAGCAATTTGACAAATGAGGGGCATGTACAAATTAATACCCAGTATGGCATGATGAAGATCATAGACATCTCTCCTTCGGATATAGACAACAAGAAAGATCAGCATAGGCAATAAAATTGCATATATCTAACCATGAAAAAAAATAGTAAATGACAAGATAACCTTGTTAGTGTAATTATTCAAGAGAAATATTTGTGCATGTTATATCTGAAACAGTAAACTTACAGGAACAGACCAAGCAGGAACTGTATTACTCTTCAGGGGAAATTTCAGATCAGTCATCATATCCTTCCCCACAAAGCGATAGAAAGGATGGATAATGTATAGAATGATCTCAATCAACACAAGAAGCAAGAGTATGAGCCAATCATGCTTGTGTGTTCTCGCAACTGCATATCCATGAGAACTCACAGTATGTGAACCAAGCTGGACTTCCCTCATCGTGAATTCCTAGAGCAAACAAAAACCACAATTGAGATTAGGAGTAGACAGAAATGAACTTTCATTCCTCTCATAAACACTAATAGATGCCATCACGTCTATATAACAAAAGCAGAGCACCAAAATTAATAAGAGTTCTCCCTACCAAAATTAATAGGAGTGCTCCCTAGCAAAATTTTCTATTGTTGGCATTATGCTGTATATAGCTGACCCCAGTGTAATAGGATACTGGGCCTAAATGCTGTGAAGGCTGGGCCCAAACACTAATTAGGAGGGAAAAGCATGTAATGAGGGGGTGAGGAGAGGAGAGAAAGTTAGTCAGGTGAGAGAGAAAACAGATCTTAGAGATCTTCTCCTTGCTAGGAGCATCTTGCTCTTACAATTCCTGTATTTTCCTTCCATTTCCCACATTAATACAGTCTTCATTTAAATAGGAATTGAATCCTATCATAGTGGGAAAGGCTTTGTTGTTGTTGGTATTATGTTGACAAGGGTAATGCAATTAACAACAGGTTAATGCAATTAACAACCTAACAGATATGTTCCATGAACATAATGTGAATTAGAATATTTAAAGAAAAGAGGGGAGTCCATCAAGAGGGGTTCCACAGAAAAGACAGTATGGTAGAGTTAGACGAGGAACTCTGGCTAATAAAAACAATAAGCATTTCAAAAGTTGCTTAAGTCCTATCTCTGAACCAAGGAGCTCAAAGAATATTGCAAACATCCTGATTCAACTATAAGCTGCTAAATTTACAGCATTTTTAAACTGCTGACAGAAAAAAGTATAGAGAAAAGACTAATAAATACAAGTTATACAGACATCAATAAATTTATTAGACTGTATGTCAATCCCTCTGCCAATTCTGCTTGTGTAAGAAAATGCTTGAGACAGGTTATACACTCATACATATATCTTCCCGGAGCCAATAATGTAATGGCTAAGCCAGAAGAATCTCATTTAGTTATTCAATAAAAATCTTAATTAAATTGTATTGTAGAATGTATACCTCTTCATACTTTGTGCCTATCAATGGAAAATTAATCGATGAAAAGCGAGCACCAGTCACAGCAGAGATCCCCAGCCTCCTGCTTGATAAATCCTAGGTAACCCCGAAGAAAGCAATTTCAGGGACAAATATCATAAATACCCTGATTTGCTTTGCTTCTCTTAAAACTTTTAGCCTTTCTGTGGTTTTAAAGACAGGTGATATCTAGTAAATTAAGCAAAGCTGAAAAAATCCAAATTTGAAACCTGGCAAATCCACTATGTGTAACAAGTAACCATCTTAAATGTTCCTGAAATTTTAAATCTAGAGTAAAGACCCAAATTGGTCCTTGATAAAAAACCACGGTGACATTTTGGTCCATGAGAAATGAAAATACCAATTTGGTCCTCAAAAATATAAAATGCGGGTCAAATTGATCATTTTTAGGATAATTTTTTGGGATATTTTGGTCCTTGTCAGGGTCTATTTTGACCTACATTTTACATTCTTGAGGACCAAATTAGTATTTTTCATTTTTCAGGGACAAAAATGTCACCGTGATTTTTTGTCGATGACCAATTTGGATATTTACTCTTATAAATGTATTCACATGAATCCCAACATCTCTGGCTACATATGCAAAAGCATGTATCCATCACAAATAGTAAAAACATTCAAACACCAATTAGGTTCATGATTCAGGAAAATCACCACAGAACAAGACGTACAATTGAATTTAATCTACACTGGTAAGCTTCAAAGTTAACTAGTTAAGCCAATCAATCAAAAAGGGGCCAATACGGGAATAAAGCATCAGCTGACATGCATCACAATTCTCATGAAAGAGACAGATAAGTTCAAACGAGTTATGAGGCCAAGCCAATAATTCATTTGAAATTAAGTGAACTTCTATAACTCAAAAAACAAAGCATGCCTGCATTAACTTAAACTCCTCATACCAAGATCATAGCATATAGAACTTAAGGCACACAATATTATACAGATACTTGTGTTAACTGCTAACATCAGCCATATATGCTGTGAAACCAATGTGATAAAACTGCTCAAACTTCCAAAGTTATAGATAACCTTATAATTGGCTCCTACATGGAAATGACCATTGACCTGTTCTGAATATGATTTTGCATATTACAGTTCTCTCACAAGAGACTCTATTGAAACAATTCTTTCATCAAACAAGCATGGCATGAGAACATTACAACATGCATTCTGGATCAACCATTGAAACTCATACCATAAGCCACTTTACTTAGGCCCCGTTTGGATAGCACAGCTTACAGCTATTAGAGCTTCATTGTTGATATAAGTGCTTTTATGTAAAATAAAACAGTATTTAGGTAAGCTTAAATAAGTAACTTATTAACCCCCAAAAGCTATTTTTGACTTATTTTGAGAAGCCAATTTTTTTAGTCTACTGAAAAGTCTTATGTGAAAGCTTATACGAGAAGCTGTTTTCATATTTTATAGGTCAATTATATCCCTATAATAATTTAAAATTACATCAAAACCAACCATTCCATCTTCTTCTCTCAAGTTTATAGATTTTAAAAGCGCTTCTTCGAGTATGTATCCAAACACTAAATAACTTAATTTAAAAGAAGTTTAATATATAAAAGCTTTTCACAAAGCCCTTATAATCTAAAGGCTTAAATAAGCTGTTTATCCAAATGGGGGCCATAATAAAGAAACATCATAGAGAAGTAATTAGGTTTTCTTAGCCAACAGAAATCATTTTCTTCTGAGGGTGCGTTTAGAAGAACTTATAAAGAGTCTATGAGAATAACTTATGGAAATAAACTTATGCAAATAATTTATGAAAATAGTTTATGACATTCTCATTAGCTCTTTTTTAGCTTATTTCCATAAACTTGTTAGAGAAGCTTATGAAAATAAGTTATTTTTAACTTATTTGAAAAAAAGTCTATTGAATAAGCGTTTAATTACGCTGTTTACCATTAGATGATTACATGTGAAACTACAACACTTCACTTTTAGACTTGTGGTATGTACTCATGACACCAGTGTCGAGAGAAAGGTAACATGAATGTATACTCTTAAAATTTTTGGACCTAACTTAACCCAAAAACCGTCTTGTAGAGTGAAGAGTGTTGAAGCTTTACTAGATCTTACTATTTAAGATTTTACTAGGCAATATCTCTGATCAAGGTGGAACTTGGATTTTCCCCTATATATGTGAGAGTGGAGAACAAAGTTGGAAGAGAAGGAAGTATGCATAATAAGCCACTGACCTGAAAACGGGTCCTAATATAGTTGAAACGAATGAAGGGTCTTAAATCCCACCAAGCCATTTTTTGAAGCGACGAAAACCATTCAAAGAAGTAGAAAGAGAGCGTGTGAATTGAATATCAAATGCGACCTGGAAAAGAAGTAAGAGCTAAAACGGTTGTAGAGAAAAGCAAAGCAAAGGGGATATTTCGAGTTGTGTTCACACGAGAAAAGACTAGAGAGAGAGATTCAGAACCATAAGCGGTGAAGTGTAATGCCACTCACTACTTTTGTTTGGCTTTGAAAACTTGGATTCTGATGGGACCATTAGACAAATACACATCAACACACACACACACATATATATAAAAGTAAAATAAATTTAACTTCACATGTACTAAAAAAAATTAATTATAATAAAAAATAAATTATAATTACTGAAGTATAATTTCTTAGGGGTGTATAATGTTCTTAGAAGTTATATCTTGAGAATATATAATATTCTTGAAAAAATAAAAAAACCAATGAACCAAATGGTATTTTTGAAACACTAACATTAAATGAGATTGATTTGATTGATTTTTGCTTATATTTGAGTCCAAAAAATTTAGGAATTTTTTTTGCTTATATATAGATCCAAAGGGAGTATTGCTATGGCTGAGCCAATAATTATGACGACCGTCGAGTTTTTAAAAAATGAGTTTAACTGCAACGTACTTTTCAACACGATGTTGCACTCAATCAATCAGAAATCATGTTTTGAATAATTTTTAAGATAGTTAAAATAAAAATCAATCGTTTTTATTGATGTATCGATTTTTGATTGGTTTATGGTATAAAAATTGTTATATTGTCCATGAATAAAAAATATGAATAAAATAATTTATATTGCACAGAGTTATGCTAAAGTGAATTGAGTTTTTAACTCTTCCAATGATAAGGTGTGTGTTCGGATTTCCATAGGCATAATCAAATCGAAGTTTGTAATGGCATAAGTGTAATAAAATCATCATCCAATATAAAAAGAAATTTTTTTTTGCTTTTTACAAACTTAAGTTTCAAATGGAAATACAAACACACCCAAAAATTGTCGGATCCAAATTCTTTCCAATTAAGGAATCCCTAAAGTCTTTAGAGTCACTTAATCTAATGGTTAGGAATTTATAAAGTTAATAACATTTGTCAAATACAAAAGGATGTATGACTAGGATCTCATGTAACTAATTTTTTACCGGATAGAATCCATTTTCACAATTCACACATAAGCTCTCTTTAGAATACTTGTATTGTATCCTAAATATCATTTTAAGGAGAATATCAAAAAAAAATCATTTTAAGGAAGCGTGTATTATTCTATAAGAATAATTAATCATACTTATCTGCAACACACTGTTTAAAATGAGCATCTTATTTTGACTAGAGTGCTAAAAATTGATTTTGTTATTGCATGTTTAGATGAGGTTAATTTGTCTTTGTCTTTGAGGTAGTGAGGTTAATTTGTCTTAACGATATTGATTAAAAAATAAAAAACAAAAATTTATTATTGAAAAATGGTTCATTAAACATTTGATGTAGTTTTTATTTAGTTTTTAAAAAATACTTATTTTTATTGAAATCTTTAATCAATATCGTTAAGACAAATTAACCTCACTACCTCAAAGACAAAGACAAATTAACCTCATCTAAACATGCAATAACAAAATCGAAAAAAAATTCAATCCAACCTGATTTGAATCTTTGATGAGCTGAGTTGGCTCATTGGCCATAGCTTGGATTTTCTATTTTTGAGTCCGGTACAATAAAGTTATTTTACAAAAGAGAAATACGATGGCACCTAGAAGTTTCTTTCCCCGAGATCAAAATAAGCAATGATGGTGCAAGTAAATTTTCTAGGTGTAGTCCCTCCCTTTCCAATGAACCCCACCACCTTTTTTTTTTGTTTTTACTTGGGTCACATTCAATATATTCGTGCCTGTTTAAATTATTATTTGTAATACGAAAAATAAGTTTACAAGGATACGTTATGTTTTTTTATTACGGTGACCTAACCTGATTTTGGAATGAGGAAACACAGCCTTCATCTTTGGACTCTCCAGTATGTTGTGTTTACACAAAAATACTAATGTTAAGCAAATAAAAATTTATTAAAATTTAAACAAAAAGTAACAAGATTCAAAGGTGATTGTTGGATGAAATAAAATAGGGACTATTCATCCATTCACAGATTAACAAGTATTCTAGATAAATTTGCGGTAAACTATTATGATTGTCTAACCATTTTTCTAAAAAAAAATTACACTAGCAATTGGACAAAGTTTGGGAGATGAAAACTTTTAGGCAAACTTATTGTTTTGGTTCCTTATTTTAACTATTTTTTTTCAATTTGGTCCCTTAATTTTTTTTAATGACAAATAAGTCCTCTATTGTTACAAACATTAACAACATTGGCATAAACATTAGTAAACACCGCCTCAATCAGTCCTGCGTGTCCGTTAAGTATCCCACATCATACTGACATGGTGTTGGCTTAGTGGCTTGGCCAAAACAATGTCATTTTGGCTACTTCAGATAAGTGTTTAAGTAAAGTAGATGTAAACCAAGTTTTGTAGCTATGGTTGTAGAGAAGAAGATTGAGAATCATGAAATCTAGGTCACCATTTAAGAGGGAAGAAGATAACCTATATACCTCCAATGGTAACAATCAGGTCACCAACCACTTAATACGTTAGTTATGGAGTTAACGAATACGTTTAACGGAGTTGTACGGAGAGTAATACTTAGGCCAATATTGTTAACGTTTGTAAACATAAGAGATTAGTTTGTTATAAAAAAAAGTTAAGGGACCAAATCGAACAAAACAATTAACTTAAGGGACTAAAAAAGTAATTTTGCCAAACTTTTATCATTTTAGTACAATGATGATAAAAATGGATTGGGATCCTATCCATTTCTCAAAAGAAATGGAGGATTTCATTTAGAAAAGAGATAGAAAGAAAGGTTTTTAATGATTTAAATATTTTTAAATGATAAAAAAAGTTTGAGACACAAATCTCTCATTTGTATCTATTTCTCCTCTAAATGAAGTCTCTATTTCTTTTGAGAAATAAAGAGGATCCAATATAAAAATACTAATATATACTGAGATAAGTACACATTTAGTAAATAGTAAAGAGGACACACATTGTCTCATTGAGTCAACTTTGTTTGTTAAATTATAGGACAATGTATGGACTTAAATTACTATTACTGCAATAAAGTGCGCCATTTTCCCTTTCTCTTCTCCCAGGTACCATGAACTAGTTAAGTATAATCTTTTTTATTTAATGTGTTGCATGTATTGTTATTTTTTTCCTTTTAATTTTTTAGACAAGTATTTTTATCTTTTACATTTAGATGGGATGAAAATATGTATTTTTTGTTGGGACTGAAACACTCAAGGCTCACACACACACTTGCAAAGAGTATAGAAGATTGAATACTGAATTGCCTCACTTTATATTCATCACTATTAATGTCACTTACAATTTGCTACTTATATAGGCTAGTCCCACATTGCTCACACTAGCAGCTATAGCCTTAACAACTAACCAACTAACTAAACCTCTAACAACTATAACAGAATACCCAAAAAACAAGTGTATATACTTGGATTACAATACAACATTACAACACACCCTCTAATCCAATGTATCTATACACACTCCATTCAACATTTTCCTCAACTCCTTAAACCTTTCAGGTTTCATAGGCTTAGTCAATATATCAGCTTCTTGAACCTTTGACCTGTAGAAACTTAACACAAGTTTTCCCTTGTTGACTTGATCTCTCAAAAAGTGATACTTTGTTTCAATATGTTTGCTTCTCCCATGAGCTACCGGATTCTTTGCCAAGCATATAGTTGATTTGTTGTCAACCATCAGTTGCAGTCTACTCTCAGCTCCTGCTTGAATCTCTGCTAGTAGTGATTGGAGCCATAAGGCTTGACAAGCTGCATAGCAAGCAGCTATGTATTCTGCTTCACAAGAGGAAAGTGCAACTACTGGCTGTTTCTTGGAACACCATGAAATTGGTGCACCAAGGAACTTAAAAACATAGCCCATAGTGCTCTTCTTATCTACCTTATCTCCACACCAATCACTATCCGAAAAACCAATAAGATCAGTTCTGTTTTGTAGCCTTCTGTCAGGAAACAATATGCTATAAGCTACTGTTCCTTTCAAGTATATGAGTATCCTTTTAGCTGCCACCAAGTGGGATTGCTTAGGATTATCCATGAATCTACTAACTAGGCCTACACCATAGGAAATATCAGGTCTACTACTGCAAACATATCTCAATGACCCTACCATTTGCTTGAATAGGGTGCTGTCTACTGTGTTTTCAGCTTCATCTTTTATCAGTTTCAGATTGGCTTCTACTGGTGTTGATGCTGGATTACAACTTGTCATATTAAATCTCTTCAGTATCTCATGTATATACTTTCTTTGATGAAGTATAATACCTTTTTCAGTATGCACAAACTCTAATCCAAGAAAGTAGGCTAACTTTCCTAGATCAGTCATCTCAAATTCTGATTTCAAGTGCATTTTGAATTGTTCCGCCTCTCTTGAATTACTGCCTGTAATCAAGAGATCATCAACATACAAGCACAATAGAATCAATTCACCATTCTTCTCCAATTTGACATAGACTCCATGCTCAACCGAGCATTGCATGAATGTAAGTTGCAATAGAAAGGAATTGATTCTTTTGTTCTAGGCTCGAGGAGCCTGCTTCAAGTCATATAAGGCTTTTCTAAGCCTCAACACCTTTCTTACTTCTCCTTTCACCTCAAATCCTGGAGGTTGGCAGACATACACTTCCTCTTCAAGTGGTCCATTGAGGAAAGCTGACTTAACATCAAGTTGGAATAGCTCACATCCTTTGTAATTTGCTAAAGCAACCACCAATCTGATTGTTTCAAGCCTTGCTACTGATGCAAACACCTCAGAATAATCCAATCCAGCCTTCTGTAGGAAGCCCTTTGCTACTAGCCTTGCTTTATGTTTAGCTATGGTTCCATCAGGCCTGTGTTTCACCTTAAACACCCATTTCACAGCAATTGGATATTTATTAGTTGGCAGCTCAACTAACTCCCAGGTCTGATTTTTCTCAATGGCATGCAACTCTTCTTTCATTGCCTCTATCCAGACTTTCTGACTCAAAGCATCCTCCATACTGACAGGTTCAACATCTGCAAATAGGGCAAGATGAACTAGGTCACCTTCTGATGTGATCAGATCATCAGGTGTCACATGATAGTCTTCTAACATTGTTGGTGGCCTCCTAATTCTCTGTGGTCTGTGATGTTCAGCTTCAATTGTAGCATTCTGATCATCTATGGACTGATCAAGTACCATTGTGCCATAGGATTCAAGACTTGCATTGCTGACTGCAGACTTGAAATCCCAAGAACTCTTTTCATTCACAAATAGATCTTTGCTAATCACAACTCTTTTAGCCACAAGGTCATACAATCTATAGGAGCCTGCAGAGTGATAACCAATCAACACCATTGGCTCACTCTTATCATCCATTTTCTTCCTCCTTGCATCAAGTATGTGTCTATAGCATAGGGAACCGAACACCTTCATGTGACTAACAGAGGGTTTGCTGCCTGACCAAACTTCCTCAGGAACCTTGATCAGTCTCTTGGAATGACATCTGTTTAAAACATAGGCAGCTGTTGCAACTGCTTCTCCCCAGAAACTATGTGGCATCTTCTTTGTTTTCAACATGCTTCTGGCCATGTTTAACACTGTCCTATTTCTCCTCTCAGCTAGGCCATTGTGTTGAGGAGTATAGGGTGCAGTCACTTCATGTTCGATGCCATTCTCAACACAGAATTCCTCAAACTCCTTTGAAGTATACTCTCCTCCACCATCAGTCCTTAGCACCTTGATGTTCCTTTCAGCTTGTTTCTCAACAGATACTTTGAATCTTTTGAATGTAGAGAACACATCTCTTTTGGCTTGCAGCAGAAAGATCCAAAGTTTCTTACTAAATTCATCCACAAAAGATACAAAATATCTATTCCCTCCCAAAGGTGCACCTCAAAGGGTCCACACACATCAGAATAAACAACATCTAGAGTACCTTTTGCCCTCATAGGAATATAAGTGCTGAATGAACTTCTAGGCAATTTACTTATTAAGCAGCTATCACATACCTTTTCCTTAGGATGAATAGATGGAAGTCCTGTAACCATTCCTTTTTCTTTGAGTAGGCTTAGACTCTTGAAATTCAAGTGTCCAAGTCTTAAGTGCCAAAGCCACGAATCATCATCAATTGCCTCTGCTGACAAACACTGATTTTCAGCAGCATGGATCTGTACTTGGAAAGTTATGTTCTATGCTATGGGGGCTTTCAAAATTCGCCTCTAGTTTTGATCAAGAACCTCCAAGTAACCATGCTCCATCTTCATAGTGAATCCTCTTTCAAGCAACTGTCTCATACTGAGCAAATTGCTCTTCATCTTTGGCACAGACAGTAAATCTGAGATCAAGGCATGCTTCCCATCCTTCCTTTGGATCATCACAGTTCCAACACCTTCAGCAGCTATGGTTCTATCATCAGCAAATCTCACTTTGCGCGCTTTTCTTGCTTTCATCAAAATGAATTAGCCACTCCTTATGACCTGTCATATGGTTAGAACAACCCGAATCAAGGTACCATACATTAGGATTACCATGATCAGAGTTAGTTGTAACCATCAACAACACAGGATCATCTTCTGAGTCATAATCTCTTACCAAGTGAGCCTCATTCTCTGATCTCCTTTGCTGGTTCCTATTATTAGAACATTCACTAGCAAAGTGACCATATCAATGGCAATTATAGCACTTCACTTTCTTCTTGTTAAACTTCTTTTTCCCATGACTCGAGCTGCTACCTTTTGATGAATGTTCCACCTGATCTTGATCACTATTCTTGTTGTCATAGCTATTCTTGAAACCTCCGTCTTTGTTTTTGCCTTTCTTGATCTTCCATTTATCAGAACCTCCTTTTCTAGCAACTTATGCTTACAAAGCTTGGTCTGCAGGTTTCTCTCCAACTCTCTCATTGAGCCTCTGCTCATGAGCCTCAAGTGAATTCTGCAATTCCTCAATCTTCAATGTTTCAAGATCTCTAGACTCCTCAATTGCCACAACTATGTGGTCAAACCGAGGAGTTAAAATTCTCAAAACCTTCTCAACCACTTGTTGATCTGAAATCGATTCTCCATAGGTCTTCATTGAATTCACCAAGACCTGAAGCCTGTTGAAGTAGTCAGCAATCGATTCTTGATCAAGCATGGACAACAACTAATACTGTCTTTGGAGTGACTGCAACTTTACTTTTTTGGTTTTTTCAGCTCCTCCATACGACTTGACCAAGATATCCCAGGCCTCCTTTGCTATCTTGGCTTTGGAAATCTTCTTAAAATTGGAAGAATCTACACACTGATGAAGGAAGCACTTAGCCTTGTAATCCTTCTTCCTTGCCGCATCATCATCTTTGTCAGAGACACCATCTTTCACAATTTCGAGTATCTCTTGGAAGCCAAGAATGGCCTCCATCCTCACAACCCACTGGTCGTAATTCTTGCCATCAAGAATTGTCATAGATGACAGAAAATTCCCATTTCCATTAGAAGCCATGACTGCACTAACACAGGTCCCTAATCGCAGCTCTTGATACCAATCTGTTGGGACTGAAACACTCAAGGCTCACACACACGCTTGCAAAGATTATAGAAGATTGAATACTGAATTGCCTCACTGTATATTCATCATTATTAATGTCACTTACAATTTGCTACTGATATAGGCTAGTCCCACACTGCTCACACTAGCAGCTATAGCCTTAACGACTAACCAACTAACTAAACCTCTAACAACTATAACAGAATACCCAACTAACAAGTGTATATACTTGGATTACACTACAACATTACAACATTTTTTATGTTATCTTACAATGACACTTTTGGTGAATGAATTCATAAAAAAAAATTATCCAAAAAATGTGCACCACATATGCAATAATTATTTATGTAAAATTATAATTTAAATTAGAATTGAACTTTACATGTTATTTTGATAGTGCTATGTAGCGACGGAGCCACTTGAGGCCTTGACATGGTCTCGCCCCCTACCAACTATTTATTTTTTATTTTAAATTTAGTAATAGTTATTTTAATTTTAAATATTGTAGATTGATTTGGTAGATCAACTCTCCTAAAAAAAGATTATTTTAACTTCTTTTCTACTTTTCAGGAATCTAATACATACTTGTGAGTATACTCCCAAATACTCATTATTATTATTATTATTATTATTATTATTATTATTATTATACTTACTCTAACAATTTGAGGACTTTGATCATGTGAGGCAAATTCTTGATTTTGGAGCATTGGAAACTATTTTTTATCTATGTCATTGGTTGGTATTTGGTAAAAAATAGAAAAGCAGAAATCTATCCTCTTATGTACACATAAAGTGGTTACTCTTATTCTCACACTTCTTGTTTCTACAGTTACTACAGAGCGATTTTTTCCAGCTATGAATATAGTTAAGACTATACTTGGCAGCAAGATGGAAGATGAATTTTTGACTGACTATTTGCTAGTATACATTGAAAAGAAAATTGTTGAAAAATTTAATGTAGATTCAATTATAAACGATTTTCGTGACATAAAAGAGAGATGCTATGTATATTGATATATTAATAATGTAATTAACATTTTAAAACATATAATTATGAATATTTTGTATGAAATTTAATATGTATACATTTGTTGGATGAACTTTAATATTTATAGTTGATCGCCGCATCATCTAGATCTGACTCCGTCCTTGGAGATATGTGATGTGTCATAAATAGCACGTGGGAAAAAGAAGGAACAAATGACAGCAAAACAAAGCGCAAGTCTACTACTAATGAGAGAGAATCTACTTTTCAATCGAGTAATCTTATTTGTACACCTGGATTTTGGACACTAGGGTGACACCTGCTTTACATGGTTAACGCAATTCAAATACTGAAATAGACAGATGTAAACACTAGAAGGGGGTTGTTGACAAATTTAAGCGGAATTAAGAAACTTTTTCACAGGCACAGATGGTTGTAACGAACAGACGAGTGTTTTAAAAACAGAGCAGTCAGACAAGTAACTTGTCTGAAGGTTTTCACAGAAAACACACGATCATGCAGGATGAAAATAGTTTGATAAACACAGTTATAACCCCCTTAGTTAAATGATAGTTAAGATAAATAATCAAACTAAAGAGTTAAGGGAAAGAGAGAGATCACACAGCAAGTTTTATCCTGGTTCACCCCTTAACAAATGAGGCCACATCCAGTCCTTGGCAGCACCAAGTTTTCTTACTATAACTGAACAGGTTACAGGACAGACAAATATTATTTTCACACCTAGCCTCTTCAGGCTCCAGACAAGTATTGTTTGCATACCTAGCCTCTATAGGCTCAGACGGATATTGTTTGCACACCTAGCCTCTCCAGGCTCAAACGAGTTTGTTTAAGAGAAGTTTGTAAGCAAATTACAATTTGCAAGTCTTTCACAAGCACTCAGACGAGTGTATTAAATGTGAAGTTCTAAAAGACTGCGTAATAACTTCAAATGATTGAAGAATAAATAATGAAAGAATAAAGATATAAATGCGCAGAGTAAATGCTCTTTGAATGCTATGATCGTTCTCTCTGCTTGAATTTTCAAAGTCTTCTTCATTAAATAGGCTTCAAGGTTTTAAAGCCGTTAGAGACAATATTTCAAAGCTTGGCCTTTTTGCAGATCTTCATTAAATGCAAATAGAGTCGTTCTGGTCAGCCATTAAAGCTTGAGGGACTTCGTTTGTTCTCTAGTATCAGAATGACAGAGCCTTCTGATATGCCTTTAGTCTTAGCAGGTCTTTATATATGCTTTTTGTCAACAGAGGTAAGACTTTCCCTTTTAGTTTAATTTGCAGTTGTATTCAGGTAAAGTACTTTGTTGTGATTTTCTTTTCAAGAGACGAGACAACTTTCATCCAATATCAACGTAGATGGAGTCTTGAAGGGAGTTTCTTCAAAGTTAGTCACCAGACGGGTAAGTAACTTCATTAGACGGATTGACACTTAATAAAAAGATGACGTCTATTGTGTAGTCTTTCAGACAGGTGAATCTTCCTTTATTCAGACGGGTGATTGGCTTCTTTAGACGAGTGAACTTATAATAGTTCAGACGGGTGAACTTTCAACAGTTCAGACGGGTGAACTTTTCCTTGGTTCCAAACGGGTGATAACACGCTAAAGCTCAGTTCATATAAATACTTAATGCTTATCATTTTAATCTGCACACTGAGTAGACGAGTTAATCACCACAGACGGGTTCAATTAAATCATTGAATAAATGTTTTACTCTTATCAAAACTATGGTAAATGCACATCAGACATTTTGGAGACTCAACAATCTCCTCCTTTTTGATGATAACAAAACATGTTAAATGATTTAATGAACTTAAAAAAATTCAGGTAAAGCAGACATGTATATGTATTAGACAATTGTAACATGATCAGACAGGTTAAACGTTGTTCCATTATTTAACATTCTCAGACAGATAAGCATCAGACAGATAAGCATTGTTCTTATGATCTAATTATCTTAGTCTTATCTTAGTATTTTCTTAGTCTTAGCTTAGTATTTTCTCCCCCTTTTGTCATTATAAAAAACAATAAAAAGAGACAGAGAGAAAAGAAAAGACACTATTGTGAACAACCAATTTTGTCCGGGTCAATTTTCTTTTTAAAAAAAATACTAAAAAAAATAATAAAAATCCAATTTCTTTTTAAGCCCAGTTAGGCCCATCTTTTCCTCTAAAAAAATAATAAAAAATAAAATTATAAAAAAAAACGAAAATATAAATATAAAAAAGAAAAAATTGAAGATTAAGGTAGAAGCAGTAAACAGTTGGGTGTTGAAGATGATAAAAAAGATCAAGGGTGATCAAGTTTCAGTTATGCTTATAGTTATCATAATCTTAATAGGATAAAGATCTTTTTGTTTTAGATAGCTCTTCAGATGAGGAAAATTTGGAAAATCTGTTACTCATTCCTTCTATAAATTGGGAACACTTTTACTGATGAGGAGACCGGAAAAAACAATCTTCAACCATCATTCTCCCTCTGCTATGCTTAGCTTCTGATATCTTTTCCTAGCCTTCACTCATCATCAATACTGGAAAATTGTCATTCATTCGCAGCTTCTTATATTTTAGTATCACTTCTGAAGTCTCTCTTCCAATTTTTTTTATTACCTCTAGACCATTTTCCACCAGTTCTTCATCAATTAGCCCCACCTATCATTCCTACTCTTATAAGCTTTGCGCCACCCTTCCTTTCTTGCAACCACCAACAGTAGAATTCCAACACCAGGTCATCTTCTTCTTCAAGCGGCACATACCGCCTCGTACCCTAGCATTCCATCGGCGTTATTCTGACCCAGAGCCGCCCAACAGGTAGCAGCGCCAAGCATCCCTACTTGCTCCGTCCAGCCGCGTCTTCTCCTTCGTGACTGTCACTGTCCACCGCGTGGCTTTGCTCCATCTTTTTTTTTTTTTTTTTCTATTTACGTGAGTGATGAATTTTGAATAGACCAGAAGTCTTTTTTCTGGTTCTATTATTATTTTGTATTTCTTTTTAGTTCAATTTGTTTTTCTTTTTTGTGTTTTTGGGTTTAGTGGTTTGTGGGCTGGTTCATTTGTGTTAAGTGGGTTGACCCCTTTTGGGCTAGTTTCTAACCAAACCAAACAATTAAATGTCTAACAATAAAAAATAGAGCAAAGTAAAAAATTAAGAAAAATATAAAAATTACTTTTTTAGTGATTTCTCTGGCAAGACGATGAGCTTCACTCGTAATCAATTTAGCCGAGATGGCTTGTTGGTTATATTTTATTTTTAAATCATTTTAGCCGAGACGGCTTGATGAATTGAATTCTCCAAATAAAATCAAAATCTATTTTAAAAAAAAATATTGAAAGGAATCAATTTAGTCGAGACGGCTTGTTGATCCTATTTTTTTTATCATTTTAGCCGAGACGGCTTGATGATTTGAAATGATTCAAATGAATATATAAAATCCATTTTATGAAATCATTTCCAAAAATATTTCCAAAAAAAATCTAAAAAATCAATCAACAATACATTTTCTACTAGAACTACGTGGCTTTGAGTTTCCCATCGCACCAGGAAATACGTAGGAGCGAAATTAATCATTTCGTCAAGCTAAAATTAAATTTTCTTATTTTTGTGTTTGTTTATCCTCTCTTTATTTTGTTTTTTGGGTAAAATAAATATTTTCAAAGTTATTAAATTTGCACAATTAACTTGAGGTACCATTCTTAAAACGGGCGATGTAGGGTGCTAACACTTTCCCTACTAGTAACCGACTCCCGAGCTCGATCTCAATCCTTTTAAAAAAGACCAGTTTCCTTAAGTTTGTCGTTTTTTCCAATTTTTTTCAAAAATAAAATTGGTGGCGACTCCTCTTTATCTTCTTCGCGGCTCCCGGACGGGACGGTCGCGACAACTATTATTTATCCATCATTGACTGTGTACAAGGTAGTAAAGAAAATTACAGAAAGGTACTAAAAAGAACAAAAAGAGCGTCTATAGCAGCAGCTACAACTGTTATACCAGATCTTTTCCTTTTAGGAATAACTCCAGGGGAAAAAGGTGGCGTGACCTTGGTTTTGCCCAAAGGCTTCTTCAACTGCTCCCCCTGAGCAGATGCATCGTCTTGACTAGAGACAGAAAGGATGAGAGGAAGATGAGGCGAAAGTAAAACCGAAGAAAGAGTGATTTGAAAACTTAAAGATGGAGGTTTTAAAAGAGACGGTTTAGATTTAAAATAAAACAAAACAGTCATGTACACATTTTGCCTCAGATAATAAAACGACATTAAAGGATAATAACCATTTAAAAAGATTATTTCAAATATGAGTATGACTTATAGGATCAGACAATTCATCACAAACGGGTAATGCAAAACTCATTAGACAGGTTATTCAATAATGCAGTATATGCTCAAGTTATCTCTTATATACTTAAATCTATCCTCAGCTAATGGTTTTGTGAAGATATCAGCCCATTGATTTTCAGTTTTAACAAACTTAACATCAAATACACCTTTTTGAACATAATCTCTTATGAAGTGATGTTTGATTTTTATGTGCTTAGCCTTAGAATATTTTATGGGATTCTTAGTTAAGCAAGCAGCACTTGAATTATCACACCAGACAGGTATGGTATGCTCAAATATAGAGTAGTCTTCGAGTTGATGTTTTACCCATAAGAGCTTTGAGCAGAAACTTGCAGCTGAGACATATTCTGCTTCTGCAGTTGAAAGTGCAATAGTTGTCTGCCTTTTGCTTGTCCAAGAGACTAAGTTTGCTCCAATGAAGTGACATCCTCCACTGGTGCTTTTCCTTTCAATTCCGTCTCCAGCAAAGTCAGCGTCACAAAAACCAACTAGCCTGTACTATTGTGTTCTTAAGTACATTAAACCAAGATTAGTGGTTCCAAGCAAATATCTGAATATTGAATATTCTTTTAACATCCTTAAGATGAGATTCTTTAGGATCAGATTGAAATCTAGCACACATATAGACACTAAACTGAATATCAGGTCTGCTAGATGTTAAATAAAGAGATCCAATCATACCTCTGTAGACAGTTTGGTCTACCTTTTTACCTTCCTCATCTTTGCTTAGATTAGCATTAGGTTGCATGAGAGTTTTCATGACCTTTAAGCTACCCATTTTGTACTTCTTTAGAATTTCCTTGATGTACTTTTGTTGATGGTTGTAAATACCATCACTCGTCTGCTTGATTTGCAGCCCAAGGAAGAACTCCAATTCTCCCGTCATGCTCATTTCAAATTCTGATTGCATCAGCTTAGAGAATTCTTTGCACAATTTTTCATTAGTAGCTCCAAAAATAATATCATCAACATATATTTGAACTACCATGAAGTTATCTTTTGAGCATTTCTTAAACAGGGTTGTATAAACCTTTCCTCTTATAAGCCATTATCAGAAAAAAAAAAACTAAGTCTATCATACCATGCTCTAGGCGCTTGTTTTGAACCATATAAAGCTCATTTAAGTTTGAAAACATGATCTGGTTTTTCATTATCTTCAAAACCAGGAGGTTGTTTGACATAAACTTCTTCTTCAATTATTCCATTTAAAAAAGCACTTTTTACATCCATTTGAAATAAAGTGATTTGATGTTGTGCAGCACATGATATGAGTATGCGAATAGCTTCTATTCTAGCTAAAGGTGCAAAAGTCTCAGTATAGTCAATACCTTCTTGTTGATTGTAGCCCTGAGCTACTAACCTTGCTTTGTTTCTGACAACTTTGCCATTTTCATCCAGCTTGTTTCTGAAAACCCATCTTATTCCTATAACAGACTTGTCTGTTGGTTTGGAGACAAGTTTCCAGACATCATTCCTCTTAAACTGATTAAGTTCCTCTTGCATAGCAAGAATCCAACTTTCATCTTCAAGAGCTTCCTCAATATGCTTTGGTTCAATTTCAGATAAAAAGTCATATTGCTTGACTCTCTTAAGACAGATCTGGTTCTAACACCTTCAGAGGGACTTCCAATGATAAGATCTTCAGGATGATGAACTTTGAATTTCCAGTCTCTTTTAAGATTCGAGTCATCAGGTTGATGTTGACTTGTCTGTTGACTCGTCTGCTCCACTTCTCTGACAGTTTCCTCAACAGACTCAACTTTAGATAAGTTTGGTTGTTGACTGTCATGCTGGGTAAGGTCAAGTCCTGCAAGATCATCTTCTAGATCTGATAGTTCCCTATCAGTCCTTAAATTATCATTGAACTTTACATTAATGGATTCCTCAACAACAGAGGTTCTCGAGTTAAAAATTCTATATGCCTTGGACATTTCAAAATATACGATGAAGATACCTTTGTCTACCTTGGAGTCAAACTTTTCAAGCTGATCCTTGGTATTTAAGATGAAGCATTCACATCCAGAAGCATGGAAGTAAGATATGTTGGGTTTTTTTATCTTTCCACAGTTCATAAGGAGTCTTCTTTAAGATGGACCTTATAAGTATTCTGTCTTGCACATAACATGCAGTGTTTACTGCTTCAGCCCAGAAGTACTTAGGGAGATTATTTTCATTGAGCAATGACCTAGCCATCTCTTGTAGAGATCTGTTCTTTCTCTCAACCACTCCATTTTGCTGTGGAGTTCTAGGTGCAGAGAAGTTATGAGAGATTCTGTTCTCTTCACAGAACAGTCTGAATTGCTCGTTTTCAAATTCTCCCCCATGATCACTTCTAATGGTAGAAATACAGAAACCTTGCTCATTTTGTACTTTCTTACAGAATATAGAGAAGGCCTTAAAAGACTCATCCTTGTGGGTTAAGAAAAGTACCCATGTAAATCTAGAATAGTCATCAACAATGACAAATCCATATTTTCTTCCAGCTAAACTGGCAACACTAACGGGTCCAAACAGATCTATGTGTAACAACTGAAGAGGTCTAGAGGCTGATACAAGGTTTTTTAGATTTGAAACTTGATTTTACTTGTTTACCTTTCTGACATGCATCACATAAAACATATTTCTTAAAACTAATATGAGGCAATCCTCTCACTAGGTTATATCTTTTTAATTTCGAAATAAGTTTCATACTAACATGTCCTAGTTTCTTATGCCATAACCATCTTTCATCCTCTTTAGACATCAGACATGTTACACTTTGATCTGAAAGTTCAGTTAGCTCAATCTTATAAAGATTTTGCTGTCTATTAGCTGAAAAGAGGGTCTTGCCACTCTTGTCTTTGACTATGCATTCATTTTTAGTGAAGGAGACATCAAATCCACTATCACATAATTGACTTATGCTAAGTAAATTGTGTCTTAGTCCTTCAACCATAAGCACATTAGAGATTGAGGGAAGAGGAGGTTTACCACCAATTGTACCAACGCCAATTACTCTTCCTTTTTGGTTGCCTCCAAGGGCAACATATCCACCATTTTTAGATTGGAGGTCTTGGAACATAGACCTTTCTCCTGTCATATGTCGCGAGCAGCCGCTGTTCAGGTACTAGCAGAGGCGTTTGCTTTGTCCTATTAAGGATATCTGCAACAGAAATTATTTTATCTTTAGGTATCCATATTTTTCTGGGTCCTTTTCTGTTAGTTCTAAGAGTCTGTGAAGACTTCCTCTTCTTCTTGTGAAAACACTTAGACATAACATGTCCTGCTTTTCCACAGAAGATACAAACGAGTCTAATTCTAACTGGAGTGGGTTTAACATAGACAATTGAGGTTTTTGTTGATACTTTATGATCAGCTTGATGATCATATCCAATACCTTCTTTGTTAAGAGAGTGTCTCTGACATCCAAGCAGTTTTGTCAGATCATCTCTGCCATTAACAAATCTAGCAAGATTAGAATTGAGCTCCTTCATTTTCTGTTGAAATTTAACAACTTCTTCAGAATGTGATGTTTCACTTGAGATCAAGGCTTCATCAGACTTTTTAGTCCTCAGCTGGCTATTCTCTTTGGCCAGCATCTCACATTCTTGAGATTTTTGTTTATTCTCACTAAGGAGCTTAACATACTCTCTCTTGAGGGATTTGAAGGCCTTAGATAAGCCTTTGGATTCCTCTACCAGCTCTTCATAAGCATCATGCAATTCCTCAAGTTCAGAATGTACCTCAGTTTCAGGTTCTGAATCTATGTTGGCTATCAGACAGAGATTAGCTTCCTCCTCTGTCTCTTCTCCTTCAGAAGATGAACATTCAAGATCTTCCCATGTGGCTATCATTCCTTTCTTCTTCTTTCTGAAGAACTTCTTTTTGGGAGCTTTCTTCAAAAGAGGGCATTTAGGATTGATGTGACCAGGCTTCTTGCACTTATAGCAGACAATAGGACTCTTGTCTGTTGATGTGGATTCCTTATTGGATTTTCTGAAAGGCTTCTCCTTTCTGAACTCTTCGTTTTCCAGAGATTTCTCATCTTTCTGGTTATAAGAGAAGTCTTTTCGTCACTGTCAGAATCCTCATTTTCAGATTCGTCTATGTCATAGTCAGACTCGTCTGCCCTTGAAGCTTTTAAGGCTTTAATGCCTTTAGATCAACCTTTAGAGCAATGGTTTTGCTCTTTTTGGTTGACATATCTTCATTGAGCTCTTGCTCATGAACAGTGAGTGTGCCAAGAAGTTCATCCATAGTCAAGGTGGTGAGATCCTTGGCTTGAGGTGTAGCAGTGACAAGAGGTCTCCACTGCCTTGGAAGACTTCTGAGAATCTTAGCAACTTTCTCAGCAGTAGTATATATTTTACTAAGAGATTTCAAACCGTTTGTAATAGTTTGGAATCTTCCAATCATTTGAGCAACATATTCACCTTCATCCATGGTGAATAACTTATATTTTCTAACAAGATAGAAATTTTAGATTCTTTTACCTTAGCAGTACCTTCATATGTGGCAAATAAGGAGTCCAACATTTCTTTATCAGAATCACAAGCACATACCTTTTCAAATTCTTCTGGACTGAGAGCACAGATTATAGCATATCTGGCTTTATGATTTAGATCACATCTTGTCTTTTCTGCAGGTGTCCACTGAGCCTTTGGCTTGTCTGAGCCATCATCATTTAGAGGAGTGTAAGGACCATAAATGATGACATCTCAGAGATCAGAGTTTGTTGACAAAATGAACCAGTGAAATCTTTCTTTCCAGTAGTTGTAATTTGCACCATTGAAGAAGGGAGGTCTGGTCATGGAGCCTCCTTCAGGTTGAGGGTTCCCACTTGAGCTTGCTCCAGAAGTCATTGTCTATTCTTCGGGATCTTCCTCTACACTGTTAAGTGCTCAACTCAGAGGTTGAGTTCTGATACCAACTAAAATAGACCGATGCAAACACTAGAAGAGGGGGTTGAATGGTGTTTGAAAATTTTATGTGGAATTAAGAAACTTTTTCGCAGGCACAGACGAGTGTAAGGAACAGACGAGCGTTTTAAAAACAGAGTAGTCAGACAAGTAACTTGTCTGAAGGTTTTCACAGAAAACACACGATCATGCAAGATGAAAATAGTTTGATAAACACAGTTATAACCCCCTTAGTTAAATGATAGTTAATATAAATAATCAAACTAAAGAGTTAAGGGAAAGAGAGAGATCACACAGCAGGTTTTATCCTGGTTCACCCCTTAACAAATGAGGCTACGTCCAGTCCTTGGTAGTACCAAGTTTTCTCACTATAACTGAACAGGTTACAGAACAGACAAGTATTATTTTCACATCTAGCCTCTTCAGGCTCCAAACAAGTATTGTTTGCACACCTAGCCTCTCCAGGCTCAGACGAGTATTGTTTGCACACCTAGCCTCTCCAGGCTCAAATGAGTTTGTTTAAGAGAAGTTTGTAAGTAAATTACCATTTGCAAGTTTTTCACAAGCACTCAGACGAGTGTATTAAATGTGAAGTTCTAAAAGATTGCGTAATAACTTCAAATGATTGAATAATAAATAATGAAAGAATGAAGATAGAAATACGCAGAGTAAATGCTTTTTGAATGCTGTGATCATTCTCTCTGCTTGAATCTTCAAAGTCTTCTTCATTAAATAGGCTTCAAGGTTTTAAAGCCGTTAGAGATAATATTTGAAAGCTTGACCTTTTTGCAGATCTTCATTAAATGCAAATAGAGTTGTTCTGGTTAGCCATTAAAGTTTGAGGGACTTCTTTTGTTCTCTAGTATCAGAATGACAAAGCCTTTTGATATGCCTTTAGTCTTAGCAGGTCTTTATATATGCTTTTTGTCAACAGAGGGAAGACTTTCCCTTTTAGTGTAATTTGCAGTTGTATTCAGGTAAAGTACTTTGTTGTGATTTCCTTTTGAAGAGACGAGACAGCTTTCATCCAATATCAACGTAGATGGAGTCTTAAAGGGAGTTTCTTCAACGTTAGTCACCAGACGGGTGAGTAACTTCATTAGACGGGTTGACTCTTAATAAAAGGATGACGTCAGTTGCGTCGTCTTTCAGACAGGTGAATCTTCCTTTGTTCAGACGGGTGATTGGCTTCGTCAGACGAGTGAACTTTTCCTTGGTTCTAGATGGGTGATAACACGCTAAAGCTCAGTTCATATAAACACTTAATGCTTATCATTTTAATTTGCACACTGAGTAGACGAGTTAACCACCACAGACGGGTTCAATTAAATCATTGAATAACTGTTTTACTCTCATCAAAACTATGCTAAATGCACATCAGACATTTTGGAGACTCAACAAATACGTGGTTAATTATGTTCAGTGGATGGTTCACGACGAATTGTAATCTCTTGTACTAGTAACCAAGTTCAAGACACCATTAACCATGATTGTGAACACTATGAACCAAGTTTGAAGGTGTATAAAAAAATAACATGCACCCATGTAGGATGCATTGTTGGTTAATCACATGGTTAACGCAGTTCAAATACGTGGTTAATTACGTTCAGTGGATGATTAATGGATATAACAAGGGGTCACAACTCATTAATCATCCACTGAACGTAATTAACCACGTATTTGAACTGCATTAACCACGATTTTCAGGTTCAAATACGTGGTTAATTACGTTCACTGAACGCAGTTCAACCCCTGAAAATCGTGGTTAATGCAATTCAAATACGCGGTTAATTACGTTCAGTGGATGATCAATGAGTTGTGACCCCTTTTTATATCCATTAACCATCCACTGAACGTAATTAACCACGTATTTGAACTGCGTTAACCATGTAAAGCAGGTGTCACCCAGGTGTCCAAAATCTAGATGTACAAATAACATCACTCTTTTCAATTAGAGAGCCTGACTCTAAACTACCCTCATTCAAACATGTTGTGAATGGATAATTTAATATTAGACACTTAAACCTAGAACAAATCCATTTACTTTTCACTTTCTAACATAAGGGCACTCTTTAAGGAAACCAAAAAAAGCAACTTTATATTGGAAAACTGAGTATGTCACTTCTTCAAATATTAAATACATCACTTTTCAATGAAAAATTTCTTTTCTTGCTTCCTTAACGAGTGAGCATTCTCCTAAATTAAAACCCCTTTCTATGAGTAGCGAGTTTGAAGTTGTGGATTCCACATTCTATCCTTTTTTTTGAAAGAAAAGAAAAATCTGCCTTCTCCGGTGAACTTCATTTGTTGAGTTATTTCTGATAAAATTTGGCAGTTAACTTCAACTATCAACATAGATTGTCATTTTAGAGTTAATATGCAACAAAATGATTCCTGTTCTCTTGTGCTCGAACAGTCTTGCATTCCAAGCACATGTTTGGATTCACTTTTATGAATGACAAAAGTAATTCCAGAGACATGATAAGTTTGGATGTTTTCGAGTAGAATTAATTTTGTCTCTAGAATGAATTCAAACATGAAGCTAGGATTTGAAACTTTTGCCCCCAAACGTGATTTTTAGCCTCAAATTTATTGTTAAACTCACTTTTACTTGGATGTATCCAAACATAAATCACTTTACTTCAAACTCAATTCTATTAAAATCGATTCTGCAAAATCAATTCCATCCAAAATCATGTTTGTTAAACGTTCATCCAAACACATACTAAATTGCACCACACATACATCAATTATCAATTATTCATACAATTAAAAAAAACAGGTGTTTTATTAGCAGAATCCTTTATCCTTGTCTTACTTCACTTATCTTTCCAAAGTGTGCAACGAATATTGTATGGAAGTGTAATAAGCCAGGTTTTAAATTAAAAGAAAATTTGAAACTCTGTTGTGGATGTAACAAAGATGAATAACACATGAGCCATGAGGGAATGACATTAAGAAAAAGAAAGGGAAGAGAGAGAGAGAGAGAGAGAGAGAGAGAGAGAGAGAGAGAGAGAGAGAGAGAGAGAGAGAGAGAGAGAGAGAGAGAGAGAGATCATGAGTTCTCTAATTCCCTGCTGCTAAATTTCAGCTTCCTATCATTACCATTTTTGTCCATTATATAGATCATGACTTCAAATCCTAGAAATAGCGTCTCCACTTGCGGGGATAAGGCTGTGGATATCTACCTCTTCCATACCTCACCAGGTGGGAGCCTCGTGCACTGAGCCGTCGCTTCTATGTAGTCCTAGTGTTAATCTTGCCTCCGAAAAACTTTGCCAAATTTGGGATTACCTTCTTTCTCTTCTTAATAGTGAAAGGACTGAGATGCCTAGCCGCTGGGGAAGCAGACTTCTGAAGCTTAACTCGTGTGGCAGGAGTTATACTGCCATTAGATTTGATGCTTTTTCTTGACACAGCTGTCTGTAAGTTCTTGGAAGAACTCCTTTCTCTTTTTCTTGGCCAATACTCCAACTCCTCACTACTAACTCTTCTTGAAAGCAACTTCCCTTTGGTGTAAACATCAATCTCTTCCACTATTTTAGTTTCTTTGAGTTCTCTCTGAGCTATTTTTGTTTTTATCATTATTTCCTTCTCACTGGCCTTTAGAGCTTCAATCCATGCATGAGCTGCTGCAACTTTCTTATCAGCAATTTCTTCTGCCGCTGCGGCGTGATTAGTTAGATATTCATATTCAAATTTTGATATAGTAATCATGGAACTATGCTTTGCTGCTAAAGCTCTTTCTCTCATGGTAGTCTCAGTAAGGGTCTTGAGCTTCTCTAAGGTTAAAGCTTCTGATGTTTTGGTTACTTCTAGCTCTTGCATTACACCTTGTAATCTTTCTTCAGTCATGTCTATCTCAAACTCAGTTTTTTCAATCCCTGGCTTGATTGTTGTAACCTCTTCGCTTATAAGCTCCTTTTCCTTTTTTGCTTCATCTGTTTCTGTCTTGAGGTTCTCAAGTGTATGTGATAGACTAATGACTATAGATTTGGCCTTAGCCTCAGCAGCAGATACAGCTTCTAATTTAGATTTTGCTCTCAAAAGCTTCGAATTGAGATTTTGAACTGTTGAATCAAATTTCCCTTCTTTATTCTTCAAGTGAGCCGTCTCAACAGTTACATGCTTCAGCTCATTCCTTATAACATCCATAGAGGCCATAAACTCAAAACAATCTTCTCTAAGCAAAGCTAATTCTTTCTTTGCTGCTTCCAATTCTTCAGTTACAGTTTGTAACATAGTAGAGTCTCCTGATTCCTCTCCTTTCCTGAAACTTGCTTCAAATTGCTTCATACTCTCATCTCCTTTAACCCTTTTCTCCATTTCTTTAACTGAGTTCAACTCATTCTGCAAGAGATCAACATCTGACATTGTCACAGCTAATTTCATTTCAACCTCTTTTGACTCATCTATCACTTCAATGACCTCCTTCAACTTCTTTCTTGTGGTTTCCAATTTGAATGAGAATTCATTTGCTTCCTTTTCTCTCTGTGCTTCAACATCTGCCAATTCTTTCAAAGCCTCAATCCTGGCAATTGCAGCAAGCACTTGTTCTTCATTGGCTTCCTCAATCTCCTTTCTAAGTGCTTCTATAGTTCTTGAACAAGACAGCATCTTCAAGCTTGATGCTTCAATTTCTTTCTCAGCTCGGAATTTCTCTTCCAACACAGAAGCCACATCAAGCTTAAGTTTGAACAATTCACTTTTAACATACTCCAATTCTTTCATCACTTGTGCATACTCATTATTCTCATTCCTCCTCTCAACCAAGGTTCCATGTTGGTGCTTTCCCCGTTTATCTAGTGTTTCTATATCTCTCATTTGTGCCTTTGCCTTGTAACTAGATTCCTCAATCATAGAAGAAAGATGTTTCACTGTCTTCTTTGCATTAAAAAGCTCAGATTCTGCTTGAGCTTTTGCAGATTCTGCAGTCCATCTACTCTCCTTGTACTTGCCAATATCCCTTCTTGCTCTGTGTAGTTCTCTTGTTCTTGAAGAGGGATTCTGAGGAATATGTGAGGAAGAAAAGAAAAAAAATACACAAAGATGTAATAAAAGAATGCCACAATAGTGCACAAATTGTAAAGGATTTAATTGGTATGCATTATCATTGAAAAGATTTTTTTACATTGTGAACCAATGATAAATTATCACACCATTAAAAATGTTTGACCTTAAAAGTCACACTTACAATGATTTGTGATTGATTGACAGTGTAAAAAATTTTACACACCGTACAAAATTAAAGTCAATTGTAAATACATGATGAAATTCTCTGAAGTGTGAACTTACCACTGAGAAATCCATCTGGGTTTTCTTCAATGAAGGACTATCAGTATCAACAACCCTATCATCATAGAAGTTAACAGCATCTTTAACTGATCCATTTCTTTTTCTGCTACCAAACTCTGTGCTATCCATCTGCTTTTGCTCTTCTGTTAACAAATGTTACCAAAACTGAAGGCTTAATTCATTCAGATAACCAGTATTGTTCACTTTTAGTTTATATTAAGGTAGCATCACTTTGAATTAGCAGTTCCAAGTTCCAACAACAACATGGTGAAACAAACAATATATACTTGTCTCCACTATGAGACATTTTAAGAAGTGATATAGGAAAACAGCATAACAGGCTGCAAATGAAGGCTACTCATACCTGAACTGTGCTTGGAGGCTGGTAAGGTGAACAATCAAAAGGTGAGGTCAAAGTTGTGGTTGAGAATTCTAAGCTCAAATGGTGAATGAAGAAGGGATGGAACATCAATAGGGAGGAAGTCTCAATGACTGGCTAGTATTGGACACATCGCTACCTATCACATTATTATTTCTTTATAGATTTTTCACTACATTATAGGCCTCAAAATTTTGTTCTCAAAATTCACGTTAAAAAATTTGTTTCATGGGACCACCCAATTTTTCCTTTTCTCTCGTTTGTCTTTTTCATTGTAAGAAGGCCCTTTCACGTGAAAATTGAAATTTGTGACATAATAATTTTTTTATTGTGCAGACGGATATATTTTCTAACCGATAGTCTATTCTTTTATTGTGCAGAAAGGTTTGTCTTAACCGATAGTCGAAATCCCTTCCGAGGCTTAAAGATCATTGAAGTGAGTTTTGTCTCTCCCAAGAAAATATTTTTCATACTCAAGCCAAAAATTGAATCTCTGACAATATGTTTAAGGAACTTTGTATTGGACCTTTTTGGTGTCAAATAATATTTTTCTAATAAAACATAATTTTCTGCTAATATTTAAGATAACTTGGAGAATATCAGATCAAAAAAGGTAACTTAGAGAATGTTTTGATTTGCCCTTTAACAAGATTGGGACGTTAGATAACGTTATGTAAGAAATAAAAAAAGTAGAATTAGCAATTTACAGATAATCTTTTTTTTTTTTTTTGCAATAATTTACGGATAAGTATATACTACTTGATTTGTGCAACAAATTATCATATATATTTTTAAACCTAAATAATTAATAATTAACTTACTCTTATATTTAATAGGTTGAAATATACTTTTGGTCTTTTATCTTTTTTTTTAAGAATTCGATTTGGTCCTTTATCTTTAAATAAATTCGTTTTAGTCATTTATCTTATAATGTTGTACTATTTTGATCATTTCCGTTAGATTTCACCAACGATGTTAGTACCGTTAGTCTCCGGTTTCCCTAACCGGAATTTGGATATTAGAAAGAAAACAAATCTCTTCTCATTTCCTCTTCCTCATCCTTTCTTCACCCTAATCTCCTTCTTCTCTTTCCTTCCAAAAGTGGTCAAAATTATATCGGTACCAAGTTCACTAGAGTCTAAAAAAGCCATGTTCCTGAGAGCTGGCTGGCATTAGATGCCAAATTTCCTTTAATCCTGGATATTAGCCCTAGTTTAGAAACTACTGTTAAGTATTCTCGTAGCAAGAATTACAATCTATACCCGGATAAGACTTATGTTAAGCACTAAATATTAGAACATATAAATAAATAATAGGATGATGCTAACAAGTGTCCTCAGGACACTCTTTAAAGAAATAAAAAAGAGAGACTTTTTATTGGAAAATCAAGTATATCACCTCTTTAAATATTAAATACATCAATTTCTAATGTAAAACTTCTTTTCTTATTTCCTTAACGAGTGTTCTTAGGACATTCGTTAGTATTTTTCTAAATAATATTAGAAAATATAAAATTGCAATCTATATCCGGGACTTCATTCTTTTTTTTTTTAAGTTTTGATGGCATTATATTTTAATGTTCGGCTCACACAAATTTGTGATATTTAATTTATGTACGTTGGAATGGTCTCCTAAATAATTGTGACTATTGTGGTAACAATGTGTTGGAGCTACATGTATTTTGTGGCAGTTCCATATTGAGATATTACAGTTGGTGTCACGTGTGACCCACTCAACTGGAAATTGTGTGAAGCCTGTGGTAATCATAATCTCTTCTGTTATCTTCTTCCAAACTCCTGTCTCACACTCTCACCCGTTAACACACTTGGTAAGTCTTTCATGGCCTGTATATCTCCCAATGTTGACAAATTATTGGTTCCTTTTTAACTTGCATAGGTTAAATAAAATTTTGCCACAAGAGGAAGGGGAAGGAAGGCAGAAGAAGAATGAGAAAGAGGAAGAGGAAGGAAGAAGATAGAGAAAGAGAAAATGAGAAGAGATTTGTTTTCTCTTTCTAATTTTCAGATTTCGGTGAGGGAATCCAAAATCCGATAACGGATGGTGATTTTCAATGATTAAGGATGGAAAGTAATATACTTAGTTTTTCAATACAAAAATATTTGTTTGATTTTTTTAAAAAGTGTCTTTAGAACACTCTTTAATATGACCCTATAAAATTTACTATTTATAAATTCCTTAAACAGCAGATGTTACGACAATAGTTAATTAGGCTGTCTGAATAAATCTGATCTGACACGTACTCCACCATTGAAATTTGCAAGGAAGCCCAAAGAACAAGACGACAATCGTAATAAGAATTGAAGGCACTACTTTTGTCATGGCTTGACGATTGAGCTCTCGTATCAATCTATGACATTTCCTGAAGATGTCGCTAGCTCTAACTTTATCGCTTTGCCACAAAAAAATCTATGGGCCAAGCGTCTTGCCACATCTTAAAATCCACAACCATCAAAATTATGAGATACATAAAAACTTTGTCACAGAACGAAACTATTATTCCATTCTTCCACAATTTTCCAATAATGTTAGGAAAAGGAATATACCCACCAGTGAATTTTTTATTTTAAACCATTAAATAGGATTACCAAAAATTCAGAGCAATCAAACAGATAAATAGTAAGTGTAGACAATTAAGTGGGACTAATATAAATCCATAGTGTAACACCCTACCTGCGTATATGTATGTAGTTAGAGATGAGATATGGGCTTGGACTCGCGGATGATATGTTTAATTCATGATCTGTACGAGTTAGGATCAAATAAAATATAGACTCGTTTAAATGCGGGCCTTTTCAACCCAATTCGTTAAACCCACGGGTTAGATAGGTTGGGTCCAGCTGAAGTTCAATACAAGACTTATAAAATGTCTTCCAAAGACAACCACCGATATTGATCTAGCTCAAAGTTCACTACAAAACTCTTAATGTCTTCCAACTAATAATAGTGGATTTGCTAATGGAGGCCAATCGCAATGGCTTATTGTTAATGTAAGTCTATTTTTCTTCTTTTATTTACTCATTATTTCATTTTGTTTAATTTCTCATTCTTTCTTTGTGGTAACTTGTAAGTAATGTAGGAGTTCACCCAATTTGAGAAACAAAATATGTGTGATGTTGGTATGTCTCAATTGGATACTTATTTGGAAGAGCAAAAGCTTTCTTCACACTACCATCCAAATCTTGATCTTTTGCTATATTGGAAGGAGAATAAGCCACTAGTGTAGAAAACACTTTTAACATCGGTTAAAAATGACTTTTAACATCGGTTATTGACTGATGTCAAAAGTCACTTTTAACATCGGTTCTAAACGTAGCCGATGTTAAAAGTGGACTTTTGACATCGGTTGAAAGCCACAATCGATGTTAAAAGTCACACTTTTAACATTGGTTCTATGAACGACCGATGTTAAAAGTGTACTTTTGACATCGGTTGAATCCAGAACCGATGTCAAAAGTTATTTTTTAAAAAAAAAATTTGGTTTATTTCATAATTCCTTTTCCTCCTTGCAGAGTCAGTACACACTATACATATATCCAGAATACAGAAATCAGTACAACAAATACAGAAATCATAAACCCTAAACTTATAAATCTAATTTAAGATATTTAGTATAGTCAAAAAAGAATTGTACAAAATACTCCCTCATGTCGTTAAACGCTCTGACAAAAGTGATCGAGGTCTGCGAATTTCAGCATGAAATTCATCATCTATATCCATGAAATCATCTTGTAGAACAGAAAAAAATGTATCATGCATTCTGGCCACGAAGGAATGAATTAATATATCAATATCACATGAATTAAAAGGAACATGTAGAAGATAGAGTAATACTAGTTGGACAATGTAGATTTCTGAATCTATTTCTAAGGGCAGTACGTGAAATAGCGCACCTGATTGACAAATTTCTGTCTCCTTCACTAAAATGTGCATTGACAGCTTCATTAATATTACGCCCATGCTTCTGACAAGAAACAATATTTACAGATGATGAGGAGAGACCTAAACATACGGGCAAACAATATTTCCTGCAAACTCATTATAAAGGATTATACAATCTAAGCATACGTTTGAAAATAAAAGAAACTAATACAAGCACAACTAATAAAAATATAATTCATCAAGTTCAAGCAATTTTACAAAAAAAAAAAATTAAAAAATATCGGGCAATAGTAATTATGATTGTATAAATAGAAGCTCATATATCAGGTTGACAAACAGAAGCATCTAGAGAATAAAAAATCCTGATTTTTTAGCAAACAAACAACAGCCAAAAATCATTCCAAATGCACGTGGGTAACTGCTCACTATGCAGTGCATAGAAAAAACCCTAACTATAACCAAATAATTACTTTATTTTCATTCAATTAGAATTGAAATGCAAAATATAGTTTAAACGTGAAATGATTCAAATAAAAAAGAAAAGGAAGAAAGTTAACCTGGAGCTTTTGTACTGCGACTGCTTCGGATAAGCCCTCATGGTAGGATTTGAGGGTTTCGTCCAAAACAAGATAAATCCCTAAACCAAAACAAGAGAAATCCTTAATTCTAAACCAAAAACGTAAACCAGAAACAAAAACAAATGAAGAAACGCGGTGGTGTGGAGGACTTACAGTGGCAGGGATTATGGACCTCGTGGCTCGCGATGGTGTTCTCTTCTGGCAGTGGACATCATGATGGTCACGGTGGCTCGCTCGGTGGACGGCTAAAGAAATGCGGTTGCCAAACGGCGAGAATGAGGACTTGCACAGAACATAGATGATGAGTAGCGAGAGTGCCTACACGATGAAGAGAGAAACGCGCAGGACTTAAATTTAAAATTTTGACATTTAACATCGGTTAGAAAAGGAACCGATGTTAAAACTCACTTTTCAACATCGGTTGCTTTTTAACCAATGTTAACACTCACTTTTTAACATCGGTTGCTTTTTAACCGATGTCAAAAGTCACTTTTTAACATCGGTTAAAAAGCAACCGACGTTAAAAGTTTGTTCTATCAACCATTTATTTACAAATTTGCCACCGCGTCTACTTTTAACATCGGTTTTTAAAATAATCGATGTTAAAAGTGTGTTTCCTCAACCATTTATTTACAAGTTTGCCACCGTCTCCATTTTTAACATCGGTTTAGAAATAACCGATGTTAAATCCTGACGCGAAAAAGGTATTTTCCACTAGTGAGCATAGATTTCCGGATCTTGCATTGATGGCTTGTGACATTTTAAGCATTGAAAAACAATTGTGGCATCTGAATCGACATTTAGTATTGGTTATTGTATTCTCAATAAATATCGCAGTAGTCTCCTTCCTCAAAACGTGCAAGACTCGATATGTACTAGAATTTGGTTGCTAGGATTTGATGTGGAAGGTAAATATTACATTCCTTTATGTATAGAATGCCTTGCATTGGATTATGTTTCGATTTTTAACTACAACCTTACTTATGTTGTGAATTATGACTTACGAGTTGTAGGAAAACATGAAGATGAAGTGTGGTAATTGAGACAAAGGAGGAGCCAACTACAGTTACTTGGGCTGAAATAAGGAGACCTACTCTTTGATGCATGTGGTGGCCATAATTGAAAAGGCTAGTAGTTACTTGAAGGTATGAGATAACACTCACTTTAGAATGTTAGTAGGCAACTATATAAGCTTCAAAAAAATATTTTTGAACTTGCAAAATTAGGTCCCACTGAAATAAAGTTGAAGGATTTGTAGGATTATAAATGTGATATAAATAAGATAACGTAGATGCAGGAAATCACGTGGAGAAAATATCAAGAATTGAATGGTTAAAGGAAGGAGATATGAATACATGACACTGCTAGTTTCGTCCTCAACCGGTCAGGCACGTGCTCCACGTGTCGATGCTTCCTGCTACGCATAGACGCACACACGCTGCTTCTAGCCATGCGTGGTAGCACATCCAATCACCTCGAAGTCTGAGCCCTTTTTTTCACCAGTTATATTAGTGTCCCTACCTGCACTGACAAATTAGATGGAAACAACTATCACACATGTGCGCCTGATATTAAACTCTGGCTTAACGTGCAAGAATATGGCGACCACTTGACCAAGAAAGCGGAAGTCGTGCTTGCAACTGAGCGTTTCTAGTGGAACAAGATTGATGCCTAGTAGTGCAGCATTATCATGTCCACTATTCATCCTTCTCTGAAGCAGATCTTCTGTTACTAACTCACCTATGAGTCTGTTTGAGAGCAAGCCAATGTTCTTTACAACAATGACACTCAATGCCTTTATGGAATTTGCCAGAACCTCATGAGTGACACTGCCCCTCGAAAGTTTGACGGTCCTATTTTTGTTTATTTGGAAAGATTCATGGCCCCTTTCACGATTTTAATGATCTGTTGCCTCTAGCCACGACACTAGCATAGGAACTTAAGCAGCGCAATACCTTTCTTCGGATCCAAAACAAACAACTATCTCATTCAGTGCTGACTCTTGCTCCAATTGATGCCTCTGCACTTGTGTCCCACAGAACTGATCGTGGTCATACTCGAGGGGACAGTCTGGTAAGCTCAACCTATGTACGATCATAGTCACGTTTGGGTCACATTGTTGATAAGTGTTGGACTTTGTATGGTCGCCCTGTTGGCACGACCAATGTGGCATAGGTTGATCCATTGACCCCATCCGAGCCATCAACCTAATCGACTGCATCTTCCACAACATATGCTGATTTTATTAAGTGGTCTGAGTAACGTCAAGGCTCTAGTTCCACTGCCTCTATTGAATAAACGAGTAATTCTCGTGCTTGTCTCTCTTAGATGTCATCTCTAGGTCCATGGGTTCTTGACTCTGGTTGCACTGATCACGTCTCTAGTAACAAAATCTGTCATCCAACATTTCTACCTCTGGTTATTTGCCTGTTGTTACCTTAGCTTATAGTTTTAAAACACATTTCAAATAGGTGGCCATCACCTCCGTTCCTTTTCAGTTGATTCAATGCTTTTACGTTGGTTTTCCTTTTAATATACTTTCTATTAGTCGCTTAAATTGCTCTCTTGATTGTACCTTCTCATTCACTAAAGATTTTGTCTTCTTGCAAGACTAGAGTTCGAGATGGATGATTAACATAGGATGTGAGTCCGATGACCTCGGCCAGCTTTCCGCTCCATCTCGTGTTTGCTTGGTCTCAAACCCCCACCCTAACCATCCATGCTCATTTTTTTGGTCTAAGAAAAGGTTCATAGGAGACCTTACACGACGGAAAGGAAAAGAGGAGAAGGGTATGAAAAAAGGATGAAGCGTATTGTGGGGGTTTAAATCCATACACTCACAATTCATATCTCATAAATTAAATAAATGAACTCACTTAAGGAGACCCTTCTTTTAATAATAATACATGAGTAGCATCGAACTTCAAGAAAATACATTTTGTTTTTCTCTTTACAATTTTATAATAAACATTTTTTTATATCTTCAATCAAGATACAATATTAAAAACTTTAACATCACAAACATCAGAATTTACATCCATTGCAAGGATTGCTGGGAAGGAAAGGAGACAAGACAATGGGCACGTGAGATGTCACCTACCTTGCATACAATATTTGGAATAGCATCATGATAGATAGTTGCTACGTAACACAGATCTGAGTCTGACACAAACTTTTTCCTCTTCTCTTCAATGGCCTCTGATCAGAGACCGATACCGAGAGAGAGAGAGAGATATGGTATTAGGGTTCTGAATTTGATCTGAGAATTTAGAAAAAGAAGACAATAGATATATAGAAAATGGACGTGGAGAGATCGTCGTTGTGCAATTGCGTGGTGAACTTTCTGTTGGAAGAGAACTATTTGCTCACTGCGTTTGAGCTTCTTCACGAGCTTCTCGATGATGGTCGAGACGATCAAGCTATTCGCCTCAAACAGTACTTCTCCGATCCTTCCCTCTTCCCTCCCGATCAAATCTCTCGCCTCAATTCTCTCCGAGGTAACCACGCCAAATTCTTCCAACTTGTCTGCATTTTGAATTCTCTGGAATCGAATTCCAAGGGAGCTTAATTAGCCTATTTTATTTTGTGATTTATACTTATATGAAAGAGTTTAATTGTCATGAAATGTTAGTATAAAGTTTTTTTTTTACTGTGTTAATCAATCACAAATCATGTATGAATGACTTTTAAGGTGATTATGATATGAGTCAAAAGTCAAACATTTTTTTGTTGATGTAGTACTGTATGATTGATTGACAGTATGGTGCAGTACGCAATTAGATTAAAAAAATGGATACAAGTATTTGTCATGTTGAATCCACTTAATGTAGTAGCAATATTAAGTTAAACGTCTCAATATGCAAGTTGGGATCTTGTTGGTCCGAACAATGTCTCAAGCCTTGGTCCGAGTAGCAAGGAGCTCACCTTAAGCAAAACTTTGGGTTCAAGTCTTGTGAATGAATAAAAAATAGGTATTGGGATAGATTTGCCCCCTTAAATGGGTCTTCCATGTTCGATTCGGATTAATCAGGGTCCAAAGTGATTTTTCGAATATCGAGGATCTCAGAACAAAAAGTGTCTCACTATGCAGAATGATGTGAGTAAACATTATTGATATTGGAGCTCCAAATATACACTAGAGATATGAGGACATTGTTTTATAGTAATGAATTGACAACTTTTAAGCTGGAGTTATTAAGGTGAATATGTTACTGTATTGCCTTTGAAGATTCTTATGCCAAACCTAGCTCAAGTGAATGTGTTACGCTGTTACTGTATTGCCTTTAAGGAGCAGCAACTTTAGTGTGTGCCTGGGGTGCTATTGCTAGAGCTGTCCATTTTCTTTTTCTTTTTTTGTGTGTGTTTAATTTGTAAGAAAGAATAGCAAAGGAGTAGGAGTAGTAAGGAAGCCTTAAAAACAACCTTAATGCCATCATGCCTTTGGCCTAGTGGTTTTCCACTTGATAATAAGTTGGTGCTCCCTCTCTCTTGATTCTTTTAGAATTACACAGGATCTATACTAGGATTTTGAACACAAGGCATATGCAAATGACGCGTACCTTTTGTAGAAATCTTGCTATTTGTTTTGAAGATGATACTTTAACTTGGGGAACTGTTGCTAGTGTTGCTGGGGCTAGTGAGCCTTTAACATACACTAGGCAGCAAACAAGGTTGAAAGAACAAGCTACTTCTTCAAGATCTTCAAGCTCTAGGGGAAGGGGAAAAGCAAAGGAAATTGTAGAGGTTGAAGAGGAAGAAAGTGATGAAGAAATTGATGAGGCAGAGGAAGAGATGTACAAGTTTAGTAGTGATGAAGATGATGATGAGGCAGCATTGGAAGATTTGGAAGATGATTAGAATCTTAGAATTAGATCCAAACTTGATAGTTTGATTTTGTGTGCAGCATTAGACATTAGTCTACTTTTGTTTGCTGCATTAGTCTACACACATTATTCTAGTTTTGGGTGCTGCACTAGTACTTGATTTTGTTTGCAGCTTTAGGACCAGTTTGTTATAGATTAAGAAAAAATGATTTTCATATAAAATAATTTAGAGATTATATGAAAATCATTTTTTCATAATCTGTAACAAATATATCTTCTCTCTCTTCTATAGAATCAGATTTTAGTAAGAAGCTAAATGGAATAGCTTCTCATTTTAGTCATAAAAATGATTTTTTTAAAAAATGATTTCCTAAAAAATCTTAAACAAACATAATTAAAACCATTAAAAATGATTTTTAACTTAAAAAAATGATTTTTATCATCAAATAATCTTAAACAAATGCACTCATAGTCTCTAACTTATGAATTATGATTATATATTATGACTTTATGAGTATGTTTGCACTATTGGGTAATTTGTTATGTTTTAGCATTTACATATGTGTATATCTAAATTTTTTTCCTTATATGTCTATACATTCAAATAGTGGCCTTACCGCTCCCTCTATCCCGCTATAGCGTTTTTGGGGGGTTGGCCGCTACGCTTTGCTATCCGGGATTGATAACATAGGTTTAGATGAATCTGATAATCACGAGTCAATGCACACATGTTCGTTGTAGGAATAGGATCTTCCGTTTCTAACAGATTTGAGTTCAAACCCCAATTACACAGACAAAAAAAAAAAAGCTTTAGTAAAGGAATGAGATTTGCTTAGATGAAAATGATAAAAATCAGAAAGAAAGTAATATTATTTTCATGGAATTAAGGCTTTACTTAGATGAAAAGAAAAGTCCAGCCTCTAGTAGGACAGAAATAAAATAAAAAAAAAATATTGAACTATGAGAAAACATAGGATAATTAAATATGCCAATTAATAGGAAGTTGTCTGATGCAAATTCCTTGAGAGTCTAAGTCTATGTTCTAATCTTAATAGTTAGCTTGTCATGCTTTCTCTTTTTCAGCAATTCTCATTTTAATTAATTTTTTGGGTTAGTATATGAATTACACTTATATATGACATTTAGGTATAGATTGAAGTGATGTCAACTGTATTGGGTCATTTTGTGCAATATACAGTTTAGTTTTCTTTCATATGGGCACTCTGTTGCCTAATCTTTGGGCACCTAGGCTCCTGATAGAAGGTGTACTTTGAACAACTGTACTTTTATTATAAATAAATATCAATGTGGTTTAGAATGCATATATAACCCATGCCTGATGATTTTTTCTCTTCATTTTCATTCTTGCAAAGCAGTGGCAGATCCTCAAAGTTTGCTGGAAGAGAAAGAAGCAGCAGAAGAAAAGTTAGCTATTAGTGATTATGAATTGCGTTTGGCTCAAGAAGATATCTTAAAACTAAAAAGTGAATTGCAAAAGAAGGCAGAGAACCTTAATGAACCAAATGGTATTTTTTGTGTTTTTCAAGAGATTTTACCTCTTTTGCTTTTATATTTTATGAAATATCCATTTGGCCTTCAATGTCATACAGTTTTTTACATAATCATGTAATTATGTTGGATTAAGGCCTTTATTTATGAATAATTTGTTCATTTTTTAAATGGAAAAAGAAATATTGTTAGATAGGAAGGGGAGAATACCAGGAATAAGATGTCCTTCAAAAGAAGCCACGAAATTGAAGGACAACAAAAAGTAAAAGGCCCCATAGGAAACCACAAAACAAACACAATCCAATGAGTAAGCAAAAAAGGGAAACACCATAACTGCCCCAAAACTCCCCTAGGAAACTCCCTCCACAAAAACACCCGCAACAAAAGGGATAAACTCAAATAAACACAAAACAACATACCCTTTTCCTTCAACGAAGTAGACCACTTCAAAGCTACAAATGAACCTAATAAATCCCTCTAATTCCTCTAGGTCCTCTGTAATTCACTGCTGTTGCTAATCTTTGAAGTTCCTATTTGACCTTGTTCTCTGTGCTATAAGAGTATATTTGGCCAAACTGCCATCTTTACCTCCTCACACAATGGATTAAGGTTGACCAACTTTATCCCCATTGAATCAGGAAGTTATCGTGGAACACGCAAGTCACCTACATTGCTAGGCTACTAGAAAACTAGAAATAACTTTCTCATCCCAAGAATTCTCACTTTGGCCAAAATATTTCAGCTTTCCAGTATCTGGACAAGGCAGAATTCTTTTTCAGAACCAGCATTAAAAGACCTGCTAGAAGACTATCCTTATCCTCTCTGCGATCTTGGCAGCTAAACTTAAAGTATTGTTAGTCTCAACACTTTGTTGTTGAAAAAGCTCCTTCACTTCTTGTAAGTTACCGTCAAAGTCAAGACCTCATAAACTTTCGTTGATCAGTTTTTGCCCTTAAACCATCTAAAGTACTAAAGTAGACCTTCACCATCTTCAAAAATAGCCCTGCCTTTTCTACAAATTTGGAATCCCAAAACTAAAAGTTTCAATAACGTCAGAAAACTCTAGACATGTCCACAATGGCAGAAAATACTTCAGCATCTATCTCTTTCCCATCAGAAGTCTGAACCTTATCACCCTCTGGGAATTGTGATGGTTTTAGCATTGTCCATGTCACCAGACATTTGTTGGAACTGGCAATGTTAAGCATTTCCCATATGCTGAGGCAGATCTCCATCTTTATGTTTACCTTGCAACTGAATCTGCGATGCTCCACCTGACATGACTGATTCCTTTCTCAAATAATTCCTGTGCTTGCACAGGCCTTAAAGTCAAATGTCCACTAGTTAAGTAGCTGGTGTGGTGGTAAATTTAGCAAGTTGAAGTACATGGATATATTGATTTATAATGCAAAAAAAATCTAATAGTTCTTTTAAAATGTATCTAGAAGTATACAACTTTTATTTTTAATTTGTACCTGAAATAATTGAAAATACCTTACAATAACAACTACTACAACCCATCTTTATTCCCACTAATTGGGTTCGGCTACATGTATTTAGTACACCAAGGCTGAGTGAGTGGCAGCTTGTCTATATGTATAGCTGTTGCAAAGGATATCTTCATTTATGACATACTTCTACAAATACTGAATATCATCAGTTCTGAGTATTGCTTAATGTATTCCCAAAAACAAAAGTTTTAAAGAATCAAATGCATTTATAGAGCTATTACCCTTTGACAAATAATGCAATTTGGCTTTATAGGAGGATGCCTTATACTCTGCTATCGTACTTCTTTTTCTCATGTAAAAGTTATTGTTTTAGCCTAAAAAATGTTGCGACTTGGAATGTTTAAGATATTCTCCGGTCATACTTGTAAGTTGTAACTGCTCTATCTGCATATGATACCACAATATTGTAACTCTTTCATACTTCTATTCTGGATGCAGCTGGACAGTCAAGTGATGTTTCAGTGAATGATGGGCAACAAATTCATCAAAAAAAGAATACTTCCTTCACCGATTTGGGTCCATTAAAGGATAATGAACGTCAAGATCTTAATTGTGCTGTGAAGGAATATTTGCTTATAGCTGGTTACCGTCTTACTGCAATGACATTTTATGAAGAGGTCGGTACTGCAATATTGGCTTTTTCCCCTCTTTCTGTGACTTTCTGATTTATTTTTCTTTCCGAATGTTTTCCTTATTGCTTCTTTTGGTGGACTCTTGTAATTTGATTTGAAAGTGATGGCTCCTTTCTCGTTTGGGATGCGCCTTTGCTGTGTACTTCTTACAGCTTTGGTTTTTTTGTTTTCTTTGTTTTTGCCGACTTGGTCAGCGACTGGGAAATAAAGTAGTTACACTGGCAGTGGCTGTTGTAGCTTCATGTATGTAACATTGAACCAGTTGAATATAAAGAAGTCATATGGAATGCATAGAGGAAGTTATGCTCTTTTACTTTGTATTTTGGGACTGGGATTATGGGTCTTGGCTAGTATTGTCAAAGATGCTGCCTCAGCACTATGGTTAGGCGGGATTTTGGGCTAGCTTCTCAGATAGCCTGAGGCAACTCAATGTTGAGAAGGTGGCCATGAGGCACTACCATTTATTTGAGGTGGGATGAAGCATCAGCCACCTTCCTCAGCCATATCATGATTTTTTGATCAAAATGAGACTTCTGTTCTCACTTTATCACTCTTAAGTCTTAACTTGTTGGATGTAAAATAGGAGAATTTATGTGTGGACAGATGTGCTTAATAGACCTAATATCAACGGCACATTGCAAATGTGTGGGCCACATAAGGCAATTTCCCCCAATATGTTTGTTATGTGTTCTGCAAGTTCAGAATCTGTTCCTCATCTATTGTTACATTTTTCTGCTGCTACTACTTTATTAGATTCTTTGTTTGGCTGTTTTGGAGAATGTTGGCTGTGCCCCAAGTCCTTGGACCAGTTTTGATAATCAGTTTCACTGGTTTTAGTAGAAGCAAAGAGGCCAAGTTTGTGTGACAATGGGCTATACTTGCTACAATTTAGTGCATTTGGATGGAGCATAACTTTCTCATTTTTGAGGATATGGTGTAAAGTACATGGTTTTTTTAGAGGGGTATCACTTACATATATGCTGAGGGATTGGGTATCTTTTCTACATTGATGTCTTCTGTTCCTTGTTTTCTTTTTCCTTTTCTTTTCTCTTATTTTTAGGAGGATTTCTTATCCTCCTTTCTATTTGTATTCTCTTTCTCTTTCTCTTAATAAATTTCTTCTTTTATAAAACAAAGAGGGGAATAGTCAATCCAGTTGTTGTAAGGGAAAATAAAGGCAGAATCACATAAACTGTGAAATAATAAAAGACACAAGTATTCCTGAATAGCTTGAGTGATTAGCACTCAGCATACTTGGTATTTATATACACTCCATAATCAATTTACATGTTATGATTACAAGGGGATTAAATGCTAGTGCAGCCCCCTAAACAACCTAAATACATGAATGAATTAAACTAGTGTACATGAATCTAAAGACACATGAATCTAAGCCTTAAATGCTACTATTTCCAACACTCCCCCTCAAGCTGGTGAATAGGTATTTTCCATTCCCAGCTTGGATACAATTCGTTCAAAAATCGAGCTGCTCAACCCTTTGGTGAGAATATCCGCAAGTTGTCCTTGTGAGGGCACATATGGGGTGCAAATCAAAGCACTATCGAGTTTCTCCTTGATGAAATGCCTATCAACCTCAATATGCTTGGTTCGATCATGCTGAACTGGATTATGTGCTATACTGATTGCTGACTTATTATCACAGTAGAGCTTCATAGGTCCTTCCCATTTAATCTTCAAATCTTCCAAGATAATTTTTAGCCAAAGTAATTCACAAATGCCTTGTGCCATAGCTCGAAATTCAGCTTCGGCACTAGAACGCGCAACCACACTTTGCTTTTTACTTCTCCAAGACACAAGATTTCCTCCAAGAAAGGTACAATATCCTGTAGTGGATCTTCTATCAACAATTGACCCCGCATAGTCAGCATCAGTGTAGGCCTCAAGTGTTGTACTCCTATTTCTTTTGAATAAAATCCCTCTTCCTGGGGTTCCCTTGAGATATTGCAAGATCCTATGAGCTGCCTGTAAATGAACTTCCCTCGGACTATGCATGAATTGGCTAACCAAACTTACAGCATACGCAATATCTGGCCTGGTGTGAGACAAGTAAATTAACCTCCCTACCAAGCGCTGATACATTTCTTTGTCCACAATAGCATCTTCTTCAGCATTTCCTAATTTTACATTCGGATCCATAGGAGTACTCATGGGTTTACATGTTGTTTTCCCTGTCTCCTTGAGTAAATCTATAATATATTTTTGCTGAGATATAAAAATGCCTTTCTTTGAGTGTGCCACCTCAATTCCCAGAAAGTACTTCAGCTTTCCAAGAGTTTTTATTTCAAACTCTTTAGCCAAACACTGACTCAAGACTTGTTGCTCCTTCCAATCATCTCCGGTCATGATGATGTCATCCACATATACTAACAACACCGTTACTCCCCCTGATGCTGAGTGCTTGATGAACAAGGTATGATCTCCTTGACTTTGCTTGTACCCCAAAGCTGTCATAACCTTACTGAATCTTCCAAACCATGCCCGAGGTGATTGTTTCAGGCCATATAATGCCTTTTTCAACTTGCAAACTGTATTGGTAGCTATATTTTTATCATACCCTGGCGGTACCTGCATATAGATTTCCTCCTCAAGTTCCCCATGTAAAAAAGCATTCTTCACATCGAATTGTTGTAATTCCCAACCATAATTGGCAGCAAGAGACAAAATTACCCCGACTGTATTCATCTTTGCAACAGGAGCAAATGTCCTTGAATAGTCAATTCCATAGGTTTGTGTGAACCCTTTGGCAACCAACCTGGCTTTGTATCTTTCAATCGATCCATCAGCCTTATATTTTACTGTATACACCGATTTGCATCCAACCGCTCTCTTCTCTTCTGGTAAAGTCACTAACTCCCAAGTTCCATTCTTCTTCAAAGCCTCCATCTCTGCATTCATGGCTTGCTTCCATTTGTCATCGGACAATGCCTCAGAAACACTAGTGGGTATGGAAGTAGTGTTTAGATTTGTAAGGAAGGCTCTATGGGTAGGTGAGAATTTTTTAAATGAGAGGTAGTTTGAAAGGGGATATACTGGTTGTTTGGTGCATTTTCTGGTTCCTTTTCTGATGGCAATTGGGAGGTCTAGATCATCATCTGTTGCTTGGGCTTTCATTTCATCCTCATTCAAAGGAGTCGAATTGGGCTCTTGAACGTGTGTTGATTCAGGAATGTCCTTTGACTTTCTTGTGAAAACTTGATTCTTTCCCTATCTGACATCCACTTCTGGGCCAGGTTCAATTGATGGGTCTGACTCAGCTTCTGGTTGAGTTTCAGGCCTAGACACAAGTGTATTTGACTCAAGACTAGGAAGATCAAGTGTTTCAAGTTCAATTGATGGGTCTGATTTAGCCTCATGTGGAGTTTCAGGTCTAGACACAGGTTTATTTGACTCAAGACTAGGAAGATCAAGTGTTTCAAACTTATCTTCGCTGAGATTCTCCCCCTGAAGATAAGGTTGAAAAAAATAAGCTTCCCCTTCATGAAAAGTTACATCCCGCGACACAAAAATTTTTTTAGATGGAGGATCGTAACACTTATATCCCTTCTGAGTGGAGGAATAACCAAAAAAAAACGCACCTTAAGGCTCTAGGATCCAGTTTTCCCCTATCTTGACTATGAATATGAACAAAAGACACACACCCAAAGATACGAGGTTTAAGATGATTCGTGGCTGACAAATTTGGATAGAATGAAGAAAGGACATCTATTGGACTCTTGAACCCTTAGACTGTAGAGGGTAATCGATTAATGAGATAGGTGGATGTGAGAACTACTTCCCCCCAGAATTTTTTGGGAACATTTTTCTGAAACAACAGTGCTCGGGTTTGATCTAAAAGATGCCCATTTTTTCTTTCTGCAATCCCATTTTGCTGTTGTGTTTTAACACAAGAGGACTCATGGATAATTCCCTCCTTTTGACAGAAAGAAGTAAGGACATAATTGAAGTATTCTTTGCCATTGTCAGACCTTAGTGTTTTGATGTTCACACCAAATTGATTTTTAATCATGTAGAAAAAATTTGGGAAACCAGTACTAACATCAGACTTGTTTTTAAGTAAGAAAATCCAAGTAACCCGGGTACAATCATCTATAAAAGTCACAAACCATCTAGCACCAGACACAGTTGGAACAGCAGAGGGACCCCAAACATCCGTATGAATAAGATAGAAAGGAAAAGTGCTTCTTTTATTGCTTGAGGGAAAAGGTAGACGCTTGTGTTTTGCAAGCTCACACACCTCACAATGAAGACTCTCAACATCTAACTTAGTAAACAGATATGGAAATAAAATTTTAATGACTCCAAAAGAAGGGTGACCTAATCGACAATGGAAAAGAAGTATTTTTTCTTTATTAGAAAGAACTGACTCTGACATGAATGAGTGTGACAAGTGGTTTTTTGTCTACAGACCTGATTCTTCAAGATAGTAATGGCCATTCCCTTCTCTGGCATGTCCAATCGTCCTCCCCGATTCCTTGTCTTGAAATACACAACAATCGCTGTGAAAAATCACATTACAGGATAAATCTTTGGTAAGTTTTTGTATAGAGACAAGATTTGTGGATAGTTTTGGGATGTGGAGGACATTTTTTAAGGTTATGGAGGAATTTAGTTGAATGTTTCCTAGGCCGGCTACAGTTACAAGGGTACCATCTGCAGTGATAATTTTCTTACTACTGGGACAGGGTGAATACGTGGAGAATTGGGTAGAAAAAGGTGTCATATGGTCGGTGGCTCCAGAGTCTAATATCCAGAATGAAGTAGAAGGTGTTTTTGAGGCATTAAATCCAAATGAAAAAGGAAGCTTACCTGAATATACCACGGAACAATTACCTGATGGTTTCTCAAGACAGCGGAGTAAAGCCCTCATCCTTTCTATCTCCTTCTGGTTGACTAGGTTTACCATCCCTTCACTGCTTGAGATGGCAGAACCGAAAAAACACCAAATAGAAGGACAAACACCAAGCCAAATAGAGATCCAAAAAAGAGGAGTCCAATCCAGAAAAGAACCCCCAAAACAGGTCCAGGAGGCGCCGGCGATCTGTTTTGTGCAAGTGGTGTCGCAAAAGGAGGTCCAGAAGGTGGCGCGTGGACAACACGCGCCGGAGATGCAGTACGCTTGAGGAGGCGCGTGAGGGAGCGTGAGGGAGTTTCCGGCAACTTCCTTCTGGGTTTTGGCCGATCTCTGAACTGCGATCTTTCTGGTGAAGTTTCGGGCTGAAAAGCGGTGGTCAGCGGCGGTCAACAGTATTCTGATGGCACAATGAAGGTGCCAGAACAGAGTTCTAAGAAGGGTTGCAATGAAGGCAACCAAGTGCGGAAGCAGAGCCCCCTAGATTGGGAGCTCTGATACCATGTGAAATAATAAAAGACACAAGTATTCCTGAATAGCTTGAGTGATTAGCACTCAGCATACTTGGTATTTATATACACTCCATAATCAATTTACATGTTAATGATTACAAGGGGATTAAATGCTAGTGCAGCCCCCTGAACAACCTAAATACATGAATGAATTAAACTAATGTACATGAATCTAAAGATACATGAATCTAAGCCTTAAATGCTACTATTTCCAACATAAACCTTCAGGCTTCCAATTTCCACTTGGATATTTATTTTTATTGAGAACTTCTCATTCAGCTTGATTGATGGATATGAGGTTGCAATTTTATTGATATTTGTGGAGCCTGTTATGTAATTTTCAGGTTCTTGCAATTTTCTTTTTTCTTTTGCTTTGAGACAAAATCTTTTCCTCTTTTTGTGTTATCTCCTTTTCTTTCTAATAAATATCCTATTTTATCTGTGTTCCTTTTCCCCAAGAAAAAGAAGGAAACAGGAAACTGAAAAGCAGTTTCTATGATATTTTCTTGTGGTATCTCCTCATTCTCCTGCATTTGGATTTTGCTTCAAGATTTGTTCAACAATCATCCAAGAGTTAATATTACTGCCAAGTGCCAACAAGGTAGAGAATATCACAACTGTCAAAGTTATAGGAATTTGATGGCAAAGGAGAGGAGAAACTCCGAATGGTTAATAGATTGATATTATGTGTTTGTATTTTAATATATAAACCACTAAAACCTATTCATACTAGTAATCTTGGTCAAGTTCTAATGCAATACACTGTACAACTAGTACCGTCCCAGCCCCAGAAGAACATAACGAGACTCAATACATGAACAACACTATTATTCTAACAACAAGAAAAGGTACCTCAGGTCCACAGAATTCTCCAAATAAAAAACTAAATGTATGTATCATATGGATTTTGGTTGCTGTATATGTATTATTTAATGAGGGAATAATTGGTAGTTCTGACTTCTGATACAATCTAACAGATCTGTATGCTCCTGTATTGTTATAATGGTTGTTCCTGTGTTTGTAAAACGTCTGGAATGCCGTCAAATTATATCTGGTGTTCACATTTATGTATTATATATCACATTATGTTGTTGGCCCTGCTATTTTGGTGCTTAATGTTATGCAATATTTAATCTGCTATAACTGTTCCTGTAGGTTACAGGCCAGAACTTGGATATTTGGCACAACACACCTGCATCTGTACCAGATGCCTTGCGTCATTATTATTATCAGTATCTTTCATCAACTTCTGAGGCTGCTGAGGTGATTCTTTTATTCATTGTATAAGCAAGTGGCTCATCGCGTACTACCTAAATTAGTTCTGAGAAATTGTCTGACTCTGTTTATTATTTTTATGTATATAACAAATAAAAAAAGGAATTATCAAACTGTCAGAAATGACTAATTTATGTATTTCTTGGCTTAAGTAATCTCAACAATATTAAGGGTGTGGTCCAACACTCCAACCTATGTATCCCATCTTCAGATGTGTTAATTCTTTCTTCTGCATCTCACCATTTCCTTCTATTTTTTATGGCTGACACAAATGATGCGGTAAAAAGTCATTAAGCCACAACTCAATGATGTATCAGCGGAATCGTATCCATATCAGGCACAATACGTACTGGATACCTTAGAGGGAGGGAGTTTGCCGTGTCTATGTAACATAGGGTATTAGAGACTTCAAATTCTGATTTCACAAAACCCTAAATCCTCACTGTTTCGAATTATCTCCCTAATATCCCTAATTGTTGATCATACTTCACCCTTCTTCTGCGGTCCTTTTTTTTTTATGCCTATCTAAGTGTCACGCTTGATGCGGTGCAATGCAACCTAATGGAATTCGGATACCTGGCAGTTCAGCTGTAAGTGCAGTTAGAGAGATAATCAAGAGGTGAGTCTCACAAACTTTTTAAGTTTTGGAATTGGATCCAACATGCTTTCTCTGTCTCTCTCTAACTACACTAGCTATTCACATTGATGATGGGTTCCAATGGTTTATTGTACTAAAATATTTTTTTTTTTTCCTCCTCTCTCCTTGAAGTTATGTCAGCTGAGACCTTGAGGAGCCATCTTCAGTCCACCGGAGCTGCACCCATCGGCCGGCGCTCCCAGGCAGGAGAGATCCCCTCCTGTCCAGCCGATCTTGGAAGACCAGCGCCGGATTCTTCCGCACGCGTTCACACTCGCTGCCTTGCAGTCTGTCTCTCCGACCATTCACCGCGCGTGGAGCTCGATCCTCCTCGTCCTTTCTATGGATTCTTCTCCGTCTTTGCTCCGGCCATCCCTGGGCTGTGTTCAGTTTTTGTGATCTCCGACCTCTTCTTTTTGGGGCCGCTTTTCTCCTGTTTTGGTTTCTGTGTGTTCCACTAGTTTTTTGTGCCTTCAACGGCTCCATCTGTGTCTCTTGGTTGTGTTAACGTGGAAATGTGAAAAGGAATGATGGCACTTAGTTTTGTTTGTCTTAAGGTGCTTTTGTTTTGGTTACCTTTTTTGAGAAAATGATATGGTTGGAGTTAGGTTGATAGCCATTGGAGCTAAATGCTTTGATTTTGTGCTTGAAGATGTGGGGAAGCAATTACGCAACGTTATTGAAAGAGGTTGTGGTTTTATCACTTCTTTGCTGCTGGGTAGAGATGCATCTTTTTTGTTGATGTCCACTTTTAGGGATGAAGAAGCGATGGCTTCTGTTATAAGGCGTTTCAAAGGAGAGGTTTGTGTTGGTGACCTAATTGTTTGGCAATAGAAGGAGAAACTCCATTGCCGTCCCCAAAGGTCGTTGTGGTGCTGGTTGGAGGCATATGGAGAGAGTTTTATCCGATTTTTTGGTGGCTGTTCCTGCAAAGGGAGGAAGTCTAGGGTCTGGGCTTCTATTTAGAAATCGTTCTGATTTTGGGAGGAAGTCTTTTGCTGAGGTACTTAACAGTGGAAAGGCTAAAGGTGCATATCTTCAGAGTCAGAATGTTCCAATTACTGATGGTGTTTGGCAGGACAGTCAGCGTTCCGGTCATTTCTCCTCCAAGGAGCTTCTTTTCTCTCTTTCAAAGTCTGTTGCAGAAGCTATGCATGGGAAGTCTTCATTGTCCAAAGGCCATAAGATTTTTTCTTTGCGTGGAAAATCAGTAAAATTCAGCGGCCGCAAGAATGTCAATAATTCTTTATGTATTCAAATTCTTCTGCGAGACTCTAGGAAGGTGTTTTGGGTTGAGAATTGTGGTGGGGCTATTAGAGGGAGGGAGCCCAAGAAAGATGTCTTCTCTAGACTTGGTCCTAATCTGAATGCTTTTTATCGGCTCAGGCCAATCAGTTTCCCGTTTCCCCCTTAAAATCTGTTGCAAATTCTGATTTTCCTAAACTGATAATATCAACATCTGATAATTCCTAAACTGATAATTCAATATCTCAACAGTTTCAAATTACCATGTCTGCTGAATTACACATGAATGTTAATGCAGGAAAAATTTACTCTACTTCGAGAAAATGAAACATTGCTGAAAGCAAATAGAAGGCTGACTCAAGAAAAGGATACCTTGTTGAAGAACAAAGATTTGGCTGACGCTCAAATAGGAGCATTAACTAAATCCTTGGAGGCAATGCAGAAGGATCTTAAAGACAAAGAGAACCTGGTAATTCCTTCTTACTTTTAACAGATGCAACTGAACAATTTTCATCTCAAAATTATAACATACCAATTTTAACTTTCAGGTGCGAGTTTCAAAGCAATCCTTGGAGCTCGAAAGAAAGGAGTTCAATGATTGCAGAGCGGAGATCACTTCGTTGAAAATGCATATTGAAGAGTCTCGTTCTGGAAATAATCTGGTTCTTAGTGATAATAATGTTCAATCTCATTCTTTGGAGAAGTATGAGGAAGAAATTAAGAAATTGCAGATGGAAATTGAATGGTTGAAAGAAAAGAATATTAAAGCTCCGGAAAATGGAAATTTTGTTGGTTCTGCAAATGAAATTTTGCAGACAGATGATAAAGTGATTGAGATTCACGAAGACCGAGGGGCAATCTCTAACCCTGTTGATCTGGCTTTGGGTGTTGTATGCAATGAAGATGCTCAATCACCAGTTATTCAAACTCTTAATGAGTATGCTGATAAACATCAAGATACATTGCCTGGGTTATTAAATCCTGCAAATTCAAATACTGCTATTGAAAATATCAATAATGTCTCCGAACAAAATGTTGGGCAACAAGCAGTGGATAGCACGTTACTTGTAAAGTCAGACATTAATGATGAAGCAATAACCGAGAAGATGGCAAGTCCACATTCTACTCTTGGCTTGAGAAAATACTTAAAACATCATTGCTTTTTGATTTCAAGTTTCATACCCTTTTTGAATTTGGTGAAACTGAATGATCAAGACTGGTTTTGTTCAGGGCTTGTTCTTGTGTTAAAAATGGTTAACTAGCAGTATTGCTGCTGGTTTTCGTTGCCAGGAACATAGCATTTTTTAAAAACATAAAAATAAAAAACCTCTCCTTCCAAAAGAAATAAAGAAAAGTCAAAATGACAGAATTTAAACGAAAGAGGTTTCTCTTTGTCTACATCATAATGTAATTATGTTTTTCATTCTTTCTATTTTGACAGGGATTAGGAACCATTCAGATACTTGCAGATGCTTTGCCGAAAATTGTTCCTTATGTATTGATCAACCATCGTGAGGTTTGCTACTTGATAAATCTATTCACTTGTACGCTGTCCTACATAAAAAGGGCAACCTGGTGCTATAAAGTACGCCGTCCTAATAGGTTGCAATAATTTTGTTTGGTTGCAGGAGCTCCTTCCGCTAATAATGTGTGCAATCGAGCGCCACCCCGATAGCAGCACTCGAGATTCTTTGACCCACACATTGTTTAATTTAATCAAGCGTCCCGATGAACAACAGAGACGAATAATAATGGATGTACGTTGTGTTGTTTTCGTAACTTTTTCTACTGAATAATTTCGAATGAGACTTTGAATTGCTTTGTCATCATTTCAGGCATGTGTCAGCCTTGCAAAGAATGTTGGAGAGATGAGAACAGAAACGGAATTGCTTCCACAGTGTTGGGAACAAGTATATTCTTGCCTCAATTATCGACCTACTCTTTGCCGTTCTGACTTTGGAACCAGGTTTTCATATTTTTTGCTGTTATGGTTTTTAGATCAGTCACATGTACGAGGAGCGTAGACTACTTGTTGCTCAATCATGTGGAGAGCTTGCAGAATTTGTACGGCCTGAGATTCGCGATTCTCTTATTTTATCTATTGTGCAGCAACTAATAGAAGATTCTGCCAGTGTTGTTCGAGAGGCTGCAGCTCGTAATCTGGCTATGCTGCTTCCACTTTTCCCAAACATGGATAAATATTTCAAGGTCAGCCTCACTATATTTGCTTCGAGGCAATCATGGAGAAGGTTTCTGACTTGAGACTTGGCTACAATGTAAGCTCTAGAACAGGTTGACGAGACATGGTCTAGGGAATGGGGCTTTTTACCCTTAACACAATGTGATGACTTTTACATAGTGTTTGGTTGGGGAAATGAAGGGAAGGGGAGAGATTTTAATAATTTTTTCTTGTTTGATTCAATTTTTTGGAGGGTAGGGGAATGGAGGGGATCAAAATCTCTCCTCACTCAATTTTGGCTCCCCTCCAATATTGGGAGGATTTGGAGGGGAGGGGAGAGAGTTTAAAACATTTTGAATACATTGACTAAAATATCCTTACTTATATTTTGAAATCCAAAATTATAAGGGTATCACAATAAATTAGTTTTAAAATCTCTCCCCTCCCCTCGTGAACCAAACAGGAAGAGTGTTATTTCCCCTCCCCTTCATTAAAATTCCTCCCCTCCCCTCCCTTGAACCAAATATAGCCTTAGAGAAAAAAATAATAGTCAAAGAAGAAAAGCTGCTCCAATTCTTTGGTTTTTTTGTTAACAGGTGGAGGAGTTGATGTTCCAATTGGTATGTGACCCGTCAGGAGTGGTGGTGGAAAGTACTCTCAAGGAATTGGTTCCTGTAGTTATAAAGTGGGGAAACAAATTAGATCATGTTTTGAAAGTTTTGCTTTCTCATATTTTAAGCTCTGCTCAGGTATTTGTTTTCCTTTGTACCGTACTTCTCCCTTGTTACTGAGAATTCCATTGTTGTTGGAAATTATTTTTGTGAGTGGAATTTCCCCCGATCTGCAGCGTTGTCCACCTCTTTCTGGGGTTGAAGGGTCTATGGAGTCATATCTCCGTGTCTTGGGTGAAAGAGAGCGATGGAATATAGATATTCTGTTGAGAATGCTGGTCGAATTGCTTCCTTTGGTGCACCATAAAGCTATTGAGACATGCCCCTTCTCGTCCTCCCCAGAAACTACACAAGCCGTTTTATCTACCACAGTGCTTGATTTGTATGCCAGGTAAGCTTAGCAAGAAGTGTTGACTTTGAAATAATACGATTAGGACTTTTTAAAGAGTCGATGCCAATGACATTGGGTCTTGACATCACACGAGGAAAGTAAGGAAAAGAATGGCAGGTCAGGTCTTCTGTTTGTAACTCACTAGCTGTTGGAAAAGTCACGTTAATTGTGGTTCGCCCCTAGCCGCCTTAAGTGCGGCAACTCTGGGCTGCCTTCATTGCAGCCTCCAGCACCTTCATTGTATTAGATATGAAGGGGTGTTTAGTCTCACATTGCCTAGAGATATGGCCTAAGTAATGCTTAAGGCTTGGGCAGTCCTCACCTTACAAGTCGGTTTTGTGGGGTTGAATTAGGTCCAAGCCCAAATTCTAAGTTGGTATCAAAGCCTATCCTAGATCCGTTGTTGGGCCGCTGCATCGTCCATGCTTTAGGTGTGTAGCCTTGAGCATGAAGGGGTGTGTTAGAAAAGCCGCCTTAATTGTGGTCCGTCTTTAGCCGCCTTAATTGCGGCAACTTTGGGTTACCTTCAATGCAGCCTCCAGCTCCTTCATTCTGTTGGGTATGACGGAGGGTGTTTAGTCCCCACATCGCCTAGAGATAAGTAATGCTTATAAGGCTTGGGCGGTCCTTACCTTACAAGCCGGTTTTGTGCGGTTGAGTTAGGCCCAAGCCCAAATTCTAAGACTAGCTTTGTATGGTTGATTCATGTTGTAATGTATATGCATTGTGCAGATGCATACTCACATGCATATGCATACACGGAAAGACAAACCGGCATGACAGCTTTGTCAAAGCTTCTAATGATTGTTAATGGTTTCCACTTTTGCTAGGGGACAAGTTGAATGGGATGCATTTGAATGGATGCATGCTGAGTGCTTTCCTAATTTGATTCAGCTGGCTTGCTTGTTACCACAAAAAGAAGACAATTTGCGGAATCGAATTTCGAAGGTCACTTGACTGCTCTTGATGTGTTTTTTTTTTTTAGAATTGCTTTGTATGATTCCTGATCAAAGTTTGATCAAAGATATTTCTGAGTTTTCTGCTGATCAAACTCATGTAAATGCAGTTTCTGTTATCTGTTTCCGAAAGATTTGGGGATTCCTATGTGACATGCATAATGCTACCAGTATTTTTAATAGCAGTTGGCGATGATGCAGATTTGACATATTTTCCTGGTGCCATCCATTCAAGAATTAGAGGTAATGGTTCTTCAAAATTTTCTTTGAAATTTTCGCATAATTGCTACTTGCTTTATATTTGACTGTTAACTTTTAGGTTTGAGACCAAGGTCTCCTGTTGCTGATAGGCTTTCTACCATGTGTGTCCTACCGCTTCTGTTGGCTGGTGTTTTGGGTGCTCCTGAAAAACATGAACAATTAGCGGGATATTTGAGGAAGCTGCTACTAGAAGACAATTCCATGGAGAGTCCGTCAACCAAGCACACTCCTGAGATTATTAATGCCATCCATTTCATTTGGTTTGAATATCACCACTAACATTCTTAAATTTATAGTATTTTCCTTCAATATTCATAATGGGCTCTCTTTATAATGCAGCATATATGAAGAAAACCATGGTATGATATTTAATATACTATGGGAAATGGTTGTCAGCTCTAATGCGAACATGAAAATAAATGCTGCTAAGCTGCTGAAAGTTATTGTAAGCTTACTGCTTTCTTAGTTTCTAGTATCATTTGCATCTCATATAAATGTGAAAACCAACATAGATGTCTTCATTAATAGGTGCCACATATTGATGCAAAGGTTGCTTCAACTCATGTTTTGCCTGCCCTAGTTACTCTTGGATCTGACCAAAACCTGAATGTAAAGTATGCCAGCATAGATGCATTTGGTTCTGTGGCTCAACACTTCAAAAATGAGATGGTATCTGTTACTAGTATTTCTCCCTGGTTTCTGTTGAAATTGTGAAGTTAATGCTGCTCTACATTTAAAATTCTGATGAAATAAGATATCTTCCAGATTGTTGACAAGATACGTGTTCAAATGGATGCTTTTCTTGATGATGGTTCCCATGAAGCTACTATTGCTGTTATCCGTGCATTGGTGGTTGCGGTACCACATACAACAGAAAGACTTAGAGATTATATCCTTATAACCTTATTTTTGCAAAAGAAATATGTTTAGGGAAGTATTTAATGTCTTGACATTTCTATGTCTCTTTTCTTTGTCATTTGCATTTTCTGTTGGCTTTCAAGTTCTCTTAAGTTGTGCATTTTGTTTCTTTAACTTGACATACATCTTTTGTCCAAGATTTTCCAACTTACAGCTATGCCAAATACAGCAAGTGATTTGATGCGTCGACTAGAGAGAGTTAATGCTTTTTGTGAGGCAATCCGTGCTCTGGATGCTACAGGTTTGCTCTTATATAAATTATTAGATATCAATATCGTGGTATTATTGATTCATCAGGGGTACTGGTGTGAGATACCATGAAGTTCCTCTGTAGTTTGTACTAATGTCATAGGCTCCAGATTTTCATTTGATGTAACATACACCTGGAGCTGCCAGTTTGTTAGTTTTCCCTATGTCTGTTCATAGCCCAATTATTTTCTGCTGTGGATTTGTTTAGCCAAATAAATTAAGGAAAACAATCCTGATTATTGTTAAACTAAGTGGCTAGTTTTTCGGGGAAGCGTGTTATTCAATAAGTTCAATTGTCTTTCCTTGTTCTTTTTTTGATAGGAAATGAAGTTTATTAGATAGGGAGGGCAAGTTACTATAGATGCTAAGGTATCCTCCAGAAAGTAGTATTTATCTAGTCTTTTCTTTTAGCAGCATTGTTCATCAAAATTCTCGAACATCCTTCAGTCATTTCCTCCATAATGACAAATCATTAGTAATTCCAATTTTATGCTCTATCCGATAATCTGGAGTCTAGAATTGCAACATTAGGAGTGGAGTCTAGAATTTCCCGTGGAGACTTCGTTTTGTTTATTTTTGACATTTCTTTCTTCCCTCAAGTAATTTTAATAATTCTTAGTTTCTTTTCTTATAGATCTTCCTGCAAATAGCGTTCGGGACTTCCTTCTGCCTGCTATACAGAATCTCTTGAAAGATTTGGATGCACTTGATCCTGCACACAAAGAAGCCCTTGAAATTATTATGAAGGAAAGATCAGGGGGAACTTTTGACACTATTAAGGTGATGAGTGCTCATCTTGGGCTTCCATCATCCGTCAGCAGCTTCTTTGGTGAGGGTGGGTTGCGTGGAAAGAAAGAGACCACAGAGCCACCAGCAGAAGCAGTTGTGTCCCCTAAGGCTGCCACACCATCGCCAGCAGAAGACACTAGATTCAGGCGCATCATGCTGGGGAATTTCAGCGAGATGATTAGGGGCAAGGGAAAAGCTCAAGAGGAAGGTCATAACCAATAATATCACTGCTTCTGCATAGTAATTCTCTGCTCATTCAGATTCATAAGGTGAATATCACTGTTTCTCATATACACACCAACCAAGACTTAACCCACTTGGTGGGGTTGGACACTGTTGTTTCCCATATATATACCAGACAATTTTTTCAATCCTTTTACAGTGATTTTTCTTAGATAGGTGATGAAAATATAGATAAAAAAACTATTGCAGTTTTGCTTTGTTTTTACTGGATATGACTTACTAGGCTGTGTGAGTGAAAGGAGAGATTTAATCGAAGAGTACAGTAGAATCTGTAAATTGCTCATTGAATTATTGTTAGCTCTATATTTTGTGTTTTACTGACATTTTATGGATTGTCATTTTTTAAAAGATTCTTATTTGAGTTAACCCTAATAAGAGAATCGAGCATTTTAGTTTGGACAACTGTGAACATTTTCTTATCTGGAAAGAGTGTGAACAATCTTTAGAACGGGACCCACTGTTTCCATCAGTTTAGTTTTCGCTGTTCATAAAAACCAAAAGTTTTGAAATAAGCTCATTTTGTTTTGGACAGCTGAATTTGTTTATATGACTGTTCCATCGGTTTAGTGTTCATAGCAGCAACAAAGTTTCGAAATATGCTGATGCATAGTTTGGACAACTGAATTTGGGTATAAGACATGATGGATAGCTCGTTTGTAACTAAAACTAACTAAATATGTAATTTAATTGAAATATGCTAAGACAATAAGCTATATGCGGTGGTGGGGCTGAGGGATGGGGATGGGTTGGTTGTCTTCTGGTTAATTCCTGGAAAAAGCGGCGTTAAAGGTGGAACATCTTTTATAGAAAAAGACATACGGTAAAGATAGTGCTTACACAGTATACCTTTTAATAATGTTTATTTGAGGAAGAGTTATTAAAACATCTACGTATTTTTTTAAAGCATTTTCTTTCGAATTCACTATTAAGTATGCACTATTAAAGGTTGATTCTAGGCTTCTGGCATAGCGTTATAGAAGCAACCATCAAATTGCTTCAATGATATCACTCACTAAGGATTTGTTTTTAACTTTAAGAACTTATTAAGCAACTCTAACGGGTTACACCTTTGAAGATGCTTTTATCGGCCACATTAAAAATTGTCATATAATATGACTATTTTCCAAACCACAAGTCATTCGGTGGAATTTTTTTTTTAATTAAATAATATGGATCTTACCAATTAGTTCTGCCAGTGAATCAAAAAAGGTGAGTTTTTAGTGAAATCTAAGTTTATGTTCTTTTTTTTTTTCCATGTATTAAATACTCAATTCTCCAATAAACACTCACCTTTTCTAATTCCTTTATCAATAGCCTAAGACCAATAGTTAGAATTAGGGATGTAAATGGGACGGGGAGGGTACCGATAGTAGCTCTCCACTATCCATCTTATTGGATGAATTTCGTATCCGTCCCTGTTCCATATCCATGCGGGTATCCATATTGCGGGTTTTAAACAAAATTATCAATATTTGCGGATATCCATGGATATTCAACACCTTACAAATTTTTTTTTTTCACGCATGAAATTCAAACTAATTTTGCATTAGTTCCTTGCTGGTACGAGAATTTCTGATGCTTGAAAAGTATTATAGTAAATACACTAAATAATATGATATGTATACAGTATAATGATCCATGTCAAGAGGGACTTCTGAAAGGGAGAAAATGGGATGGTGCAGTTTAGTGCTATTGCTTCATGGCTGCCTAAGAGTGAAATGAGAAATGGACTTCTGAAAGGAGAGAATGAGGCTCGTGAATGAGCGTGAAAACTGAGAGAGGTAGGGTGATGCGGCGGCCAAAATTCAGAAACACAACAAGGGTAATGAAAATGTTAGGGTAATTTGTTTATATGTGTAAAAGGGTATTTTAGTAGTTTTACATTAGCGGGTACCTGCGGGTATGGATACTATATTACCCGCCCCTGTCCCATTAATAAACGGGTAGAGAAAATACCCGTTTAATTTACCTGCGGGTGCCCATTAAGGTATACATTTTCTACTCGTTACAGATATTATCCACGGGTATCCACGGATACAAATAAAATTGTTGGCCCAAGCAACCATTACCCAAGAGGGGGTGAATTGGGTTTATAAAATTTTTTAGATTTATTTAGTGAAAACGATTTTCTAAATTAAAAACTTAACGCGCACAAAAGAAATAATCAAAATAATATAGATGATAAATAATAAATCACAATATAAAAGAGATAGGGAAGAAAAACTTGCAAACCAGATTTATCCTGGTTCAGCCACCCACCGTTGTCGACCTACGTCCAGTCCCCAGAATATGTTTCCGGGTTTTATCCACTAATATCAAGCTTCAAGGTGCTTGAATACTTGTACACCATAGAGCACTCTAATCACGCCTTATGGGATACCTCACCCACGTGTACGAGCCTCAACGACCTTTAGCACTCTCCCTCGCGCCTACAGGATACCTCACCCGCGCTTCTGAGTATAAAGTCGCACACCAAGGGGATGCCTCACCCTTTACAACAGAAAGATACCTCACCTTCTAATAAGAGGGATACCTCATCCTATTTCTGAGTTGATACATAGAGTAGAAGAAATTGAAGCACTCTAAAATAGTGTAGATTATACAAATTGAAGCTTATAAGTATGATGATAAAAACACAAGTTTTGGCTCAAATGATTTCAGAGATTTTGACAAGTTTTTGTTCTATGTGTTCTCGTCATTTTTGTGTTCAGAACCCCTTTCTTATAGTAATAGGAAATCAGAACATTAGGGATTAATTAGAGAAGGCGCTGATGACAAGAAACTAGCCATTATACAGATTTTATTTGTTGTCAAACAATTTGAGAAAAATAATCAATTGATTTAACTTGTAAAGCTTTACATAAATTGATTGAAAATGGATCGTGAAACGGTTGAGGATTTGATTCAATCCATTGAAATTAAAAGCTATTAATATACATTGATGTAGATTTAAAAGGATAGCTATTCAATGATTGAAATTTTGACTCATTCGAATTATATTGAATTCAATCAATATTCACTGATTGTAAAAGAATATGTCAATCAATTAAAAGCAAATTCAAGCCTGGTAAAATCAATTGATTTGCTATATATTTAAGAAATTGTACCGTTTGAAAGTTGATTGCAATACATTCAATTTAGATGTGCACCGTTTGAAAAACTGATTTCAATTAAAATTGCACCATTTGAAAAGCTGATTTCAATAGATAGAGATTTATATGATAAGCAATCCATTGAAAGAATAATGCAATCGATTGAAACCTTTTTACCATGAAGTTAATTTGAAAAACACTTTGCTAATTATGTTTGATTAAAAACCTTTTACTCAAAAGCGTAGTGTTTTAGTTAAATTGATTAAATGAGCTAAATCAAGTTTTAATCATCATACTCTTACAAGACATATCTAAGACCTAATATATTTACCTAATCTTACTTGAGGTCTTGATGCTTGAAACTTTGGTAGTTCTAGCATTTTCATTCTTGTTTTGCTAACCTTTGAATACGTGCATGCTTGTAAAAAATATTTTCTTTTTGTCTTGCATGCTTATGATTAGTGTTCATTAATTAATTATTATAATGCACAGAACACTTAGAAACATATCCAATGCTTGTATGTCATAACACATATCATCAAATAATATTCCATTTTATAAACACATGTGTGTGACATGTTTGGTATTTCAACAATCAATATTTGAAATCATCAAAACTTAACACATTGAAACCTATGGTGTTTCAAAAAAATTTCATTATCCCTAATTAGAATGGAAAACCAAAGACACTGACCAAGAAATAAAAAAATGCTAAATTTTTGTTGAAAAGTAACGTATTTAATATATTAAAAAATTATTTATTTAATTTTTCAGTAAAAACTTGTATTTTTTTAACAACATTGATTAGATAACCATTATTAAAATGAGTTTAATTATTATAAATTTTTTTATATTTTCAACAAATCAAAAATCATATTATAAATAATTTTAAATTAGTTACGATAAGAATCATATTTTAACCTATATAACACTTTTTGATTGATTCACAGTTGTAAAATTTATTTATGCGGAATGTATGTCAATTAAATCATGTTGAAATTTGTCAAATAATTACTCTTTTTCCACAGCAGTCGGTGGAATGGGTAGAGTACATGCATGTTATTGCCACGTTATCGCAGTGACTTCGGTGAAAATAATTGCATCCCAACGCCCATTTCGTTGTGGGACCATGTCCTTTACTTTTATTTTTTTATTAATGTGATAGGTGTGAAGTATCCATCATCATTAATGGTGATTAATCTCCGTCGAAGAAACTGAGGGCACACAAGATGGGTATTCCCCTTCGTAGATTTTTTTCATTCGCAGTCAGAATTCGAACCCTTGAACACATATTTAATAGGTTCAAACTCTTGTAACTTGGAACAACCTAAGGTGGTACCATCATGGCCTTTACTACTAGTACTACTTCCCACCCATATCATTCATTGAGCACAGAACCAAACCCAACTACTCTCCACTTATATAAACTGCCACAGAACCTCATTATCAACCAGTTCAACTCTGAAGCAATTTGTTAAAGTGTGTTGTGTGTAGTCACAAAAGAGAAGATAATGATGAAGAAAGTCTCTGCTCTGTGTGCAATGATGCTTGTGGCACTGCTTCTGGTGGAGGTATCCTACATGGCTGAGGCTGTGACTTGTACCCCAACGGAGTTGAGTTCTTGTCTTGGTGCAATCACTTCCTCTTCTCCACCTTCCCGTACTTGTTGCCAGAAGTTGAGGGAACAACAACCATGCTTATGTGGGTACCTTCGAAACCCAACACTGAGGCAGTATGTTAACACTCCTGGTGCCAGAAAGGTTGCTAGTTCTTGCGGGGTTCCCTTACCAAGTTGTTAATTAAGCACTTATAAACCACTTCAAAACTACCAAACAGGCAAACATAGCCTTAATTACATTATGTCACTCAATGTTTGTAAGGGTATTAGCCAAGTCTATCTAAGAATCTATCTATCGATAGATATGTTTTAAGAATGATAAATAAATCTCTCTATAGTTGAATTACTTGAATATGATGTATCTTAGAATTTATCCATAGCGTGCCATAGAAAAGGAAATAACGGATTACAAACTGTGATATTTGCTCGAGCAAGTATGAAGGATATAATTTAAAAAATATATGAATGATGTAAGTTATGTTGAATAAATTACCTGAATTGATTAGCAGATTTAGCAGTTTTTGGGTTCATGATCCGGCGTTAATATTGGATCAATCCATTAATATAATATATAAAGAGAGCTTCTAGAATACCTTAACAAATATAAGGGCCCGTTTGGTGGTCAGGATAAGGGAGGCAGGATAGGATAAGCTATCATGTCCTGTTTTAATCTGTAGTTTGGTGAACCAGCAGGATAGGATAAGCTTATCCTGTTAGCTTATCCTATCCTGTTACTTAGTTATAATTCTATCCTGAGGGTGGAGCTGGGTTAGAACCAACAGGATAGGATACGAAAATGCTTTCTTTTATTTCTTACCTTTAATATTGTTATTATTTAATTACGGTTTCAAACCTAATTAATCAACCTTAATACTAATTAAAATATGTGGTTTAATTAACAATTTTTATAAAAAGTGAAAAAAAAGTTAATTTTTTATAATTTAAAAAAATGGACTAATTTATAATTAAAAAGTCAAAAATATATATTATTAAATATTTTTTATTTTAAATGTATAAAACAACCACGTAATATTAAAATTTATTTTTGAAAAAAAATGTAATTTTAATATAAGGATAATTTTATCATTTGTGGATATTTTATATCATATCCTGTCATTATCTGATGCACATCAAACATTGGACAGGATAAGAGCTTATCATGCTCATATCCTATCCTATCCTTATCCAGCTCTCATATCCTATCCATCCTTATCCTATCCTGACCACCAAACGAGCCCTAAAGGTATTGATATAGTTATTCTTTACACTAATAGTCGAAGAGTTTGCTTTTAATAAAATCAACCCATCTCATTTATTGTTAGAACTTCAACTTTCTTCTTTACAATTTAGCCCTTGACAGTACAAAAAATTTACCCCTAATAATTGAAAATAAAAATTATTTGCAATTAAAAAGTATGAATCATCTAAAATTTAAGTGTGAATATCTAAATTGGTCCCTCAAAATTTTTGAGAATCCACTTTTAATCCTTAAAAAGATAAACTAATAATTTAGTACTTCAAATTTATAAACGCGGGACAAATTAGTTTCTAGATTTAATTTCGACATTCATTTACTTATTTACATGTCTCATTAACCATCCTATCTGATTCGGTAATGGTCCTGCATGACGTAGGACAAGTTTCCTTTGTGGTAAATGAATAAAAAGTAAAAAAATATGCACGATTTTATAATCAAAACACTTTAAAATTATGCACTTTTTTCACTTTTCATTCATTTTCCATAGTGAAAAATCGTCATAGGTCACACAAGACCACTAATGGGCCAAGTAGGATGGTTAATAGGACACGTAGGCAAATAAATGGACGTCGGAACTAAATCTAGGGACTAATTTGTCTTGCGTTTATAAATTTGAGGGACTAAATGATTAGTTTATTTTTTTCAGGAACTAAAAGTGGATCCTCCAAAATTTTCAAGGACTAATTTGGACCTTTACTCAAATTTTAAATTTAAATTTTTATATTAAATTAAATTAAAAAAACATGAACTGGTGATGTATTCCTTGCAGAAGATTTAGCCCTCAAGGAAGGGTCTTTCATGGTGGCCACCTTGCTTCAACAGAGGAAGATCCCTCAGCTTCATATTTTTGTGGTTTTAGTGGGTCAAGTAATTGCTTTACTGCAACATGATTGGACTGTAGCATCTCACCACGTTTATCGAGATGCAAACTCATCTGCAAACTTTCTTGCTAAACTTGGTGTTCGATCTAGTATCAACTTCAAATTCTCATATTTTCAAAAGAAACCAATCGTCGATCTCCTTATGGATAACAAAAATAAATAAATTTTAAAATCTTTACCCTTAAAATGAATACTGTTCTTGTTGAACAAATTTCTCAAATAAATGGGTCAACCCAGCCGGAGGTAGAAGATGAAGCTGAAACGTTGCTTTCACTTTAATTAACAACTTCAAATAAAATTAAGATAATAATACATTTGGCTATGGCATGATGGCGTTTGCTCATTTTACAATTACAATTTAGGGGAGTCTAATGACACAAGGTCGATTCCCACATATTGCAACTGTGAATTTTTTTGTTAGTTACGTTTTTATTTAAATAAATAACAAGTGTAGTAATAGTAATAATTAATATATTTTGTCAAAAAAAAAAAGTAATAATTAATATATTGGAACTTAATTAAACAAATGTTATGGAGTTAGGGTATTTTTTTTTTTTTTTTGATACCATGGTATTGGCAGGAGTATCCCCCGACTTTGCCGAAAACTAATCTCCTTCGGGACCTTGACTGCATTAAGGCTATCCCTCTCAACGTTGTTTTTTTATCATCCTACCAAGGCTCGAACTCGAGACCTCTTGGGAGTGAGGACCAACCGCAGCACCAGTCGGACCAATAGAGCATTGGTGTTGAGTTAGGATATTTGAAAGTTCATTCTATTTTTTTAAAATTATTTTAAATATTTTTATCGGACAATATGGTTATGTCACGAAAGCAGTAATATAGTATGTGATACAACTAAGTCCTGTGTAGGTCAAGATGTCACAAAATCATTTTTTTTATTTTTCATTTATCACTCCAAAGGGAGGGTTAAATATTATTATGGTTGACTTTGGATATTTGAAAGCTCATTCTAATTATTTAATTTTTTTTAAAATTTTTTAGAAGACAAGATGACTATGACACGAAGGCACTAATATAGTAGATGACCCAACTAAATACTTTGTAGGGCAAGATGTCCCAAGATCATTTTTTTATTTTTCTCTCCAAAACTATGGTTAAGGGTTATTAGAGTTGAGTTAGGGTATTTGGAAGCTCATTCTAATTTTATTAAAAAATAAATTTTTTTGAAGACAATATAGATATGTCACAAAAGTAGTAGTATAGTGGATGGCCCAACTAAGTCCTCCGTAGTCCAAAATGTCTCAAGATGATTTTTTTTGTTTTTTATTTTATTTTTCACTACAAAGCTATGCTTAAAGATATTAGTGTTGAGTTACGGTATTTGGAAACTCATCCTAATTTTGCAAAATTATTTCAAAAATTTATTAGATGACAATACATTTATGTCACGAAAGCAGTAGTATAGTGGATAACCCAACTAAATCCTCCATAAACCAAGATGTTCTTTTATTTTTTACTTCAAAGCTAGGGTTAAAGGTTATTATGATTGACTTCGCATATTTAGAAGCTCATTCTAAGCCAAGATGATTTTTTGACTTTTGATTTTTCACTTCAAAGCTAGGGTTAAGGGTTATTATGATTGACTTAGGGTATTTGGAAGCTCATTCTAAATTTTTTCATTTTAAAATTGAATACATTACGTAATGTATTCAATTTTTAATACATTACGGAAATTATAATTTCCGTAATGTATTAAAAATTTTGTAACGCCACCGTATGGAATCATACAGTTGGTTGATGTTTTAGCCAACCGTATAATACCATACGGTAGTGTACCAAAATTTGTGGTATAGACTACCATATGGAATCATACGTGTGGATAAATTTGATATACAACCGTATGATTCCATACAGTAGTATATTTTTCTTCCAAAATATACATTCCGTATGGAAGCATAAGGTAGTTTATTTATTTAAACAAAGTTACCGTATAGTTGTATACGGTGGGCTATTTATGAACATCAACTACTGTATGATTGCATACGGTTGCCTATTTATATAACTTTACACAATCGTATGCTACCACACGGGAATGTAATCATTTACACCCCCGTGTTGTTTCATACGGGACCAATCGCGAACCAAAAAAAAAAAAATACGCGTGAAAAACTTGCAATGGAGGGTGAGTTGGTAATTTTGATGGGTCAAAGGGGGTATGAAAATTAAAGTCCTTCAAAGTCCAGGATAAGGAATTGAGTTGGGCTGCTTTTGTCCTTCAACAAAAAGGCCCAAGAGCTGGTGAATTTTAGGCTCTGTTTGGCAAGACCAATAAGCTAGCTTATAGCTTATTTAACTAGCTTATAAATTTGTTTGACTGAAATAGAGGTGTTTGGTAAACAAGCTTATCTCATTAGCTTATAACATTTCTTCATAAACTATTTTATTTGGCTTATGACTTACAACTTATAACTTATTGACTTTTCTCTTATTTTTACCCTTATTCATTTAATGAAATTCAGTTAAACCATTTTGACTAGACGGAACCCAATGTGGTGAACCTAAAGCCAACACCTTTTCATCTCGGACAAAGCTTAGGTACTATTATATAAATGGTTTGTGGTGTTGTTCTCCAATGAAATTAGGACACGTCTATGTATGTTATATTTTAATTGATGTGTTGTTACACATGTCTTATGTTCAACATCACAAACACCAATATAATTGCATCTAAATTTTGTCGTTTCATCTCCTTCTCCCAATTGTCCATTATATATCTTTTTCTAGAACACAATTGTTTCTATTCCATCTACAATCATTACCATTTAGTGTGGAGTATTATGTGCAATCTTTAGATTTGTGAAAATAATCTCTTCAATAATTTAATGCTAGTATTTTCATATTTTTTCACAAAATTTTACTTAAATATATAGCAGCAATAATAACACAAAGTTTGAGAATTAAAAAGTTAAAACTCACCAATTTAACAACATTGGACTGCATATGTGCACATTGCAAAAAATGTTAGTTTTTTTTTTTTTTGAAGAGGCAAAAAATGATACTCCCTCCGTTCCTTATCTTTGGTGTTTTTAGCTATTTCTTTTTGTTTCAAAACAATGGGTGTTTTAGAAACCTAAGGTATAATTAAGCATGTTTTTTCCATGTATACCCTCATATATTATTAAGTTGATTTGCCTTGAACATACACAAAACTATCCATACTTAAATTCAGTCATAAATGATGCATGCCTAATTGGAAGAGTCTCACATGTCTGTTTCACATGCCTAGTTCATTTTTTTTCTCTACCTATAAATTAGTAAATGCTTCTTTCTAGTTTCTATGTAGTGTAATTGGTATTTGTAAAACAATTAATGGAAGAAATAAGGGTATTTTGGTAGAAATATACACAAATTAATGATTTCTAAGTTTATGGGTAGAAACCTTAAAACACCAAAGATAAGGAGCGGAGGGAGTAGTTATTACGCTAAAAAATTGGAAATGTTAATTATGATCATTTACTTATTTGTTTTTAGGTCTTGTTAACGAGTGTCTTTGGGAATCCCCAAAGAGCAAGTTTAATGGAAAAATTAAATATACAACTTCTTAAAATAATAAATATGTCAATTCCCCATAAAAACTTGCTTTTCTTGATTCCTTAATCAATGTCCTAAGAGCACTCATTAGCATTTTCCTTTAAATATAGGAGTAGCTTCTTTTTGTTGTTGAACATTAATGATCACACATTTCAACCATTGCAAACTAAAATCTCATTTTTCAAAGATTTGTTCAGACTCATGACTATTCATGCACTCTCATTTATTATTTCTTGTTTCTTGAATTTCTCCATCAAGCATTGTCCTCATTTCCTTCCACTCCCCTTCGGACCTATATATAAATAAAAAATAAACTAACTTCACACGTATTAAGAAAGTTAGTTATATTAGTTTAATTGTCTTGATTTGTATAAAAAATAAGTTATAGTTACTAAATTACCCTTTCTTAGGAGTGTATCAGCTCTTGGAAATTATGTCTTGGGAGTGTATAATGCTCTTGGAAAAATAAAATAAAAACAATTAACCAAAAGATATATTTGAAACACTGACATTAAATAAGGTTTGATTTAATTAACTTTTGCTTATATTTGAGTCCAAAAAATTTAGGTACTACTTCACTTATATATAGGTCCGGAGGGAGTGCGTGACTTTCTTCAATGCTGCTAAACAATTATCTTTTCTCAATATTAATTTATTTTATCTTCAATTTCCACATAGCTAAATTACTTCCATTGAACTTCTGCTTCCATAGTATTGACAAGAATCCGTTCTGGTTAAATAGTTCTTACTTTATACGTGAACAATGAATCCCATTGTGAAAAAATAATTAAGCCACAACCTTCAGCATTATTGATACTACTATATATATTTGGTACCACCGTACCCCAGATATAGAATCCATGTCACAAACAAAAGTACAATTGAAAAAAGAATCAATGTCAAAAACAAAAAAAGAATTGAAAAAATAGAAATTGACACATAATATTTGGCATGAATATGGAGTTTCTTTATAAGAAAAAATATTGCAACTTCTCTCTTAACATAAGAGAACAATGACCCTCTTTACAGAGAGATGAAAATACACATCTTCTAATTGAAATTAAAAACAAAAAAACTCTCTGAAGATGCACCATTGATTACAATGGATGAGTTCCCAATTTACAGGGGACAACCTCCTCCTCCTACCACTCACAATGTAGCACACCTAACTTGATACTGCTTGGTGAGTAACAAAAGGCGTAGAAAAGAACAAAGTCATGAAGTACAGTCATTGATTGACAAGGCCATGTACCTTTATTTCCAATACTTCTGAACAAATCTGCCCCATGGTGTGGTAGAAAGACAAGAGGTCAGATAACTGCTCCACAGACATTTTTCTCATAACATTTCTTGCCAGTTTTTCTCTTTCCTCATTTAGCTTCAGTTTTGCTTTATATGACCCAGCATTCCTAACTGTTGCACCCATTTGTTTTAATCTATTCTCCTGCTGCACGCTCAAGGCTGTGTTTGACTGCAAATTGAAATATAAATCAATACAAAGAAGAAAATTGGAATTCAAAAGCTGTCAAAAAAGCTTATCCTAGAGTTGTGTGTGGTATAGTACCTCGAGAAATTCTGCCCCAGCTTCAAGTTCAGATTCTTTTGAGGAATGCATCCCATGATTGTAGAGGTCTTTTGCAAGTGAGAAACTACGCACTATAATTTTTCTCTTGTTTTCCATTTCCTTATTAAGTTTTAGAGGTTTTTCGACAGATGCTAAGCTATTCTGCTTCTTTTGATAAGCAATCACTGCCTTTACAAATTCCTACAGTGTTTCCGTGAAATTTTAAATGTCAACTCAATAAATAAAAGCAATGTATTAAACATGACACAACTTATAAGGTGCAGTTTAATATATAGGCATTTTAGGTGTTGTTTTTTAATGGTAATAGAACATGTATAACATCTCAACAATGAAAAATATAATGTGTTCCACATGTTTTATTTCCATTAGAAAATAGCACATAAAGTACCTATAAAACTGTACCTTAGTTTCTTCCAACATTAAATTCTGTGATCTTAAAAGAAATCATTTTCAAACCTTATAAGCAAAGGGGCATCCTGGGTAATCAAAGTCATCTGAATCAGGCTTCCTCATACGCTCAGGGTGAAATTGCAATCCCATAATAAACTTACCCTCTTCAGGATTATAAGCATCTGGGTCATAAAACCCTTCTATCAAACCATCAGGGGCAAATGCCATTGGGACAAAACGTTGTGCCAATCTCTTAACCCCTTGATGGTGATAACTATTAACCCAAATATCCATTTTTCCTTCTTCCAAAGAATCCTTAAACCAATGATGCAAAGGGGTGTTTTCAACCACTTTTACCTCATGCCTATGCCCATCATAATCATCATAGTTTATATGCATCACTCTTTGGTTCTCTGGGCACTTCTTTGAAATCTCTTTCCCTATGTCTTGGTATAAGGTACCCCCACATGCAACATTTAGGATCTGTGAACCCCTGCAGATTCCCATGTAAGGAATGTTTCTTTCAAGGCAAAGTTTGGCTAGGCCCAACTCAATTGAATCTTTCTCTCTATCAATAGTTGTATCACTAACATGAAGCCTTCTAATTTCTTCCAACTCCTCCTGAGAAAGACATGAGGTATCTTGTTCATACCATGAAGGATCAATGTCTTCTCCTTCACAAAGAAGCACACCATGGATTGGTTCAAAGCTATCCAACAACATATGGACCCCAGAAACACGTGGAACAATGACGGGTACTGCACCATATTCTACTATAAGATCCAGGTGATATTCACCTGAAAATCACATAATAACAGGTTTGATAAATGATTCAAAAAAAAAAGCAGGTTTGATAAAAAAAAGTTCTTATGTTTCACACATGGTTTTAAACTGTAGTAAACAATATGTGACCAAATTTGTTGTTGTGATATAGTTAGGAAACCCTCATAACAATCAGGATTTAAAATTAGATCAGCATCTGAAGTTGAGACCACAATGTTGTGGTTTTAGTAATTCTGTAACCATATTATGGCAACATTTGAGGTCCTATCAGTCATATTTTTTTGTAATTGTTTGCCACTACAATAAACGTGACCTAATCACAATCGCAACCGCAATTCAAAAACTTGTCTACAATAATATTACGTCACAATTATGGTTGTGGGACATAGTTTAAACCCTAATTTCACACAATGAAATGAATACAACATCGTAATTAAAACATGATTTGATTGAAGGACTTTGAAGGAAAGGAAGCTTACCAACAAAATCAACGAATTTGTTCTTGCGAAGGGTGCGTCTAGAAACAATTAGAACACGAGGGAGAATGACAGAGAGATCGGAAGTCATTATAATGGTTTATGAGTTTTAGAAATCGTTATAATCGTTGTCTCAAGATTTGATTTGGAATGAAAGGCTAATGAATTATGAAGAACTAAATTTGAATTGTATATATATATATATATATATATATATATATACAATACAATGGCTTTCTTTGCTTCTCTCGATATTTATAACTACAGGATAAGGATTAATTAGCGATGGCAGCTACGGTTTTGTTAGTAACAAGTGATAACTGTGAGATATTAAAGGAAAATAAAAAGTAATAAATAGAGGACATTTGAAAAGGACTACGTTGGAATTGCCAAGAGAGAAATATGGAAACAATGCTGTGGCGCCGCGTACGTTTCATAATTTATGTATTTTATTTTAGGAGAATGCTAACGAGTGTCTAGTCACTCATTAAAGAAGCAAAAGAAGAAATGTTTTATGAAAATTGATGTATTCAATATTTGAGTAGATGATATACTTAATTTTTCAATATAAAATTATTTTTGTTTTCTTAAAGAGTGTCTTTGGACACTCATTAACCTTTATTTTAATTGATATAGTAATTCCGACCGTTTCACTTCTACGCTTGTTCGGTTTAGAAAAGAAAGTGAGAGAAAAGTAAAGGAAATGAGAGAAACACTTAGCGTTTGTTTTTCACTTCCTGTTATATAAATAATTAAAAAATTATCACATTGTTTTTTTTCAAAAATTTATACAAGAAACATTGAAAACAATTTTTTTGTTTTCACTTTTTCTTACACAAATCTTTGAAAATAAGAAACAAAATGAAAACAATATGATAATTTGATACTATATTTTTCTCCTCTTTTCTTTCCTTCATTTTTCTTCCTTTACAAACGTAGCATTATAATTTATTCATTAGCCATATAAGGTATATTCACACACACACACAAAAGAGGGATCTGTTTATGAAAATCATTTTTTCACTCATGCTCATTTTTAGTCGTTAATATTATATACATCCAACAATAATTGTAATTTTAAGTCTAGTAATGTACCATTGAATGAAAATATAAGATCAGTGACCGAAGGGTCTTCTTGTTACTTTCTTGAATTAGACTTGGGAAGCCATGCACTAAATGTGTATAACGGGTTTCACATGGTCATTAGTATTACATTACATAACTATAATAGAACAGGAACGTGGAAGGACGGCGAGTCAAAAGCTGGATTAGGATTGTATTGGAATTGGTTTTATACAAGATGTGAGTGTGGAGATAAATGGGGATTTGTTTGGTGAAGCACTAATCCAGTTTTGCTAGATTCGAATGAAATGCCCTTTTTTTAGTCTTTGCTTTGTTTATTACCGTATAAACAATGATTCGCCCACAGCATAACCATATTGACCATTCCAAAAATAAGAAGAGAAAAGGATAACATATTCCTTGCCAAATGCAATTTGAAATAGGATAGATCTCTTGCTTTGTCATTGCCAACGCAATAACTTCATCTAATTATAGTACTTTATTTCATTTCACATAAAAGTACAAAACCAGAGATTCATTTGCAATTAATGATAATAATACTACTCCGGTATCTATTATAATCAAAACTTAAATGGAACACATTTATTAAGGAAGTTGATTAATCTCATTTAATGTTGTTAAAAAATTAAGGGTATTACCTAAAGTAACTTTCATAGAAAACTTCAATTTTTATTAAATGCATCCCACATTGAGTTATTGAAAAACAAAATTGGTATTAAATAAAGGATATTTTAGGAACAATGTCATTAAATAGGATGAAAGTGGTTGAAATTTGCTTATATATTAGACTAAAAATTTTGGGACTTTTTAGCTTATAATAAGGACCGGAGGGAGTAGTTATTAGCTGCCTCTCGAAAATAAATACAAATTCAAATAACAAAGAGGCACGAAAAAAATAACAGTTTTAGAAAAAGAAGAATGGATAACGATTGTACTTAGATAACGTTTAGTACAAGTTATGGGCATAAGAATAAAAGTTTCTCATGTTTGATAGAAGTTTTAAAAAAATATTCTTAAACATAAAAGATGTCCGAGAATAAAATTAGTGAATGAAAGTTAAAAACTCTATTCCCATGTGTAAAGGTGGGAAAAAATATTCCTGGAAATGAGATTCCCAAGAATATAATTTATATGGCAATAAAACATTCCACGAACTAAACGCCAACTTAGGGCACTGGTTAAGAAATCAAAAGAAAATTTTTTTATGGAAAAATGATATATTTAATATTTTGAAAAGTTGTTCCAAGAAAAACTTGCTTTTATGGATTCTTAATTAATGCCCTTACGGCACTCATTAGCAAGACCAATATTTTAATATCTGAAACTATAATTAATAGTAGTTTAAAAAGGGGAGGACGCATGTACCCAAACTAGTATAAATAGGTGGTTGGAGGGTGGGGGTGTAGGCAAGTAGTTTGGAGTGAATTATCAAGTTTTTGAGTGAGTTCTTTATCTTGACTTGATATATCTTAGGTGGATTCCTAAAGTATATTAAGTTGTATTTTCTCTTGTTCTTCCAATTTCTATTTCTATTTCTTATCCGACATCAATACTATTGGAAATTTGCATTTGACAATGGTTGATTCAGTCTCACCCAAGCCGTTTTTATACCAACGCCTCTGATACCACTTGTTGGGAACTGAGGATCCCGTTTATACCGCACATGTCTCCACACCATGGTATGATATTGTCCACTTTGAGCTTGTACCCTCATGGATTTGCTTTTGGACACCACCCAAAAGGCCTCATACCAATGGAGACATTTCTCGTGCTTATAAACCCAAGTACCTTCCCTTGTTTGAACAATGTGAGAATTGTTTGTACCTCAACAATCCTCCCCTCAAATAAAGGACCATGGTTCATCTCCCATCCAGTGCGGAAGCCTTCGAGTATTTAGCATGTTTATACCAACAGCTATTCTCATACTCGTCCAGGCCGTTTTTATACCAACGGCTCTGATACCACTTATTGCGAATCGGGGATCCTGTTTATACCGCACATGTCTCGAAACCATGATATAATATTGTCCACTTTAGGCTTATACCATCATGGATTTGCTTTTGGACACCACCCAAAAGGCCTCATACCAATGGAGACATTTCTCGTGCTTATAAACCCAAGTACCTTCCCTTGTTTGAACAATGTGAGAATTGTTTGTACCTCAACAATCCTCCCCTCAAACAAAGGACCATGGTTCATCTCTCATCCAGTGCGGAAGCCTTCGAGTATTTAGTATGTTTATACCAACAGCTATTCTCATACTCGCCCAGGCCGTTTTTATACCAACGGCTCTGATACCACTTATTGCGAATCGGGGATCCTGTTTATACCGCACATGTCTCGACACCATGATATGATATTGTCCACTTTAGGCTTATACCATCATGGATTTGCTTTTGGACATCACCCTAAAGGCCTCGTATCAATGGAGACATTTCCCGTGCTTATAAATCAGAGTACTTTTCCTTGTTTGAACAATGTGAAATTTGTTTATACCTCAACAATATATAATACAAATATAGAGAAGGTTCATGAAGCGGTAACTTCTCAAGGATTTGTTGCGAGCTGATGAAGAAATCTTATGCAGTGCAATAAAACTTGGTTCTAAAGGCGAAAAACCACTCACCAATGTGTTTGGATAATGGACTCAAGAGCAACATGACACATAACTCCACATTAAGACTAGTTTTGGACTTATAAACTTGTCTTAAAGGGATATGTGTTCATGAGAACCATTATGCATTAGAAGTTGTTGAAGCTTTGAAGGTGTTACATTTAATTTAAGATAAAGATTTAGGACGACACAATTTAAGGGGTGTGACATGTTAATTAAGGGCTTAAAGAACTTATTATCTATCGGACAACTAACAAACCTTGAGTGCAAGACCTATATTGAGGATCGGATCTTGAGGGCTGTTAGAGGTTTCCTCATTGTGGTAAAAGCAAAAAGGGTCTACTTGTATTGAACTCTTTGATCTATTTTCCTTATTGTTATGTCTAGATTTTTTCTTCTAGAGTAGAACCAGCAATATTACCAAATTATAGATAGTCAATGAGAACATTATTTGTTATGTTGATAATGAGACGTTGAACATATCAGGTAGACTTTGAAGTAAAAGAATTGCACATTTTTTATACTATTTTGTAATGCAACAATGTAAATTCCCAATAAAATTGTCATCTATTTAAGACTAGTTTTATACTTATACTTCGAAGTAAATTGCCTTTTCTCTATAATATTGACAGGACTAAATCAACCATTACAAAATGCAAATTCCCAATAAAATTGTCATCCATTTCCTTCAAATTTTCTTATGTGGATCTATTTTCATTTGCCACTAAATAATTGTCTTTTATCAGTACTCCCTTTTCCTTCAATTTTCATATAAAGAAATTACTTACATTGGGCTTCTCCATTTCAAATTTCTCGGCCACAATATTGACAAGAATCTGTTTGTTTGTTGAACGGTTCATACTTTACGTGAATAATAGCTTGTAGTGTGAAGGCTCTGCTACCACTATTAGATACTAGAGATATAAAAACATGTCAAACTGAAATGGAGACACTATACACAATATTTGGCAAGAATATGGATTTTCTTTATAAAAGCAAATATTACAACTTCTCTCTTAACATGATGAGAGAACAATGACACTTTCTCTTGTGATAGAAGAATATACATCCTCTAATTGAAATAAGAACAAAAACTCCTAGAGGAAACTAAAGGGCGCTTTTATGGTAGTGCCCATCAAATCGGCACCACAGGTGGTGCCATCCTTACAATCATTGGATCTATATACTTTATAAATCAATGGTTATTAGGCCATCATCTAAAGATTGTCAAAGTCAATATTAAAAGTCTAACCTACTGTATAATATTTATAGTTAAGTCCCTTTTTAATTTATTAGAAAGTTTTTATGTATATGCATATTTATGCATTAATCCCTTATCATATTAAATGAAAATCAATTTTCTAAATTAGGGAAAGATCTGCAGAGAGTTAGGGTTTAAACCTTACCCCCTCCACCTTCATCTCCCTCTCCGTCGCGCCACCCTACCTTTCTCCCGCCGGGCCTGAACCCACCGTCCCCTCCCTTACCTGTGTGGAAGATCCATTTAACAGGTCTGCGAGTGAGGACATCCTCGTAGTACCAAGTGAAGTCAACTTTCTCTCACAGGTGAAAATTTATTACACCGCCTAAGAAAATTTGCACCGAATTGAAGAAGTCAGGCGCCTACATTGACTGTGCAATTACAACTGCAAACTTGCAATTGAAGACCTCTACATCACTTCCTCTACACAACTTTACAGCTTGTTGTGGTTTTCTTCATATCAAAGTTTTCATTATTTTATTGTAATCCTTTGCCTATAGAAGGCACTCCTTGTACGGGCTTTTGAATCAAGCAAAAATTGAGTGAATAAAGAATTAATACATTTGCTTCTCTTCCTCTCCGCTCGCTGCTTGAGTCTTTGAGTGTGAAAGAAAAATCCTTGTTGAGTTTATTTATGAGTTTGTGATAACAAAGGGGGAAATAGAAGAAGGAGGAACACCAACATAAAAATGGGTTCTGCTGCAAAGGACATTGCTGCTTTCATCGGACTCAAATGTGGATCTAAAAAATCAACAATTTGCTATAAAACCCTTATGTAATATTTGCAAATAAATCGGTCAACTAGTTATATTTGACAAACAGTCCCCTACTGCCCTTTTATAAAAAGTCAACCATCTGCAACTACAATAGATCCAACAGTTGTAAGGAGGGCAGCACCGGTGGTGCCCATTTGATGGGCGCTACCATAAAACTCACCGAAACTAAAAACTTTTTCTCTGGATGTACTATAAATTGCAATGGATGAGGACCCAATTTATAGGGGAGAACCTCCTCCTCCTAGGCTCCTACCATGCATAAAGTAGACGAGTAAATTAATTTTCTCCTAAAACAAATTTAGATCTTACTGGTTTGTTGTTGTTGGAAAGTGCTGCACATTTCTGGAATTATTGAAGAGGCTGTGGCAAGAGTTCAATCTAGAAACCTCTAGTGCTACGGCTACAGCAAGATAAGAAAAGAAAAAATATAAGGATAACCTAGAAACTAATTGAGTTAACATCTAGAAAACTGTACACAAAACTTAGGCCGTCGGAAGTTCTTATAAATAGGCAATATTGTATCATTTGTAGTGTGTATGGTGGAATCAACCTCCAACCCACCTAACCTTTCAAGATCAATAATAAAATCATACAATTATCCTCACTCCTCTAATTATGTCATTCTCTTCTTAAATTCCTATCATCTAATTATCTCATCTCTTCCTAAAATCCTACAATAGTTGTACAACATCTCCTTTGAAAGAAGAGGAGATGTCTTTGGTGGGCATACTAACATGGGATGTCAACTGTTCAGGTAATTATCTCTTGGACACAATCCTGAAAATTTTCCTCTCAACATTACTTCAATTTTTTTTTTCTGAAGTAGACAAGGAATGGTTGTTAGGGAAGGGAAATGAACAGAATGTACGGTTCTTGCACTGGGAAATAGAGATGACCCTTCAAAATTAGCACTTAAATTGTTGACCATATCAATTATCAAGAGTTTCTCCCCAAACCTTGCCACTCTGCTCCAATGATGGCACCTACAACATAAATAGAATGGACGATGATCTATCAAGCAAATAAAATAGCTCTCTTTCACCAAAATAGAATAAAATAAATAAATATAGTAGGCCCTCAAGTTAAAATCTATATAATTTACCTACCTTACTTTCATGGTAGACTTTCGCATTATGCATGCAGGCCTGTTTTGAAGGTCGGTAAAAACCAATTTGATCTAGTCTTGCAGTCCAAGTAATTAAAAAATTAATCACTAATGATTAAAAAAAAAGGAGACAACACTTTCAAAGATTCAAAGAATCATGGAACAAATAATGCTTGAAGAGCAAATGGTACCACAGTAAATACTAGGAACATAAAAGAAAAAAGAATACAGGTTATAACATTTTAGTATTTACTGTCAAATCCAGATATTGTTGGGATTTGGGAAGTCCCCATGATAAAGATTTTTATAAGATACTAGAAGTATATGTGAACTACACAGTCATTACATATAAACCTGATAAGTAATGGTATTAACTAAGAAAAAATGGTAGGAAAGTTCAGTGAGCAGAGCTTCCATTTAGAAAAGTCAAACAGATTAGGTAGAAGAGAAAGAAAGAATGAAAATCAGAACTGGAAGTGCAGTTTCTGCCCTGCTGTAAACTAGCTATAATGTTGCCCTCTTTATTTTCTCCACTCCTACTTGCTTCCACTGATAGTATATGCTCCCACTTGCTACCCCTTTTTCTTCCTATCATTCACATGTTTAATTGTGGGTCTATCAAAATCGTACCTCATTCCAAGAAAATTTAATCGAATAGAACTACTAACCAACCAACCAATACCCCATGAAGCAACCCTTTTCACAATCAAGTTATAGAACAACCAAAAACTTGAGATACATTTAATGTTTTAAATAAAATCTCCAGCAATGTTTTCTGAAATGGAATTTGCATAAAATCAACATAAAATTAGTGCTAATGCTTTGTTTCATCATGTACATGATACTACTATTTGATATTATTGCACCCGTCAGCTTCAATTTGACAGTAACAAATATTTACATCCAATAAGTCTTTTCCCTTTTTCTTTTGCGAAAATAATAATTATTTGTCATCCTTCAACGATGAATTAGCGGATACAAGTCAAATGGGTGAGACCCCACTTTGTTAAGGGGATAGATTCCATATCATGCTTTCTGAAGTTGCTATGTCCCAGTCTGTCCACCAAGAGAAGTCTACTTTTCTGCAATAATTATGCTCCTGACAAGGAGCATTAGCACAATTTCAACAAATATCAAATGTAACACAATCCACATTTCATGCATTGCATCTTGAACAATCTGTCACCCACGAAAATTTCATGGGCCAGAAAATGTATGTCCCCTGTTTCTCCACCCATGCCAAATCTGCAAGTCAGTGCTGGAAAATCTAGAAATCCCGGACAATGGAGTTAGCATTATGAAAATCAAATATTTTCCTCCTCAGACATGAAACTGAAGGCCTAAACAACTCATATGGTCTACCAAACTATCCATTATCAAATGAATTTCAGTCATTCTGCTGTTTGAGTTTGACTTATCTTGTGCTTCAAATCTGTGGACTTTGCTTTGGACTTCAATCCAACTACAACCAGGATTGGGTTTTAGACCTCTGTCTTTCATCAATTTTCGCACCCGTGCTACCTGATTCCACCATCCTACACTAGCATACAGATTTGCCAGCTGTAGAAGTGTTGCAGGGCACCCAGGTTCCAACAATAACCTGCTCTCTGCTGCCTGAATGCCAATCCAAACACCTCCATGAAGCCTAGAGGAAGAGAGCAGTGAACCCCATATTACAGCATTAGGACAAACAGGCATATTTTGGATGAAATCGCGAGCCTCCAGAAGCAAACCAGCCCGACCTAGAAGATCTACAATGCAAGAATAATGATCTAGTTCTGGCTGCACACCATGTTCAACCATGGAATTGAAGTAAACTTGACCTTCTTTGACAAGACCTCCATGCCGACACGAGGATAAGACGCCAAGGTAAGTAACCGCATCCGGACTAACCCCTTGCTTCATCATCTCTTCAAAGAGAGCAATTGCCTCTTGTGCAAGTCCATGCTGCGCATACCCGGCAATCATGGAATTCCATGTGACAACATCCCTGCTCGTCGTGTGTTCAAAAATGTAAGAGGCATCATCAATTGCCCCACATTTGGAATACATGGCAATGAGAGCATTGTCAACATGGAGGTAAGAATGAAAACCCATTTTAAATATTTGACAGTGAACACCTCTCCCATGTCCAAGTGCTCCACTTCCCATACAAGCACTCAAAAGACTCGTGTACGTGTAATAATTTGGTTCCAACGCTGCCGAACCCCTCATCCGATGGAAGAGTTCGAAACACACGTCAGCATGCCATTCTTGAGCAAAAGCAGCGATAATCGCGGTCCATGAAACAACATTTCTCTCAGGCATTTCGTCAAACACTTTGTATGCATCCCTCAACAAAGCACATCTACTATACAAACTTATCAAAGAACTTCCAACATAAACATTGGCAATGAATCCGGCTGTTATTACTAAGCAGTGATACTGAATACCTCCCCAGAAATCACGGTTTGACCCACAAGAGCTTAAGGCACGTGACAAGAAGCATACATCAAATCCCAATCCATGTTCCATAAGAACAGAGGACTGAATAGTCATTTCAGTTGTAGAAGAATGGGCACAAAGAGGTTTGGTTGCATTATTATTATTTTCCAATATGTCATCAATGAGGTGAAGATGACTTAGACGTTTGTGAATATCATTAGCACTTTTTTTGGGGGTTACAAGGTTAAGGACTCTTAATGCATTGGTTAACTTTTTGTTTGGTGTTCTGGGTGTCAATTTGTGAGAAGAGAAAGGCCTAAAATTCTTATTTTTAAGACAAGATGTTGTGTTGATTTTGAAGAATGCATTCATTATACTATGCACATGTGAGTTTGCTAATGGGATGAGGAAAAGGTGAAGGAGAATGAAAAGAAGGAAGAAAGGAAAAAAAAAATGGGTCAAATCTAAAGGAGAAAGATGGTCATTTACGAGGACCAACTTCTTTTTCTCAAACTCCTTATGCCTTGGTTTCGGCATATACATAGAGAGAGGAGAGTGGCTTTCAGGTTTGGTATCTTTGATGTTTTTAGATATATTTTGAAAAGAGAAAGATGAAAGAAAAAATGTGATAAGATGAGAGAGTCCTTGAGACTTTCTTCTCACTAATCAGTCCTCAAAATATTTAAAATGTCATCACATTGGTTCTTCTAGGGACTTAATTATGGACCAAAAAAATCAATTCAACATTATCTTAATTCTTTCAAGGACTTAATTGTTAATAAAAAAAACTTTATAGAGCCTATCTGACGACATTATAATATTTTAATGACTGGATTGAGGGTTTACTCTTTAACTTTCTAAAATATATGAATAATGTTTTTTTAAATGTCAGTAATGTTATAACTTCATTATTAAACTTCATGTGTGGCCATCAAAAGACACAGGTGACACTGACTCAGTTTCTTATCAATGTGGATTCATCTTTTTCTTTCCCCGATTTAAACGTTAGGGTTCATGGTCCCAAATCATGTCCTACAACTATGGTTACCAATGCTATGCGACTTGCACAGAGAGGGGTAGGTCAATGACTCCACTCCTTGTAAGCATGTTGTGTATGTGATTGAAAAGCATGTCGTCGAATGAGTGTTGGTGTCACTTGGAAAGTTCCTTTATGTATAGTGATTAGGTTTTTAAAATTTTCCAATTTTGTCTTTGATTGGGGTTAGCATGCGTATTGTGGGTTATGAGGTTATGATTGGCTTTTTACAGATGACTATGACAATGTATGACATTGGAGTTCTGTAATGGGTTTTGGAGGGGGTTAATGAGTACTTAGATAACGTTGATGGTATGATGTTGTTAGTTTATTGAATGTTATTACTTTGTTTTTTTGTTGAAGTGTAGCATGGTATAGTTGTCGTTTGCATGTCTAATACTGGTCCATTTGTTGTTTCTGTTTTGTTTTTTAGATAATTTGCTTTGCATATGTATTGTTTACATGTATCATGGGGAAATATTTCCTATGGAAAGAATAGAAAATATGTTGGGGGTAGGTTATACACTCTTAAGGAATGTGAGATAGATATATGATCTTCAATATTGGTATCCGTGCGTATAGAGCTTATAAGATATAAAAACATATAAAAGACATACTACAACATGCACGGCTGTATTCTTAATGGTTGGATTGCATAAGTTAAAAATGAATTCCGATGATATGGATGTGGGTAGAGTTGCCATGGTGAGTGGATGTTTATATCATATGTGGATGCAAAGTTGGATAAGGCGTATAATTGACAATCGAGGGGTGGTCCAACTATTGTGTCAAAGGCTACTACACCAACCTTTAACGAACAACCATCTCCTCAAGGTTATGCATTAATTAGGGACTCATAACATGCCCAAGAATCTAAAGCATCCTAGCTATCTACTCAATTTGGCCCCACATTAGCACTATTATCAATTATTTTTGACAAGTCCCAAGGGCCAAGTCCAGTGGGCCAACTTGGTCGAACCCAAATCATGCTCCAAGAGTCAGTTAGACAAAGTTGTGCCATCAGATTGACACTTGAGCTTGCAGACTTGCTATGTCACCCTACATCCCCTTTGCCATGCTAAAAAAGGGCATGTGTCAGGCTCTGTACTCGACTTGCACGTGATATGCTTCCCTACGCATTCGAACCTTCTCCTAAAAATGATCTCATGCTTCTCAGAAATTTATGTAGACAACCACACTATCCAACTATAAAAATGGAAACCCCCGGGAATATCACGCTTAATGTTCATTTATCTTCTTTATCTTTACTTGTGTAGTTCCTTCCTCCAAATACTTACTTTGATGTGAGAGTATCTTGCATGTACTACCCCACACCACACTGTTGGGATAAGCCCTAGTGGTCAATCTATTTTGAATAGATAATCATTTGTATCATGACTTGGATCATGTATTTGATATATGTATAAGGCATTTATTTATTATGTTGTATTTTATGATCATATTTATAGCATAATAAAGTCCTTAGAATAGGTAGTTCATTTAATGGAACGTTAAGTATGACTTGACCGTGAGATGCCATTAAATTATAGAACACTATTCTTAAATATCCATAGTCAAGTATTATTATTAATAAGGACAAAAATAATACATTGAGACTATTATGTGAGTGTACTGATGACCACATCTCACGGGTTATAGATATAAGATATCAAGTCTTCACATAGGTATAAATATTAGTGGAATATTTATACTGGAGTGACCCGCTATGAGAACGCTGCATAATAGTTATGTAAGTGTCATAAGCGATTCTCATGATGACCATAGTGAAGTAGTCCTTCGACTTGAAGTCACAACGATTCCTAACATATGTAGTTGTAGGCTTTAATACTATTAAACGTTGTCTGTAACAGGACAACTATAAAGATAGTTGTTGGATCTGCAATGAAACCTGTTGAAGAATGTGAGTGATGTAGATAAGATTCGTCCCTCCTACATAACAGGAGTAATGTCTATAGGCCTCTTGACGGTATGCGACGTAGAAATGCATGGCCATGCTAAGGTGGGACAATATGAGATATTGGGCTCACATGATCGTAAGTCAATTACTAGATCAAGAAATAAATAAGTTGAACTTAACAAGGATGACATATTTATGTCTTGTGTTCAATTAAGACATTGTGACGAAAGGACATTGACTTCACATTATATATATGGTTACAACAAGGTTTTAATTTTATCACCAATATTCTAATTAATTGGGTAGCAATGATGTATTACTAGATGTCACTCATTGTTTATAATATTAATTAGTTATTAATATAATATTAATTATTTATTAATATGATTAATAACAATTAATATTATTGCCAATTAAATGAGAACCTATAGGGTCACACACATAGAGCAAATGTTCAGAGAATTAATTTAATTGATTAATTAAATATGATTTAATTAATAATTAAATGGAATTGATTTAATTGATTGATCAATTATGATTTGATCAATAATTAAATGGGGTTGATTTAATTGATTGATTAATTATGATTTGATCAAACAATTAAATGAGATTGATTTAATTGATTTATTAAATATGATTTGATTGATAATTAAATGAGGATAAGTTTAATTGATTAATTAAATATGATTTAATTAATAATTAAACATTGGGCTTGTAGCGTACAATAGCCCAAGTGGGTTAGGTTAAATAAGTGATAGCTATTAGTAAGCTGTGCACATCACTTAAAGTAACACACAAAACAGAGCACTCATAACAGCCGCTGTACACCCTTGACAGCGTGCCCTCTTTTCTCTCTTTGTGTATCGTGCCTCTCCCAATCCTGATAGCTAACACTACGCTATCTTTGACGTTGGTTTGCTCGCATGGACTGAGTAGAGGTATTGCTATTTTGCAATACTGGTGATAGAGAAGCCTTTTATTATGGTGGTTATGGCTGGACAGTTATCGTAATCTCGCGATCCAAGATTTGTTAACCGTTGGATTAGACTAAATTTTGGACAGCATGTTCGTGACATATGGCTCTACATCTTCACCGTTCAGTTTTACGATACGAGGTCTGGAGCGAAAGTGATGAGTATCGCAAGTATTAGGGTTTTTGGCTCACTAGTGCTGTTGGCGCGCTCACAGTGTTCGCGGTAAAGCTACGCTTCAAGAGGTAAACATTTTATCCTTGTGATTCATGTGCAATACGTGGTCCTTTCGTAAGGGGGTTTTTCAGCTCAAGAGGTTTTTATAAATTGTTTTTAAAAAATTATCCCTCTTGAAACCCCAACAGTGGTATCAGAGCGTCTGGTCATAGTTTGTCATGTATCCGAGGATGTTGGCCTTGTTTGATAACATGTTTATTGCTTTTGAATGTGATTCAATAGAATGCATGTTATCCCTTTGCGTGTGACTTTTAAAATTGTTTTAAACTTTCACTGTGCAATTCACATTCCTTTTAAAATTGATGTTTAAAATTTGTTGTAAATATCACTATGCGCAATTATCCAATTTGAAGTTTAAAGTTGGTCACTGTGCGCAATGATATAAATTGCGCAGCGTATATTTTGACAATAAATTGGTTTCAAAATTTTATTTATTTTTGAAATCAATTGGGGATCATGTGTGTGATTTGATTTCAAATTTATTTATTTATTTTTGAAATCAATTGGAGATCATGTGTATGATTTGATTTCAAATTTATTTAAGAACTATTATCAATTATTTGTGACAAGTCGCGAGGGCCAAGTCCAGTGGGCCAACTTGGTCCAACCCAAATCATGCTCCAAGAGTCAGTTAGACAAAGTTATGCCATCAAATTGACACTTGAGCTTGCAGACTTGCTATGTCACCCTACATCCCCTTTGCCATGCTAAACAAGGGCATGTGTCAGGCTCTGTACTCGACTTGCACGTGATATGCTTCCTTATGCATTCGAACCTTCTCCTAAAAATGATCTCATGCTTCTCAAAAATTTATGTAGACAACCACACTATCCAACTATAAAAAAGGAAACCCTCGGGAATATCACGCTTAATGTTCATTTCTCTTCTTTATCTTTACTTGTGTAGTTCCTTCCTCCAAATACTTACTTTGACATGAGAGTATCTTGCATGTACTACCCCACACCACACTCCACTACTAGAAGAGGAGAACTTGAAGCAACATCAACCATAGGTACAAATCGAACATCCTACCTATTAATCCTTCGTCGCCTGGTCGACACAAAAAATCATATACAATATTACCTTGAGTACTTTAGAGACACTATAGAGAACTAAATCGCCCTCCCCCCTAAAGAAAAAAAAAACATTGATCTCAGTAAGATAAATATATTTCTAAATTGGTTAAAACATATCATTATCAATAGCCTTCGGCTACTCGCATTTAATTCTTATATCTTATATATATCATTTGTTTGCTAGTAAAGTCAAAAATAAAAAGCTTACGCGTCCACACAACGGCTAGAAAGCAGCAACTTCGTAATCAACCTTCTAATATTATGTACTCCTTTTCCCAACTAATAAAAAGAAAAATTATTTTAGTGTGACCTGAAATTATTGTTATTACTGAAAAAAAAATTGTACTTCACTGAAACTTCCAATATATACTCAGAAATTATCCACCTCCTGCCATTGCATTATCAAATTTCTTGTTTCTTGTTATGTTTTTCCCTTTTAGTTTGTTATTGTGCAGCAAAGCATCCTTTAGATTTTAGGTAAAATAAGTTGATGAGTTATACGTTTTCTTTACTTTTCACATCGATCCTATAAGTTTTTTTTTCTTCAAATTAGTCCTACATGTTATGTTCCGTTTTTATGTTAGTCCTTTCTGTCAATTTCGACCTAACGCCGTCAGTTTTGACTTGACGTGGCTATCATGTTAGTCCTACATGTGGTTGTTGTCTGACGCCACAAGGTCGAAATTGACGGAGAGACTAACGTGAAAACGGAACATAACGTATAGGACCAATTTGAAAAAAAAAATTATAGGACCGATGTGAAAAGTAGAAAAAACATATAGGACTAATCAACCTATTTTTCCTAGGTTTTAATATAAATTTTAGACAAAATAGGTTGATTGGTCCCGTACATTTTTTATTTTTCACTTTTGTCTTATATGTTTTATTTTTTTAATTTTGGTCGTATACGTCATGTTCCTTCTTTAATGTTAGTCCTTTCCGTCAATTCCTTCTTGACATCGTCAGTTTAGGTCTAACATGAAACAGAACATAACATATAGGACTAAAATGAAAAAAAAATAAACATTTTAATTTTTTCATTTTGATCCTATACGTTATGTTCTGTCTTTCATATTAGTCCTTTCTGTCAATTCCTTTTTGTCGGGGTCAATTTTAGGACTAACATTGAAGACAAAATACAACGTATATGACCAAAATGAAAAAAAAAACAAAACAAATAGGACCAAGTGAAAAATAAAAAAAAAACATACAATACTAATCAACCTATTAGTTCTGAATAATTTAAAATAACATACCTAATACTTGATAATCAACGCATGAACTAGTTGTAGAAAACAAAACCCTCCTAATAAATGAGATGAATTCTTTGGTACCTCATGATAACTTTTACCTTGCCTAGATGATCTAATTAAATGTTGAGAACTTAGTCATATGTGACACTTACATGACCTATTTAATTAAAGTGGTGTATTTTGGTTGAGTAGAGTAACTTTTATCCCAAAATTATTGGGATATCGGAGAAAGCACCAATGAATTATGATATTTTTGGAGAATTATTTTACGGGTGAATTATCTGGTATTCTGGAGTAACTTTTATCCTGTCTAGGTGGCCCAATCAGATGGTGAGAATCAAAAGACATGACCCACTAATATAATATATTTAATTAAGGTGATACATTTTAATTATGTAGGGTAACTTTTACCCTTTTGTTTATCGGATACTAGAGAAGTCGCCTATTTTAAGATATCAGTTTGTAAGACAGTATTTTTTCGTAGATGTTTTAATTTCAATTTTATCTTTCTAAAATAATAAACTGTTATAGACTGAATTTTTTTATGTCTGTAGATTAAAATGTTTTCAAAAATAATGTTTTGTCAAGTAAAATAGTCATTACTATATTGATGTTTTTGTTATATTATCTTTTTTTAATAACTAAAAGTCTTACCCTTTGGGGCATTTACACCACACCGAAAGAATTTCAATAGCTGCCAATATTGGTTTTTTAAGTTTTTCATGTATAATTGTGGAGACTAATTCTATGAGTTATTGGATGATATTGAAGGATTAACTTCGTTCAAACACGTATAAAAATCAGGGATCGAACCACTGATCACTTATTTAAGGAATTCGAACCTATTAGCAGTCAATTACATGTCGGTAGGTGAGTCTATTGACTTAGTTTAAATAATTAAAGTCTCAACCGTACCCAAAAAATATCCCACAAATATAATGAGTTGTTTTCATCTTCACCATACACATAGGTGGAATAATTGGTTGTGACAAGCCACAATACTAATAACATAACAACTTTTTCAAGCATGATGACTTTTTCTTACAAACGTACATCATAATTTAATATTTTTTTCAAACATTTACATAACTTTTTTAAACATGGTTACTTTTCCTTATCGTCGTACACTATAATTTATTTATTTTTTCAAACATTATATTGATGCACAGACACTTAACTAACAGAAGAGAATAAATAACCTGCTAAATAAAAGGAGCCTTTGATATTATCAACATCACACCTAAAAGATTTTATGCATATATTTAAAAAATAGAATTAAATTAATGATACGGTGAGAAATTTTCTTATCGGATGTTGAAAAATGTTGTTAGACATTTTGATATGGTGTATTGATATGCTTGTTAGTAGTATGATGAAAAACACTTAACTAAAAGATGAGAATAAATAACCTGCTAAATAAAGGAGCATTTGATATTATCAACATTGTATCTAAAAGATTTCATGCATATACTTAGAAACTAGAACTAAATTAATGATATGGTGAAAAACATTCTTATGGGATGTTGAAAAATGTTGTTAGACTTTTTGATATTGTGTATTTGATATGTTTGTTAGTAGTATGGTGAAAAACATTCTTATTTGATATGCTGAAAATGTTACTATGTATTGATAATTTGATATGTTGTTTTGATGGTGAAAATAAAATAATGAATAACTGGGAATATGGAAATCCGAGCCAAACTACATGAAATTAAACTTATATACAAATTTAATGTTCTTTTCATTTTAGTTTGTATTATGGTTTATGACGTAATATAACCATGTAATAATGTATCAGTAAAAACTAAATTATCCAATCCAATCCAAAGTGCATTCGATTGGATTGGATTGAATTGGATCGATTTTTTTAAGGAAGTAAACCGACCCAATTCAAACCGCAGATCGTTTCCATCCTTAGATCAGATGACTTTTTGACTCAAAACTGATACAATTCAATCTGCGAACACTCCTTATCTTATAGACCTATTTGAGCTATAAGTTGTTAGATTTTTTATTAAAAATAATAATATATTAATTAGAATATAAGGAACACTTTATTCCATATACACAGTCCAATCAGTACAACTTACAAATCAAAGTAACGAAGCATAGACAAGCTAAGAACAACGTGCAATTCACTCTCTAGGATTTAAACACCAGTCCGAAAACAAACAAGGATCACTCTTTGATTTAGCTAGTAGCCACTTCCAAGAGGTAACCTTAATCTTATCGAGAAGGTAGAAAAAATATAGATTACCACTTGAACAAATCACCCTGGTTTCGAAATTCCCAAATTGACCAAATGAAAACATTCAAAACCAAAGCCCAAAATTTTTTCTCCACAGATCCATTACCTAACGAATAGAACTGAGAATTTAAGTTCCAAAGATCTCTTGGAATAGCAGAAGCAACTCCCAGCCAGTTAAAAATTGAGTACCAAATTTGAGTGTAGAAATTATAAAGGTAGAACAAGTGTGATGAAGACTTCGACAAGTATACTGGGTCGTACAAATAGTAAAAGGGTGAAAGGGATATAATTTCCATAAGGATTGTGTGATAAATACTAACACATACAATCGATTCTACCTAAAGAGTTTGTTTGGGATCAAAGAGAGCTCGAAAGCTCAACAACCAAAAATTAGAATTAAAAGGAACAAAACAATAGGAACAAATTCTTTTCGTATTTTCATCAAACACTTAATATGCAAAAAGGGGTTTTACTTTCAAGAGAAAATATGTTGGAGTTAGAATTCACTAATCATTCCCCCTCATGCAATGAAATGACAATTAAAACAGTTTTAAACTTCAATTATGAATATCATCAATCCACTAAAATACTCAATCCCTAATTCCTTAGGTGGAAAAAGCCTAAACCCCCAAATTAAACCCTAATTCTTTTAATTCCTTAGGTGGCCTAATTAGTGGATTTTCATTAAGATTAGGGATTCAAAGATAACTACTAAACCAAATTCCATTCCTAGAGATAAGATTTACTAGGTGATAAATTTTATGTCTAAATTCAATAAGAACTTTCCAATTACAAAAACTCCATGAAATGCTTCCCAAGCTTCCAGCAGCCAAAAACAACGAGAAACCACAAAATTAGGGTAAACAAAGTGTCAAAGTTATGCTCCTCTAAATTCTTTCCCAAAATGAACTTTATATGCCCTTGAAATCACTAAACGGCACTTAGCGCCCGTTTTACTCTCGTTGAGCGCCAATGAGCTTTCTTTATACTGTCAGGTGTAAACGGCGCTGTGCGCCATTAGCTGGGGCTGAGCCCCGTTTATCAGTGAAACTCTCTAGCATTTTTAGGCTGAGCGCCATTAGCTGGGGCTGAGCCCCGCCATTAGCTGGGGCTGAGCCCCGTTTATTGTAACGCCCCGATTTTCACGTTTTCTATTTCTTTAGTTAATGTCTTTATTTTATTCGAGGTCTTAGGAATGGAAATAAAATATTCCGGGACCACAGTCATGCTCGACGATATCGTAGGAAGCTACGATTAAGTTTTGAGTCGAAAACTCAAACGGAGTCCGGTCTGCGTTTTTACACTGACAATATGATTTTACTGCTCAGAAGACCTCAGATGGACCCGTGAACGAGACAGTAAGTATTAGAATTCGATTCTCTATGTTTTGGTTAAATTTCGTAAAAATTTCAGAAAAATCACTTCCTGACCTTCGTTCGGGCGGAATCCTCAATCGGGTGACGAACGGAGCCATGTATGGATTTACCGGGACTCGCCAACAGATAATCTTGATCTCACATCATCCTAGGACACTTGGGAGAGTATGCCAGAGTCGTCATGAAGGTCGAAAATATCTGGACGCAAAATGACCAAAATGCCCCTAACCTTAGTCTTTTACACTTTTACCATTATACCCTTTTGGCAAATGACCTTTTTACCCTTAAGTGAGATTTTAAGAGGCTGAACTCAGCCCCTCACTTCATCATTTTCGCACAGCCCCTCATCCTTAGAAGCTCCATAGTTGTTCTTGAGAGAAAACTCCATTTTCACCTTGAAAAGCTTGAGTTGTTGTTGGAATCACTTGATTCCTTGAGCAATCTTTCTTCATTTCAAGGTAAGATCACTTCTATGACCTCTTAGCTTCATTAATCTTTCTTTATTTCAGGATCAATCTTCATTTTCATGAAAATAATTTCTTAGATCCAAAACTTTGAAAATCCATAGGAAATTGTAGAAAAATCCTTTTGAGGTAAGACCAAGTTCTTTGAACTCACATCATTAATCTCTACCTAAACCTAAGAGCTTATGATTCAACTCCCATCATAGCCCAACATCCCTTTTTGGCCGAACCCTACATGAAGATGATGAATAGTATTTTCATCAATTTTTGATTTTTAACACTTGATTTCATCCTTAGCTTTCCTAATGCCTTTGAATCCATGAAATGGAAAACCAAAACCAATTCCTAACCTTTTTAACCTAGGGTGGCCGAAACCCTCTTTGTTAAGATTGTTGAGATTGGCTTTGATTGTTGTTTAATGTTGGATTGTTGTGTTGTTGTAGTTGTTGACGATTATCAGGAGGTTCAGAAACCGATCAACCGACTTTGATCCTGGAATCTGCTCATCAAGAGGTATGGGGAGAAGAACCTCATCACACCAAGATGGTGGTAGTGAAGATGGTTGTTTAAATTTATGTGTGGGTGAAACCCTTTAGTTTGGGTTCACTTTTATGTGTTAAGTTTTGTTAAGTTCTCTTGGAGAACAAGATTGTTATGATGAGTTTATGCTTGAGTATGTTGTAGTGTGCTTTAGCATGAGTTGATGATGATATGATTGATTAAAATCATTTTCATGTATGTTGGAAAACCTACTTTGATCACTGGATCAAGTATGGACTTTTATTGTTGATTATGAGACCATAATGTGTGATGGACTTGGATGTTTGATTATGATGTAGTAATGTGTATTATGGTTATCATGATTGTGTAAGTATTGTGAGCCATACTTTGTTTGGTTGATGAAGTAAAACTTCACATTGATCCCTAGTTGGCTATTAGCCATGACCTTGAGGAAAGGAAGAATATGAAAAGTTCTTGGACAAATCAAGTTTTGATGTAAAGAAAGTGTTTTCAATAACTTGTGTTTTTCAAAGAAAACCCTAAGTGACTTTAAATGGAATTAAAGCTCAAAGTGCTTTCACCAAAGTGAAACATATTTTATACCTTATCCTTAGTCCATATAGTTAATCAAGGGACTCAAAATGAGAAAAAAAGTGGTTTCATGAAGAGAATCAAAATGGTTTCCTAAGGTTGATGTCTTGTTTTAAGGCAACTATTCGCTAAGCGAATTTACTTTCGCTACGCGAAAACAGGGAAAGTCTAAGTTGGGCATCACTGCCTCACTTTCGCTAAGCGAATTCATATTCGTTAAGCCAACCAAACGAGTTTCGCTACGCGAATTACGTCTCGCTGAGCGACCCAGAGAAGTCTCCAAAGGAGGTATAACCGCCTCCATTTCGCTAAGCGAAATTATTCTCGCTAAGCGAATGAAGTGAAATTTCGCTACACGAATTCTGTTTCGCCGAGCGATCCAGAGGTGTTTCCAAGGAGGTGTAACCGTCTGTACTTGCGCTAAGCGAATACATATTTGCTAAACGAATACAATACATTTCGCTACGCGATTTATGACTCGCCGAGCGATCCAGAGGAGTTCCAAAAGAGGCATTATTGTTTCAATTTCGCTAAGCGAATGTAATTTAGCTAAGTGAATTACATGTTCAGAAAATGCTAAAAATAGAGTAAGTAAGTGTTTCAAAAATTGTTTCAAATCAAATGAGTTTTCAATTGAGAAGTTGTTCTGGTTTACAAACGTTTTGGGTTTTGAAACAGTAATTCGATGACGGACCGGTGATTCGGATCCCGATCAGGTGTTCAATTGTTTCAGTCTTGTGATGACTCGATCCCGGAGGAATCACGAGATTTATCCGCTGGATAAAGGTTTTGTTTTCAAAAGACGCATATAGTTCCTAAGGAAGAGAACCTTAGTAGACTTCGAGGTTTATCCGGGGGATAGACATTGCTTGATCGCATCTGCTTTGTGTAAGCATTGGCATTTCATTTGCATAGTCGTAAGGCCTTGAGCCTAGGAGTTGAGCTTACACCTTGATGCGGGTGCGAATCTTACGGTGACGATCTTCAATGGTCTTTTTGGAGGTATCAGGGTTGGAAGGGCTGACATGTGACCAGTTGGTAGCTCTTCTGTGTCGTGGCGAATCCGTGCAATACACTGATATCCTCTACTAGATACCGTACTTTTCATGTTTGGTCGAGAGTGTTACCGTAAAGCCAGATATGTGCACGTTACGAATGTTGTAGCATCTTGCTCATGGCTGGCAGAAACCGAAACATGTCCTCCCATTCACTCTCTCCGACGTTTTGTTAGCTCCATGGAGTAGGGGTCAGAGTAGTACCCAGTGACATTGACATTGAGTCATATACATTGCATTGCATTGCGTGGCTATTGATGTTTACATTCACTGTTATACATCGTTGTACTGTTTAAGAGTACCTTATTTTATGTTGTTAACTGCTTAACATGATATTATGTTGTCACTGCTTAATATATTTGACATTGAGAATTTTAGTAAGCATGTTGGGTACGCTGTTACCCGGTGAGTCGTCCCGTTTTTACTACTGCTGTTTTGTTGTGTTGATGAACGGGAATCTCACCCATATCTGTATGTTTTCTGTTGGTACTTGCCGTTGCTGTTTGAACAGATGGACGTGACGATGGTTCAGTCCAGTAGTTCCTTTGAGCCGGAGGAGGACTCTTTTTGTGGTCTACTTTTGTTGTCGGCCAGACTATGTCGATTTTGTAGTACTTTTGGGGAGCTACGACTCCTAGTACTTATTGTATTTCTTATGTCAGTTACACATTAGACTTATGTCTGTATATAGTATTATTCCTTTTTCTGTTTATGTCCCTGTATTTATTATGCATATTGTTCTAGAAATGTATGGCGAACCTAAGTTCGTTATTAGTATTATTTACCTTTACAAAATCCCATTGCATCTTGTGAAAAGAAAAAAAAAGAAAACCGTATTTTCCGCATTAATAAATATTTTTCGACCTTATAAACGTTCGGGAATGTGACACTCGGGAAAGGGTGTTGCATTTATCAGTGAAACTCTAGCATTTTTAGGCTGAGCGCCATTATCTGGGGCTGAGCCCCGTTTATCACTGAACTCTCTGGCATCTTCAAGCTGAGCGCCATTATCTGGGGCTCAGCACCAGCCACCAGAATACCAAATTGTGACCTTCAACTGAGCTTATTTTTGGGCTTCATTGGACTTCAGCTACTTGCATCAAAACTACGCAAAATAAACAAAATAATATCACTAACTAACCTCAAAACAATAATAAAAAGGAAACATCATAATGACTCAATAAACACACTAATCATAACATAAAAACAAACTCTTAAGGATTAAAAGAGCAATAATCTACCTAAATGCACACCTAAAAGTTATGCATGTTGGCAACTTTTCAAAGTGCAAACCAGTTTTGACTTCATACTGACAAAAAACACAAAAAAATGCACTCTCAACAATAGCCTTTCTCCAAAACAAATTAAATTTTGAATACATTTTATCTAGCAGAAGCTGCCGTAAGATGGCAATCACTTTGGAGGAGCCACACCCTTAGAGAGCTTCCTTATTAGTACTTTTTGGCAAAATAGGTTGTTTGATCTTATACGTTTATTTAAATTTTCACATCGATCTCATAAGTTTTATTTTTTTTAAATTGATCCTACATGTTATATTCCGTTTCCACATTAGTCATTTCCGTCAATTTCAACCTAATGCCGTCAGTTTTGACCTGACGTAGCTATCATATTAGTGCTAACGTAACTTTTGATCTGACGCCGCAAGATTGAAATTGACGGAAAGGACTAACGTGAAAACAAAACATAACGTGTAGGACCAATTTGAAAAAAATAAAACTTATGTGATCGATATGAAAATTTAAATAAATATATATGACTAATCAACCTATTTTGCCATACTTTTTCCTCCAATTCTCAAAACTCCATAGACGACACATTCTTAGTAATTAGAAAATCATAAGCAGAGTTTACAATATAGATTCCGGAATTATGCACTTTCCAAATCCACCTATAATGACCAGTAGTAGGGAGATTTGCATCCTCTAATTGTAGAGCGAAAAAGTCACATACTTATTTTTTTCTCTCTCATCCTTATTTTTTCATTTTTAATCACCTTTCAGTTTCCTCTATAGACACAAAGTTAGCATAACTTTCTCGTCCTAAAGTTATTGCCCTAAAGTAAGGCTGATTGGTTTAGGAAATTTCGAAAGTCATCCGACAAAATTTCTTCCCAAGGAAAGAGCTTCCTTCACCATTCCAACTTCCAAACTCAAACGTTATTCATCCAAAAGCCCAAATCTGAAACCAAACTATCCTTATTACCATAAACAAGAATTTATGATTTTCCACTAAAACTATCATCCCAATCCAATCAATTAAACCATCTTTTTCATTAAATTTAGTAGTTCTGCTAAAGCATCGTTGTCTAAAAGAATTTCTCAAAACAAATTATATTATAATTTGTCTTTTATACTTGAAAATAGACAATGTGAACCATCCTTTTGTTTTCCGGTACACTTGGAGCAGGTCAAACACGAATTAACTGAGGGGAGGGAAACACCTCTTGGTAACCAATGGCCAATCATCATTGTAGTTGCATGATAATTTTTTCAATTTTTCCCCTACTTTCGGCAGAACATGTAGTCTCTTAGAGTTAGATAGAACAAAGCCAAGGTAGATTAAATTTTTTTTTTTTCTTTTGCAAAGTTTTTTAAGGATCAAGAAAATGAAAAGAATAAAAGGATCAGGAGGCTGGCATGGACAAAATTAGTCTCAAGTGATGTGTTAACAACTAGGGCATCCCATATTAAAAATGGAAGAGCCATGCAGGTTAAAGTTATACTTCCTCCGGACTCAATTATTGCACATTAATTAAGAAGAGTAAAGATCCTCTCCATTTCTTAAAAATATAGAGAGCTTCATTGTTATAGTTTTGGGTATATAAAACACATAAAAGCCTACTAAATGTCACTAATTTTAGAAATAAATGTCATGATACATCCAAAACTATAGTAATGGAGCCCTTCAATTCTTTTGAGAAATAGAAAGGATCTTTACTTGATTAAAAATGGTAGTTAAATATATTTAATTTTATTGGTTTCATATAAAAAAGTAAATATATTTACTAAACTACCGTTAATCATAATGGTGTTAACAACATTAATAAATTAATAACTTAAGGGTGTTTTTAAAAAAATAAAATTAAATATGAATAAATTAATTGATATTTACTTATATTTAAGTCTATCATATTTGATCAATTTTTTTTTGCTTGTAATTTAGTTCGGACAGAGTATTGATTTGTATACCTCTGTACATAAGTCAACTAAACCATTCAAAACATTTTTTAACCCACAAGTCTATCTCTTTCTCCGAAAAATGCAGTTTTTATCTTATAATACATTATGTCATTAATATGGGTAATTTCTTTGTTTTACACATTTTCTATGCTCTCTTTGAATCGTTCTGCTTGCGCTCTTCCCTTCGAATAAAGATTCTCTCCATTTCTTAAAAAAAATGGAGAGTTTTATTATTATAATTTTAGATGTATAAAGTACATAAAAGTTTAATAAATGTCACCTATTTTAGAAATAAATATCTTTATACAGCATAAATTATAATAATGAAACCCTCTATTTCTTTTAAGAAATGGAGAGCATCTTTACTTCTTCCCTCCTATCCCTATTCTTCAGTACACAATCCTCTTGATACTGATTCAAATACCTATATATTTAAGCTCCTATAATTCTTATTATTATACTGATTGTGCTAAAACCAAAATCGATCTTAAAAAAAACTGAAAAGCAAACAAAACCGACTTTTATTGGATTTTTTTAATTTTTTTGTAAAAATCGATAGATTTGATTTGATTTTCGATTTCGTTTTTAGAAATTGAATCGATCTGTATATATAAATTTAAATATTTATTTATTGTATTATTAGCATGTGGTATCGTATTAAACTACTAGTGTATTACGGATTATCCTAACCTAACGTTGTATTAAACTATTGTTTGGTTTTTGTTTCCTAATAATTCTTATTAGTTTGATGTGATAATTTTTTTTTACTATTTTTAATGTTCCAAACATAAAATTGGCACTTGTTTGTTCGTAATGTTTTAATTTTTAGTATGTTTATATATTATATTTTCTTATGTTATTTATTCTTACTTTTTATTTATTGTGTTGGTAAAAATCGAATCATCCAATTAAATCCAAATTGCTTTTAATCCAATTGTATCATATCGGATTTGATATATGAATAACTCAATCCAAACTGAACTCCGGCTAGCTTTTATTTTTGGATCGAATGACTTTTAGACTCAAAATTGATCTGCGAAAAACCAATTCCGAACACCGTTTAGCCAAACGGGTTGAAGTTATACTTATTTGGTTTAATTAAGTTTTTAGTCTCTAAAAAGTGGGTCAGTTTTAGTTTTGGTTCCTGCACTTCTTTTCGTTGGTTTTGATCCTTGCAAGTTTCAAAACTGTGGTTTTGGTCTCTGCCGTCACTATCCATCCATTAAGTGTTAACGTGGCTAACTGACCATCACGTCAGCATTGACACATAGACTAATTTTATAATAGTTAATGCCTTGTAGCATTAAATATTAAATTTTTTATATTATAATAGGCTTAATTATTATATAAAACAATAATAAAATAAAAAATTAGAAATTAAAATAATATAAAAAATTAATATTTAATCTTACATGACATTAAATATTAAAAAATTAGTTTACGTGACAGTGCTGTCATGGCTGTCCGTTAGCCACGTCAACACTTAAGGAATGAATAGTGACGATGGAGACCAAAACCAAAGTTTTGGAACTTGCAGGGACCAAAATCAACGGAAAAAAAAGTACAAGGATCAAAATCAAAACTGACCCACTTTTCGGGGACTAAAAACTTATTTAAACCTACTTATTTTTATAGCATATGTCAACTAAACCATTAAAAACATTTTTTAACTCACAAATCCTATCTCTTTTCTTTGAATAATGCAGTTTCTATCTTATATATTATGTCACTCACATGAGTAACTTCTTTGTTTTACACATTTTCTCTGCCCTCTCTGAATGGCTTCCTTGCTTAAGCTCTTCCCTCCTATCCCTATTCTCCGTTACATAATCCTCTTGATACTGATTCAACTAGCTCCATATTTAAGCTCCTCTGACTATTATACTGGTTGCACTAATCTGTATGATTGTGGGAATATAACCAATATTGGTTTTCCATTGTGGGGAGAAAACCGTCCAAGTGGGTGTGGCCACCCTCTTTTACATCTCATCTGCCATAACAACATAACCTACATAACCATGAAGGATTTAGAGTACCAAGTTTTGGAGGCCAACCCAGATAAGCATATTTTGAGAATAGCCAGAGTTGACTATTTTCAAGGACTATGCCCTTCAAAGTTTCTAAACACAAGCCTTGACCCTGAGCTCTTTGTTTACAGGTCTGAAAAGAAGAATCTTACCCTCTTCTATGGTTGTCCTGGTTCAAATGATTTACCTTCCATCACTGGATCACGTGTTAATTGTTTTCCAAATGGGACTTCTGATGAATATTTTTATACACAGTTTGGGGCTCAAGGTCCTCCTGTGTTTTGCAAAAAAAGTGTGGTTGTTCCAGTTCCAATATCTTTGCTAAATATTGATGATTTTGCCAACATACATGGGGCAATAAGAGATGGATTTTTAGTGAGATGGATAGTTGGTATAGAAGAATGTGAGGAGTGTGAGAAATCAGGTGGAGTCTGTGGTTATGACTGGAGTTCAAAACAAACAACCTGTTACTGCAGAGATCAATCTACAGATTCAGTCACCAAAACTTGTTCTTCCTCAACAAATGCCAAAGCACCTCCTCAGTCTTCTGTGCCTCCACTTCACGGTATGTATGCTTTGCCAACTTCTTTGAGACAATTGGATTGAGCATCAAGCTAGTTTTAGTGCTTCTATTTTCAACTGAATTAATTTGTAAGCCAGCCTTTTAAAAGCCTTTTAATCTATCAACTTGCTTGGGTCAATATATAACACAAGATGTTGATCACTCTCCATGAATTAAAAATAGCTTTTTACTTTGAGGTTTGATTTGAGCATATTGACCATAAATTAGTTTTCTTCTAATTACTCTTCGAGTTTAATTTTGATACATTGTCAGTCTAAAGTTTTTTTCACCGTCAATCAATCACAAATTACTCAATGTGTGACTTTTAAGGTAGTTACTGTAAGAGTCAATTATTTTTTAATGATGTGACAATATATAATTAGTTCTCAGTGCATTGTAATTAAATCCTTCCATAGTGTTTGGTTGGGGTAAATGGAAGGGAGAGAAGGAAAGAGATTTTTATAAATTTTTCTTGTTTGATTCAATTTTTGTTGGAGGGAGGAGAAGGGAATGGAGGAGAGCAAAATCCCTCCTCGCTCAATTTTGGCTCCCCTCCAATATTAGGGGGATTTTGAGGGGAGGGGAGAGTGTTTAAAACATTTTGAATGCATTGACTAAAATATTCTTAATTATATATTTTGAAATCCAAAATTGTTCATTGATTGAGTTTGACTATGATATCAACTAGTGTTATTAAAACCGACTCGCATCAGTTGGTCCGACCGGTTGACTTGAAACTGGTCATATGATCGATTTGGTTGGGTCGTTGGATCGACACGCCTTCAACCGGAGCGAACCAAGTTCACCCGGTCAGTTTTGAAGAAAATCGGTGACCCGTCGGATAACTGTAAAGCAGACAGTCCATATATATTTCAAAAACAAGGGAGAAGAACCATTAATGGAGCCTCGATCGAGAAGGAGGAAGAAGAAACGAATGCCTACAAGAGAGAAGAAGAATGGAGAAAGAGAATGTTGTGGGTTGAGAGAAGATCGAAGTAGAAGGACGACGCTGCGGATTGAGATAAGAAGGAAGAAGATGGAGAAGGATGGCGGGTGAAGGAAGAGGAGGAGAAGAAGGATGGTGGTGACTACTGAGAATAAGAAGGAGAGGATGCAACTGTTTTGTTTTTGGGCAGTAGGGCTAAGAGATTTAAGGTTTCTGATAGTGGGCATGGGCCAATATCATATCAAATGTAATAAAACAATAAGAAACACAAAAACAACAAACTGGGGACTCGAACCCTGCACCGCAAAAACAACAAACTTGGGACTCGAACCCGCACCACCAAGAGGTATTTGAACGCATAAAACCAATGTGCCACACACCACTACATTTTATATGTATATAAAATATTATATATATATATATATATATATATATATATATATATATATATATATATATATATATATTTCTTTAATATATACTGGTTTAACCGGTTCAACCAACGTGACTCACTGGAACAACCAGTGACCGATTGATTTCGTGCATTGACCAAATCGTTAATTGGTCCGAGTTTTATAATACTGATATCAACCCAACTATGATTTATAATCTTACATTTTGGGCCTAACTAAAACCCAAAAGTTAGCTCAATAGATGAGGATTGCCCAAGCTTGGGTTTGGTGTGTGAATAATATGGTGGGAGACCCAATAATGAATCTACGATAGATTTGATATCATCTTAGATTTCGTGTCTAACTCGACCCCAAAAGCTAGCTCAAGAGTTAAGGATTGCCCAAATTTTATATGCTCTTATTAGACATTATCTATAGTATATATGGGATTTGAGTTTTTCCCAATATATGATGTGGCTAATTCAGTTTAATATTATTCGTTACGATTTGGCCCTTGGCAGCTTTGAAACTAATGAACTCATCTTCTTCCCATGTTCCACTCCATATCAAATTTGTTGGCCTTAAATGCTGAGAGCAGAATAGTTATGCTGTGTTTATAATTTTTAGAGTGAATGAAATGAAATAAATGGTGATTAGATGAAATCGAAAGGCAAGAGATGGAATAGAAAATAGTTGTCTTTCTCACTTGTAGTCAGTCCGTCACAACATTGAGCAGTTGTGATTGATCACGGCATTCAGTAATTCAAAGTGGAGCATCATTTTTCTCGCAAACTTGAGAAACGAATGATCTCAAGACTGAAAGTTTCATTAAGTTATAATATTTCACATTTGCTAAAAGTCAGCTTGACTAATTATGACACCTACTAAGTCTCAAACCGTGTGAATCTAAAACCTATATGGTGTAGTTTAAGTGATGGAGGTTTAGGTATCTTAAGCATGAGGTATTGTTTTTTATTCCTGAATTGATTATGTGTATAGTAAAAAAAACATTCGTTAGAGGGGTTCACGCTTAGATGTGTCAGGACCCAACTCAGGTGTTCCTGACCGGCCAAAATGAGACCTCACCGTCTCATTCCCAAGGCCTTCCAAGCACACTCAAGTCGCATCGTAATAAGACGTTTATCATACAAAAGATACTATCAGAGTACATGATTATTCCAAACCAAAAAGCCAAGGTGGCTCTGAGTCCACTTTCAGAATTTAAATAGAAAGAAACTGTTTACAACCAAGAAGGGCAATAGTCCCAAAATCCATAACAAAGGGAAAGATGTCTCATATGACTAAACATAAACAAAAGAGATAATGAAATTGCAGCGACTACCCACATGGGCTCCCTGAGATGGATCCCCATGTGGTGTACCTGAAGCTGAACCAAAAAAGGCGGGGGTGAGTCCCAGAACTCAGTGAAGGTATACAAACATAACAAGTATATCACCTTGAACATATAATTAAGAAAGTAAATTTGTATATGTTCTTTACCATACTTCACAATACCGCATACATCAATTGTATTAACTATAGCAACTCTCAAGTTGCATCCCAATAGTTCCACCATTGAGTAAGATGCTTGTATCCCGCTTGGAGTTATTCACTAGAGTCTCCCACTCCGATGGTCACATTTATACCCCGGTCGGGCCCGCTAACCAGTAAGTGACCTCAGTCACTGCATAACCACCCTCCAAACTCCGAGGTTCTTTCACTAAAGTCCTCTTCTCCGACGGTCGCATTTATATACCGGTTGAGTCCGCTGACCAGTCGAACTTATCAAGTCTTACTCAATGTTCAATAACATAACAGGTTTGTCATCATTATCAAACCATAATATTTCCTCAACACAGCTTGCATATCAATTAAAACAATGAGGCTCATTGAGAAACATATGTTTCCATCATCCATATAACAAGATATCATTCACAAGTGGTCTTCTCACATGTATATAACCACACTAGAACATATATAATGAATATATCATCCATTGGTGCAAGCCATTCATGTTTATTATGTTAATTTAATAAGTTTTCTACCAGTGCCCTAGCGCTCAGCGTAGCCTTGGTAGCGCTCAGCGCTGGGGTCAAGTTTTCAGGGTCAGCTCTCTGCCACCACAACGCTCAGCGCATGGTTTATGGCGCTCAGAGCTGGACACTAGCGCTCAGAGTTGAGTCTCTGATGCTCAACACTGGGAAGCAGTCACCCACATGTGCTCTCGAGCACCCCTGCACTCAATGTAGGAATTCTGGCGCCCAGCGCTGGTGCGAATTCTGAAACGCAATTTCTGCAGAATTTTCACCCAAACCAAATTCTAAACAGATGCGAAAACATACAGAAACATGTACAAACTTGGTGTTTAACAACACATATGCGACAATTCAAGCATAATTACGCATATATCAACAATACCCAAACATTTTAACAACAATTTTCATGCCAAAATCACATATTTGCATAACTTAAAAACCTATATTATCACATCTCCGAATTTTCCTAAATTCAAACCACAATTTTACCTACAATCTAAACCCCTCACCTGATTCGACGCCAAAAGAAATAAAGGAACGGAAGAGAAGGTTCCTCGCACCACAAACACGCTCTTACGATCTTCAGTTGTCGTTCTTCTCCCTTCTCTACTTCTCTAGAGAATATGATTTAGAGATGTTAGGGTTCTCCCAAACCTTGTAAACTTTCCACCCTTTTTACTTAAATCTTGGGCTTACCAAAAGGCCCTTAGTACTAAGTTACTCATATCATGGCATTAGGGGTAAAAAGGACAACCTCCAAGATAACTTACCATCAAACTCTATTTCCCCACTTTGATTATATATATTTTTATATATACATTGAATTATTATTATTATTATTATTATTATTATTATTATTATTATTATTATTATTATTATTATTATTTTTCTCTATTTATATACCACTAACATTATGAATTTAACATACTCATACTTATTAAGGTTTTTCTTTTTTCTCTTAATTAAATAATTTTGACTTAGATAATTTTGCACCAAATAGACTATTTTTAGCGGGGATTACAAGATGTCTGACTAGATCCTAAAAAATTAGTCTTTCACGCGTATCAAATGAAAGCACACTACATGAAAAAAAACTAAACAATTAGGCTTATTTTTTTCGTTCTTCTTTTATAAAAAAAAAATAGTGAAATTAACATAAAATTTCCTATAGCATCATCATCCCTTTCTCCATGTGGCATCCTCGTACCTTCAACTTTAGCTTTTGTTCATTATGGGTTTATCTATTTTTCAAAAAATTTGGAATCGTTTCAAATATTAATTTTTATATTTTTTTTAAACTTTTATCCTTTTTAGTCTTTGGTCTTTAACCAATGTATCCTCCCAAATTAATTACTATAAGACTAATCTTCATTAAGTATAACTCTTTCCAAAAGGGGGATATTAGAATTCTAACACTTGATATTGGAAATAAAATTTATCTGAGATCACAATTCACTCATTATCTAGACTTGATTATGAATTTAACTCATTCTTTGAACACTTTTTTAATTAACTAAGCAGAGTCTAATTAAGGCTAGATTTTAGTACTTTTTAGTTAATAGAATTTAAAAACAAGATGTTTTTTCGGAAAAAGATATTTTTGGGTTAAAGAAAGTTTATTCAATAAAATATTAAGGTGTTTGCATCTGGACTCTTTTTTTTATTCTCTTTGTTCCTACTTCTTTTTTTTTTTTAATCTTTCCATGCAGGCGTTTTTCGTCGTCTTCTAATTTTCCTTGAACTTTGAATTGTCAGCGTATACACACACAATATAAAATAGCATTACTGTTTTCGAAAGCTATGGACAAATTAAGTAGTCCTCTCGCTGTCTTGCAACTAGAAGATTTTTCCTTTCATACTTGCTAAGTGGCCATTCTCACAATTCTTTATTGTTAAGTGTTATTCTTACAATTTTTTTTACAATTGTATCTATAGTATTTTCTTTTGAATCTAGTTAAGAAATCAATAAAAGGTAAGTTTTTCATGAAAAACTAAATCCATCACTTTCCAATCCATTAAATATAGATGAATTCTCTGGTATCTTAAGTGTCCTATTTAGGTGGTTTAATTAGATGGTGAGAATTATTTGACTTTACCAATTAACATGATCTATTTAATTGAGGTGGTGCATTCTGATTGGACAATGTAACTTTTACCTCAAAATTATTAAGAGTACCGAAAAAAGCACCTTAAATATATCTCTTCCTAATGAAAACTTAGTCTTATTAATTTTTTAACGTGTGCTCTATTGGTTAACATTCTCCTTTCCTTTTTGTGAATAAAAGAGAAAAAGATAAATTCATTTTATCTTCTTTTTTTTTTTTAAATTTTTTCATAAAAAAAGAAACTTGTGGAAAATGTAGTGGTTGCTTTTTGAATTTCATTAAACAACTAACCCATTCAGGGATTGACCCTGTCTAGCTTCTCTAAATTGTCTTTTATTTGATTAATTAGGAACTTAATATAAAATTGTCACAAATCATAAAATATATATATTCGAATAAGAATTTTTGTCACAATAATGTTATAGTCTTGTTGATTTTTAAACGAGTGAGTACAGTGCTTACTGTTTTTTTCTATTTCAAACTCAATTAATCTTATATTTAGTCAAAATTCTCAATATGTTTTTTCTTGTTTGTAGCAGTACTAAGATATAAAATACTAAAACTTTGGATTAGTTGTACAATTTGGATTGAGATTTCATAGATATATATATATATATATATATATATATATATATATATATATATTAAATATTAAATATTGAGGTTTACACTTGGCACATACCTTACCTTCTCTTCACTTTGACTAATGGGTGGTCAACAACAAAGGGCCACCCTTCTGGAAGGATATACTTTAATTTGGAACTTTGAACCAAGACAAATTAGCTAACAATCAAGAAATGAAACATGTGTGACTCCTAGAAACTTCAAACTGCGGAAATTTTTATGCATTGAAGGTGAAACATTGAATTGATTATTCAATGATCCCCACATAATCATCTACGCGTAGTTTATTAAGTCTATATCATGATCCTTTTCCTCAGCTGCAGCCTGCACCCTTTACGCCATATATTCTGCTCACTTCTCTCCTAAATCCTAATGAGTTATATTTTTTATTCCTCTTCAAGAATGAAACCTTATATGCTTCGAATTCACCCACCTTCAATTTTCTTCTTCTTATTCACTTTTATCATCATCTCAATCAATATTCCGTTATCTCTTTCTGCTGATGATTTTCATTACACGACCTGCAATTATGATTATAGCTGTGGAAGCATCTCAAACCTCACGTACCCTTTTTGGGGAGAAGAGAGACCAGAATACTGTGGTCAGCCTAACTTGAAGATCAATTGTGAAAGTGAAATTCCAAAGTTCACTGTCAATGGGGTCACATATAGGATTCTTGCAGATTGGAACTTCACAACACAGAATCTCACAGTTGCTAGGGACGATATGTGGGATGATAATCTTTGTTTGAATGATTACAATGACACTAACTTTGATAACACTGTGTTTCATTTTGATGATGATGGGCTTGCAAACGTGACTGTGTTATATAATTGCACTGCAACTCCTCCAGGGATTCCTCAAACCTGCAGTGGTAGTGTCTATTACGCTTCCGGATATTCACCTTTTAACGGTTGTACAACTGTTATTGTTCCGATTTTTAGATCCCATGCTCAAGATGTAAGTACGAATCCCAACCTAATTCCTCAAGCATTAGAAGACGGTTTTGGGTTGAAATTACAGGACCAAAGTTATGATGAGTGCAACACATGCATTGAATCGGGTGGGGAGTGCGGCTATGATGGGAAATTCACTTGTTTCTGTAAGGATGGACCTCATCAAACTTCATGTTCAAACTCAGGTATGTTTGTTAATTTCTCAGACTACTACGTTCACTTGTAGTTGTAGTAAACATGTCTTCCTCGTTCAACACATAGTTATCGGGTAGGCATATGGGTACGTGCGCGGTTTCTCACTTTTTATATTATTATTACAAGATTTTTTTAAGGTAAACTCGATAAGCAATACGTGATACAGTTTGATATGCAGTAAGTAGGATTAACGAGATAATCCGATAACAAGATATTATTGGTTGTGACATAATGTGCTACACCAAAATGAGATCGGAGATCCTCATTCGAAATGGAAAGGCAAGAGATGAAATAGAAAATAGTTGTCTTTCTCACTTGCAGTCAGTCCGTCACAACATGGAGCAGTTGTGATTGATCACAACATTCAGTAATTCAAAGTGGAGCATCATTTTTCTCGCAAACTTGAGAAATGAATGATCTCAAGATTGAAAGTGTCATTCATTAAGTTATAATATTTCACATTTGATAAAGAAAGTCAGTTTGACTAATTATGACACTTCCTAAGTATCAAACCGTGTCTAAAACCTATATGGTGTGGTCTAAGTGATGGTGGTTTAGGTCTTTTAAATATGAGGTATTGTTTTCGATTCCGGAATTGATCATATGTATAATAAAGAAAAGGCCTAATTACACTTCTGGTCTTTAGGATATCACGATTGTACAATTTTAGTCCTTCAGGTTCTAATTGAGCTAATTTGGTCCCTCAAGTATCACGATTATGCAATTTTGGTCTATCGGGTTTCAATTGCGTAAATTGGATCTCTTAGGTTTCACGATTGTGCAATTTTAGTCCCTCAAGTATCATTATTGTGCAATTTTTAACGTCAATAGCCTACGAAGCACATGTGGGACTAATTTGGCACTTAGTCAGGCCAACTTGACAACTTACGTGTCATTCTTATGTGACACTTAGTGGTGTGCATTTGACCATCAAAGTGTGTGATATGTCAATGATGCCACATAAGAATGCCCCATAAGCTGCCAAGTTAATCTCACTAAGTGTCAGATCAGTCCCACGTGGGCTACGTAGGTTATTGGGGTTAAAAATTGCACTAAGATGATATTTGGGACCAAAATTGTACAATCGTGATATCAAGGGACCCAATTGACGCAATTGAAGCCCGGGGGACCAAAATTGCACAATTGTAATACTTGGGGGCCCAATTGGTGCAATTAAAACCTGGGAACTAAAATTTCACAATTTTCATACCTGAGAGACCAAAATTGCAATTAAGCCTAAAGAAAACATTGATAGGGGGTTTACGCTTAAATGTGCGACTATATCCTAAAAAATTAGTCTCTCCAAAAGGATACTACTCGGAAAAAAAAACTAAATAATTAGGCTTATTCTTTTCTTTTCTTTTTTTTAAATAGTGAAATAAACTTAGAATTTCCATATTCTGAACATCATCATCCCTTTCTTCATGTAGCATCCACCTACCTTCAACTTTAGCTTTTGTTGATTATGGATTTATCTATTTTTTTTAATTTTTGGAATAGTTTCAAATATTAATTTTTAAATTTTTAATTTGAAAACTTATTCTTTTTAGTCTTTGGTGTTTTTTTGGGTGCTTTTTTAGCCTTTGGTTTTTTTTTTTTAGGGTGAGGGTTGCCCCTCACTTATAAGCATTACTCAGACCATACCATAATCCAATGTGGGACTTCAACACACCCCCTCACGCCCAGGACTGGACAAATGGGAGTGTGAAGTTTGCAGAACTGTATATCTGCGGGTGACCCAACAAATCTATGATAGACTTTGATACCATCTTAGAATTTGGGTTCGAGTTTGACTTAACGCCAAAAGTTAGTTCATAGGATGAATGTTGACCCCACTTATAAGTATTACTCAGGCCATATCATTATCCAATATGAGAAACCAATGTAACAACATTAATTGCTATAAGATTAATCTTCATTAGGTATAACTCTTCCCAAAAGGAGGACTTTAGAATTCTAACACTTGATATTGAAAATAAAATTCATTTGATATCACAATTCACTTTCATTGCAATTGATCACTTTAAAATAAATTTTATTATACATTAAAAAGTCATTATCTAGACTTTGATTATGTAGTCTCCCTAGTATTAATTTAACTCATCATTATTTGAGTACTTTTATAATTAACTAAGCAGAGTCTAAGGTCAGATTTTACTTCTTAGTTAATAGAATTGGAAAACAAACTGCTTTTTCGGAAAAGATATTTTTGGGTTGAAGAAAGTTTATTCAATAAAATATTAAGGTGCTTGCATCATCAGGACTCTTTCTTTTATTCTTTTAATTCTTACTTCTTTTTTATTTTTATCTTTATCTTTCCATACAGTCCTTTTGGATAAAGATTCTCTCTATTTTTTTCTTTTCATTATTATATTTTTTTTTTTTACATATCATTATTATATTTTTAAAAGTATAAATATGATAATATAACATAAATTAGAAATCCAAATATTGTCCGTACATCCTGAAAGATCTCCACCTAGCCCTTTTTGTCATCTTATATTTTTCCTTAACTTTGAATTGTCAGCGTATACACACACAATATTAGCATTACTTTTTTCAAAAGCTATCGACCAAGTAGTCCTCTCACTATCTTCAAAGTAGAATATTTTCCTTACATACGTGCTGGGTGGCCATTCTCACAATTCCTTAGTGAACAATGTTATTCTTACAATTTTTTTCGCAATTGTATTCAATATTTCCTTTTTGTGAAAAAAAAAAAACAGAAAAAGATACATTCATTTTATCTTCTTTTTTTTTTTTTCATAAAAAAGAAATGTGTGAAAAATGTGGATCTGAATCCTCTTCAGCAATAATTCTCTCCAGTCTTTCTATCTTTCTCCTGATTGATCATCTATTTTTCTCTCTCATCTTTCTATCCATTCTCTCTCATCTCCCACTCTTGTATTTTTTGCTGTAGAGGCGGGAGCGAGACAATCCAAACTAGGAAAATGTAGTAGTTTGCATTTTGAATTTCATTAAGCAACTAACCCATTCAGTGATTGTTCCTGTCTAGCTTCTCTAAATTGTCTTTAATTTATTTGGTTAACTAGGAACTTAATAAAATTATTGTTATCACAAATTATGAAAAATATATATTAGAATAAGAATTTTTGTCACAATAATGTTTTGTAGTCTTGTTGATTTTTAAATAATTGAGTACAGTGCTTATTGTTTTTTTCTACTTCACAATCAATCTTATATTTAATTTTAGTCAAACTTCTCAATACGTTTTTAATTTCTTGCTTGTAGCAGTAGTCAAATATAAAATACTAAAACTTTAAGTGACTTAAAATATATATTCGTATTAGTTGTAAAATTTGGATTGAGTCTATATATATATATATATATATATATATATATATATATATATATATATATATATATATTGAACTAGTTTACACTTGGTACCTTCTGTTTACTTTGACAAAAGGGTGGTTAACAACAAAGGGCCACCCTTCTGGAAGCATATACTTTTAGAACTATGAACCAAGACAAATTAGCTAACAATCTAGAAATTAGACGTGTGTGCTGCAGCAACATGATTTAATTAAGCTAAGCTCATGTAATAAATTCTATGTTGCCGTGTGGAAACTTCAAACTGCGGAAATTTTCATGCATTGAAAGTGAAAGATTGAATTGATTAATCAATTCCCAACATAATCATCTACGCGTATAGTTTATTAAGTCTATATCATGATCCTTTTCCTCAGCTGCAGCCTGCACCCTTTACGCTATATATTCTTCTCACTTCTCTCCTAATATGAGGTATATTTTTTATTCCTCTTCAAGAATGAAACCTTATATGCTTCGAATTCACCCATCTTCAATTTTCTTCTTCTTTGTCACTTTTATCATCATCTCAACCAATATTCCAACATCCTTTTCTGCTGATGATTTTCATTACACGAACTGCACTAACTATTATAGCTGTGGAATCATCTCAAACCTCACGTACCCTTTTTGGGGAGAAGAGAAACCCGAATATTGTGGTCAGCCTAACTTGAAGATCAATTGTGAAAGTGAAATTCCAAAGTTCACTGTCAATGGGGTCACATATAGGATTCTTGCAGATTGGAACTTCACAACACAAAATCTCACAGTCGCTAGGGACGATATATGGGATAATCAGTGTTTGAGTAAATACAATGACACTAGCTTTGATAACACTGTGTTTCATTTTGATGATGAGAATGCAAACGTGACGATGTTATATAATTGCACTCATGCTCCTTCAGATGGGGCTCAAAGCTGCGGTACTTCTGGTAAATTTGTCTATTACGCTTCCGGGGATTCACCTTTTGACGATTGTATAAATGTTATTGTTCCGATTTTTGAATCCCAAGCTCAAGATGTAACGAATGCCAATATAATTCCTCAAGAAATAAAGGAAGGTTTTGGGTTGAAATTGAACCAAAGTTATTATGATGAGTGTGACACATGCATTGACTCTGGTGGGGTGTGCGGCGCCTATGATGGGAAATTCGTTTGTTTCTGCAAGGATGAACCTCATGAAACTTCTTGTTCAAACTCAGGTATGTTTGTTAATTTCTCAGACGACAATGTCCACTCTTGTAGTTTTAATAAACATGTCTTCCCGACTCAACACATAGACATAAGGTACACATACTGATACACGCGCGATTCGTCATTTTTTATATTATTATTGTAAGATTTTCTTTAAGATGAATTCGAACGTCAAACGCGATACGGTGAATTTGGTACAACCTTCATCAATATCTTTCTAAGAATCAAACTCTTGATATATATTGAGTCTAATTCCTTTCGGGTTAAGACTCACTTACCACCAAAAGTTATATATAGCTATTAGTTAGGGCACAATTCTTTCTTATTTAAGTTGTACCATATTTCCATCCCATTCTAAAGTCCGGTTAAGGCAAGATGTGCTTAACCAACAATTTTAGTGTAGATGATCACTTGGTTTGTCGATGTGATCAACAGATAAAGATCTTATGTCTCATTTTGGTTTACCATACTATGTCCTAACTAATAATATTTTGTCATGTAAGTTAGGATTTTATTTAATATTGAAAATGTAGAATGCATGACAAGATATTATTGGTTGGGACATTATGTGGTATACCAAAATGAGACAGAAAATCTTCATCCGTGATTAACATGCCTTATCCTTGTTGCTAAACTGTTTTTGATACTTCCCCCAAAAGTAACCATAGCATGCACCTGTAGAAGACTGGGTCAGCAATTGCCTGCAGCTGAACACAGTCCCTGTTAATGTTTGACTTTTGGGATAAGATTTCAACCACCTGATAAGTTCCCTCATTGACCATTTCTAATTTAACTCTTATAAAGTAAAGAATTCAATTGAGAAAATTAAGGAGTGAATTTTAATAATAATAGCTATTGATTTTTTTCATAAATGAGATTCAATACTATTTTCTTTAAGGTGAAGACTAGAAGTTAAATCCCACCCTTTCATATTTATTTTTTACCAATTAAAAAAAAAAAAAAATTCTTTAGAGTAAAAAAGTTGGTTCGGGACATGAATTGCTAATGTGCGAGTTCAAATCGCCTGACGTGCACCGTCTCTATCCCATTCCCTTCTCACTTTCCCCTTCCATTAAGACCTCCTATAAGTCTCCATTGGAAAAAAAAAAAATCCTAACCTTGTTCCAATAGGTGTAGTCTCGCTAAAAGTCAAGGGCCTCTAACCTTTTGATGGGTTGAAACTTCACTAATTCTTTGATTTGGATCTTGCATCCTGGTTTTGGCATCATACCTAACACGGAAATTCCATTGCTTAAAATTAGAATACTAGAATCTGGGTTTTGAATATTTTTGTTAGTTTTTTAATGGTTAAAACGTGTCACACCCCTTTTGACTTTTGATGTATTCATGAATCACGAGTGAGTTAGAGTGGTTAGACATCTGGTTTGGTTAGTGGTAGCCTGAACTGTTTGACTACATCTACAAGCATCAATCCTTACATATTTTGTAATGTTTATCAAGGTTAGGTAATACTCATTTCCATGTTCCAACAGAAAATATGGACATTTGGTAATAGGTGACCTAAATTTGCATTTGCATCAATAATACTGGTGCACTTCAAAACTCAACAAGCACATGTGTTTACCTCACCAATAAGAAACTAGTGGCATTAGGCATCTCAGTGTCAAATCCTCTGTCTCTCCAACCAATCTATGTTTCTGAAGATGCAACTTCTTCATCCAAGCATGTTTTTGTCATGCTTGATCATAACCATCATCCTAAATCAAATCCCAACATTGCTTTGTGCTGGTGATGTGCATTATCTACCATGCAGTTCTCCATTTGATTGTGTAAATCTCCACAACAATACTTTGTTGTGTGATGAATGCCAAAACTCTGGTGGGCACTGTGGTTATAGCCCAGGCTCAGGGGAATTCACTTGCTATTGCAAGGATGGTTCTTTTCCATCTTCATGTCGATCAAGTTAGTACCCGTAGTGTATTATTGTTTGTTCTTATTAAGAGTTTTAGGAATCTGTTGCTGCTTTGGTTAATAGCAATTTGGGCCTATTAACACCTTAAGTTCTCATGGATCAATTTTTTGTCATCCATTGCATTTAGAGAGGTGTATCTATTGAGTTATGGAAGCCTTTAACAACTTACCCGCCAGATAGGAAATTATTTCCTTACATAGTTACATCCCAATCTGCATTTTCTACCATTAAAGATGGGGAAAAAGTGGGAAAAGAACTCCCCTATTTGTCAATAGGATCACCCATAAGATTATTTATGCAAGTAGTCAATCTTGTTTGAAATATCTATATAGGATCAAGCGCTTACCACTAAACCAAAAGACAAAAGTTATAGCTATTAGTCATGAAGCAACCTTATTTCCCTAAGGATTCTCGGAACCGCAATTATCTTAAAGGGTTGCATCCTTTACGGGCGCCATGGGCTAGGATGTTAAGCCCATCAAATTCTAAGGAAAATGCTGACTAAATAAAGCCAACAATCTCCCCCAGTGTCACCCGAGGGATTCAAACCCATGACCTCGCTCTGATACCACTTATAGGATCAATCACTTATCACTAGGCCAAAAGCTATAACTATTAGTCAGGGCGCGCAATCTTATTTCCTTAAGGATTCTCATAACCACATCTATCATGAGGGGCTGCACCCTTTACAAGCGTCATAGGCCTGAGATGTTAAGCATATTGAATCCTAAGGGAGGCGTTGACCAAATAAAACCAACAATCTGATATGAATGATTCTCCTGCTTAACAAAGAAACCCAGACTAAGCTATAAAATACAATTCTTTGTTTACCAAGTCAATAACGCCCTTGCAGCATTACTTCGTCATCTTATTGGTAGTCTACTTCTTCTGCAAAATATTGCAGGTAGAATGGTAGATATTATGTAGAAGTAAGTAGTTCTTAGTAGTTGTTCACATGTTGTCAGGTTGATCTCCTTTTTAAAATATTGGTTGCCTTCTTTGACTGCAATTAGACTTATTCCTTCCTTATGTTTTCATCTAGGAAATTCATCAATGCTGTGCTTAAATGTTTTAATTATTATTTTACAGCAATGCTAAAAAGTACGAGACGAATTTCATACTGTTTATTTTCTCTATTCATTATCTTTCTCCAAAGGTGATTTTCGTGTCTGACCCATACTTTCCAGTAATGCTGATTTCCTGATTTGTCTCTCTATTTCATTTTCTCGCTTCAATTCGTCGGAATTCGTTTCATACGAAATAACATCACGTATCATTTTAAGCTCAAATCTACTCACAATTATCTTAAAATAGACCTGTATTTACATTTCAAGACCCTATAACCCAGGATTAAACAGCAACCAATTTCCAGCTTTTGGTAGTTGCTTATCAAGTCATCTACAAATAATTCCTCCTTCCTGACTTTAGATCTGGATTTTTGGTTGCAAATGCAAAATTTTACTTAATATAATATAATATAGCATCTTCAAGAAGTAGGCTAGGTAACCTTTTCTTAAAGGTTACACATTATTGTTGGCATATTGGGGATTGTCTACTTCAGCTTTACGGCTCAATGGTTATATATGTACCAAGCTGTATGGCATGGGAGACCTCACTTTTGGGGTTCAAACCCCAAATCTCCAAATGTGACAAGATATCACCTCTTAAGCTGATGTAGAAAAAGAAAACCAGGGTTATCCCAGAGTTTAAAGATGTCAAAGCAAAAGATTTTTCACATAGCTACCAAAGAAGAGTTCAACAGAGAAAAACAATTATGACATAAACTATAGAGATAATATTTGTGAAGCGTAATCATAAAATATTTCTAGTGAGTTTTAAACTTATATTACAGATAAATCTGCTCACATAAAACTTAATTTATCAACTCAACCGTGCACGCACTTCGTGGCTAGTGGGCCACTTCAATTAGTTTAGCATATAGCTAACTTTGTTTTATAAGAAAACCATTCAAATTAAGGCAATAAAGAAATTGAATTCGCTCATCAAAACCTCTTGTACATGGGTGGAACAGAAAATATATGCTATAACAATTTGACATAGATTAAAATATTGACTGATGATGACCTTTTTTTGGTGAAAAAACTCTTGATTGCTGACTAATCTAGAGGAGTCCACTCAAATGGTTTTGGGAAACTTACACCTTAAATGACTTGAGTTAATTCTGTTTATGCTGCTCCATTTTCTTCTTTGATTTCTCTATGTGTTTCTAGAGAAATTAATTGCATGAAGTTCCCCCTAAATCACTCAGGTGATCACACTGTTTTAACCTTTTTCTACATGTGAAACATTACTATTCATGACATGTATGTTTATTTAAATATCCATATATTCAATCACTCAAACTAAACTCACCCGCCATAATTGAATACCTTCTGTTCTGCCCACTTCCTATCATCATATTTTATTATCATAACTTCCTATCATCATATGTCATCACCTGTCTCTTAAATATAATATATTCTGCCAAATCTGTTCCCTTTCTCATAGTCACCTAATTCTTTCATTAATCCTATGTATCACATATGGAATTCATCGTATTGCATGCTGTTTTCCGAGTTTACATTAAAGAAAAATTTGTAATAATAATATAAAAAATGACTAACCACATACTCACACATACTGCAAGTAAAAACAAACAAAAACTTCCTCCATTTAAATCCGCCAAAACTCTCAAACCATTTGTTCCGTTGATTGAGTGCACGTTAGTTGAAATTATTGTCAGTCCAAACGTGAAAATAACATTTCTCGAGATAATTATTTTAAAAGTTATGTGAGAGAAGCTTTCTTTCAATATAATTTTTAAATGTGATTTTATTGTTGCAGAATCTAAAGCAGACCCTGAAATCTTTCTATCATACTTTTAGATTTTGAACAGCCTCCATTCAAACCATACGATATTTGACCATTAAAATAACATCCATTCAAATTTTATATACACATGCATCGTGATCACCCCACAAAATAATTTCCACCAATACAAAACACATGGAAGACTAACATACCCATATTATGGCGGCTAAAACTGAACTCTCATTTTATAATCTTTCTTTTTTGTCATATCTTCAAAGACCAAGTCAACTTAAACCATCTTCATGTTTACTTTTCTTTCATATCATACTTCATAGTTCATACTACCTAGCAACTCTCATAAACAAACAAACCCAAATGAAGGAACAACAAACTATGATGTCCCTCTCTTCCCCCACCAACACCAACACCATCATCATCACCATCTTTTTCTTCTTATTCTCTCTCCACCATACGACGTCGTTACCCTCCCATGCATCACTCTCCATCTGCATGAACACCACCTTCAACTGTGGCACCCTCTTCAACATTTCCTACCCCTTCTTCTGTGGTCCACCACAGTTTCAGTTAAGCTGCCAAAACGGTGTTCCCGAGTTGAACATCTCATCATTGAGTTACCGAGTTCTTCAACTCGACTCAGTAACTCAAACTCTCACCGTAGCACGGTTAGACCTTTGGAACGAAACATGCACCCATGTATACAAAAACTCAGTTTTTGATCTTAACAGCTTTAGCTACGGTTCAGGGAACCAGAACCTCACGTTGTTCTATGGGTGCAGCAACAGTTCTGGATTACCAAAAACACCAGCTAATTTATTTGAATGTGAGAGTAATGGGAATAAGAGTGATTCTTATTCTTTGGTTGGTCCGTTTCCTTTGGACCCGGTTCTTGGTGTTGTTGAATGTGATATTGAAGTTGAGGTGCCGATTCTTGAAGAGGAAGCTGATAGGCTTATAAATAACCGGTCTTTGCTTAGAGAGGTTTTGATGAAGGGTTTTCATGTGAGTTATAGTAATCCTTATGAGAATGAGTGCATGGAATGTGTTGGTTATGGTGGCAAGTGTGGTTTTGATTATGATTCCGATATACCCATTTGCATTTGTGGCGATCGGTTGTGTCCATCTCCAGGTATTCATGATTTTCTTTTGGTTTATATTCTTGTGTTTGGTGGATTTTTTATAGTGATGATTCTGATTTCATGTCAAACAAATGGTATTACGGATAGGGACTGAGCTGGACTTAAATGTTTGAGGAGACCAATTATAAAATTTAAAGCTTATCCAAAATATTTATGCATCAAATTTTCCATAAAATATTCATAATTACGTATTTTGAAATGCTAATTATATTAGTAATCGGTCAAGAATTGGAACACTTCTTCAAAATATCACGAAAGTCATCCATAATTAATTCTATACAAAACTTTTTGAGAATTTTTTTTTTCAATGCATACCAATAGTCAAAAAATTAGTTTTGACTATATTTATATCTGGAAAAATTGTTCTATAGCACTCTTTAGACAAGACTAATATACTTCTGTTTTTTGCAATTTTTTTATCAACCAATGAACTAAATTTATTAATTCAAGACTACTATTAACGCCCCCCCCCCCCCAAACATCAACATAGTTCCGTCCTTGCTAAGGATGATGAGTTTGTATATGACAACAAGCTGGAATTCAAAGTGTGAGTAAGATATGGATAATTAAAAAAGTCCTACGTTGACAAGTTGAAGATTATATAAATAGAAAAGATTCATACACTTATTGTCTTAACGTTTTGAGTAAATGACTCTTACTCTTACTAGTCCACCGTTTTTCACTCAACCCATGAAAGAATTTCACAACTATTGGTAGAAGACCTCCATTCTTGGCGCTCCCCCGAATCCCAACACTACAAAATACAAATTAAGGTGACGTTTGGTATAAGATATATTTTAATTCTCGGAAAAGGGAGTATCCACAAACCTTGTTGCTAATTTGATAGTCCTAGCTAGTGGCTAGGATTGCTTACTTGATTTTCGCTTCATTATTTGATGTTAAATTCAAGCAATAATGTATAGTCGTTATAATCTAACACGAATTAATTGGATAAAGCGTCCTGATAGAAAGATCTTCAGGTTGACGACTTAACTGGTCAGATAATACAGAGCTGATGCTCTTACTTCAAAATTTTAAAGTTGATTGCTTTTGAAAAAAATGTACCAGTTGGTGGTTTCTAATTTATGATTCCTTCTATATTTCATATTCTCTATTTTTGTCATTTCTTCTAAACCAGGAAGGCTTTGTACTTTAATTTGCGTTCTCTTAGTTCTTTTTACTAGCTAAGAATTTCATTTTTACATATAGCAAAGCATTTTATGTAAAGGCTTGTTAGTTACATTTCTCTGTTTAGTCCTGAAGTTTGGTTCAACAGTTATATTTTGTAGCCATTCTTGCCTTAATTAGGTGTAAATGTGTAATGCATACTATTATTTTTTTCCTGCACTGTTTATGGAGCACATACGCCTCTTGATTCTCAAAAACAGGTTTCGACGTTGGTGCTTGTGCTATCATTTTCTAATGAAAATAAGACATATGTAACAGCTGTTACACATGTTGTCATATTTTCATTGATGTCTTCTTCTCTTTGGAAATCAGTGCCACAAGTACTTATAGATTTGCACTTAAGTTTTCTTCATATTATTAAGGTTTTGATTCCAACCTGAACCACCTTGATTGCTTCTATTTTTCTCGTGGCAAACTAAAGTTTTTGGCAAGTTGGCAACTGATAGTGAATGAACTATCCACTTTGTTCTCATATGTTCTAAGGAAATTCATTGGTTACCATTTTCTCTTGTAATGTAATTTGCAGTTTTGTTAAGAGTTACAAGTTGTTAATTTCACTGTCTCATGTATAAACAAATCTTGAAAAATAGGAAACAGAATGAAAAGAAAGTGACATTTTTTTATCCTTTTTCGTTCCTTATCTGATTTCTTGTTTTGACATCGTTTTCTTTTTATGAATGTTGCAGGCAAAAGCAGTTCTAGCAAAGTAGGTGTTGGAATAGGTAACTTTTACTTTGCTAATACATGGAGTGAGTTTTGATAAAGATGAGGTTGAAAATAAAAAATTTACTAACTTATAGCATTATCTTCAGGTGCTGCTGTAGGAGCTGTGGCCCTTGTTGGCATTCTTGGATTTGTGTGCTTTATGGTGAAACGAAGGAAAAAAATTTCTGCTGAACAATCAAGAAGCAAGGACCTCTTCATGCCTCCTTCAAGCAGTGGCACTCTTACCCCTAAAACTAATACTTCTCAAAGTGTCCCTTCTTACCCCTCTTCCAAGACTAGCTCAGTACCTAGGAGTTTCTACTTTGGTGTCCAGGTGTTTACCTATGCTGAACTAGAGGAAGCTACCAACAATTTTCACTCTTCTAGAGAACTTGGAGAGGGAGGTTTTGGTACTGTTTACAAAGGTAAGTAGATAATTTCCTGCATATTTAGGCCAAAGAAAATGATGCTTGCACATAATTTTTTACACGAGTTAATGATGTACAAATATCTTGTTACATTATAGATTTGGATTCCCTCTAGTCGTTTGTACTACATTTTAAACGAAAACCGTGGACCGTTTTTAGAAATCATGGATGGTTTTCATGAAATTATGCGGTGACTACAGGGTATAACGACCGCAGGGAATTCGGATCCTTACCTTACTGTTATTCGTTACGAACTGGTTTTCATAAAATCTATACAAATGTTAGATTTATTAGTCATTAATCTTCATGTGATATTCACGTGTTATAAAATACCAATAAAGCATATGAGAAATTGGACTATTTCATGGTTATTTGGTCATTCCTATGTCGTTCCACCAATATTGGTCCGTACCATTTATCATTATCCAAAATCCATCTAGTTAACAGTGTATATCGTGAGATTAACAGAACTAGTAATGGATTGCCAATATTGATAATTGATTATAACCACATTATACACGTTCTTAACTAGAAATTTGTACATAGTTAACCTGGTATATAAATAGTCTACAAAAATGATGTGTATCTAGAAGAATTGTTCTGCCAATTTCTCATACAATTGAGGGTTCAATATATTTTTTTTTCTTCATGTTTTCCTTAAACTATCTTCTGATTGTTGGTCAGGTGTACTCAGAGATGGACGTGTGGTTGCAGTGAAACGCCATTATGATAGTAATTTTAAACGTGTTGAGCAGTTCATGAATGAAGTTGAGATTCTTGCCCGCATAAGGCACAAAAACTTGGTGACACTCTTTGGATGCACCTCTAGACATAGCAGAGAACTTCTCCTTGTTTATGAATTCATACCTAATGGAACAGTTGCTGATCATCTCCATGGAAAAAGTGCAAGTTCTAGTTCCCTCCCTTGGCCTGTAAGACTAAACATTGCTATTGAAACAGCTGAGGCACTAGCCTACCTCCATGAAACGGATGTCATACACCGCGATGTTAAATCGAACAACATTCTCTTAGATGATAAATTTCGTGTTAAGGTTGCTGATTTTGGTCTCTCAAGGTTGTTCCCAAATGATGTTACTCATGTGTCAACTGCTCCTCAAGGAACACCAGGTTATGTTGATCCTGAGTATTATCAGTGCTATCAACTCACTGATAAAAGTGATGTTTATAGCTTTGGAGTGGTCTTAGTTGAGCTTATATCATCTTTACAAGCTGTGGATGTTACCAGGCATAGAAATGATGTAAATTTAGCTAATATGGCCATCAATAAAATTCAGAGCCAAGAAGTGCATGAGTTGGTTGATCCATATCTTGGATTTGACAAAGACCATGGTATAAGGAGGATGACAACAGCAGTGGCAGAATTGGCCTTTAGGTGTTTGCAGCAGCAGAGAGACATGAGACCCTCAATGGACGAGGTGGTGGAGATCTTGAGAGGGATCGAGAGTGATGAGCTGGGTGTTAAGGAAGCAGAGGTAGTGAATGTTAGGACAGATGAAATTTTACTTTTGAAGAAGGTTCCTTCTCCAGTTTCACCAGATTCTGTTGCTGATAAATGGGTTAGCGGCTCAACTGCTACATCTAATTCTTCATAGTTTCTATAAGATTTCCATTTCTTTTGGTCAGGACCAAGATTAGATAGTAAAAATGTTGTATTGGTGTCAATGAGCTAGTTCACAAGTGAGAAATGATAGTAGCTATGATGTTATTAATGTCTATAGTAGCTATGAGAGGTTGAATTCATTGTTGATCCAAAACAGGTAATACACAATGGGGAGAGAAATAATACATGTTTTTGGTGTAAATATTCCTATGCCTTGGTTGCTTTGATGTATTTAAAAATTCACATACTGTGTCTGTTTAAACTTTATGCATATATACAATAATGTTATTTGTACACCTGAAATTTGACAACTTGCGATATCTCGTTAATGGGGTTCAAAATTGTGTTTAATGGTGTGTTGGACTTGGTTAATGGATACACCAAGATGGGTAACTCGTTAACCATCCAATAAGCTTCATTAACCAAGATTTTATACATCATTAACCAAGTCGTTGGTTAACGAGTTACCTATCTATTACAGGTGTACCCATTAATCAAGTCTAACACACCATTAACCACAATTTTGAACCTCATTAATCAAGTGGAGCAAGTTGTCAATTTTTTTATGTACAAATAACATTTTTGATATATATATATTTATAGAGAGAGAGAGAGAGAGAGAGAGAGAGAGGATTCATATGACTGATCATAAGAAAATAGTTAAGTCAGTAGTAGATGCATGACAACTGCTGAATTTCCCTTATCTTGCTACGGCAGGAGATGCTAAGAAGAACGGCTTAACAGCACATGTGTACCACCAGAGAGGGGTGTTCTTAGTCAGGATTCAGAACTACATTGGCAGGAAGGTTCGGGTACTGTATGATGCATATCCACATGCATGTAGTGGTGAATATTTATGCCATTTTATATAGCTCATCTTCTTGTACTAAACAATCCGGGGACTCTATATGAAGAATGTATCAGATGGGTTGAGTTCATACTTCAAGTTAATACAGTGTGATTGTGGACTTACTTGCTGGCAGGCCAAAGAATGTGTATTTTGATTTTTGGAGCAGGAAGCAGCATTTGTAAGTACTAAGTATGATAAGTTGAAGTGGGTGTTTCCTCGATTTTCAGCTTGGTTTGCTGTATTCATCAGATGCAATTTTGAAGCTGGACATAGGAAATATGAATTTATTAATTTAGAATAATATCCCAACCAAGTTTGGGACTTAAGATTTTGGTTTAATTACAATTCAGCTATACTTATGCAGTTATGTTAGTTTGTAAAGGAAGCTTTCTGACTTGTCAACTATTCTTTTATTTTAGATTGTTTTTCTATTTTAATCTATTAGAGAATAAATTGTGATTTTTAGCTAATCATATGAATTCACCTCTTGCACCCTCATTCGGGTGATTGAAGAAAGCTCTTTTAAAATATTTCAGAAGATAGAGATATTAAAATTAAAGACATGGTAGATGCTAGTAAAAAAAGGAACAATAGAAATGAAACCTTGGGGACAAAACAACCCACCGAGCAGACAAATGAAAACAATTAACCAAATATATGGAATTTAGGGGTTTTCATGGTTTTTTTTTTTTTTTTGTTTCTTAAGGTATCCTTCGCCCGTAACTGCAGAGACTAATCCCTCGAGGTACTGGATAATATTTAAGAGTTGAACTCTCCCAACCAGATTTTCTCCGTACGCAAGAGTCAAGGATCAAACTCCTGACCACTGTTTAAGGAGTCCGAACTCGTTACCACTCGGACCAACCACATGTTGGTGGTTTTCATGGGTTTTAATTTGATTTCAAAACAACTAATAGTGTGATTGTTTCTATGTCATAGTCGACGTGGACGTGAGTAGCTTTCACGTTATGCACAAAATAAATTACAGGTATGCCATCCAGAACGTGATTATGAGGATGGAAATGTGTTGCCAAACACACTATAACCAAATATATGGAATTCGAGTTTCAATTCAAACCAATTAAAATTAAATTGTTTTAATTTAATTTGAAATTGTGATATTTTTACTAATCAACTATAATTCTTCATGTTTTTTGTGCGGAAGGGGGGGGGGGCGGAATATTCACGAGAGAAAGATTTCTAGTCTTCTTCCCTTTTTTTTGGTTCTTCAACTATGAGCGTTATTTTATTGATTTAGGTTGTGATTTTTAATGGGATGATATAACTTTGCTATGATGATTTGGTGATTTTATTTTAGTTTCTTAATTTTTCATCTCTGCTTTTGTGTCTTATTCTCTGACCTTAATGCTTCTAACTAACTGGCCATTAACAAGGGCTAATAATTAGGGAATAAAATTTTTGATGCTCGGAAGAGATTATTTGAATGAATTAGGATTTTTGACTAGCACAAGGGTTGATAGAACATTAGGAAGGTTAATTGTAATTGTACCGAATTGGAATAATGTAGGTAAAATCAGATCTCTAAAGCTTTTTCTTAGCACGTATTTACCTTTTTAATGCTATTTTTTTTTTTTCATATTTTACTTTACTTTCTCATTCAATTCGATTGTCTAGATAAGTATTTAGCCCAATTTTGATAATTAATATTCAATTCTCGTACGTTACTCATATTTCTATTACTTTTAAATGATACATGCACTTGCGTGTAATTTATCCACAGCAAAGTTTTCAACGTGATGGTTAGGGAATGATTTATTAATATCAATAGCAAGCTATAATATTTTTTAATCTAAACGTTATTTTATTTTTATTTTTAATTTCTTTTTGCTTTCTTTTTGTTGTGTTCCTTTTCAAGTATTTTTACATTTGCATGGAAAGTGTCGAGAATTCTACTTTATTACTCAGTTCGGTTAAAATTTAAATGAAACATACCTATTAAGGACCCGTTAGATTTACATTTTCATTTCCTGTTTTCATTTTCTGTTTCTATTTTCTGAAAATTGTTTTCATTTTCGAATTTTGAAAAATTTGAAAACGTGTTTGTTTCACTTCTTGTTTTCTGTTTTCATTTCCTATTTTCAAAAATTTGGTATGAAAACATTGAAAACAACTTTTTTTTTTGTTTTCAGATTTGGGATCAATTCAGGAAATGTTTTCAGTGAAAACATTTTCACTAAACTCAATCAAACGTATTTTCAAGCCCATTTTCTATTTTTATTAAAAATGAAAACAGGAAATGTTCAAATCAAACAGGAAAAGTTGGTTAATCTCGTTTAATGTTATTAAAAAAATTAAGTGTATTACCTAAATTAGCCTTCATTGAAAGTTTTAATTTTTATTAAATACATCCCAAATTGAGTTATTGAAAAACAAAATTGGTATTAAATGAAGGGTATTTTAGGAACAATGTCATTAAATATGATGAAAATAATTAAAATTTGCTTATATATTTGATTAAAGAATTTGGGATTTTTTTGCTTAAAATAGTGATCGGAGGGAGTACCTTTGGATTCTGAAATTGAGAGACCTTGAATTAAAAAATGAGAGCTTGAAGGGAAAACACCCAACACACTCAAAATACAATTACAAATCTTGGAGGGTAACCAAGGAAAAAATGATTGAGGAATGATACCACCGAGGATGCCCTTCAATATGCAAGATGCAAATATATGTTGTCAGAGTAATTAAACTTATGTAATTAATTTTGAAATAAAATTTTAATTATTAAGTATAATATATTAGTTAAAAATTTGTCGTTAAAAGAGAAAAATAAAATTTACTACTACAAAAAAGAACAAAGTAACTGGAGGTGCGTTTGAAAAAGCTTAAAAAAATAACTTATGGAAATAAACATATGCAAATAATTTGTTAAAATTGTTTATGATTTTCCTATAAACTGTTTTTAACTTATTTCTATAAGCTTATTTCCATAGCTCCATCTTTCTTCTCTGTGCGCTTACAACGTTTCGTCTTTAAATTTGGAAGATCATCTCCAAAATATGGGCGTTGGGAGGAAGACTGAGATACATACATTGAAGGGAAAATCGCAATGTGTATCATTAGCCAAGTGCAGCATAAGTGCTTGAAATTTGAAGAATTTCGAGCTAGGTGGAGTTATTTTTGGATGCAAGCATGGTACATACAGAGAATGCCTTAGCAAAGAGTTGTTTGGCCTACCAGCTGCACATATCTCTTATGTGAAGAATATTTGTCATGATTTGCTTATGTTTTTATTCAACTACAATGATAGGAAGTTGCATGGTATAGAACCTACACTAGTTTATGAGAATAAAATATGCCTTTTAAATTAATATTGAAAAATAAAAATAAATTTCAATATAGTACATAAAAGTTTCAAATATTTATAAAACAATACAGATCAAAAAAAAAATTAGGACAAATTTAGAGATATATTAGTCTATGTTAAAAAACGATATCCCTTACATTTGAAATTTATGGAATTAAATTAAAATTAAGACCGTAACAAGCTGATAACACCCTAGAAACTAACTGATAACTATTTAACAAAGATAAGCATAAGTCTTCTAACTAACTGATATAGACTAAAAATAGAAAATAGAAATAACAGACTTTGGTTAACTATCAATTCGCATAATAAGATATGGTAACACCCACCGTTTGAGTGGGAGAAAAGGGTCTTTTGGATGCAAAAGATAATAAGGAAGCAATCAAACATACCCGGGAAATATCAAATCTTCCTACTGTTGATCAGTTTAACAGTACGCGGGAGTTCCTATTTATTGGTTCTGGTTTAATGTGGTATATAAGCTTTCTTTTCTTTTGCCTATTGGGAGTTCTATATATATGAAAATGATATCCTTGTTCTCATTGTTCTTTTATTAAATTCCTTCGGATTGGGTTATCCCATTTTTACTAATATGAAATTCAGGCATTGTATAGCATATTAGTTCACTAAAAAAATTTTCAAAGTGGATGATATCTCTCTGATACCATATTACTTCCTATCACTATAGTTGAATAAAAACGTAGGCAAACCAGGACAAATATTCTTCACATAAGATATATATATGCAGCTGGTAGGCCAAACAACTCTTTGCTAAAGCATTCTTTGTATGTACCATGCTTGCATCCAAAAATAACTACACCTAACTTGGAATTCTTCAAATTTCTAGCACTTATGCTGCAGTTGACTAATGATGCACATTGCGATTTTTCCTTCAATGTATGTATCTTAGTCTTCCTCCCAACACCCATATTTTGGAGATGATCTTTCAAATTTAAAGACAAAACGTCCAAAGCGCATAGAGAAGAAAGATGGAGCTATATTTCTTCTCTGTGCACTTGCGATGCTTCATCTTTAAATTTGGAAGATCATCTCCAAAATATGGGTCTTGGGAGGAAGACTGAGACACATACGTTGAAGGAAAAGTCGCAACGTGATTCATCAATCAACTATAGCATAACTGTTATAAATATGAAGAATTCCAAGCTAGGTGGAGTTATTTTTGGATGCAAGCATGGTACATACAGAGAATGCCTTAGCAAAGAGATGTTTGGCCTACCAGCTGCACATATCTCTTATGTGAAGAATATTTGTCCTGGTTTGCCTATGTTTTTATTCAACTATAGTGATAGGAAGCTACATGGTATCAGAGAGATATCATCCACCTTGAAACTTTTTTTAGTGAACCAATATGCTATACAATGCCTGAATTTCGTATTAGTAAAACTGGGACAACCCAATCCGAAGGAATTTAACAAAAGAATAATGAGAACAAGGATATCATTTTTATATATATATAGAACTCCCAAAAGGCAAAAGACAAAAAAAGCTTATATAACACATTAAACCAACACCAATACATGGAAACTCACATGTACTGTTAAACTGATCAATAGTAGGAAGATTTGAAATTTTCATGGTATGTTTGAATGCTTCCTTATTGTCTTTTGCATCCAAAAGACCCTTTTCTCCCACCCAAACCATGGGTGTTACCATAGCTTATTATGCGAATTGATAATTATCCAAAGTCTGTTATTTCTTTTTTTTTTGGGTAAAAAAAGTTTGTTATTTCTATTTTCTAGATTTAGTCTATATCTGTTAGTTAGAAGGCTTATGCTTATCTCTATTAAATAGTAGTTTCTAGGCTATTATCAGTTTGTTATCATCTTAATTTTAATTTAATTCCATAAATTTCAAATGTAAGGGATATAGTTTTTAACGTTGACTAATATATTTCTAAATTTGTCCTAAAAATTTTTTTGATCAATATTTTTTTATGAAGATTTGAAACTTTTTGAATTAAATTGAAATTTATTTTTATTTTTTCAATATTAATTTAAAAGGCATATTTTAGAAGGGCACGTACCCAATAACTTTGTTCTATATTTATAGCATGGACCTGAAAGAGTGAAAGTTATGACTTGAGTGGTTAAATATAGAACCTACACTAGTTTATGAGAATAAAATATGTTTTTTAAATTAATATTGAAAAAATAAAAATAAATTTCAATTTAGTTCAAAAAAGTTTCAAGTACTGATCAAAAAATATTGATCAAAAAAACTTTTAGGATAAATTTAGAGATATATTAGTCTGTTAAGAACTATATCCCTTACATTTGAAATTTATGGAATTAAATTAAAATTAAGATGGTAACACCCTATAAACTAACTGATAACTATTTAACAAAGATAAACATACGACTTCTAACTTACTGATATAGACTAAATCTAGAAAATAGAAATAACAGACTTTGGATAACTATCAATTCGCATAATAAGATATAGTAACACCCATAGTTTGAGTGAGAGAAAAGGGTCTTTTGGATGCAAAAGATAATAAGGAAGCATTCAAACATATCATGGAAATATCAAATCTTCCTATTGTTGATATGTTTAACGGTACGCGAGAGTTCCTATGTATTGGTTCTGGTTTAATGTGTTATATAAGCTTTTTTTTCTTTTGCCTTTTGGGAGTTCTATATATAAGAAAATGATATCCTTGTTCTCATTATTCTTTTATTAAATTCCTTCGGATTGGGTTGTCCCAGTTTTACTAATGTGAAATTCAAGCATTGTATAGCATATTGGTTCACTAAAAAAAAAAATTCAAGGTAGATGATATCTCTTTGATACCATGTAGCTTCCTATCACTATAGTTGAATAAAAACATAGGCAAACCAGGACAAATATTCTTCACATAAGAGATATGTGCAGCCGATAGGCAAAACAACTCTTTGCTAAGGCATTCTCTGTATGAACCATGCTTGCATCCAAAAATAACTCCACCTAGCTCGAAATTCTTCCAATTTCTAGCACTTATGCTACAATTGACTGATGATGCACATTACGATTTTTCTTTCAATGTATGTATCTTAGTCTTCCTCCCAGAACCCATATTTTGGATATGATCTTCCAAATTTAAAGATGAAACATCACAAGCGCACAAAGAAGAAAGATGGAGCTATCTTTCTTCTCGTTAGCATTTTCCAAAAAAAAATACCAAAAAAAAGGCTTAGTTGCATTTTTGGTTCTCCAGATATTACGATTGTTCAATTTTAGTCCTCCAGGTTTTAATTGTGCCAATCGAGTCCCCTAAGTATTATGATTGTGTAATTTTGGTCCCACAAGTTTCAAATGCATCAATTAGATTCCCCAGGTATCACGATTGTACAATTTTGGTCCCCAAGTATCACGATAGTATAATTTTTAACGCTAGTAGCCTACATGACCCGCGTGAGACTGATTTGGCACTTAGTCAGGTCAACTTGAAAGTTTACAGAGCATTTTTATGTGAAATCATTGACATCTCACACACTTTACTGGTCAAATGTATATAATTAAGTGTCACATATGAATGACATGTAAGATGTCAAGCTGAACTCACTAAGGGTGTGTTTGGATTTCCATTTGTAACTAAAGTTTGCCAAAAAGAAAAGAAAAAGTTTCTTTCATGTTGGATGATGTTTTTATTACACTTGTGTCATTACAAACTTGAGTTTGGTTGTGCCAATGGAAATCCAAACATGCACTATGTGTCAAATCAGTCTCGCATGTGCTTCTTATGTTATTAACATTAAAAATTGCACCATCATGATACTTGGGGGACCAAAATTGCACAATCGTGATACCTGAGATCCAATTGGCGCAATTAAAACATAAGGGATCAAAATTACACAATCGTAATACTTGGGGGACTTAGTTTACATAATTATAATCCGAAAAAATTGTACAATTATAATATCTACGGATGAAACGTACCATTAAACCAAAAAAAAAAGGTTAAACTAACTATTTGGTCCCTATACGTGACGTCAATTTTGAATTTGGTCCCTATACGTGAAATTTTTTGAAATCGGTCCCTATATGTACATTTATTTTTAATTTAGTCCTCTCCGTTTATTGGTGTCATAACGACGTTTGTTGAAGTTAAAGTATAGGGACCAAATTGAAAATGATTGTCACATATAGGGACCAAATTCAAATTTTTATTTTGAATTCGGTCCCTGCATGTAACAATCATTTTCAATTTGATCCCTACATGTGACAATCATTTTGAATTTGGTCCCTATCACGTGACGGTGTTACAACACCAATAAACGGCGAGAACCAAATTAAAAATAACTGTACATGTAGGGACCAATTTCAAAAATTTTCACGTATAGAGACCAAATTCAAAATCAGTGTTACGTATAGGGACCAAATGATTAGTTTAACCCAAAAAAAAAAAAAAAACTACTAGAATTAGCTCCAAAATAGAAAAGCCACCTTTTATATTCCTCCTACCCTTCCTTACTCAATCATTCTCACTGTTTCTCTTTCTTTGGAATCCAAACCGAATGGCATCAGATCTGACTTCCTCTCTCTAGAAATTAAAGAAACCCCAATTCACCTTCTCTCTCTTTAGTTCTTTCTAATGCACACATCACACAATGCCTACTCTCCACAAATTCAAGCTCTTAGCCACCCAATGCGCCGTCGCCGGCAGCCCCACCCGTAGTCCCACCACCAGTCCCGTCATCCACCTCCGCCGCCGTAAAACCCTACGCATGTTCCTCACCCGCCCCTCCGACCACCGCCACCACCACCGCTCCCACGATCCTCCTCAGATCGATGAAAACGACGTCGTCAGAGTCCGCCACAAGCTCAAGGACCTTTTCGTCTCTTCTCCCCCGCCACCACTCCAACACGAACAAAAACAACAACAACAACAACGACAACGGCAGGAAGAGAACGAAGTACTTCTCTCCGGCACCGCCGTCGGGATGCGGTTCCGTCGTGGCGGCAGCGCCGCTCTCCGGCCTGTGTCGTCGGCGTTCCGGTATCGGTTACTCAGAAGAGCTTGGCGACCGGTGCTTCTCACCATCCCTGAGTAGTCTCTCTCTCTCTCTCTCTTTCTCTACAGTGATAAATGTACCGATGAGTTCAATTCCATAATTTTTATTGTTTTATTTATTTTATTATTTGATTTTTGTTATAATAATAATAATAATAATAGTAGCAGCAGTAGCAGTAAAGGTCTAAATTAATACGTGAGAAAAAACAGGATGATATTTTGAAGCATAAGAAATGAAAATTAATCATTTGATCCTGAACAATATAAAATATGAATCAAATTAATCTTTTTTAAAATAATTTTTTTGAACACTTTAATTTTTAGAGGGGATTATTTTAATTTATATTTTATTTTTTTGATCATTAAATTAATATTTCTTATTTTTCAGGATTAAAATATCAACTTAAGCTTTGATCCATAAAAATTTTGGATTTTTACTTTAATAATAATAATAATAATTCTCGGTGATATGCGGAGGGTAAAAACGTGCGCGAGCTGCGTTTCAGCGTTTTCTGGTAGAGTAACGTAACTAACGTTTGGCGTATTGCGTTCTATGCGAGGGGGACGTGACGGTGAGATAGATACGTTGTGATACGATGTCGTATCTTGAATGTTGTAACTTGTATGTTTGATATCACTATGGCGTCTGTTCTGGCCCCGTTTGTGTAAGATTTTTAAAAAATGATTTTTTATATAAAATAATTTAGAGTAAAGATATAAATTGATCCTCGACAAAAAATCATAGTGGCTTTTGGACTCTGAGAAATGAAAAACATCAATTTGATCCTTAATAATGTAAAATACAGATTAAAATAGTCGTTGACAATGATTAAAATATCCCTAAAAAGGATCATATCGATCCGTATTTTATATTTTTGAGTATCAAATTGATATTTTTATTTTTTTCAAATTAGAATGTCATCGTGCTGTTTTATCAAGGATCAATTGGGCCTTTACTCAATAATTTAATGATTCATTTTTAGGGATTTTTAAGTAAAGCAGAAGTTAAATTGTATTTGTTTACAATAATAAAAATCAGTGGGAATGTAGCAATAGTCTTTAGTTCGAATTTTAGTCTTGGGAATGCAACAACGTTAAAATTCTTGAGGAAGAGTTTTGTCATCTTTGTGATCCTACCTACCGTCTTCATAATTGCATGTGTAGGTTATCCTATAAAATCAAAAAATAATAAAAATCTTTTAAAAATAGTTTTTTTTTATGGGGAAAATTTTGGGAATAACAAAAAAAAAATTATATACCCAAATATTTCCTTTCTCTCATTATATACACAAATAACCATGTTTTTTTCCCTTTCATTTTCTCCTCCCTCTATTCCCGACTTCCCATTAAGGTTTTTTTATTTTTTTTATTTATAGAAGTTGGTTTTAGAGATGGAAAATTTTGTTTTTTTTACATTTTTTTAGTTAGGAAGTCGAGTTTTCTAAACCCGACTTCCCTTAATGTTTTTTTTTCTAATTTTTTAAAAAAAATAATGATTTTTTTGTTTTTTTATTACTTTTTTTGGATTTTTATTTAATTTGATGGGTGTGAGGGTTTAAAAATATTTGATTAATTTTTTAATTAGCTAACTGTGTTGGATGTTATTTATATGATATTATTACTTAGGGTTAGGGTTCAATGGATAATATTATGCAACCCTATATGATTAATCTAATCACCCATTTTTAAACCCTAAAAATCATTAAATTTTATTAAAATTTTATAAAAATAAATATTGAAATCATAAAACGATTATTTTTATCGTATAATTAACATCCAACACAATTAGCTAATTAAAAAATTAATCACAAATTTTTAAACCCTAAAACCCATCAAATTTAAATAAAAATCCAAAAAAATTAATAAAAAAACCAAAAAATCATTAATTTTTTAAAAAATTCGAAAAAAAAAACATTAAGGGAAGTCGGGTTTCAGGTTCTCTAAACCCGACTTCCTAACTATAATATTTAGAAAAAAATTGAAATCCCATTACCTGACTTCTATACATGGAAAAATAAAAAAAATAAAAAAATTATGTTGGGAAGTCGGGAATAGACAGAGGGGAAAGTGAGAGGAAAAAAAACAAGGTATTTGTATATATAATAAGAGAAAAGGGGTATTTGGATAATTAATTTTTTTTTTTTTGGTTATTCCCAAAATTTTCCCTTTTTTATGAGAAGTTATAATCATGTTTTAGATTCTTTTTACCGATTATTTTTAAAAGTTGAAACAAACATATATAGAAAATGATTATTTTTTTAAAAGTTGGTGATTTTTTCACAAAATAACAAACGGGTCCTTTATTGTTTTGGGAAAAGAAGATTGCACCTAGAATTATTAATGATGTGGCTGATTAATATCATATTGTAAAATAATGGCGTGTATTAATCTTGGAATGTACTAATGTATAAATGTACTATAGAGAAAGAGGGACAGGGTTGAGACAGTGAATATGAGGGAACTATGCTGCTTTCCTAAAAGTCTGTCTCTATTTGCAGTTTACATGTGTCTCTGCACAGAGATGTCTTCTTATATTATGTAAGTTCTATTTATCAAAAATATATTATATAAGTTCTATTTTGTCCTATTGCACGATATCTAAAGATATTTTGTCACACTTAAGCAATGCATTATTGGGCTGTCGATAGTAAATCAGAAACTGAAAAATAATGTTTTCCTAATATAACAATTGAAATGTTTTTATATATATATTTTTTTTTCATGTTTTTTAAACTAGCAAATGTGTTCGATGTTCATTTTACTCCCACTTTGAGTGTACATTGCATTAGTATCAAGTCACCGGAATAAATTATGGAAAGATTATGAACATTCTTTTGTACTTGTATATGGTTAAACTCTTGATATAGTAGGGCCCTTTGTACAAATCTTGATTCAATGCGTGTAACGTTGGGACCTGCATTGGATGTACTTTTAGAAACTTTATATAGTAAATTATCAGTTTCTTAAGTAATAATGTTGAGCACCATGTTGGCAAATAATTATGCTAGCTAGAGATTTGAGTAGTGAGTAAAGCGCTTAATAAAGATATGAATATAATAGGCCTGCCAATTATCATTATGCTTATTTGTGGGGTTAAATGTGACTTTGGCTTTTTAAAATGTTGTGATTTTCGGTATTAGTCTTTTATTTTATTTTTAAGTTTTTTGTATTGAGTTATTAAAAAAAAATATACAAGCTACCTAGTTCACTGTTATAGACAGACATTAAATACATATGTAGAAGCCCAGTTAGCCATTAGGCATCTTTTGTGAAGTGACCAAAAGGTTATCTAAGCCTTTAATCATATGTTATGGGAATTTTAAATACATTAACTAGATAATTCTTTGGAGTCAAAAAAAAAAACTAGATAATTCTTTAAATGTTCAAGTGAGTGAGCATTTAGGTTGATACACATAAGATGTCTGATGGCCAATTAAGTATGTAAGCGTTTAAAATCTAATTCTAATGGTGAACTAATAGAAGGGTTACTTGTGAAAGAAATTTTATTAATAACTCGATCAAAAGAGTTAAAAATGAAAGAATAAAACTGAAAATTGCATTATTTTCAGTGATTAAAAATCATATTTTTATCTAATAAAATAAGTCATATTTAAGTCTTAAATTTTAATTGCTAATTTTTCATGTCTTTTTTGCATAGGGACAAGGTCAGATTTGGAACCTAGGGAAAATGACAATCTTATATTGGCAAAGAGAAAGAGTGATATTATTTACATATTAAAAGTTTTACATCAATTTTATATCATATTTGATTGGGAAAAAAACAAAGATAGGTGTATATTAAAATATATATTTTTGCTTTATTATTTAAAAATAATATAAAATTTATAGTGTGTGTGTAAATGTCATTACTTCCCAAAGAAGAGTTTAGTATATTTTCAAGCCTTCACGGAATCTCACTCTATATGATCTAAATATTAGCCATTTTGTTTGTATTCTCTTATCAAAGTCACCATAAAAGGGTGGTTGTGCTCTGTAAAATCCGATTTAGTATCTAAACAGGCCCACCATGTGCATTATTGAGGATACCTTCTATCTAACATACTTTTTTATACACTTTAAAGGGTCTTGTCTGTTGGATTATTCTATTTGCAAAAACGAGATACATGGAAATGGCATAATGATTTGCCTTCAACTTGAAGCTACAATTGGTGTGAAATTCTTTTTGACACGCTGGAGGAATCTTTTTCCCTTCTCGACTAACTAATTATGAACATGCTCCTAAATAAGTTTGGAGATTGGAGCATCCATGCTTCAGATAAATTATACCGGTAGTAATATCTAGGTTGCAGTATTTTAGATCGAGTCACCATCTAACATAATGTTTGATTGAGGGAACGGAGAGAAAAGGGAGGACTTTTACAAACTTTTTTTGTTTAATTCATTTTTTTGGAGAGGAGGCGAGTGAAATGAAGGGGAGCAAAATTCTTCCTCACTCAAATTTGGCTCCTCTCCAATATTGGGGGATTTGAAGGGGAGGAAGAGGGTTTTAAACATTGTTAATACATTCACTAAAATATTTTTACTTATATTTTTTAAATCTAAAATTATAAGAGTATTAAAGTAAATTAGTTTAAAAATCCCTCTCTCCCTTATGAACCAAACATGAAAAGTGTTATTTTTCCTCCTCTTCATTAGAATCTCTCCTCTCCCATACTCTCAACCTAACACAATAGCTAACTAAAATCCCTCCCCTCTCCCTTCTCCTCCTTTCAACCAAATATAGCTTAAGGGTGGGAGAAGCAGAGATTGACTAGAGAGTGAGGGTGGGTACCTTGAACTCTGAATATGAGCATGGATATGTTGGCAAGCCCAACTCAAGGCTCTCATCCAAACAACTGAGCCCCCATGGCCCAAGATTGATATTCATTATCAATAATGGATCACTAGTGACCAAATGATTGATACTAACGATCTTGCCTTGCTCTTAACGGCTCATTATTAGGTCATAACTTTCAATTCCACGCTATAAATATAGGACAAGGTTATCATATAAGAAACCTTTGTTACACTTGGAAATTTGGTGTCCCTCGAAGTTGGGCGGTGAAGTGCATTTTGAAGGTGCACTTCCTTTCCAACGTTTCTAGGTGTGGAAATAGGTTAGGTCAGCTCAGTTTTTGCCTTAAATAGGTCTTACTTGTATCACAAGTATAGGGCTTGAGTCAAACCTATTTACCCGTCATAAGTCTTTTTTAAGGCATGACCCAATCTTTTTGAAAGTTTGGTCGGATCCAAAAGCTTATTTAGAGGTCTACTTTGTAATAAGGCCTTTAAATAAGCCAATAGACCTACACTTAAACAGGTCAATTGATGCAAGCCTTTAAATAAGTTATCGGACCTATATATTTAAATAGGCCAGAGGACCTAGGCCTTAAATAGACTAACACTTGTAAGATTATAATAATTAGATATAAAATTATATAATATATATATATATATATATATATATATATAATGATATAATAATTATAAAATTATATGTATAAACAGACAAGCTCGTCGGGCCTAAAAGGCCTTTTGGATGGCCTTTAGCCTAGTCTTTTTTTTTTTTTCATAACTAAAACGCTATGGAAAAAAAGCTTTGGCCTGACGTATTTATTAAATATGTCATACTAGACCTTACCCAAGCCAGGCTATAGGTCCCTAACAGACCGCATAACCTATTTCTACCCCTAATTAACGCTTCTTTCGTACAAGATGAGTCACTGTCATCAACTTTCAACAACCACTCTAAGCCGGGTTAGGTATTTTCCCTTTAGAATTTGTTTAGATCATTGGCATCATCTGTGAAACAATAAGCTGCTACTTCCATCATCACTATGATTAACACCAATGAAACCGACTCCGCCTTCGTCCATACCCCATATTTTCTCAGAAAAGGAAAACATTTCCCATAGATCGACAACCCAGACATAGATACAGAAGTAGGGATGGGAATAAGCTAAGCCGAGCTAGGCCCTGTCAGGCCAGAGTCTAGCCTGTGTTCCAATCTCAAGGCCTGAGCCTGACCTATTAGTCTGATATAGGCCAATTTTTAAGGTCTGACCTGGCCTACCTCAAAGCCTGGCCTAGCCTGGACTGGAAGCCTATATAAAACCCTACTTTTCAACAAGACCTTTAAATATGCCTCTACCTATAAATAGGTCATAGGTTTTCATTTGTAAATAAGCTTGTAAGCCTCTAATGATAAAGAGGTTGGTAGGCTTATACTAATAAATAGACCGTTAGACCTTCACAAATAAATATGCCTACATTTAAATGGGTCAATAGGTCTTTATTTTCAAATGTTATAAATATTATAAATAATATATTATATATATGTGTGTTAAATAAGCAGGCCTGATAGACCTACGAGACTTTTTTTAAAGCCTTAGCCTGACCTCTTTAGATATAGAGGTTTTTTAAAAAGCCTTTACCTGACCTTTTTGTTAAATAGGGTAGGCCTTAAATAGGCTAGGCCATAGGTCTTTGACTAACGGTCTGGCCTATTCTCACCCCTACACGGAAGTCTGCAAACCCAACAAGCATAGAAACAACATAGTGGTTTTTTAACCTTGGTAGCGCACGTTGGGTATACAAATAAAATTGGCTAAACCATACTTTTGCTCCCTTATCTTTATTTTATTTTTCGTTTTGGTCCCTCTTTTATTATTTTTTTCGATTTGGTCCCTTATCTTTATTTTTGGTTTCAATATGATCTTTTCCCTTTAAATTGTGATATGGAGAGAACCACATTGATATAACTTTGAGACAAAAAAAATTAAAAGAGTGACCATATCGGAACAAAAAAAGGGACCCCATAGGCTTAATTTTTGTAAAATAGGGGACCATTTCGAAACAAAAAATAAAAGAGGGACCACATTTATATGACTTTGCAAAATAAGAGACCAAATCGAAAAAAATAATAAATAAGGGGCCAAAACAAAAAATAAAATAAAATTAAGGGATCAAAAGTAGGGTTTAGCCAATAAAATTTCTCGATATAAAATGATGGAAACATGTACCATTGTTTTGCCCAATAGATCACGACACAAGAAAGGAGAACAAGAGCACAGAAATTTGATGCACCCCAATAGCTTTTGAACACACGATCCAACATGCTCGTGCACTAGTACCAGAACCATTAAATATTAAATTTGCAAAAAACATGCTCCATGTCTTGGGTTCACACGATTTGCTGCTTCTCCACTTTCAGATACAGACTTTGCACCACAGCTCACAAGAATTGGTACTGCTAATTCTTAAATAGCAATCATGTGTGTTAGGGGCCAGCACCCTAAACAATGTGATGCCTAAAGGCTTCCATCGTTTCCCTTAGCATAATTTGTCCTCAATTCTTCAACCAAATCTTCACAAGCTAGTCTTCTTTGCTTTGACATGGTGTGGGTTTTCAGAATGGTACAAAGCTCAGTAATCATGATCTCACCTTCCATGGCTAAAATCCTGCAAATTACCAGATATGGTAAATAAGCACTCTTTCTACTATTGCTAGGCATGTCAATCGTGTAAACTTAAACACACAAATTTAATATCCCTAGCATTAGTAGCATATAGTTATCCTGCACCTAATCCATCAAATTGTAGAGAAAAATAGTCCCAAGTTAGTGAAAAATAATAATTGCTCTAAATGAAGACAAATGAATAAATGATTTAAAGGGGAAATTAGACTAATCTCTTCTAAGTTTTGACTCAATTATACTTGATATCCTACTTGTTTCGAAAATTATACTCAAGATTTATATTGTTATTACATTAATCTCTTAAGCTTTATGTTGTTATTACACTTACTACTCGCAAGGTCGGGATCGTTACGAATAGGACACATATACACCAAACCTTTGAAGGATGAGGTTCCAGTTCGCCATTCCTATTATTTATAGGCTTCCAGTCTCCTCAGAAGTCCGCTTTTCTATCTTCGCAGAATTCACCTGGCCCTCTTACTCACATTCGCGTTAAAGTCTATGTTATTATTACACTTGTATCCCTTATAACATAAACTTTAAGAGAAGTCATTATAATTTCTAAAACTAAAGGCCGTCAAATGTAATTAAGCTAAATCTCGAAGATATTAGTCTGATTTTTCCTAATATAAATTAAGCACCAAATACAAGGGTTTTACTTTTGTGACAAAGGAGTGGGCATTGACCGTTTAGCCATAAAAGATGGGCCTAAATTATTGTCTTATTTAGTGTTAGGTTACCCACAGATTACATCTGCTTCATTAAATAATATAAAGTTCAATTATGTTACATAATAATTTATGTACCCGTTGATTTTGCAAGCAATGTTTGACTCCACAAATTGCTTTGTACTTCGTAGACCTAAACACTCCCAAAGTCTACTATGCTTCTGGAGAAAGAATTTCTGATGCTGATTCTCTGCCAAGAAAAATTCAGATCCTAGTGGTGTGATTTTTGTCACAATCCTCTTGTTTAGCTTCATCTGCTTTCTGATCTTAGATTGTTGAGCTTGCTTCCTCTCTGTTTCTGTGCAGTAGAATATGGCAGATCTTTGGTGGGTATCTATTCCAAAGTTCTGCAACATTATGTTCTCTTAATCAAACCAAAAAAAAAAAAAAGACAATACTTAGGTACAATTCTATAGGTATGTTTGTGACGCTGTTTAACAATTAAAATAGGACATGTGTGACAATTGTTACACGTTATATTTTCATTGATGAGTTGTTACACATATCTTTTTTTTCATTGGAAAACAACACCATAAACACTTATGTAATCTACACCTAAGTTTTGTCCTAAAAAAACATTATAAAACAATACTAAAGACATCAGCAAAAATGCACTAATTGACTAGTGAAGAATATAAGTTGATGAGCAGCAATTACAAGGTACTCCTTTTTAGTAGGATCATGGATTTCCCAGAATAGATCACACAGGGATTGGTAAGAAACTTTTCTCTTGTCATATATCACTCTCACAGCTTCAGTGTGACCTGTTCTTCCTTCACAAACCTGTAAATTTTCATTTAAAAAGAAAACAATAAAAGCATCATTTTTTGAGGCGTAGTTTTGTCTGTAAATGGTTTTTTAAACATATTAGATTCATGGACTTTAAATTTAGGCAAATTTTGTTACCTCTCTGTAAGTAGGCTTTTTCAGTGTTCCTCCACAATACCCTGTAGCTGTTCTGATTACACCATCCACTTGTCCATATGCAGCTTCAATTACCTGAAACCTATCTGCAATACAATAATATTTTATTCATGTGATTGTGATGCTCATGAAAGAAACAAAGATAGATAAAGACTAATGAGTAAAGAAGCACCTCCTGCAAACACAGCTTCACACAGGAACTCAGCTGATGGAGCAGCAGCATTTGATGAGGATTCATAGATATCATTATCAGAAAGTTGGGTTTTCAGTTGAGGAAGCAGCTTATACATTGTGTTGAAACTAAAGGATAGTCTTGCAATCAAATACCAATAAAGTAATACTAATACTACTCCACGACTGATAACCACAACTACTGCATATGCTAGTGCTGTTTATATTGGTACAGCGAAGTCATGAAGGTGTGACTCATTTTACAATAAAGTACAATTATGAACTGAAGTATGAACGCTTCTAGAGTTTCCGTGTTGCCGTATTGAATAAAATATGCAACGCATTCCAGGGAAGCAATAATAAGCAAGGTACATGAGAAACGTGTTGAATGGATCATTATTTTTTGTTGAAACCACGGTATCGTCACGGAAGGAAACTGGAGTCCATTTAAGGGGATTATCCTTTCCTGACAGATGTTTTCCCATCATACACACCGGTCATGAATTCAACCACTGACCACATGTTTAAGAGACTCGAGTACCTGTTACTTGTGCCACACTATGTTGGTGTTGAAAGCATCATTCTGATTAATTCTTCTCAATATTTATTAAAAATATTTAATTGGTATGTACTATCATTATTTAAAACTTTACACTGATAGTGCATAACAATTAAACTATTAATAAAATATATTACTAGTCATCCAATGCACGTTCTCTTTCCTAAAGAAAACATGAAAAGATAACCAATGGTTGCACCAACTTTATATCAACCATATTGATGCAAACTCATGACGTATTAGACCTCAGAACCCATAATCGAATTGATAAACATTCATTCAAAGATTATCGATTTTTTTTTTTTTAGAATCTTAGGTCCATTAAGATAAATGATTGAAGTACAGGTTGAACATCACAAAGATGACTCGAATACGTTCAGGATTAGTTCACAAAGAACATTCATTGATAGGAAACTTTTACAATTTTTTAATCCAAAAGCAATGACAAAACTTAATAAAATTATCCTCAAAAAGACCATTTATAATCTTACGTAATAAACCTTATCAATTAAATGTCAAACTTCTATTAAAGTCAAGACCATTTAAAGTCAAGGTTAACAAAATAACACTAATGATCCAAAACTAATTATTTTCTAATTGGCTTAAAGCCTAATTATTCATTGCCACTCACCTAGGAAAGGTGGGTCAATTAAGATTTAGATCTTCTCATTTTCTTCGCTCATTTTTCCTCTCATGTTAAAGAGAAAAAAAAAAACAAAAACAAAATTGTTTTTACGTGTAGAACTCATTAAAACTTGCTTTTGTATCATTCTCTCTCATAACATAGGATGAAAAAAATGAAAGAAGTAAAGGAGAGGTTCCTAATCGGATCTCTCACCAAAGAAGGGTATGCCACAACTACCATGACACAACGGCTGTGGCAGCCGCTTTTTGAGGTATGGCGATTTGGTGCCACCATGACCCCTATTCGACAATAATGGTTAAACATCAAAGACTTTGAACCCAAAATACAATCAAAACCTTCTCTTTAGGTATTCAATGACCTGGTTTCAAAAAAACACTGCGCTTAAGCACTCGAAGTGTGGGTGCGCGCGTTTTTCCAGTTAGAACTGTCTTTCACTTTTTTACATTCACACATAAAAAAAACTTACTTGTTACATCAAACATAAATTAACTTCACTAAAAATGTGGTTAACTAGAGAGAGAAGCTAAAACTGAGGATACTAGATGCAGAGATCCGGTGATGACAATAACACCCATTTCATCCCCTCTTCTTCTGATGAGAATCTTATTTGCAGTTCTCAAACAACCCTTTAAAGATGATTCAGTAGCCAATATAGTCTTACTATCACCCAAATTGCTTTCAGATCTTACTGGCTGAGCCTTTAATGATTCTCTGTATTCTGCCATTCCATCATGAACAATCCCAATGCCAAGCTCTTCAGAAGCTTTAATCCAAGAGTCTCTTAACAAAGAAGCAGGAGTTGTTCGAGTTACACCTCCAGCAATAGCAGCTTCCGTCAAAAGAACAGTCTCCACATGTACCCCTGAACAAATGCAGTACTATGGTATTTACTATTTAGACTGTCATTTCACACTAGTTTTGAAGGTTTAACAACATTTTGCATTTTAAAATAGAGTTTACTTGTTATGCACTGTCAGTGTAAATTTTTTTACAATGTCAACTCATCACAAATCATGGTATGAGTGACTTTTAAGATGGTTAGGATAATAGTCAAACATTTTTACTGATGTGACAATTTATGATTGGTTGACAATGTAAAAAATCTTTACACTGACAATACATACCAATTAAATCCTTTAAAATATTATGTAAGACCAAAGATCAACAACTTCAAACAGCATTAATAACCAGTAATCCATGGAGTATGATATGCCAAAAAAAAACCTTTAGGCTATTGGGTAAATCATTTTCCCAATAATGGCATCATTGGCATGCTCACTAATTTAGAGTCTGATGGGATCAAACCAATTGCTCGATATTTTATGCCCTCAGTCAGTCCAATTGATAAACTTTCTAATAATATTAAAAGGCTGCTTTTCACTTTCTCATGTTCCCCACTTCATGAAATTCTAGTTTAACTTGATATTTTAATAAAATCATAATGCAAATTAACAGTTTACCTGAGAGAATCTCTCTAGCAAAACCAACATGGTCTTTGTCATTTGCCATTGCAACAACAAAAGCCAATCGAGCCTCTGGAAATGCCATCCTTATTGTACTCATCAGTGCCTTGGCAGATTCTTTGGTGTGGGCTAGAGCATATATCAACAAAACTAATCACTACTGCTTTACTTACGTATTTGTGGCACCAAGCCAGAAAATTCTTATTTCTTCCACAATACCATTAAAAAGTATATAAATAGTGTAGCAGGACCACATAAAATATTAAGGATGAGTCCAGTTTGGAATAGAAAATTATCCAATATCATGTCTTCCTTTTTTCCAAATAAATTCATAGGATTATAGAAATTATTCCAGAACAAATGAAGCCCAATGTTGTTTAACAAAATTCAAGTGACCAGTTATCCATTGTAATAAAATGTGAAGTCAAAGGATTCAACCTCCATCAAGCAGTATTGTTGCTCCAGTAAGTCCCAATACCTCAGCTTCTTCAGAAGTTAGGAATTGACTCCTTCCAAGGAGGCGTGTCTGCTCTAAACCAGACCTGATAGATTCATCAGAAATTTTCCATCCTAATCATCCAATAAACGAGGACAAAGTGAAGGGGAACTCATATTACTAAAACAACAAAAAGCTTTAGACAGAGAGAGAAAATCAATGTAAAACAATCCAATACTTTGATTTTGATTTGTCATGGCTGTAATGAGAAAGAGAATGGACCGAGGGGAGAAAACTAAAACAATTAAATTAGAGCAATAAAAAAAACTTGATGCATGTCTGCACAAAACACAAGAGGCATTATACCACATAGCACACACAAGTATTTAATAGAAGGTTTGGCAAGGATGGCGGCCTTTAACTTCCACTGAAATCCTTAGTAGATGTAATCCACGCATCTGAACCTCAAGTACCTTCTGAACTAGAGTAGCAATATATTATATTTAACTAAGAAAAGAAAAGGCAAACATTTAGGGTAAGGCCTTGCAGAAGGTAAAAAAGTTGTACCTAAATAACGAAGACAGAGTGCCACACAAGTAGCAGTTGTTGCATTTTGAAGTTGGTGACTTCCAAGCATTTGCAGTTTCACATCAAGTAACTTACAGGACTACATGAATAGCTATACTCATAAGTTGCTCATAAAACTTTCACATGATCAACATCGAAAAAGTAGACGGGAACCTGTTAGAAAAGCATACCAAGGCGGAAGAGAAATGGGGTGCACAAATATTTTAAACATTCAGAAGTTGTGATGCAACACAAGACGTCAGATAACATGACATGCAACGTGACATTCCAAACAGAATGGGGGCCAAAAGTATTAAGATCTCGCACAGAGGAAAAAGATGAGAATGTACAATTAGAGTTTAAAATCAAGAGGCTTTTCTACTAGGCTATACTTTTAGACTCCCTATTGTAATAGACTATCATAAAACTATTATTCACAATAAAAGCTGTTATGCTAGACCATCATCAACATATGCTATCTTTAGACTGTGCTTGAGTGTGTCAAATTTAAAGAATGTTAATCCCATAATTGCACACCATGCCTATAAGATGCATCCTAAAAAAGGAGTGCCTGCAGGTAGTCAAAAGCTGCCACCTCCAAGGTATGTCCCCATACACTGCATTGTCTAAATAAACACTGAAATCTAAAGAATACAACTTCATACCAGTTTCAAATCTTTCACAACTTGTATCACTATGTCACAAATTTGACAGGACCTGCCATTGAGTATGCTGAAACTTTTTACAGTACACCTATTCCCAGTATCAGATGCTGATATTACAGGTGAATCCATGGTTACTGCTTTATCTCGAATAATGCGCTCAATATGAGGGAGAAATGGCCCACCCAGCACCAACTGAAATGTATGTCTCTAATCAGCAAATATTAAAGGAAAAATTAAATGGAGTCTCTAGTAAAGTAATAACATTTAAAGAACAAAGTTATGTACTAAAAGAAAAGGATCAAAGGTAGCTTTTGTTTTTGTTTTCTTTTGTTTTAGTTTGATGAACGAAAGTTCACAATATGATTGTATAACAACAATAATAAATCAATAGAAGACATGTCCGACTTCAACCCAAAAAAGGGGGGGGGGGGGTGGGAAGTTCTATGGCTGTAACAGTACTAAATCATGCACATTTTTTCACATAGCCATCATTTTATGATATATTTGTCTTAAAAATGTTACTTGACTCTAGATTAACAGCAAACAAACAATATTTCACATCAACCATTAATTTGCTGGCTTGCTTTTATCAAAAAACACTAGAATTGTAAATGCAAAACATGACAGCTTTTTGCAATAAGAGTCACATGCTCTCTTGCTAGTTAAAGAATATGGTTTTTTAATTAAACATCGAGTAATGGCTGAAAGACAAGATAATACTAACCCAGCTACTACTTTATCTTGTCATGTACATAAAAAGTTGATCATATCTTTGTCAATATACTCTAAAACTTCGCAGTTATAAAATGTACTCATGTCCACAAGAAATGGATTATATCTTGCCAATCAGTATATCACAGTAATATGCAAATGAGATCTAGAGAGAGAAACACCTAACTGGGCGGCCTTGTTTTATGATTCCTGCCTTTGCCATTGCAATAGTTTCCAAAGAACCCCCAAGGGCTGCCAAATGTTCCTCACCTACAGTGGTTATGACTGATGCAACAAGTCCAGAGCGGGGTATAATATTTGTTGCATCCCGTGCACCCCCCAACCCAGCCTGTAGAAATAAAAAATATATATCGATAATATAATTTTGGCCATGTTGAAAAGTTTTAATTGTAAATAAGAAAAAGCCAACATTAACAACAACCACCACCAGGCCCCAACCACTAGGTAGAGTCAGGAAAAGAAAAGCAGAGATTCTTTTTTTTTTTTTTTTGGGGGGGGGGGTAACAAAAGTAAAATCAGAAGTATCACCCAATATCAGTTGTGTAAAGCAGTTGCTGGATGAAGTAAAATAGATAATTAACCTCAATAACAGCAATGTCAATGTTCTCTTCAGCAAATAGGATGAATGCCATGGTAGTGAAAACCTGAAACATCTCCATAAAGTGATTGAAGTTATCAAATACAAAAGTTAGTGATGTACATAACTTCTAGCATATTAAATAGCCATATAAAACAGAGAAAAAGATAAGCAAATACATGATATCTATCCGGATTTTAGTAGAATGCTATCAAGGTATACGCAGAAATATCAAAATCATTAACTTACACTAACTATCTAGCAGGCTAGCAGCTATGTCCTTAGCTCCTTTAAGGTACTTGTGTGCCGTATCAATTTCCTCCCATCTTTAGTTAATGCAAGGGGTTAAATGCTAAACTGAGAAATCTTAAAATGACACAACTAGCACCGTAGGCACTGGTGCAATTCTGCCACTGCAGCAAAGGATGCTTTGGATGGAAGAAGCATACCTAGGAGAAAAAGTATCACTTGTCTGACATGGTACTTAGTTCAACTCTGAAGGACTTACGGCTGTAGATGTGGTATATATGCTCAGATTGGTCAACTGTTGGATTGTTGTGTACTCACACTTTGGCTTTTCTATATTTATTATGGAGTTATCAGCTTGTTTCCGACTTTCTGCAGTTCTTGCAATTCTATCAAATTACCAATCATTGAATATGTGAAATATGGTTAGCTACATCACTCCAACTGGATCAATTATGAATAGACAATACACAAAGTTTAAGTTTGAGTTTGAGTTTGAGCTTGCAAATTAGTATTTATCAGCATCTTCATTAGCTCTACTCGTAAAGTTGTGTACATTATGCATCTTTATCTTTATTGCTCAAATGTTGTTTATTTATGATGACCAATCTTTAATATTTGCACCCTTGGTATCAGCTATCTGTTCCGTGAGCATGTGGGGCGAAGTGATCACATATTCTGAACATTCAGACTAAGTGTCAAGTTTCAAAGCCACAGAAGCAGGTATTGTTGATTTCTTTGTAATCTTAGGCATACAGGAAACCAAGTTTTTGCAGAATCTTTATTGTTTTTGGCATATTGTTCTTTCTTTAACCCGGTGGCTTTTAATTTGTTCCTTTTTTTTTTTAAATAAAAGAAGAACTTATAAAGAGAGAAGAGAATAGTACAAATGCAAGAGAATAAGAAATCCTCAAGAAATAAAACAACAACCGAAGATACAAAAGGAGAAATAACAATTAACAAAAAGAAACATGCAACAAAGCACGCCAATCTTTCTTAATAAAGATTGGACTGCTTTTAATTTATTCTTTGTCATGGGTACTGATAGGGTGCCCAATAGGCCCAACATGGCTGCTGGTACAAAAGAGGATGTGTTAGTGGGCTCTAAGCAAGACAAGCCCGTGGTTTGGTGAGAAATGGATTTGGATTTGGGGGCAGAAATGGATGCTGGTATCATGCCTGACAGGGTACTGTCATGGAGGGACAGATTTGATGAAGGGCAACATACTAGAGAATGGTTGATCCAATGGAAGGGCATGTCCGCAGAAGATGCTACTTGGGAACAAGAACTATTGCTGAAAAGTCAGTTTCCGGAATTCAGCCTTGAGGACAAGGCTGTGATTGAAGGAGAGGGTATTGATAGGGTGCCCAATAGGCCCAATATGGCTGCTGGTACAGAAGAGGATGTGTTAGTGGGCTCTAAGCAAGACAAGCCTGTGGTTTGGAGAGTTTATGAAAGGAAGAAAAAGAAAGAGAAGAGGGTAGAGAATGGGTGTGCTGCCTAGCTGGCAGATGGTTAGAATATCCCAATATAGGGAGTGGGAGCAGGGAATTCATCATTACATAAGAATTCAGTTAGTGACCCTAGTGGTTAGGCCACTAGGCAGAAAGAGAGACTATCTCTTCTCTGAGGAGCATTGCTCTGGTTTCCTTGTATTACACCTTCTAGCTTCATTTCATTAATACGAATCTTCATTTCTCTCTTTTCTTTCTTGCTTGTTCGATTATTTGTCTTCTCTGCTCTATCAATTGGTCCAACCTGCCGTTGTTCATGCCACCGAAAATGGCTGACCGAGTGGAAGCTTTGGAGGTTCTTTTGGAGCGTGTGGAATCGAGAATGGTGGATTTGAAAGAGGCGTTGTTGGCGGAGATGAACCGCCTTTGGGGAAGTCAGTCCCATCACGGGCGTCCATCGGGAAGTGAGGAGGAGCATTCGTCCAACACGGATGAATTTCGTTTATCTGCGAAGAAGGTGGAGCTTCCTTCCTTCACGGGTGAGGATCCGATGGCATGGATTACACGAGCTGAAACTTACTTCGAAGTTCAGCGCATTTCGGAGGAAGTACGTATCCAGCTTGCTAAGTTGAGTATGGAGGGCCAAACAATCCATTGGATTAATTTGTGGAAAGACTCAACTGAATCGTTATCGTGGTAAAATTTCAAAGAAGCTTTCATGGCGAGGTTTGGCGGTGGCCGACTGGACAATCCTTTTGAAGAGCTCAAGGAATTGAAACAAACAAATTCGGTGGACGAGTATATTGCTGAGTTTGAGCTATTTGCTTCTCAGTGTGGCGTTTGCCCGAACTTCAATTTTTGGGGTATTTTATCGGTGGTTTGCGGCATGATATTCAAAGCAGAGTCAGAACCTTCAAACCCAAAACACGATACCATGTGATGCAGGTTGCTCGTGATGTCGAGGCTAAGTTCACAGTGCATAAGCAACCTGGGCACCTCTATGGGACCCGTTCACTCCAGGACAGCCACCCACTTGGGCTCGTACACCAAAATTGGGGTGGGCTCGTGAAGGAGACACGTTTGGGCCTTCGGGTCAGGCCCACTCGTCTAACACTTGGAACTCGGGTAAACCTAAGTTTCCACCCGGGTCGAGTTCCTCATCGAGTTATGGTGGAAAGAGCGCATTCTCCTCCGCTAGTTCGAAAGGGAGTAACACAGAGGAGCCGCAGCGCTCCTCCCATGACCGAAATCGTGGGGTGAAGCACCTAACATATTCGGAAATCATGGAGAAGCGGGCCAAAGGGTTGTGTTTCCGTTGTAATGAAAGATTTCATCCTCTTCACCAATGTGCTGCAAAACAATTGAGGCTGATTATTCTGGGGGTCGATGAGACAGTTAATGAAGAAGGAGAAATTATGGCCATTGAAGTTGATGCTGAGGAGGAGGAAGAAGAGCTCGAATGTAAGGTATTGGGGGTCTTTGGCATCACCGATTCGGTGTGCTCTGCTGCAAAAACCATGCGGGTGGAGGGGAGGATCGACGGGGTCTCGCTGATGGTTTTGATTGACAGCGGGGCAACTCACAACTTCATCACCCCGGCAATGGTGGAGGCTCTTGGTTTATCGATGGATCCAACCAAAACAGTGGGAGTGAGGTTGGGTGATGGACATAGGGTGAGAACAATTGGGAAATGTGAAGGAGTGGCTCTGCACATGGGAGATTTGGAGGTGATTTTAGATGCTTATGTCTTGGGGTTAGGAGGTGTGGATGTGATTTTGGGAGTGGTGTGGCTAGAAACTTTGGATAAAGTGACTATGGATTGGAAAGAAATGTCCATGGTTTTTAATCACTGTGGACGAATTATCAAATTGCAAGGGCAAGCTGGGGTCATACAGAAAAAGAGTGTTAATGGTATAGCTGCTACGCTCCAGAGTATTGTGGAAGAGGATTTTAGAGAGGTTGAGGGTTGGTTTTGGTCAACAACAGTGGGTGAAGTGGCTGATTCGAGTCCAATCAGCAAGAGCTTCAAGCAATTTTGTGCAGGTATGATGCTGTATTTAAGGAAGTAAATGGCTTACCTCCGGTGCGTCACACTGCCCATTCAATAGTGTTGCAGCAGGGAGTAGGTCCAGTGAGTGTAAGGCCTTATAGGTACCCGCATTATCAGAAGGATGAGATAGAGAAACAAATTAAATCTCTTCTCCAACAAGGGGTGATTCGTAACAGCTCAAGTTCTTTTTCCAACCCCGTTATCTTGGTACTAAAGAAGGATAATTCGTGGCGTATGTGTACTGACTATCGGGCTCTAAATCGGGTGATAGTGCAGGATAAGTACCCTATTCCAGTAGTTGATGAGCTGCTGGATGAGTTATTTGATGAGGGCTATTTCTCTAAATTGGATCTGAAATCGGGATATCATTAGATCAGAATGAAGGAGGAAGATGTTCACAAGACGACATTCCGTACTCATGAGGGTCACTATGAGTATTTGGTCATTCCCTTTGGTTTAACAAATACACCTGCCACGTTTCAGTCAGTGATGAATGAGATCTTCAAGCCTTTCTTGCGCAGGTTTGTCATAGTATTTTTTTTATGACATTTTGGTATATAGTGCGGATTGGAGCACACATTTACAACATTTGGAGGCAGTTTTACAAGTGCTGCAGTTGCACCAATTTGTTGCTATTGAAAGACTTAAAAGAATAATTTGGACTAAAGGATTTGTGAAATGCTTGAGTTTCTTTGCACTCAGCTGATCTACTATTTATATACACTTGTAGGAGTAAATACAATTTACATTTACAAGGAGATTAATAATATTTCTACTTCCTAGGTGCATGTATAACATTCCCTAGATGCATGACTAACTATGTACATGAATTTGAATATAATTGCTACAACTCCCAATATTAATGCTACTAATTCCAACACTCCCCCTCAAGCTGGAGCATACAAATCAAATGCTCCAAGCTTGGAATAAATATATTGAATTCTTGGCCCCCTTAAAGACTTTGTGAAAATGTCTGCTAGTTGGTCATTAGAACTAACAGATTCAGTGATAACTTCCTTAGAAAGAACTTTCTCTCGAACAAAATGACAATCAATCTCAATGTGTTTAGTTCTTTCATGAAACACTGGATTAGAAGCTATGTGAAGAGCTGCCTGATTATCACAACATAGTTTCATCTGTTTGGTGTCTCCGAACTTCAGCTCCTGAAGAAGTTGTTTAATCCAAATGAGTTCACAAGTGGCTGTGGCCATAGCTCTATATTCCGCTTCTGCGCTCGACCGTGCAACAACATTTTGCTTTTTGCTCTTCCAAGAGACAACATTCCCTCCAATAGAAACACAATACCCTGAAGTGGAACGTCTGTCAATTGGTGATCCTGCCCAATCTGCATCACGGTATCCAACTATTTGAGTGTTTCCTTTGTCTTCATAGAGTAGCCCTTGTCCTGGTGATTTTTTAATATACCTCAGAATTCGTATCACTGCATCCCAATGGTCAGTATGAGGAGATTGCATGAACTGACTTACTACTCCAACTGCAAAGGAAATGTCTGGTCTAGTAATAGTGAGGTAGATAAGTTTTCCAACCAATCTACGATACCTTTCCGGATCTGAATAAGGCTCCCCTTGACTAGGTAGTAATTTTTGATTTGGATCCATAGGGCTATCAATGGGCCTACAAGCCAACATACCAGTTTCTTTAAGTATGTCTAGGGCATACTTTCTTTGTGAGATTGTGATTCCATTACTTGATTGAGCAACTTCAATGCCAAGGAAATATTTTAACTTTCCCAAATCCTTGGTTTGAAAATGGCTGAAGAGATGTTCCTTAAGTTGAGAGATTCTTTCATGATCATCTCCTGTGATGACTATATCATCCACATAAACCACCAAGTAAACACATTTATTCGAAGAAGTATGACAATAGAAGACTGAATGATCCGCTTCACTCCGTTTTAGTCCAAAAGCCTGTACAACAGAACTGAATTTCCCAAACCAAGCTCGTGGAGATTGTTTAAGTCCATAGAGAGATCGTCGTAGTTTGCAAACCAACCCAGACTCCCCCTGAGCAACAAAACCAGGTGGTTGCTCCATGTAAATCTCTTCTTTGAGTTCTCCATGAAGAAATGCATTTTTGATGTCCAGTTGATATAATGGCCAATGATAAATGGCAGCCATGGCAAGAAACAATCGAACAGAAGTAATTTTTGCCACCGGGGAAAAGGTATCTCCATAGTCAAGACCATAAATCTGGGTATAACCTTTAGCCACGAGACGAGCTTTGAGACGATCAATCTGGCCGTCTGGGCCAACTTTAATAGCATACACCCAACGACAACCAACAGGTTTCTTGCCAGACGGAAGTGGAACCAACTCCCAAGTACCACTGTGCTCAAGTGCCTGCATTTCATCAATCATGGCTAGTCGCCATTCTGGATGAGCAAGTGCCTCATGAACATGTTTAGGGATGGAAACAGAAGATAAGGTTGACACAAAAGAATAATAAGAGGGAGAAAGACGATGATAACTTAAAAAGTTGTAAATAGGATGAGGATTCCGGGTTGACCGAGTACCTTTTCGAAGAGCAATAGGTAAACCAAGATTTTCTTCGGGAAGGTCCGTGATAGGAGTGGTGGTTGGAGTAGGACATGATTCATCGCGTCTTTCAGGGTCCTCCAATGCTGTATTAGGAGCTCGCGGACGACGCCGATATATGATGAGAGGCGCCTGAGATGGTTCCGGCTGGGAATTACTAGGAGCAACTTCGGTGGAACCCATAGGAGAGATTGGTTCCTCCAGACAAGGAGATAGATCAAGTAAGGGAACTGGAAATACCTCATGAACAGCTTTAGACTCGACCATGGAGGAGGAGAAATAGAGAGTGTCCTCAAAGAACGTCACATCTGCTGATACATAGTAACGATTGTGGATTGGAGAGTAACATCGGTATCCTTTTTGCAATCTAGAATATCCCAGGAAAACACATTTGATGGCTCGAGCAGACAACTTGTCTAAACCTGGAGAAAGATCATGAACAAAACAGACACATCCAAAAACACGAGGAGCAACATGAAACAAAGGTTCTTTAGGAAATAAGATTGAGTGAGGAACTTTATTATTAAGGGAGGAAGAAGGCATTCGATTTATCAAAAAACAAGCAGTTAAAACTGCATCACCCCAATGACGGACAGGTACATTTGCATGAAGTAACAATGTCCGAGCAGTGTCAACAAGGTGTCTATTCTTCCTTTCTGCTATTCCATTCTGTTGGGGGGTATGAGGACAAGTTGATTGATGAAGAATACCCTGTGAAGACAAAAAAGAAGAAAGATTGGAAGAAAAGTATTCTTTTGCATTGTCACTTCTAAGAACCTTAATCGTCTTGCCAAATTGAGTTTTAATTTCATTGAGAAAAGAAGTGAAGATGGAAAATAATTCAGATCGTTCTTTCATTAGAAAAACCCAAGTACATCGAGAAAACTCATCAATAAAAGTGACAAAATATCTAAAACCCATTGATGACACACGACTTGGACCCCATATATCAGAATGAATAACAGAAAAAGGTGAATCAATACGACCTTCAATCTGCCTAGGAAAAGAAGAACGAACATGCTTTCCTAATTGACATGACTCACAGGTGAGAGTTTTTATTTTGTCAAGACTAGGAACCATTTGCTTTAATTTAAATAAGCTTGGATGTCCCAAACGTTCATGAAGAAGATTTGGTGAGTCCGCAGCAATACAAGCCAAAGAAGGAGTTGATTGGAGGTAGTAAAGACCACGTGATTCATGTCCTCTGCCAATCATCCGACCCGTACCACGTTCCTGTATAACAAAAGAATCAACATTAAAGGTCACTGAACAATTAAGGGAACGAGTAAGCTGACTAAGAGATATTAAATTAAAAGGACAGCCAGGTATAAACAAAACAGAGTTTAAGGACATGGTAGAAGTAGGTGAGACATGACCGATTCCTTTGGCTGCAACCTTAGAACCATCCGCCAAAGTAATGAAATGAGGGAATTTAGGTGGAGAAATAGAGGAAAATAAAGAACTATTACTAGCAATATGATCAGAGGCACCTGAATCAATTACCCATGAATTTTGATTACCGGATTGAGAGATGCAAGCGGTAGAGTTATGAGCACCAGCAGCAGTGGAGGATTGGGATTGCTTGGCTGCTTTCAATTGGAGATATTCTTGATAATCTTCTTCTGAAAATTTTATCTCTGCTTTTTCAGACTTACAGAGATTCACAGATTTTCCGGGAAATCCATGAAGAGAGTAACAAGTATCTTGAGTATGACCCATTCTTTTGCAATATGAACATTGAGGACGGCCACCTCTTCCACCACGCCCTCCACGACCCCCTCGTCCTCCCCGGTTAGACACCATTGCAGAAGATTCAATAGTCTCATTTGAATTCCCACTTGTTTTTGGGGAAGGAACTCGAAGGAGTCGAGTGACCAAATTCTCCATTGAGGGAATTTCTTGGCCAGTCAGAATTTGATCACGAACATGCTCAAAATCCGGATGCATTCCCCGGAGAACCAGCACCATGTACAAATTATCGAGCTTAGTTTTCATACCTTCAAGAGTGTCGGATTCCAAAGACATTTTTAACGTCTCAACTGCAGCTTGAGCCTTAGAAACATACGAGATCATGTCATGATCGGACTGTTTGAGAGTTGCCAACTTTTGTGCAGCATCATACAACTGTTGAATGTCATTAGCAAAGACATCATGAGCCTTTTTCCAGAAAGTATTACAAGTTTTGAAGGCTCTAAAGTTTGTTAGGATGCTAGGTTCAACAGATTGCCACAACAAAGCACAAAGTTGATAATCAAGTTTCTTCCACTGATCCTTTTTGTCTTCTGGAATCTTATCCAATGATTTCTCCAAATGTTCATGATATCCTTGACCAAGAAACCAAAGTTCCACGGAGGCAGACCATGCTAAATAATTCTTACCATTTAGCTTCTCCGAAGTGATTGTTGGAGTTCCAGAAATAGAGAAAGCCGGACCACCATTTGCTGTCTTCTCAGAGGTCATCTTAACAGCTGAAAAGTAAGGGAACACAGAGCAAACAGCAGTACAGTGACAACAACAACAAAAAAACAGAGGAGACTAAGAGACCCACTTCTCCCAACAACCATAAAAGTGGATTTTGACCAGCTAGAACAACAGAGAACAGTGTTGCGAACGGTTCTGGGCGGTCGCGACGATTTTCCGGCGTGGGGAAGGTGGCGCGTGAGGTACACGCGCCGACAAGGTGAAGCGCGTATGGAGGCGCGTGAGGGCGCGTGGGCTGTTTTCCGACGACGAAACTTCCGGAAATGGCCGGTCGGTGACTTATGGTAGGATTTCCGGCGACGGTGGACAGTGGGTAGCCGGCGACAGTGACTTTAGGCTTTGAACAGTGGCTGTTTGGGTAACTAGGCGAGAGAGTTCTGCTGGACCGGAGTCAGAACCTTCAAGGAGAGGATAAACCCGCTCTTGATACCATATTGAAAGACTTAAAAGAATAATTTGGACTAAAGGATTTGTGAAATGCTTGAGTTTCTTTGCACTCAGCTGATCTACTATTTATATACACTTGTAGGAGTAAATACAATTTACATTTACAAGGAGATTAATAATATTTCTACTTCCTAGGTGCATGTATAACATTCCCTAGATGCATGACTAACTATGTACATGAATTTGAATATAATTGCTACAACTCCCAATATTAATGCTACTAATTCCAACAGTTGCTAACCGGAAGAAGTGTGCTTTTCAGCAAAGGCAAATTGAATATTTGGGTCATGTGATTTCTCATCAAAGGGTGGCAGTGGATCCAAATAAAGTGAGTAGTGTAGTCAAATGGCCTACTCCTCAGAATGTAAAAGGGGTCAGGGGTTTCCTTGGTGTAACCGGTTATTACATGAAGTTCATTGCTAATTATGGCAAAATAGCCAAGCCACTTACTGAATTGACTAAAAAGGATGGGTTTGTGTGGAATGCAGCAGCCGCGGCTGCCTTTGAGCAATTAAAGGTGGCAGTCACTTCTTCACCAGTTTTGGCACTTCCGAATTTGGCTATTCCGTTTGAAATTGAATGTGATGCTTCGGGCAAGGGAGTAGGAGCAATGTTGATGCAGCAAAAGCACCCAATAGCTTATTTTAGTAAGGCATTCTCAGGTACTAAATTGTGCAAGTCAGCTTATGAAAAAGAGTTGATGGCATTGGTATTAGCCATTCAACATTGGAGGCATTATTTATTGGGAAGAAGGTTCATTGTTTATTCCGACCAGAAGAGTTTGAGGCATTTAATTCAGCAACGACTAACTACAGCAAATCAACAAGAATGGATTGCTAAATTGTTGGGATTTGACTTTGAGGTAGTGTACAAGGTGGGACGAGAAAATACGGTAGCTGATGCCTTATCTAGGCAACATGAAGAACCAGAACTGAGAGCACTAGTGTCTTACCCGATTTGGCAGCAAGGTAAAGAGCTCCAAGAGGAAATGTTGCAGGATCCAGTTTTGAGGGCAATTATTGAGGCTTTGAAGAGTGATCCAGCATCAAGACCAGGATATTTCTCAAAGGTGGATTGCTGTTTTACAAAGACAGGTAGGTCTTACCTGCAAAATCAGCGATGATTCCTATGCTTTTGAAGGATTTTCATTCAACTACTAGTGTGGGACATTCTGGTTTTTTTTGCACATACAGGAGAATTGCCGGTAACTTGTTTTGGCATGGAATGAAAGGTATGGTCCAAGAATTTGTGAGAGCTTGTGACACGTGTCAAAGGTAGAAATATGCGGCTACGACTCCTAATGGATTGTTGCAACTTTTGCCAATTCCAGCTATGGTTTGGAGTGAGATCTCCATGGATTTTATAGTATGGTTACCCAAGAGCAATGGTTATGAGGCAATTCTGGTTGTTGTGGATAGGCTATCAAAGTATAGCCATTTTATTCCTCTTAAGCATCCTTTTACAGCTGGTAGTATAGCTGTTATTTTTGCTAAAGAGGTGGTGCGTTTACATGGCATTCCGGATTCAATTTTGAGTCATTGAGACCCTTTGTTTGTGAGCATTTTCTGGAAAGAGCTATTCAAGCTTCATGGGACTGTTTTGAGGATGTCCTCTTCCTATCATCCTCAAACGGATAGACAAACTGAGGTGGTGAATAGGTGTTTGGAGGCTTATTTAAGGTGTTTTGTGTCAGAACAACTAAGTCTTGGTCCCATTGGATTCCTTGGGCCGAATTGTGGTATAATACCACTTTCCATGTGTCTATTGGTTTTACTCCGCCCCAGATTGTGTATGGGAGGCCAACTCCAGCCTTGGTGCAGTTTTTAGAAGGTGAAACAAGAGTCGAAGCTGTGGCTAGGAGCTAAGGGACAGAGATGAGGCATTTAGGCAATTGAAGTATAATTTACAAAGTGCTCAAGAACAAATGAAACATGTTGTAATATATCGGAAGAATATCTTCCAATATTCTCTTTTATTTGTACAGATTTGTTTTTTATTCTAGACTTTATTAGGATATATTTTCCTCCCTTATTTTTAGGTTAGCATTCAATGTCTTTAGCCTATATATTGTAACTTCTGTTGTACACAACGAATCAAGGGAATTACATTCTCACTTTTTATATTCCTTCTTTCTATATGGTATCAGCAGCCTAGGGGGTTCCTAGGGTTTCCTCTCCTTGCAGCCTTATTGATGCCTGCTGCCTTATTGCAGCCTTTACGTCCTTTTTTTTTTTTTACCTGAAAACACACCAACCACCAACCGCCACCCGCCATTCAGCACACCGACACCTAGGGTTTGCTCGCCGGCCAACCACCGAAAACTCGGCCCAAGAACTGCCTCCACGTGCCCTCACGAGCCACTCTTCTCTCTGCACGTGAGTTCCACGCGCCGCCGCATCATCCGCGCGTGACGGCGTGTCCGGCAACGGTTTCCGCCGTTCTACTCCCCTTCTCCTTCCGGTTCTGTTTAGGTAAGTGGGTCTTTCCAGAATGGCCTATTCCAAGACCTCTCAGTCCTCCACCACCTCCAAGACTTCTCCAGTTGCCATTCCGACTGTCAATCTAAATGACCATTCAGTCATGGCTCCTATTAGTAAGTCTTCTGACACTTGTTCTCTAATCATGCTTGGTAAGAATTTAAGTTCTTTGTCCTTTAATATTTCTAGTACTATATTTGAGGACCTTTGGATTATTGACTCTGGTGCTACTGATCATACGACCCCTCATCCCTCATATTTTTCCACGTACTCTAAGTTGTCTGGTAAGCATCACATCACGGTTGCTAGTGGATCCCACGTCCCTGTTTCAGGATGTGGTACTGTTTCACTTAAACCTTCCATTCCTTTACATAATGTGCTTCATGTCCCTCAATTGTCAAATAACCTTATCTCTATTCATAAGCTTACCCACGATTTAAATTGTACAGTAACCTTCTTTCCCTCCCATTGTGTGTTTCAGGATCTTACCACGGGGAAGACGATTGGGGTTGCTAAGGAACATGGAGGGTTATATGTTCTACATCGGGCTCATGGTAGTACCAGACAGAATTTGATCACTTCCTATCATCAAACTAGTTCAGATTTTGCTGCATCTCAAATATGGCTTCACCACAAACGCCTTGGTCATCCTCCTTTCGGTATTCTTAAGTCTTTGTTTCCCCATTTGTTTAAAAAGGAATTAGCCGAGTCTTTTCATTGTGATGTTTTTCAGTTTGCAAAACACCATCGTAAAACTTTTCGTCCTCATAATAATAAAAGTATTGAACCATTTGCTCTTGTTCATTCGGATGTGTGAGGACCTTCTTCTACTTCTAATTTATCTGGTGCAAAATGGTTTGTTTTATTTATTGATGATTGCACTCGTGTCACATGGATATTTCTCATGAAAGATAAATTTGAAGTTTTTCAATTATTCACGAATTTTTATCGCATGGTTCAAGCTCAGTTTGGAAAACCTATTAAAAGGTTGAGTTCTGATAATGGAAAAGAATATGTTAATCAAAATTTTTCAAAGAACATGGTGTTTTGCATGAGTTGACCTGTGTCAATACCCCACAACAAAATGGGGTTGCAGAAAGGAAGAATCGTCATCTACTTGAGATGGCCAAAGCCTTGCTTTTTCCAATGTCAGTCCCTAAATCTTATTGGGGGGACGCTGTCTTAACTGCCACATATTTGATTAACAGGTTACCCTCTCGTGTCTTGGATGGCCTTAGTCCAATCCAACTCATGACCTCATTTTTTCCTTCAGTTCCTACTATGACCAGTCTCCAATGTCGAGTATTTGGTTGTAGTGTCTTTGTTCATTTTCACAGTCAGCATCGTGGTAAGTTGGATCCTCGGGCTGTTAAATGTATATTCATAGGATATGCACCCGACAAAAAGGGGTACAAATGTTATGATCCTCACAGTCGTCGTGTCTATGTATCCATGGATGTCACATTTCGTGAAACCGAGTCTTTTTACTCTGGTCCTCAGCTTCAGGGGGAGAGTGGTCATGAAGCTGAGTCTCTTGAATCATCGGTTGCTCCTCTCTTCTGATTGAACCTATTGAGTCATCTGTCTTTCCTCTGATAAAGGATGTGGTATCCTCTTCTGATACTTCTGAGACGCCCAATGAGATAAATGATTTGGATCGATACCAGAAGACATATCAGCGAAAAATATTCCATAAAAAACCCAATCTGGTCCAACAGCAACTTCAGCCGCCTAAACCGGAGGTAAACATTCCTAACTCTGAGACTTTGAATAGTCCTTTAAATAATACTTGTGCACCTAACCTTGATGACTTGCCAATAGCCTTGAGAAAAGCAAAAGAACATGTGCCAAGTACCCTATATCCCAGTTTTTGTCCTCAAAAAACCTATCAGTACAACATCAGAGCTTTATTTCAGCAATAGATTCTATCAAAGTCCCCACTACAGTACAAGAAGCATTAATGGATAGGAACTGGGTTCAAGCCATGCATGAAGAGATGAGTGCTTTGAACAAGAATGAGACCTAGGAAATTGTTGAGAAACCGAAGGACAAAAGGACAGATGGATTTACAAGGTTAAATATCGGTCTAATGGTACTCTGGACCGGTATAAAGCACGGCTGATTGCGAAAAGGTACACTCAGACATATGGGATTGATTATGAGGAAACGTTTGCCCCAGTAGCAAAAATGAACACAGTCAGGATTATTCTCTCCTTGGCAGCACACTTTGGTTGGGACTTGCATCAATTTGATGTTGAAAATGCCTTTCTCCATGGAACTTTGGAAGAGGAAGTATATATGGACATTCCACCAGGATATGACCCTACTGGTGGAGGGAATAAGGTGTGCAAGTTGAGGAAAGCGTTATATGGGCTCAAGCAGTCTCCCCGTGCTTGGTTCGGGAGATTCACCAATGCTATGGTTTCCCTGGGTTATAAACAAAGCCAAGGAGATCATACCCTTTTTATCAAACATTCTCAGGAAGGCAAACTCACACTCCTTCTGGTCTATGTAGATGACATGATCATTGCAGGGAATGATGAGGTTGAAAAACGGGTTCTAAGAGATAAGTTAGCTGCACAATTTGAAATGAAGGATCTCGGAAAGCTTAAGTATTTCCTTGGGATAGAGGTTGCGTACTCCAAACAAGGTATCTTTATTTCTCAAAGGAAATATGTCCTGAATCTGCTTAAAGAGACAGGCAAGCTGGGTTGCAAAACCACAAGGGCACCTATTGAACAGAATCACAGGATTGGAAGTAATGAAGAAAGACCAAGTGTTGAAAAGGCTCAATATCATAGACTTGTGGGAAAACTTATATATTTATCCCACACCAGACCAGACATAGCCTATGCTGTCAGTGTGGTTAGCCAATTTATGCATAACCCACGTGAGAGACATATGCAAGCAGTGCAAAGAATCCTCCAATATTTGAAGACAAGTCCAGGAAGGGGATTATTATTCAAAAAGGGGGAAATTTTGTCCATAGAAACCTATACAGATGTAGATTATGCAGGGTCAATTGTAGACAGGCGATCCACCTCAGGGTACTGCATGTTTTTTGGGAGGAAATTTGGTGACTTGGAGAAGTAAGAAGCAAAATGTAGTTGCAAGATCTAGTGCTGAAGCAGAATTTCGAGCCATGGCCCAAGGGATTTGTGAATCATTATGGATGAGAATCATACTGGATGATCTCAGAATAAAGTATGAAGCTCCTATGAGATTACTTTGTGACAATAAGTCGGCCATTAGTATTGCTCACAACCCAGTCCAGCATGATAAGACGAAGCACATTGAGATAGACAGACATTTTATCAAAGAAAAATTAGATAATGGTCTTAGCTACGGAGTATGTTCCCTCAGAGTTCCAATTAGCTGATGTCTTCACCAAGGGACTTACCACAGAGCGGTTTCAAGGTCTTACTTGCAAGCTGGGAATGATTGATATCCATTCACCAGCTTGAGGGGGAGTGTTGTAATATATCGGAAGAATATCTTCCGATATTCTCTTTTATTTGTACAGATTTGTTTTTTATTCTAGACTTTATTAAGATATATTTTCCTCCCTTATTTTTAGGTTAGCATTCAATGTCTTTAGCCTATATATTGTAACTTTTGTTGTACACAACGAATCAAGGGAATTACATTCACACTTTTTATATTCCTTCTTTCTATAAAACACTATGATGATAACAAAAGAAAGGATGTGCAGTTTACAATAGGTGAATGGGTTTTTCTCAAATTAAGACCCCATAGACAGCAATCGGTTGTACAAAGAATCCATCCAAAATTAGCTCCTCGGTTCTTTGGGCCTTATGAAGTAGTGCAGCGGATTGGAGAGGTGGCTTACAAACTGCAACAGCCAGTAGCCTCTAGGGTACACCCAGTGTTCCATGTATCACAACTTAAAAAGGCAATAGGAGACTATCAATTTTCTCCTGAATTGCCTTTGGATTTGGGGGCAGAAATGGATGCTGGTATCATGCCTGACAGGGTACTGTCATGGAGGGACAGATTTGATGAAGGGCAACATACTAGAGAATGGTTGATCCAATGGAAGGGCATGTCCACAGAAGATGCTACTTGGGAACAAGAACTATTGCTGAAAAGTCAGTTTCCAGAATTCAGCCTCGAGGACAAGGCAGTGATTGAAGGAGAGGGTATTGATAGGGTGCCCAATAGGCCCAATATGGCTGCTGGTACAGAAGAGGATGTGTTAGTGGGCTCTAAGCAAGACAAGCCTGTGGTTTGGAGAGTTTATGAAAGGAAGAAAAAGAAAGAGAAGAGGGTAGAGAATGGGTGTGCTGCCTAGCTGGCAGATGGTTAGAATATCCCAATATAGGGAGTGGGAGCAGGGAATTCATTATTATAAGAATTCAGTTAGTGACCCTAGTGGTTAGGCAGAGAGAGAGAGACAATCTCTTCTCTGAGGAGCATTGCTCTGGTTTCCTTTTATTACACCTTCTAGCTTCATTTCATTAATACGAATCTTCATTTCTCTCTTTTCTTTCTTACTTGTTCGATTATTTGTCTTCTCTGCTTTATCAGTATTGGTTATCAGGTTCTACATGTCACCCTAAAGTTTTTCAGCTTCTTTGGTAAGAACTATTTTGAAAAAAATTTAAATTATCGCAACTTTTTTTCTTCAGAGACTACACCTATCCTACATTCCTGTTGCTCAATCAGCCATGTGGGAAACGGACAGGTAATGTTTTGGTAGTTGACATTTTTATGTATTCTGATAACCTATGTTAATGTGAAAATGGAGCCTTCCAGATTGCACGTTTTAACTGGATGTGTGCACTTCATGCACATCAGCAAGGTGTGCCTAACTGCCAAGGGGCTACCAAGCATGCTGATTTCCTTACTAAGGAGTGTATTTTTAATAAATTTACTCATAACTGTTGCAATCCATAATGAGTTTGGATGGGAAAAGACTGGAGGCCAAGGGTTTATGTTCTTCTTGAATCTACTGAGAACACGCAGATTGCTGTAACCTTGGATGCATTACACATGGTACTTTAAAGTTGTGCAGCAATATTTTATTCTAACAATGCTGACCAATAACAAGAAAGAAATGCAACAGTCTCAGAAAGAACAAACAGAGAAGCTAAAGTGATAAAAAATATTTCTGAATTTGTCATGTGGAATGTCCTCAAAATAACACCTTAAATTTATAGCCAAGTATTGAATACCTCAAAATGGCTTATGCAACCATTTTCCTCTTTCGTTGCTTGGTCAAGATCCTGCTTGATCCTATGAAAAAGACTATTCAACACTTTTGCTGACACAGGATCGCCGGATCTTCCAAGTAAAATGCATTCCCTGATAGTCTGGATATGTGGACTGCTTGAGAAAAATAAAGCCTGTTGTCAATGATGTAAAGAAACTATGGCTAAAGTTGAACTTGCAAGCAGCTGGACATGTATAAAAGTCAAACCTATGAAAATGATAAATAAACTTTACCTAGTATAACAACCAACAGAATAACCTTGTATCCTCAGAATATTAGATATAAAAGCAGCAGTTGATCCCTTTCCCTTTGTCCCAGCAATATGAACAGCCTACATTGTAGCAAGTCAGTACTTAAAACAATTATTATTTAGTTAAACTTGCATAAAATTGAGTGGGAATGCTACAAATGTCCTTAAAACATAGAATATGTTCATTTTAACTGGAAGAGTTAGCTGGTGTCACCTTAAAAATATAGGTGAAAAATAAAGAGATAAACTTTAAACAAAAATCGTACGAAAGACTCGTCCATGAATTTTTCACCTCAATTTTAATTGTACCAAACTGATTTGAAAAGTCCAACATGGTCAAAATAGAAGGGCTCGTTTGCTTTGTTTCCATTTTTCTGTTTTCATTAACAATTGCAAAACTGTCACGTTTTCGCTTTGTTTCTTGCTTTCAAAAAATTGTACACGAAGCAGTGAAAATAACAAAATGTTGCTTTTTGAAAATAGTAAACAAAATGAAAACAAGATGGCATTTTTGTAATTATTAGCGAAAGCCAATGAAAACGGGCCCCAAAATTTCCAACCAAGTTAAATTAGAATCTGGCACTATCCCTTGATAGTAAAATTTCCAACCTCCAAAAGAAGTCAAATTTCTCACTTAACATTTCCCTTTTCTCCCTTCCAATTCACATAAATGCATAAATAGATTATGAGTTTAATTGCTATGCACAAGTGTAAAGTTTTTTACAGTGTTAACCAATCAGAAATCATGGTATGAATGAACTTTTAAGGTAGTTAGGATAAGTCAAACATTTTAGTTTATATGACAATTTCTGATTAGTTGACTCAAAAATCTTTATACTGACAGTGTATACCAATCAAATTACCATTATATATTTTCTTTTTTCTTTTTTTGGGTACTATACTATAATATATTTTAGGCAAAATAGGTTGATTCCTCCTATACATTTATTTAATATTACACATCGGTTCCATAAGTTTTTATTTTTTTCAAATTGGTCCTACACGTTATTTTTTGTTTCAACGTTAGTCCTTTCCGTCAATACTATCATAAAGGCGTCAGTTTTGTCCTGACGTGGTTATGAATGAACCGTTTGTGCTTAGGTGACATCTAACGTGGGTGTTGAGTCAGCCTATACATATTTTTTACTTTTCACATTGGTCCTATATTTCTTTTTTTGTTTTCATTTCAGTCCTATGATGTCCCTATTTGTTTTTTTTTTTTCATTTTGAGTTATGATACAATTATTTACTGTTTCAAAGCTAAATCTAGTTGTTGGGAGTGCTGGCCAATGCCATTTTAAAGCTTCCAATTCAAAATTTTGGGTTCTCAATCCTTTGTTATTCAAAATTTTTGGGTTCTCAATAACTTTTATGCATCTAAAGCCATTTTTTACTTTTGGTTTTGACCTTTTTTGAAATGTGATATTTGAACCCATTTTGAATATGTAATTGTAGCACTTGATTAAGTTTTATAAGTAATTGAGTTTGAATATGTAATTGTAAGACCAAAATGAAAAAAATAAAAAACATATAGGACTTAAGGGAAAAGTAAAAAACATGTATAAGTTCAGGTGGATGCCATCTAAACACACAAGGCCCCGATCATAACCACGTCATGTCAAAACTGACACCGTTAGGTCAGAATTAACGAAAAGGACTAATGTGATAACAGAACCTAACGTATAAGACCAATTTAAAAAAAAATAAACTGATGAGACCAATGTGAAAATTTAAATAAACTTATAGGAGGAAAGAACTTATTTTGTGCTTCGCTGTCAAACCTTGTCGAACCTTGGTGTGGATCATGCTATAATATATTTTACAAAAAATATAAATTAAAAAGAAAAAAGTGAGAGAGAAATGAAACCTTGAAGTTGGAGTGAGGATTACCAAAACGGTCCATTAACCGTGTCATTCTACCAAGATCGAAGCCGTCGCTGGAATCAGTGCCTGCTCCTTTAGGGACCCCAGATTTCTCGTAGTTTTTGAGGGAATCAATGTAGTGAAGGAAGTGTTTCATTTCTGGGTCCTCAGGGTGCGAAGAACATAAGGTTTGAATGGAGTAAATTTGCCTGCTGCTGATTCCTCTATGTATCCACGATACAAACCTTCTGCTATGGACAAGCATCATCACGTTTACGCCGCAAAGGAGACTATGGCTATGTCATCTCTATTCACGCCTAGCCTCGCCTGCTACTCTCTCTAGTGTCCACGCAGGCTTTCAGGGCACCTGCACAACTGACTGTGAGGGAGCACAGGAGAGATATATATTTTTTTTTAGATTAAAGAATCAAATTGATCCTTGACAAAAATTCACGGTGATATTTTAATTCCTGAGAAATGAAAAACATCAATTTGATCCTCAAGAATATAAGATGCGGGTCAAAATAGTCCCTGACATGGACTAAAATGTCCCTAAAATTACCCTAAAAGGGATCAATTTGGCTCATATTTTACATTCTTCAGGACCAAATTTATATTTTTCATTTCGAAGGGACCAAAATGTCACCATGAATTTTTGTCTAGGACCAATTTGAACCGTTACTCAATTTTTTAAAATATGTTTTATTATAGGATAAAGGCTCGAACCGGTCCTCCATGAAAAAAAAAAATACGGTGATATTTTAATTTTGAAGAAATATAAAACATCAATTTGATCCTCAATAATATAAAATGTGGGTAAAAATAGTCTATAATAGATATTAAAATATTCCTAAAATTATCCTTAAATAATTAATTTGACTCGTATTTTATATTATTGAGGATCAAATTAATATTTGCATTTATGAGGGATCAAAATGTGCCCGTGTTTTTTAATCAAGGTCTTTACTCATTATTATATTTAGAATTTAAATGATACCTTTGTTAACCAATTATAAAGAGTAAAGGCCTAAAATGATACACGACTAAAAAACATGGTGATATTTTCATCCTTAAGAAATGAAAAATATTCATTTGATCCTCAAGAATATAAAATGCAGGTCAAAATAGTAGACAAAAGAGACTAAAATTTCCATAAAAATTATCCTAAAAAGGACTAATTTAAACCGACTTTTACATTCTTGAGGATCAAATTGATATTTTTATTTCTCATGGATCAAAATGTCAGCGTGTTTTTTTGTGTAGAACCAATTTGGGCTTTACTCAATTAGAAATTATCACATCATTAATATCGATATTAATATTAGGAGACTGCTAACAAGTGTCCTTAGGACACTATTTATGAATCAATAAAGAAGATTTTGTATGAAAAAATGATGTATTTAATATATTGAAAAAAATGTAAGGGTTTATTTGCTTTGTTTCTAATTTTCTATTTTCAGAAATAATTACAAAACTGTTACCTTGTTCTCATTCTTTTTTCTTCTTTCAAAATTTTGTACAAAAAACATCTTTGAAAACAAAAAACAAAATGAAAATAATGTGACAGTTTTGTAATTATTTCTCAAAACAAGAAATTAGAAACAAAGCAAACAGACCCTTAAGTTCCCAATACAAACTTTCATTTTGTTGATTCCTTAACTAGGGCACTTGGACCTTAGGACACTCATTAGCAAGACCCTAAATATTAATAAGATTGACTTTTATCATAACTACCTTAAAACTCATACATAACATAATGAGTAAATTATAATAACTCCCCTCCAGGTTTGATGGCATAGCACTCCACCCCATTTTTCCTAAAAAATGACACTCCACCCCAATTGACAATGTCGACTAATACTTTAACCAAAGAGAAATGTTATTTGTACACCCAAAATGGGACACTTATAATAAATAATCCATTTTGAATGAGTACAACTTGAACATATTTTAAATTTGCAATTGAAGTTAAAAAAAAAAAAATTACACTCAAAATGGGATGTCTTCTATAGGTGTCCCATTTTGGGTGTACAAATAACATTCCTCTTAACCAAAATATGTTGATGGAATATTCTACTTAACTATGGTTATTGAATAAAAATATATAATTTGCAATGAAAATGAAAAATATCGTATATGGCTTGAGCTGAGTTGACCATCGGACCGAGCTCCTTTATTGGGACTTGAGTCGTGATCCTTGCAAGTCTGGTGTCATTCTCTCAATTACAAAGCACAAACGAATGCAATTCTACGTTGCATGCTAACACCAATACAACGCTTCCTAACTCTATCACCGCCACTAGTTTTAATCCTTGCAGAATTTATAGTTGATCTCTATTATCTGTTTCTTTTATCAAATTTAAATACAATAACCTCTTAACCTCTATAGAAAAGAAAATTAGAGTGATATCTTAAATAATCTATATTAAGAATTGTGTATCGAATTTACCAAATTTAAAAATAAAAGAAAATGTTGACTATAATTAAGTTGGAGTTTCAATAGGGTGTATTTTTTCTTTTTAATTACTAATTATATAATTTTATTGAATAACCATAGTGAGGTGAGATATTCCATTAGCATATTCTGATAAAAGTGTTGGTAAACATGATCAATTAGGGTGGAGCGTCATTTTTTAGAAAAAATGGAATTGAGTGTTATATCATCAAACCTGGAGCGAGTGTAATTTACCTTAACATAATTTGTGATTAATTGACAGTGTAAAACACTTTCCAATCACATCTCATCAAATTAAAGTATTAAACTCTTATATTTATATAATTAAAATTCATATATATATATATATATAATTTATAATTAAATAGGTCGGCGATGCCTAAAAGTGATACATATGTCCTCATTTCATGTAACTTGAAGAGTTAGTTGGTGTCCCCTTAAAATTATAGGTGAAAAATTAAGATGAACTTTAAATGAAATGTGTATAAGGAAAAGCACTCTTCATGAATTTTTCTCCCCAATTTTAACGGTACCAGACTAACTTGGAAGTCCAAAATAGTCAAAATATAAAATTGCCAACCAAGTAAAGCAGAATGGACCAAACTTTGTACAGAATCAATAGTAGCAAACGGCAAGATTTGAGTTAAATGTAAAGGAAATAAAAATAGTATGTGTGAATAAACAGAAATAAAACGATGAATGAGCAACAAATGCTACAACACTGAAGAGAAGTATGCTTGTATTGATTGATTGGTTTGATTGTGATGGTTGTTGTGTTTTACAACGAACTCTCCAATTATTTATGACCAAAATTGTGGCTACATATCCTATATGCCACATTCTTAAGACATAACCAATGTTTCAACTTAGTAGCTAATAACATATAACCCCCCTTTGGTTAAAAAACATATTTAAACGCTTATATTAAAAAAGTTTATATAAAAAAAATTTATGTATTAAGTTAATCTTCTTTTAAATTAAATTATTTAATATTTAAATATATACTTAAAAAAACACTTTTAAAATCTATAATCTTGAAAGAAAAGGATCGAATGATTGACTTTGACATAATTTCAAATTATTATGAGGTTATAACTATAACTATCATATAAAATATGAAAACAACTTTTCGTACAAGCTTTCACAAGGATTTTCAATAATCTAAAAAAATTGGCTTCTAAAAATAAGCTAAAAACCACTTTTGGGAAGTTACTTATTTAAGCTTACTCAAACACTCTTTCGATCCCCCTCTCCCAAAATAGAAGAGGATCCAAATCTGGTTCTTAATTGTACATCAAGTTTCACTTATATAAATATAGAATCAAGAGTCATCTCATTTGATTAAGTTGTGAGACATTGCGACTGTAATGCGCTCCATCCCTTTCCAATTCCCTTCTCCCCCTCCCCTTCCTCATCTCTACGTGAGACCTCCTCTTGGACAAAAAAAAAAAAAATACAGTAACATTTTGCAGGTTGGTACAACCTCTGAACCTCGTTACCTATAATAAAGTCAATCCTACAGCTGATTTAACCATTAGGGTGTAAAAGTATTTTTGAACTGCTAAATGCAACTCAAAGCCATGCCTATTCACAAAGCTTCAACTAACATAAAGTTAACAGTGACATGAGTCAAAGTGAATCCCGTGGAGTACATATTTGCTTCTCTACAAAAAGAAAAAGAAAAATAGAATTCTAGAATCCACCTTTCTCTAACTTAAAGGATGTGCATCTGTGCATGCTTCATTTCCTCCATACAAATCTGCTATTTCAAGTTTTCCGGACAGCAATAGAAATGGCCACTTCATTTCTCTGGAAAGTAAGTTAACATGTAATCAATCAATTAATTAAACATGGGTGCACGCAAAAACACATTCACAAAATACTGTTCTAGCCTTCTAGGCGAAGTTTTCCATACAAAGGATTCTGTTAATACTTGCTAAATTACACTAGAAAAGATGACATCTAATCATTGTAGGCTAAAAAACCAATTAGATCCATAGTGAACAAAAAGTTTTCAAAACTCATGCTGGATCATCTTGACACAAGCCTCAACTACAGACATGATAATTCTAGAACAGTTACAGAGAAAAATCAAGATTGGTGCAGGAATGGGCAGAATACTCAAGTATATTTTCCAACACCTTTTATGTATGAAGATTTGGATTTGTCAGTGAAAATTAAGTGGGTGCCAGACATAAACAGCAAGGAATGGTCAAATAAAAGATAAAAAGAAGAGAGAAGATCAAGGCCCCATTTGGACAGGTTTGCAGCTTATTAGAGTTTCTCTACTAGTATAAGTGATTTTATGTATAAAAATATAATGTTTGGATAAATTTAAATAAGTAAGTTATTAACCCCTCAAAAGCTATTTTTAGCTTATATTATGACGCCAATTTGTTATGCTTCTTAGAAAAGTCTTGTACGCCAGCTCACATTCAGAATGACCAAAGTCGTTTTTCACATATAAAAGCACTTCTTCAAGAATGTATCCAAACACTAAATTTAAAAGGAGCTTATCATATAAAAGTTTTTCACATAAGGCCTTCTTATATAAGCGCTTGAATAAGCTGATCACCCAAACGAGGCCAAGTGTACAACAGAATAGAGATATGTTTGTACCGGCATGTGGTGTGTGAGGACACAAACAAAGCACTGGTAAGTTAACAAGGTAATAGATAAGCTAGACAAAAGTCATGAAGCAGCTCAAGGTCCTCATCCTTAGTTGACAAGAAAGAAACAAATAAATAAGGGTGGAAACTTTTCTTTCTTGTTTTAAGGGTGGAAAGAAAGGAAATAAATAAGTTGTTTAAAAAAATTAGAATATACACAAAAGGAGCCTTCTTGTGAGTGTATCCTTTGATCCCGAAGGACTGAAGAAGAGGAGCTACAAGGGGATCTACCAGTATCCATTTCCCTCACCTCCTTTAAGAATAAGCTCATGAAAATGGTGATAGTAAATGATTGACATCAGATTAATTTTCTTATATAGAAAGTAAATACTTGTTTGGACAACTGAACTCAAATAAGAAAGTTTTTACAATATGCCTATAGTGTAAACCTTACTCGCTGATGCTTGTTGAATTTCTCACAAGTCTTGTCTACTGTCAATGAGGAGACAACTTAAGAGCAGTTGCAGCATCATTCATGTTTTAGACATGCATGCATTAGTTTTCAAATTCTCCCTGCTCAATTTCCTTTCTCTGCTTCAGGTCTGCCTAAAATTGCAAAAAGATTCCCAGTTATGCACTACATCAAATAAAGTCATCATATTGAAGTATAACTCTTCTGGTCAAATGGAAAAAGAGACCTTGACAATTGACATATTTGTTATTGTTAATATTGTCATGCATGAATGGCAGTTTCATTCAGATTACTGAGATTTACCAGTTTCAGCTTCAAATCAGAGATTGTCTGCTGTCTCTGATGAGCAAAAAACTTCAGTGACTGAAACAACACTAAGCAAATCAGTCTTGAATGGAAAAGGAAATTCAATCAATGGAACTACAAAGGAATTGAATATGAATTTCACAAGAAAAAAGGAAAAATGATGGATGCAAAAGAAAGCAATAACTTACTCCAATTCTTTGCATTTCAAGGGATCTTCGCAATGCTTCCCTTTTGGTCAGAAGATTTTTTGATACCTTTTGTGAAGGTCGTCTATAGTTTTTTCCACGATAAATAATAATAGCATGGCCCTCTTTTAGTTTATCAACTGAAACTAAAAGTCCACCACTCTCTATCTCCAGCAGTTTTGCAGTGTAGATAACCTGATTGAATAGTCTCTGCATCGTAATGACCTTCACTACTTCTCTGTGTTTCCAATGCTGATGTAGTCCTTCCAATACACCATCAAAGACTCCACGCCTGCCTGCATTCAGTGTTTAGTATAAATTCCTAGAGCAGGATATAAAAATGAAGCTTTTCCAGCAAAGAGCGATATAAGTGAGTACATACATATAATTGCAGCATTTTGGAAACTTAAGTGATTATAACTTTATAAGTAAAATTGAAACCGAGATTACACTTTCCTATCAAGTATCAATTAAGGTTTTATCAAGGTTTTGGACACAGCAGAAATGGGTCTTGCAGTGGTGACTGGGTTGGGGAAGGGAAGGGTCATGGCGGCCTCCATCAGCGACTGGGGATGGGGAAGAGCCACGGCAACCAGAAAACACATGATCTGAACAGTGACATGTTTTCTAGTTTGAAGACCGAATCATATGCTGTTCAGATCTGCAGACAAAAAACACAGCATCCAGATGGAGGCCGGAGGACATCTGCAGGAATCTTGACATCGCCGTTGTTGCGGTTTTCGTCGACAGCTGGGTCTTGTTGCTGGTCTTCTCTTTCCTGTTGTCAGCATTGGCTGGTTTAGGAGGATTGAGGTCGATGGCAGAGACGATGAATGAAATAAGAATAGGAAAAACAAAAATTTCTCTTTTCTTCTGATAGGCAAGAAAGTTTTCTTCTAAAATAAAAAAATTTTCTTCTAAAATAAAAAATATTCCCATGGGATGGGAATGAACTCAACCCACCTCCTATGGTGGGAATGATTTCATGGGAATCCTATTAAAAAAAATGCCTGGTAATAAGTTTTAAGTGGGATTTTTTTCCAGATTTTGTACCAAATGTGGGAATGTTTTCATTCCCACTCAAGATTCCTCGGAAGCAAAAATAACTCCGGAAACAAACGCACCCTGAATACATGAAAGTTAAGGCATGAGTAAAATCTATCTGATGTGACCATCAAGAAAAGAGAATTATATTGCTGCAAATTTGGGTACTTTGGGTCATAACATGAAATCTAAAGGCTAATATAATTTATCATCCAAGTGATTGTTTACAATTCACATAGGCAAAGAAACTACCTAACAGAAATTTCTCAATGTATAAGCAATTCAACTAAATGAAACTCTCCTATAACCATATACTGATATACCGGATTACACAGGAACAAAGCATTTTATTGCAATTAACAAACAAAGAAAAGAACAAAAAAATAACTCATACAGACACAGAAAGATAGAGAAAGTCCATAAAGCCAACTAAAATTGATAAGCGGAATTTCTTTACCAAGCACTAAGCAGCTATCCATCTTCAATCCTATCTTTCGGAAGTTTTCTCTTTCCTCATTTGTCATTATTTCCAGGTCTGCATCCTGCTCAGCAGGTGTCCATGCAGCATTTAACTTTGATAATTCCTTTTCTGATCTCTCTATTTTCTTGTTAAGCTGCAGAGTCCATAAAATTAATCTCAAAGAATATCAGTATATATTCAAAACAAATGCAAAAGGAAAAAGTCAATAAACCAAATCTCACAATGAAAGCTTTGCGCTGTTCCTCTTTCAACTCCCTCTGCAGTCTATATATTTCAGCCTCCAGTTGAATGTTTAAATCTCCATTTACTTTTTTTATACCTCCAAGCTTTGTCTGGATTTTCTTAAATTCTGTGAAAGTTCCACTTGTACTAGTATCTTGCGGCGGTTCAGCAATAGAAGAAAAGGCTTCAATTGCTCTCATCCGTGCAATTTCTTCACGAAATTGGCAACTTTTAAGCTCCAATTCTCTCTCTTTGACCAAAGCTGCAACTCTTCTTGGAAGGAAATCCTTTCCCCTATATAGTATTATGTAAAACTTGTTACGCAATAACAGAACTCCTCCTGTGAGACGCTGCATTGTAGACACCACAGTTATACACACTTGTTTCTGGATACTTAAACCAAAACCAGCACAAGAGTTATACACAAGCTATAAAAGGGCGGCCCAGTCTCTCACCACTGTTAAACAAAGAGCTTATGTACAAGCTAACATAGAAAAATTTTATTGGTGCAACAAGTGATTTTAGCTTCCCCATAGGCATGGTGAAACCTTTCCCAGTCATTTAGACTTGAAATTGTAGGCCCTACCAATACCATTATAGTCATTTATACAGCCATTCTTGTACCAGGCTACTTTTCAACTGAGGACAACCAAAGTCGTAACTTCTTCGGCAAAAGGTCAGTCATTACACAACAATCATTTAAAAAATCCAACACGATGTAATATGCATAGTCAAGCCCATATACATAAAATCATTGACTGAATCTACCAGGCTACCTCTAAGGTCTAGGTAGCATTGCATCTACATGGAACAGTAAAATTTCCATCAAACTTGCCTTCAGTTCTTCGGCCATTGTTTCATTGTCAGTATTTGGAATTCCATACTTGATAGCAATTTTTGCTATAAGACTCTTCTCCCACAACTTTAAGATAGAAGCAGCTAAGCCCTGAAGTCTTTGGTTCCTTCCTTCATAATAAAGACAGACATGAATTAATTAACCATATGCAAACAAGGATAAGCATGAATAGTTCTGCATATAATTCTTTTAAAGCTATTATTAGTTTACAACTAACTCATTATGATTTTCCTTATTAAAGTTATAGATTGGATTCATTGTTCTTCAAGCAATTACTTCTTGTTTTAGATACTGCTTGACCATGTATAAAGTATAGACCAATATTGCATCAAGAACTCAGATTATTCAGGTGTGCTTTCTAAGTTGGTACCAATGAGATCATAGAGTAAGGACTAAAACAAATTGAGGCAACTAGCTATTGAGCGATGAACTGAATATAAAAATGAACTGAATACAAAGTTATTTCTAATATACCTGATGAACAGACTCTATCCTTGTACCTAGTCTCTAGGAACAAATATAAGACACAATAAACCATGGCTCCTCGCGCTATTAAAGACCAGATATGTTCATGTCTTATGCACGACAAAATAAATTGTTGACCATAACTAGATTTCCATAAATCAAATACATATGCTACCAATGTTCAGAAGTGAGCTTGTCCATATTACATGATAATTCCTCCACTATATATGGAAAAAAAGGATGAAGAATTCAAAACGTCATGAGACACAGTGTTGTTCAACTATGGATTTAATGTGCCTAAATCAATTTTAAATTACTCAAAGGATGCATACACATGTTATTATTAATACGAGCATAATTACATAAAACATAACGAACTAACAAACAATATGCACATATACACAGACACACAGGCAAACAAACCTTACATATATGAACATTTATAGTGTGTGCTTCTGTGCATCTGGTACAACTTACAAAGATCTGTATTGCCTATATAATATCCTTCCATGACAACAACATTCTATGCTCTAAACTCCACACGGAAAACGAAAATTATCTCATATAAGTTCCTAAGTTACAATGTCAAACAAAACCTATGACGAACCATGGTTACAAGGCATTCTTCCTTCAGAGAACAACCTCAATAACAACAATCAACGTTGGGTATATTCCTGATATTATTTGTTGCTACCATAATTTTACTGTTATAGGCATATCATAAATTACTAAAAGAGATATGGACATTTGAGGATATCTCTAGGTAATAATAATAATTAAAGTAATGGCCAAAAGACTCAAAAACAAGCCAAAGCAGATAAAAGAGAGAATATTTTTCTTTTCTTTTTTTAAGCTCATTTGTAATGGTAAGTATCTTGTGTGAATTGCATCAATTTATTGACATCCAGGGAAAAACTAGAACATAAATATGTATTCTCATCCAGAAAACAAATTGATGGATTACAACAAGCAGGAAGGTACCAAGGACAAAATGGGTTGGCAAAGGGTGAGCAAGCTTCCTCAAGTATGTTAATTCACTATCAGCTAGTTTTGCACTATCATGAGGTGGACAAAGCCTAAATGGAGGCTTAAATCCAGGAACCACTTCCGGAAGTAAGTCAGCATCAACTGGGAGTGGCTTATGCATCCACCAATCAATGAAGCGAGGTCCTAAGCCATCCAATAATCTATCAGTTTCCCTCTCATACAATGATCCACTGACTTGTTGGAAATTCATATCTTGGATGCCAGTTGATATAGAATCCTTACGATCAGCATTCCATCTCAGCATGTCACTTGTACTACGATTGGATTTAACCCAGTGAAGATCACCATGTGTTACTGACTCCAGAGAATTCATTTCATAAGGATTGGTTCTTTGACTTTGAATATATCCAGTATAAATCTTGGGAGAACCTTTAGAGGTCAACTGATGCTTGCATCCTCGGTAAACTACAAGAGCATCTTTCTTACTCCAGACAACCAAGCCTCCAGTCTTTGTCTATTCACACAGAAAATGAGCACTATTGTAGCTATCAGATAACGCATATTATGAAACATATATAACACGTAAAGAAATAACTATCTACAAGTCAAAGCAGTATGATTAGTATTAGAATATTCATACAACTACTACAGACATAATAGAAAATATCTACTTCATATATCAGTAACACATCACTCAAAATAATAGATGTCAAGAATTAGTCAAACTGGCTCATGCATTTTCAATATTCAACATCTATAAACATACTAGAAAAATCCATTTAGTTCGACTCCTCGGCTTTTAAAGTTGGAAATTCTACTAAACCAAAAGATGTTTAACTAGCAATAAAATACTATAGATGTGGCATCAACAAGTAGGAAATAGATGGCCAGCAGGGAAGAACTAAACAGGCAACACAGCCTTATATTGCCCATCTCTGCACTCCTTTTCGTTCATGTACAAGCAGGGTTTTAAAATGAGGTCCTCAAGGCTTCAACGTTGTGGTTTTGTGGCCTACGCAACCGCACCGCGGCCGCAATTGCAGTCACATTAGCTGGATTTTCCCGCAATTGTTCGCAATAGCGGCAAACGTAACGTAACCACAATTTAAAACCTTGTGTACGAAGTACAACATGTTAACATACCAATTCTTACATCAATAATATTATCATTGCAACTTTGCAAGCAGTTTAATATGGCAGACTTACATATTCTACAGTTTCTACTTCAAGAACCAACAATGAAAAAAATACATTCCCTTTAAGAGAATAAAAATAAAGACAACAGTTGGTACAAGCCTAACCTCCACAATTTCTTGAGCTCTATCCATATTCTGGCATAAAGGGATATCAAATTTAACCATGGCAAGTTCATTTCTCCTCCAAATCCTTTTAATTTCATCCACAACAGCTTGTGTAACACCAGCTTTCATAACCTTCACCCATTTTCTCAATGTTGCAGCCTCACCCCTCAACCTTTGAAGCAGCACCTTATCAAGACTCAAATCTGCAGCAGTCAATGCCTTTTCCTTTTTCATCCCCAGAAATACAATCTTCTCATCCTTCTCCCATGGCATCCTCTCCTTAGTTCTAGCCTCCTCATTTTGCTTCAACTTTTCCAAATACCCCTCAAAAAAGTTTTCAACTTTTTCAGAGCCCATTTGAATTTTTCCATCTGAATTGTGAGTCTTGTGAAGTTTCTCAACCCTCTTGACAATTTTCTTCATAACTTTCTTCCCTTTGACCTCTTTACCAATCAATGCTTTATCAGAACGTTCATGATCTTCAACATGGCGTTTGTTGAATCTCTTGTGGGTGGGGTTGGAGAAATGAAGAAGCTCATGGGGTTGTAGAAGGAGAGGACCCTTCATCCATGGAGGAGTGGGGGCTTTGATGGGAGCATCAGAATGGGGATTGGGGTCATTAGGAATTGGAAGGGAAGTGGAGTTGGGATTATGGTTGCTTTTAGGGTTTGGGAACAATGAAGAGGAAGAAATGTGAATGTAAGAATATGAACTTACGGAAGATTGAAGAGATACATGTGGGTGAAGAGAAAGGAAGAGCATGATGTATTATTGGTGATTCAATTCAATTCAATGTCTGCTTCACACACACAACTGCAGTGTTCAGAACAATTAAGAATTGAATTCAAGATTATTTTGGTTTTAGATTATTCACCATATCCTTACTCTTTTGATATTTTCTCCACCACTTACCTTATACATTTCCTTGATTTTGATATTTTGATGATATATCTTCAGAGCAGCAGGGGCTGTGTCAGAAAGAAAAAAGAGAAAGAGAGGCTCTAATGGCAATTTTTTGCTGATGCGAATTGGGCCATTGCAGACAACATCGGCCCAACTCATTTTGGTCTGAATACGGAGGAATGCCACAAATTGTTAAAGAGGAGTGGTAGCTTCATGTCCGTCTCATTAACACTCTCTTTCTAACACACATTTTTTTATTGGTTGAAATTTATGTTGGTCTCACTAATTCATGTGGATCACACTTGAATGTTGTAAAATCCACATGAATTTCAACCAATAAAAAAGAATGTGTGTTAGAAAGAAAGTGTCAGAGGATGTATTGCTACCATTCTATGACTCATGTGAAGGCATATATTTTTTTTCACCTACTTAATTACTATTCCCATCTCTCATCAGTCAAATTTTTTTAATTAGGGTTTAATTATGGGATTCAATTTATGAGATTTAATTATATTAAAAATGGGGGAAGGGTGGGAAAAGCAAACGAGAACGTGAGAAAAGCAAAACTAATAGGGATGAAAATTGAGTTATTTATGCTCTAGACCATTTATGTTATATAAGTTATGAATTGAAGAAGCCTTTTAACCCATATAGCTTAAATAAATTTTTAGTCTATATAAATGTAAATATGACCAATTTTAGATTTAGTCCTTACAGAAATTTTAATTTGGTTTCAATCCCACAAAGTTCAAAATATTTTGGTTTTGGTTCATACCCTCACTTGTTAAATGATAAATGACATGACAAAGAAATGTTGGTCATGATGAGATGAGGAGGGAAAATAGAGTCACATGACCATCATCTTCAAGCCCATAGTAAAGTTCCCCACATGACAAGATTAAGGACATTTTTTATGTTCTTGACAAGGGCATAAGCTTCTTCAAGATGAACAGCATGACCCGGAAGATTCATCATACATCCAAAATGCTCAATCTTTGGTTCCAACCTATAACTATTCTTCATCAAATTGAAATTTCCCATCCTTTGGTGACCAAACTAGAATGCCCCCAAGCAGTCAAAACAACAATAAAAGTAATATCAATGGGTTTGATTCTTATGCTACACATCTCATCAAGGTTCTTGGAAATGTGAAAATTAATTAGCATTCATTACTCAGTCTTGGAAGAAGCCATATACCTCCACTATATAAAGTGACACTTGTGAGGAGTTGGAGCGTCCATCCAAGATCTCCAAGTGTGATAGAGTTCTTGTAATCCTCTTCATGAGAGAGAGTCATATTTCACCATACTTGAGAAAGATCCTAGTTGGGTGAGATTAAGAGAGATCCTTTGTAAGAAGAGAATCAATGTAAATCCTACTTCATAGTGAAAATATTTTTCTGGATTTGGTCCCGTGGTTTTTCCTTTTCATATTTGGGAGTTTTCATGTTAAAATTGTCGGTGTCATTCTTCTTCCTCTTACTCTCTTTATTTTTTCTTATTGCTCATCTTAATCACATAGATAGGAAAATTTGTTGTGGTACTTCCTAACATCTTCCACTGCAACATAGGAACATGGAACACAATTCTATGTGGATTGAAGAGATACATATAGATGAAGAGAAAAGAAAAGCATGATATAGTATTGGTGATTCAATTCAATTGAATGTCTGCTCCACACACTACAAAAAAAATGTTGTTTAGCTACCGAATTTAGCTACCGAAAAAATTCGTCGCAATTAGTTACCGTTATAGCTACCGATTTTGAGGTTTTTAAAAAATGGTTTCTATTTCCATTCAGATACTGAATTAGCTACCGAATTAGTGGGTCGCAATACATTCGGTAGCTATTTCGGTCGCTAAATCTATAATTTTAGAAGTCAATCTTGTTGACCTTTTAGCTACCGATTCTGCGACCGCATTTTTTGTATTTTTATTTTGCGACCGTTATTATGTCGGTAGCTAATCACTTATGAGGTTAGATACGCATTTAGCTACCCAATATTTTCGGTAGCTATAATTTGAATCCCTAAATATTTTCCCTCCCCCCATTGTCACTCTCACCCTAAATCCTCAGTCACTCTTTGCAAACAGCCGCTCGACCCTTTCTGCAAACAGCCGCCGCTGGTCTCTCCATTTGCGTCTCTCTAGTCACCAAGACCGCCGCTGCGACCCTCATTCTCGTCGTCTCCTCTGTTCACGGCGTCACCTCTGTTCGCGCATCTCCTGAAGAAATCAAGAAGGCAACCCTGCAGAAATCACCTCTGTTCACGGCGTCACCCCTTTGTTCACGCATCAATTATATTAAGGTACGTACCATACTGGCGATTTCCCTTTCCCTTAATAGATTCTACTTAATAGATTTCCCTTTCACTGATTTGCTAAAGAGAATTGGCGACCCAACTGAGATTTGATCGAGAATGTTTATTAAATTACCCTATCTATCTGGTGAATCTGTAAAAGAATTTACAGGACAGATGTATAGGTATTTTACCAGTTTTATGAACAATAGCATAAGGCTTAACAGGTCCTTAAATTTGTGTATTTAGCTGCTTTATTTATGACATTTGGAGGTTGTAGCTATATTGAGCACATAAACTGCTTTAGGATACACACCTCACTTGGAATACCCCACAATCTACGTAAACAAAAGTCGGATTCTGATTTAACAATCCCAGGAGGTAATCTTTCCGCACCTCTTGGATTTGTTGGAACCCACATCTGCAGAGGATCATGAAAACAAGGAGCAATTGTTCGACCATCCTTTAGATTTTAACATACCATTTTTGCAAATATATATCATATTTGAAATCCTTAGAAATAATCTATTTTAACTGATTAATAAACAAGAAGCCTATCATCATTTCCACACTTGTATAACAACAGCAAGTTTTAGTAATATCTTATTCTCTTCCTTACATTTCAATAATCTTTTGATCAATTATTAAACGTAAACTGTGCTGTTCATAAGCTTTCTTGTTTCAATAACTCAATTGTTCTTGTTTCTTGATGATTAAATAATTGTGTGTGTATGAGAGAGAAGAAAGACAGAAATCCTACATGCCTATATAACTAAAACAGTTATTGAATTAATAAACTTATGGATTTAGATAATCTGAAGTGAGGGATGCACTTTGTAGGGGAGTAAACATCTCTAATTCCTTTGCTCAGAGAATCTAAATTTCCCCTCTACTTAATCTGGAGATCCTATCTGCTACAACCCTTTAAATCATGATTTTCAAAACCTTAAGGATAAAAAATTGTAAACTAACTCTATTTGATAAGAATTTCTTCATTCATCTTGCCCAGTTAACCATACTGCCTTATGTACCATCCTTCTTTCAATAAACAAGGTGCAAGAATCTTTGATGAGTTTATGGACCTAGTTCCAACTATATAATTCAATCAAATCCTTTTATCCTTATCAATCAAAAAAGGCATAGAGTTATGTTATTAACTTTTTTGAATCACCGTAAACCCAGCAACAACTTTTAACCTCCTGCATAAGAATGGATGTGCACCTTTGATGTATCATTTAATAAATGATCCTATAATGAGCCGCTTTTATCAAGCCCGTGTTGTTGTCTTGAATGCAAGAGAGATTAAAGGAGGAAAGTAGACCAGATGAGAGATTCAGCTGCAAAATTGTTGAGCATTGTTAACTTTCCATTATTAAGTCCAACAACATCAAATCATCGATGAAATTCACTCAAGCATATAGGGACCCCATAATGAGGAAGAAGACACTCAATTTATGTACCTTTGTTATTGACAATGTTGGAACTGATGCTCCTATAATTAAGCCAAAGACTCCTCCAACAAAAAAAAAATCACAATATTCCTCATACTTTCACTTGGTTTTCTCTTAGTAAATCTGCAGTCAACAAAATGTAAGTGTCACTTGAAGGGAGCTGCTGACTTTAAATGTAGCATATACAAGATTTCTTAAGAACAAACAGAATAACATAGTTGGCTATTATCTCCAAAGTTAGACCTGCGAGAGAATTATTGAATGATTCTGTTTTTTGGTGTCCTATTTTTGGTTCAAACAGTCTACACATTAGTTTCTTTTTGGTAGAGAATTATTGAATGATTCTGTTTCTCCCTCCTCTATAGCAGGTAAACTTGGTTGGGGTTTCTTCCATGAATTCCTTCTTTGTAATGCCAATGTTACTTTAAATTATAAATCTATGGTTTAATAGCTCCAAGTAGTGGCGGTCATGGGTTAAAATTTTGAGTTTTATATAATATTTCAACAATGTTTGAGAGGCTATTTGTAATTTTTTTTGAGTATCCCAATAAAATTTCTCAAACTTCTGGAAAGCATGGTATAAGTCCCATGAATATTGTGTTACTGTACCAATTTTCATTGTGCAAATCACTAGGCCTTCTAGAATTTTTGCATTTTAGATCTTGTAAACTTTTATCCTGCAAGTTTTAGATTTTTTGCTCTTACATTGGGAGGTTGCCATCTAATTAAATGTGAAAACTAATGAAGGTGGCTTACTGCAAAATGAGAATAGATATGAAAAGCTGCAAAAGTACTTAGTGTGTTGGTTGGTTTAAGCCTTGATTTGGTTGTTTAAAGTGAATTTTGCCATTATATTTGCTAACTGCCATATGAACTTGAATTTCAAGTACTAAGGGTTTAAGTTTTAATTTTTTTTATTAAAGCCTTACCTTCTCGTTTGAGATTCCATATTAATGAGCATGCGTACTTTAATAAGGTACCACTCATTGTATTGAATCTTGAATTGTCCAAGTTGGACAGTTTGAGAAAAACCTTTTTCTTCATTTAGTTAATAGCTATTCATTAATTCTGTTATTTTATAGTTGATGTAATTTCGGAATAATACATTTCCTTTGTTCTCCGGGTTCATACTTGATCGCGGTTTGTGTCACCATGTTCAATTTGTGTACACCGGAGACCAATAGGAAATGCTGCCGAAATTTCGTCAAGTATAAGACTGACTATTAACGGAGTGTTGAAAATGTTTATTCTCGAATGAGACCAATGTTTATTTTTGTAGGTTTGTTTTACATTAACTTTCATTAATTTTGTACACTTCTATAATTATTGATTGGATGAGTTATTCACATGGGTGAATATATCAAATAGGTGGGATTGCTCTTTTGTTTTACTTTTGTGTAATTGCGCCGAATTAAAATAGCTGCTATATTTCATAACCAATTACCTGCTGTATTTTACACCCTTTGGATCAACTTCAGGGACATACCATTGGGAGAGACCGGTAGTAGTTTTTAGTCTTGAATGCTATGTGACATCTTCCACTCAACCTATAAGATGCTTGCATTTGTATTAATGCAATTGCTTTGAAGATTCTGGGAAGCCTAGTTTAATGCTACTAGAGGAGGAGAAGCTGGAAGCTAGGGCTTTAGATTGATTTGTTGAATTTATGCATTAACTGCTTTTTGTGCAATTGTCTCAGGTGCAAATGATTTAAACGAGTCCTTGAAATTTTAACAAATGAACTTGACTTATGGCTTTCTCCATGATCATCACGGCTTAAAGCAATTATGGGCATTCTTTCCTTATGTTAAGAAAAATAGGAATTCATATTACATGTGTTTTTTTTATTTCATCAATTGAGAATATATTTGTGAGTAATTACTTTGTTTCATAATGTGAGAATTTAATTATTGATGTATACATGATGAAACTTATTTAGATATCGTACAGCATGAAACACTGACTGAATTAGAAATATTTCAGCTTAAAAGATCATTATCTTGCTCAATTTTGATCCTTTGAAAATTAAAAATTATAGAACTGTCGCGACCGAAATCGCGAAGGAGGACGACGGAAAAAAAAAGATTTGATTAAAAACGTGTAGAGTCGCCACCAATTTTATTTAAACATGGGAAAAATTGGAAAACCCTTTTTAAAGATTGGTCTTTGGAACCAGATTAAGTTCGGGAGTCAATTATGCACAAAGAAGGATGGAGAATTAACTCCATAGCACCTTGATGCATCCGTTAAAAAAACGGTTACCCAATTAATTGTGCAAATAATGAATAAATTTCAGACAATCTATTTTACCCTTTTTATTTTGTTAAAGCAAGTATACAAGAGAACCATCATTCATTATTTATCTATTCATTTATTTTTATTATTTTTCGAAAAGAAAGAAAGAAAAAGAACTTACCTGAGCATGTTGGTGTATCGCAATGAGACTAAGTTGTGAGTAGGTGATTTTTCATTCAATATAATCAAATTGCTTTGCTCACAAATGGATATAGACTTTCTCTTAGACAAACATGGGCATGTCTAGATTAAAAACCAATATATATACAATAACCCACATATGTTTTCAAGTTACTTACAGATAACTCCCCAAAAGAAAACCACCGTTGACAATCAAGATTTGGCAACAAACTTAGAAAGTACTCACATACAAATATTAACCTTTTCTTATGCCGTTAAATTCATGCCAAGATAAATGATGGAAGAACATATCAACAAATTAGCACAAACTAATCAATGGGAATAGCTTTTAATACTTTCAAAGCACAAATGATTTCCAATATATCAAACCAAGGTTTTAGTAAACCTGAGCTGGAGTCATGGTTTATCATCGTTTTTTTTTATCAAACACATGGTATGCAGGTGAGCAAAATACATGAACCTATGGATTATATGCACTAAAGAACGATACTGTTGGGCATTAAACTTTAACCTCCATTCATGCTCATAGAGTAATAAGAAGGAAGAAAGAAAGAAAAAAAAACAGAGCAATACCCGATAGTTATGCTCTAACAGGAAGAGAAAAGAAAATCTATGGTCAATATCCCTATTTCAACCCAAAAGAAATCTGCACTTCCTCCCTGTATACGTGACCTTCCCAGTGGTACTCCTTTGAACTCTCACTCTCCCTCCTCTTCGTGCTTGTGTGGGTGTTGCTGCCCTTAATTTTCGAACCTTCCCTTTGTATGTGAGTGTGTTCCTTTTTTCTACGCTGATGCCTTCTCCTCTATCTCACACACAGGTTTATTCATTCTGAAACTCTGGAAGTATCACACTCTTAGTGTATTTTTCTTTCTATCCGTTGGTCTCCGAGTCCGAGAGTCTGCCCCCTTTTCTGGTTGCCTCCCTTGTTCTTTATAGAGTGACTCCTTCTACATCTCTCCGATTTCTCTTTCCTGTCAATCAATGAAAAACAACAATCAAATATCTTGATTTGAATCAACCATAAAGAGTAACGATATTACCTTGATTATGGAAAATGGATGAGAATCACATCCCTGTAATCTCGCACCCTCCGCTTGCGTGAAACGTGATCTACGGGATAGAGGTGATATGGTGCACACTCTTGATCTTTGAGTATGATTCGGTCCAAAAATTGAATGAGGGAGAGAGTGTTTCTGATGTGGATCCGGGTTAGGCTGCTGGATTTCCAAATTGGGAGAAGATTGATTGCGCAATTTCTGGAGCTGGAAGAGTTTAGTATGCGGCTGTGTTTTTGGGGAAGGGGAAGAGCGAAAATGAGGTGGAGGCTAGGGTTTCTGATGGGTGAGGGAGGAGATAGACGGGTTATGGAGGAGAGAGACGGGTTATGGAGGAGATAGACGGATTATGGGAGGAGATAGACGGGTTATGGAGATAGACGGGTTATGGAGATAGACAGGTTATGGAGGAGATAGACGGGTTATGGAGGTTATGGAGGAGATAGACGGGTTATGGAGGAGATAGACGGGTTATGGAGTAGATAGACGGGTTATGGAGTAGACGGGTTATGGGCTGAAACTTGGTTTATTGGCCCAAAGACATTTTTTCTTCTTATTTTTTTTTTTTAATTTTTTTATTTTTATTTTTTTTTTATTTTTTTTATTTTTATTTTTATTATTATTATTATTATTTTATTTTTATTTTTTTTTTTTTGGATTTCTATAAAAAAAAGACTTTTTTATGATTATCCGGTCAAAATGAGGTGTTCACAGTTGCCCCTCTTTACTTGTTGTTTTCTAGGAGACATGTGATCATAGTAAACAACGAGTAAAGAAAAAGAACACACATTTTGTCCGGGAATGCATGTGATTATACAAAGATATTTAATGCAAATGATGCAGGCATAATAACAAATGAAAGAAACAAAGTGCCATGGGCCTCTAATCCCAAAAAATAAATGATCACGAGACTCTGAGCTCGCAAATTAAATGACCGTGGGCCTCTGCCCCCAAAAATTAGTGACAATGAGCCTCTGAGCTCAAAATTTAGATAACAATGGGCCTCTGATCCCAAAAATGGAAATGAGACTCGGAACTCGAAAACTGAATGGTAATGGGCCTCTGATCCCAAAAATTAAATGACAATGAGCCTTTGAGCTCAAAATTAAATGACAGTGGGCCTCTGTTCCCCAAAAATTAAATGACAATGAGCCCCTGAGCTCGGAAAAATAAGTGATAGTGGGCCTCTGATCCCAAAGATACTAAATTGCGATGAGCCTCTAAGCTCAAAAAAAAATTAAATAACAATGGGCCTTTGATCCCGAAAAAATAAAAGACAAAGAGCCTCTGAGCTCGAAAAGTAAATGACTTTGGGCCTCTGATCTTAAAACAATGAGCCTCTGAGCTCGAAAATTAAATGGTAATGGGCCTCTGATCCCGAAAATTAAATGACAATGAGCCTTTGAGCTCAAAATTAAATGACAGTGGGCCTCTGTTCCCCAAAAATTAAATGACAATGAGCCTCTGAGCTCGGAAAAATAAATGATAGTGGGCCTCTGATCCCAAAGATACTAAATTGCGATGAGCCTCTGAGCTCAAAAAAAATTAAATAACAATGGGCCTTTGATCCCGAAAAAATAAAAGACAAAGAGCCTCTGAGCTCGAAAAGTAAATGACTTTGGGCCTCTGATCCCAAAACAATGAGCCTCTGAGCTCGAAAATTAAATGGTAATGGGCCTCTGATCCCGAAAATTAAATGACAATGAGCCTTTGAGCTCAAAATTAAACTTTCTCCTTATTCCTATTTTACCTTTTCTTTAGACAAACTGGAACCAAACGCTTCCCAGGAAAACTTCGACCAATCATACCCTTGTTCACAAACACCTTTGAGTTGAAGCACCATTTATTCCCTTTGATGACATGGTTTCTTTTGTATGAGGCGCAGTCATGAAGAGATTTATTCTGGACTGTGACCTGTGGAGACTTTCCTTATTCTTTTAAGTCCCCCACTCGGCGTGCATTGTCACCTTACTTATTGACTTTGAAGTGCTGAATCTTTGTTGGTCCAAACCATTCATTAAAATCACCATTAAAATTATCAAATCATACTATCAAACTCATATTTACTTTGATTGAGACATAATTTTAATGCATAAAACATGATTTGAGCACAAAGGGGTCATGAATAAACTTTTGCCTTCACATGTGACTTTGGATTATACATAAGGGAATCAGAAAGGATAACATGGGGAGGGGAAGTGCAAGGGCAACACAAAGGATAAGAGCGAATAAGAGGAAAGGAATAAAATATGATAACCACATAAAAAATTTGCCCCAGTATCGGTTCCTTGATCCTCATTCAGATGATTCCCATCGGCCACTGACGTCGCAAGCCCTGGCCTTACTCTCAACTTCTCTTGATGTGCATTCCTCCTTTAACCCTCCAACAGTTTTCTTCGCAACCATGTACCCAATCACAAGCAAAATTGCCTCAGTGTGGTGGCCTTTGTGCTATTTTCTTCACTTGAACTGCCCTTGCTGGTTTTCAGCCCAAGATTTATTTTCTTTGCCCTAATTTTTGCTTAGGTTGCCCTTTACGGGTTTTCGACCTAACGGACATTTTTCTGCCCTAACTTTTGCCTAAGCCGCCCTTACGGGTTTTCGACCTAGCGAGCAAAAAATTTTTTTTTTTTTTTTAAGCATAAAACTTTTTCACAGCATCAGAGTTTATGGGCATTGGTAATTCTTGCCCGTCTTCATCTGTTAAGATCAATGCTCCGCCCGAGTATGCCTGCTTTACAATATATGGCCCTTCATAATTGGGCGCCCATTTTCCTCGAGCGTCTTCTTGATTGGGGAGTATCTTCTTTAGTACCAAATCGCCTGGTTGAAACTCCCTAGGACGAACTTTCTTATTAAAAGCTTTAGCCATTCTTCTTTGATATAATTGTCCGTGACAAAGGGCCACCAATCTTTTTTCTTCAATCATGTTCAATTGATCATACCGAGCCTTCATCCACTCAGATTCTTCCAAGTCTGCTTCCATCAACACTCTTAATGAAGGGATTTCAACTTCTATGGGGGAGACAGCCTCCATTCCATACACCAATGAGAAGGGTGTTGCCCCGGTACTTGAACGTATATTGGTGCAATACGCATGCAAAGCATAGGGTAACATTTCATGCCAATCTTTATAGTTCACGACCATTTTAGCGACAATCTTCTTGATATTCTTGTTGGCCGCTTCTACCGCACCATTCATTTGGGGCCTATAAGGAGCAGAATTATGGTGTTTGATTTTGAAGGTCTCGAGCAACTTCTGTATCTCTGCCCCATTAAGATTGGAAGCATTGTCCGTAATGATCCTTTCGGGTATTCCGTACCGACAAATGACATCTCTTTTGAGGAACTTTGTGAACACCTTTTGAGAAATACTGGCATATGATGCCGCTTCTACCCACTTTGTGAAGTAATCTATTGCCACCAAGATGAAACGGTGCCCGTTTGAAGCCTTAGGATTGATCGGCCCGATTACATCTATTCCCCACATAGAGAAGGGCCAAGGGGACACCAAATTGTGCAGTTGGAATGGAGGAGCTTTGATTCGATCTGCATATATCTGGCATTTATGGCATCTCCGGACATACTCCAAGCAATCTGTTTCCATGGTTGACCAGTAGTAACCACTCCGTAAAATCTTGTGTGCCATCATATGACCGTTGGCATGCGTTCCACATATCCCTTCATGTACTTCTGTCATGACAGTTCGGGCTTCACGAGCATCAACACATCTTAAGAGGACCCCATCATGGTTTCTTTTATATAGAACTTCTCCGTCCAGAAAAAAGGCCATGGATAACCTGCGAATAGTCTTCTTGGTCCCTTCATTTGCTCCAGCTGGGTATGCCCTACTCTGCATATACTGTTTGATGTCATGATACCAAGGTTTACCATCGGCTCTTCCTCCACATGGGCACAATATGCCGGTTCACGCTGGACCTTCACTTGGATAGGCTGGACGGTGGTACAAATGTCCAGCTTAGTCATAGCAGCTAACGTGGTTAAAGCATCTGCGAATTGATTCTTGTCTCGAGTTAAATGCGAAAGGGTAATATCATCAAATTTCGCAATCAACTGAGTCAAGTACTTCTGATATGGGACCAACTTGGAATCTTTGGTTTGCCATTCGCCATTGACTTGATAAATAATTAGAGCCGCATCCCCAAAGACCTTCAATTGTTTTATTCCAAGCTCAATTGCTACTTGTAACCCACTCGCACATGCTTCGTATTCTGCAATGTTGTTGGTGCATTCAAATTCAAGCTTAATGGCCACTGGGTACTACTTGCCATTCGGCGAAACCACTACTGCTCCTATACCTCTTCCGTGCATATTAACTGCTCCATCGAAATACATCTTCCACACGTTCTCATTTTCGGCTTCATATTCCTCTAATGACAATATCTCTCCATCTGGGAACTCGTACGTAACTGGTTGTCCACCCTCGAGAGGGTTTTCAGCTAAATGGTCAGCAATCGCACTACCCTTGATGGACTTTCGAGTCATGTATTTAATATCAAACTCTGATAATATCACTTGCCACTTTGAAACCCTTAAGGAGATGTGAGGACTTTCAAAGATATACTTCAAAGGGTCCATTCGAGAGATTAACCAGGTCGTGTGATACAACATGTACTGCCTGAGCCTCTTGGACGTCCATACCAATGCACAACAAGTCTTCTCAATTGCCATATATCGGACTTCGCAGTCATTAAACTTTTTGCTCAGATAATAAATCGCCTGTTCTTTCTTGCCAGATTCATCATATTGCCCTAGCATTGCCCCCATTGAGGTCGGTAATATAGTGAGATACAATATCAGTGGACGTCCTCGAATCGGTGGCAACAACACCGGAGGACTAAGCAGATATGCTTTTATCTTGTCGAAGGCTTCTTGGCACTCCTCATTCCAACTTCCAGGATTATTCTTCTTCAGGAGCTTGAAGATCAGCTCACACGTGCTAGTCAGGTTAGCAATAAACCGTGCAATGTAATTCAACCTTCCCAAAAAACCTCTTACCTCCTTCTCATTCTTGGGAGCGGGCATGTCCCTTATTGCCTGTACCTTGTCCGGGTCCACTTTTATTCCTTCTCTGCTAACAATAAAACCAAGCAACTTCCCAGTTGATGCCCAAAACACACACTTTGTAGGGTTGAGTCTCAACTTATACTTCCTCAGTCTCTCGAATAGCCTCCGCAAAACTGCTACATGACTTTCTCCTTCCTTGGATTTGGCCACTATGTCATCCACGTACACCTCTATTTCTTTATGCATCATATCGTGGAACAATGCTACCATAGCACGTTGGTAGGTGGCCCCGGCATTCTTCAAACCAAAAGGCATTACTTTGTAACAAAAAGTTCCCCAAGGAGTGGTAAAAGTTGTCTTCTCCTTGTCATCGACGTCCATGAGGATCTGATTGTATCCAGAATACCCATCCATGAAAGAGAACCTGTGATTCCTTGCTGTACTGTCTACGAGGATATCGATATGAGGGAGCGGGAAATCATCTTTTGGACTGGCTTTATTCAGATCTCTGTAATCCACACACATCCTGACCTTCCCATCCTTCTTTGGTACCGGCACAATATTAGCTACCCACTCCGGGTGTCTTGACACTTCCAGAAAACCAGCTTCCAGTTGTTTAGTTACCTCTTCTTTGATCTTAAGCGACATTTCTGGATGCATCCTCCTCAATTTTTGTTTCTTGGCCACCATATCTGGGTACAATGGGATTTTATGTGATGCTATCTCTGGATCTAAACCTGGCATATCTCTGTAGGACCATGCAAACACATCTAAATACTCTTTGAATAGTGCGATCATTTCTGCATGCTCTGGGTTATCCACTACCTTCAACTCCTTCTTGTCTTCCTCTGTCCCCATATTAACCACTTCTATGACCTCATCATTCAAACTGAACCCTTTTTCAGAGTGTTCCATCAACTTGGAGAACTCCTCAATTGCTTCTTCTTCATCATCAGACCTGGGATCACCTTCGTTCACAGCCGTAAGGGAATCAATAAATGAGGCTTCAGGGTTCCTTTTATGAAGCAAACTTTCAGTGGGAGAGAGATTCCTGAAAGACAATTTTTGCAATAGGAACAATATAGACAAGAGTTTTATTTGTTGAAGAAGGTGCAAGCAATATAAAGCAATGAATAGTAAAAGAGTGGAACAACGAAAAAAAACATGCTGGAAAATCATGCTAACACATTTTATTCATGTCTCAATTAAAGTAAACACCAGTTCATTTCTTGTACAAAGAGATAATTACTTTATGGAAATAACATCAACAAATGGCTCAGACCGCCAATTGCTAAGAACTTCATTGTCACCAGAGAGATAGATAACATGGTTTCCCTCTTGTTCTTCTTCAAGTGCACTGATGATGAAATGAGGGGAGGTCAACTTTTCTGGCTTGATCACTTCAGCTGGTGTTGGGAAAGTCTCCTTTAGATGGGGAACATACTTGTTTTCTCCCTCTCCTTCTTTTCTCCCTCTGAGAGTCGTGATCTTCATTTTTTCTGCCAGAGAAGGCTCATACCCTAGTCCATACTTTCCCTCTCTGGAAATGGTCTCGATCGGTTGTGGGATCCCTTGAAGCTTAGACCCCAAGCCTCTTCCCTTCTGGTATCCACTCCTCTCCATAATACGAAATACCACTTCATTCACATTCTTTATTGGTGGCTCTTTCCTCTGGATTTCTGACCTCAAAATTTCAAAGTTGTGCAAAGAGTTATCCTCAATTTGCTCTGTATTCTCTATATAAGGTATGGAAACGGGCTTTGTCAGCATGATTTCCTCTTCACCACGAATGGTAATTACCGCCCCATTGTGGATGTACTTCAAGCACTGATGCAATGTTGAGGGAACAACTCCAGCGCTATGAATCCAAGGCCTCCCTAGAAGCATAGTATATGCTGGTTGAATTTCCATGACTTGGAATAGGACAGGGAAACAACTAGGCCCTATTTCAAGTGGCAGAGTTATTTCCCCTAAAATCCCTCTTGTTGTTCCATCAAAGGCTCGCACAATCATCTCTTGTGGTGTTAAATCTGTTATACCCATGTTCAGTTGCTCTAGAGTAGACATTGGAATCACATTCAATGCCGAGCCGCCATCTATGAGTACCTTCGCAATCACAAAACCCCTGCACTTCAAAGTAATATGCAGGGCTTTGGGCCCACTACCCTGCCTTGGAACCACCTCATCTTCCGAAAAAGTAATCATGTTGACACGCTTCACCGGATCTACCATGTTTACCACATTTTCGGGAGTGACATCAGGCTTGACATAAGCTTCACCCAACACCCTCAACAAAGCCTTACGATGCAATTCTGATGTTAGAATAAGTGATAAGAGAGAAATCCTGGCTGGAGTCTTCTTCAACTGTTCCACCACATCAAACTCACTCTGCTTCATGATCTTCAGGAACTCTTCTTCCTCTTCCTCCACAGCTTCATTCTTCTTTTTATCCTTGGAACTCTTCTTTATTTCTTCTTCTTCAGGGCCATAACATCGCCCACTCCTCGTAATACCCCCGATCCTTATCACATTGGCAACTTGGGCCTTCGAAGCCTCTCCTGCAGCCGTCAGCTCAACTTTTGTTTCATAGTTCCATGGCACAGCATGAGTGTCGTCATACGCAAAAGGAATTGGCTTTTTTACCCTTAAGATCACTTTTTCTAGTGTCGGGGCCTTATTAAGGGATGGCACTCGGAGTATAACCTTTTCGACTATGTTGATTCCCTCAGACGTATCTCGCCTGGCTTGTATAACTCCCAGGGTTAGTAGTCCCTGAACTCGGACCTTAAAGTCCCAACAGCTCTCGATGTCATGTCCTGCCTGCCCATGGTGATAAACACAATTCAAAATTCCATCATCCTTTTGTTCTTCTTCTTCTATTGGCACCCCCGGCGCGACGATGTCATACCCTGCTTTCTTTAGTCCATCAAACACCTCTTGCATAGGCGTTCGTAAGTGGAGGACCTTCTTGACTTGATACCCTTCTACTTCCAAGCTATTCACCCGGTTTTCTACATTATGGCTTGGGATTGGATTGTTAACAATGCTAGGCCCCGATTCCTCTTCAAACCCCAATCTTCCACAAGCGATTAGTTTCCTCACTGCTGTCTTAAAGGCTTCGCAATCTTCAATGGAGTGTCCTGAGACATCCATGTGATATTTGCAGGTCAAGTTTGGATTGTACCAAGCAGGGAAAGGTGGTTGAAGGGGACGTACAGGGTTCCCAGCAATCAAATGACGGTCGAACAATTGTTGGAATAATTCTGCATTGGAAACGGATAGTCTAGGGAAAGGTGGCAGGTTTGGAGTGGTGGAGTATCCTTGATTCTGGAAATTTGGTCGATTATAGGATGGGCGATATGGTTGGAATGCAGGGGGATAACGTGCGTATGCAGGGCGAGTAGGGTTATATGGCTGAGGTGCGGGGACATTATTTATCTGGTTTTGTGGTTGAGTGGTGTTTGGCAAAGCTTGTTGAGGTGGGTAAAGTGGTGTTTGATGGTATGGGATGTGAAGGTTCGGGTTATATGGTGCTTGGTACGTTGGGTATAAGGGAACATGTCGAGGCCCAACATTCTGTTGGTGTTGTACATAATGCGCCTCAGCTTCCTTCTTCTTTGGTTGGAATCCCTTCTTAGGTGCACTACTTTCTGCATCAACCGGCAGTTTCCCCGCTCTAGCTAAAAATTCAATTCTTTCTCCTGCAGCAATCAAGTCGGAGAAATCCCTATAAGCCGCTCCTGCCATTGCCCCTATAAAAGGGGCCCCGAGAGTTCCCAAAAAGTACGAGCACATTTCTGATAATGTCAACGGGGGCTGAACTTGTGCTGCTAAGCTTCTCCACCTTTGCGCATATACTTTAAAGGGTTCCTCATTTCTTTTCTGCATTGAGGTCAGTTGTTCACGGGTAGGAGCTGCATCCAAATTGAACTTATACTGGTCCATGAACAAGTCAGCCAATTTTGTCCATCGCGAAATCTTAGAGTGGTCTAGCTGAAGGTACCATTCTAACGCAATACCTGTCAAACTCTCATGAAAGAAGCTAATGAGGAACTTGTCTTCCTTTGACCAGATGGCCATTTTGGTGGCATAGCTGATAAGGTGAAACCGAGGATTCCCACTTCCATCATACTTTGAAAAATCAGGGATCTTAAAATCCTTAGGTATCACCACGTCCGAGGCAGGACAAAGTTCTTCTATTTTTAGAAGGCCATAGGTACTTGATCCTTTTATCGCTTTTATCTGTTCTTCCATCTTTTCCATCCACTCATCTTTCACCTTATCCTTCTCTACCTGAGCTCCTATGAACGGTCCAGGGATGGATATATGGGGTTGCTCCCATGTGGGTCCTGCATAGCCAGGAGCTTCATGATAGGCATTCTCAAAAGGGCGGTATCCTTCTCCGATGGGAAGTACTATTGGTGTTGTGTGTTGCTGTTGTTCATGGGCACGCATTCCCTGAGTAAGACCTGTGTTGATGCTTGAGAACATAGGTGCCGATACTGTGGAAAGGGCTGGCTGTACACTCACATAGGGATCATCTTCATTTGCACCTCTATTTGCGCCAAGCCTATTGAGAGATTCTCTCATATCTTGCAATATCGCCTCCAGCCTTGCTTGGGTTTCAGTCATCTCAGCTACTCTTCCCCTTACTTCATCTAACTCTAAGCTCAAATTTCTTCCCACTTCGGCGTTATTATCAGCCATTCTAGTCTGAGATCTGGTGTTGTGAACTCGGGTTTGATTGGTGTCGTCTTTCCTGGGTCGCGCAATGGTTCCTGAATTTTCTAGTTTTAACCTATATGAATACATTAAGAAATTTAATTAGTAAAATCAAAGTTACGCCTATCTCATTCATTCTTTTTGATTCTTTTTGTCAAGGAAAGACCGTCTCTGTAGCAAGAAATTTCCATCCCATGCGCAACTCTAGGGGTACGTCCCCCTTAGATTGTGCATGGTTGATGACATATCCATGAGGGCGTGCATCCCTCAATGGATCGCATCACTCACTAGCAATGCAACCATGCAGGCAAACTTATAACACAAAGAGGAAAGTAAAGGAGAATTCATCGATGGACATAAGATAACTTTTATTTGATTGAAGAGCAGTACAACGTCCGACATTTAACAAAAATTACATCAGAAGTTTCGAGGTTCTCTTTTTGAAACCACTAGCAAGACTTCTACAATACTTTATGAAGCTGGCTACTTTTGGAGGTATTAGAGATTCAACGCTCATGTGAACCTGAATGGACGCCTCCTCGAGGCGATCCATGAACCGAGAAGCATGGTATTGCAAGCTTCCCGACAAGTATTCATATCTTCTCTTCCAAGCATTTCTATCAGTCTTCAGTTTCTCTGCCACTACATGCCAGTCTTCTAACCATTCTTCTTGCTGATGGATCTCATCCTCATATTGCTTTTTCTCTCTTTCAAGCTTTCGTATCTTCATCCACAGTTGGTCTTCCTTCTCTTGTGCCTTTGCCAATGATTCGCAATACGTTGCAGCTGCATTCCAACCTTGATCAGAGTAGCGCTCAGTATGGGCAAATGCCTCTTGCAAGGATCCTATTCTTTCCTCCAATATCTTTATCGTTTGGACATGTACCCCGACGCTTGCCTCCAACTTTTCTTTTTCTTTGAGAGTTTTTGTCAGTACTCTTTCTTGATCTTCTACCCTTGCTCGCAACCCTCGGACTTCTGACCCTTTCACATTCTCTTTCCTCGCCCTCTTTGCTGGACAGGCGGCTTCATATGCATCCGCACATTCATCTTTCAACCGTTCTACCTTCATGTTTAACTTATGGACTTCATGCTGAAGTGTGGCAATGGTGATTCGAGCCGTTTGATTCACCTCCTCTAGCACCCCCATCTGAGCCATCAAAATCTCAGTCTTCTCTAGCAACTGTGCTTCAGTCTGAGGCATCTCATCATGGTGTGGGATCGGCTCAGGATCGATAATGTTCTCTCTCCTTGCTTTCCTCCAAGCGAGGTAGTTTCTAGTGTAAGCAATGACTTGCTTCCCCAACTCATTTGATCCCACTATACGGATATTACTCCAAGCCAATCTAATCGCTATTGATGTATTCTTGACAACTTCGCAATCTTGGAATAAGAAAGAGATCCCACCCATCACTTCTTCAGGAGGTTCACGTTGAGTCCACTTCAGTTGTCGAATCACAAGTGCTGGAGAATATGAAACACAACCTCTTGGCCCCATCAAGGGGACATTCGAGAAATTCCCACAGCTAAAAATAACAGTATCTCCTTTATACCATGGACACATCCAATTAAAGGATTCCGAATCAATCTCATCAAACTCTCGCTTCCATTCATAGGATTTATTTGGCTTTACTGGTATGCGGTGGAATCTCTTCAAAGGGTCATCCGTCTCGCTAATGTGCTTGCGAGCATACATATGAGTCACGATCCAAACATACATCAATTGTGTGCAACACCGCAATTTACCTTGCTGACTTTCGTGGCAAACTTGCAGTGAGAGGAACGTTTTTGCCAAAATAGCAGGGACAAGATTCACAGCATACTCTTCAACTTTGTAGAAGACATCCATGGCTGCATAATCCACCATGTCCGGTATAAAAGGAAACAACACCAATCCATAAACGGTCAAAGCTAACACTCGATTGAAAACAACCCAATTTTGTTGTTGAGCCAATTCCCTGAGATAAACCTCGAGGAATCTCCTCTTCAAGCCTTTGACTACTCCTTTTTCCATTTTGTCTGATGGCTTCGGTTGAACTCCTAATAATTCTGCCACTTTCCCATCACTGACATGTTGGCCATAGTAGAGGTAAACACGAAGCTCCTTCGGAAGGGGTATCCTTATCATGTAAGCATATTCTTCTATAGTTGGTGTCGTATCCAAATTTGGCAACTCAAAACATCTTAGGGTAGGATTCCAATACTGGGCCAAAGCGCTCAAGCCCGCAACATCTATAGGAATATACAACAAGTCCAAAATTCTCCCATATTTGCTTGCAAACGCTGAATGTGTCTCTCTTGGCATCAACTGACTGATTTCTATTAAGGTCTTCACATCATTTACCTTTACATCAATCCTAATGTTCCTCCTTGAGCTGATTGCATTGCTAGAGTGAGATCTTTCCATTACTTGCTACGTGGATTGTAACGGGATCTTTCCTTCACAAAAGAACTCACCTGTTAAAAAAAAATAAATAAAAAAATAGAAAAATGAGAAACTAAGCACAAAAATGTGATGCAAAAAGGAGTCCTTATAGGGTTGTAAACCCAAAGGACATGGGACATCTAATGCATTGTCCCTCTTGTGACCCATTTCAATGGATCATTTGGGCCCAAGGCGATGGGAACCCATTTACCTTTTTATCTTCTATTCTTTTTTTCATTTTTTTTTTAGAAGAACGAAATAAAACACATAATCACGAATGAGAAAGAAGAGAGAAGATGCACGCCTCCAATTGTCCTAAGAGGGAGGTCCTATAGTCAAGGGTACCTATGACGACTCTTAAATTAGGCAGCCACTAGGTTAATCTATGAGTGCAATGGTGGTTCTAGACTTCTAAAGGTCATGGCTCCCAGATTGTCCCAATCACGAAAGACCGGGACCCAGCTCATGATCCTAGCCACAAGTAGGGATAAACCCTCCAGGATGACTAATCCATGATACTAGTAACAATCTGAGTGGTGAATCAACAAATATCAGAGGGGCACTAGGCCTTCCAATGACAGTGTTGAGGCACCGCCTACTCCTAAGGCTTCCACAAGCTCGGGTATAGAGCTGAAAATGTGTGACACGAGTGATTGTGATGTGTGTGCTGGAGGCATACGAACCTGTAAAATCCTAAAACTAAAAAAACCTGCAAAACAAAGTCACATATATACAAAAAATCAAATGTCATCTACCCTAGAGTTCAAATAATATATTCCAAGAAAAAACAAAATCATCTACCCTAAGGTTGAAAAAACAACCAACAAGAATCATCAACAAAACACACAAAGAGAGAAATAAAGCAAATCAAAACAAAGTATATTCTCACAAAACAAATCAAAGCAGAGTATATTTACACAAGTCATGCTATTTTTCATCTTTTCCAATTTTGTTTTATATATATATTTTTTATTTTAAGAGAGGGAAAAAAAACACACAACGAACAAAAAAAAGCAAAACATATATCAAAAACACAAAAGACTTTTTTTTTTTCATTTTTTTTCTTTTTTTTTTCAAATTTTTTTTTTTTAATTTTCATAAAGGATAGAGAAACAAAACATAACAAAAAAACAAAAAAGAAGAAAGAAAAAAGAAAGGGTAAAACAAATAAGTTAAAATTTATTAAAGATTTGCACAATTAATTTTAATGGGCTTGACTCTCTAAAGTCCCCAGTGGAGTCGCCATCTGTCGCGACCGAAATCGCGAAGGAGGACGACGGAAAAAAAAAGATTTGATTAAAAACGTGTAGAGTCGCCACCAATTTTATTTAAACATGGGAAAAATTGGAAAACCCTTTTTAAAGATTGGTCTTTGGAACCAGATTAAGTTCGGGAGTCAATTATGCACAAAGAAGGATGGAGAATTAACTCCATAGCACCTTGATGCATCCGTTAAAAAAACGGTTACCCAATTAATTGTGCAAATAATGAATAAATTTCAGACAATCTATTTTACCCTTTTTATTTTGTTAAAGCAAGTATACAAGAGAACCATCATTCATTATTTATCTATTCATTTATTTTTATTATTTTTCGAAAAGAAAGAAAGAAAAAGAGCTTACCTGAGCATGTTGGTGTATCGCAATGAGACTAAGTTGTGAGCAGGTGATTTTTCATTCAATATAATCAAATTGCTTTGCTCACAAATGGATATAGACTTTCTCTTAGACAAACATGGGCATGTCTAGATTAAAAACCAATATATATACAATAACCCACATATGTTTTCAAGTTACTTACAGATAACTCCCCAAAAGAAAACCACCGTTGACAATCAAGATTTGGCAACAAACTTAGAAAGTACTCACATACAAATATTAACCTTTTCTTATGCCGTTAAATTCATGCCAAGATAAATGATGGAAGAACATATCAACAAATTAGCACAAACTAATCAATGGGAATAGATTTTAATACTTTCAAAGCACAAATGATTTCCAATATATCAAACCAAGGTTTTAGTAAACGTGAGCTGGAGTCATGGTTTATCATCGTTTTTTTTTATCAAACACATGGTATGCAGGTGAGCAAAATACATGAACCCATGGATTATATGCACTAACGAACGATACTGTTGGGCATTAAACTTTAACCTCCATTCATGCTCATAGAGTAATAAGAAGGAAGAAAGAAAGAAAAAAAAACAGAGCAATACCCGATAGTTATGCTCTAACAGGAAGAGAAAAGAAAATCTATGGTCAATATCCCTATTTCAACCCAAAAGAAATCTGCACTTCCTCCCTGTATACGTGACCTTCCCAGTGGTACTCCTTTGAACTCTCACTCTCCCTCCTCTTCGTGCTTGTGTGGGTGTTGCTGCCCTTAATTTTCGAACCTTCCCTTTGTATGTGAGTGTGTTCCTTTTTTCTACGCTGATGCCTTCTCCTCTATCTCACACACAGGTGTATTCATTCTGAAACTCTGGAAGTATCACACTCTTAGTGTATTTTTCTTTCTATCCGTTGGTCTCCGAGTCCGAGAGTCTGCCCCCTTTTCTGGTTGCCTCCCTTGTTCTTTATAGAGTGACTCCTTCTACATCTCTCTGATTTCTCTTTCCTGTCAATCAATGAAAAACAACAATCAAATATCTTGATTTGAATCAACCATAAAGAGTAACGATATTACCTTGATTATGGAAAATGGATGAGAATCACATCCCTGTAATCTCGCACCCTCCGCTTGCGTGAAACGTGATCTACGGGATAGAGGTGATATGGTGCACACTCTTGATCTTTGAGTATGATTCGGTCCAAAAATTGAATGAGGGAGAGAGTGTTTCTGATGTGGATCCGGGTTAGGCTGCTGGATTTCCAAATTGGGAGAAGATTGATTGCGCAATTTCTGGAGCTGGAAGAGTTTAGTATGCGGCTGTGTTTTTGGGGAAGGGGAAGAGCGAAAATGAGGTGGAGGCTAGGGTTTCTGATGGGTGAGGGAGGAGATAGACGGGTTATGGAGGAGATAGACGGGTTATGGAGATAGACGGGTTATGGAGGAGATAGACGGGTTATGGAGATAGACAGGTTATGGAGGAGATAGACGGGTTATGGAGATAGACGGGTTATGGGAGGAGATAGACGGGTTATGGAGGAGATAGACGGGTTATGGAGATAGACAGGTTATGGAGGAGATAAACGGGTTATGGAGTAGATAGACGGGTTATGGAGATAGACGGGTTATGGGCTGAAACTTGGTTTATTGGCTCAAAGACATTTTTTCTTCTTATTTTTTTATTTTTTTATTTTTATTTTTATTTTTATTTTTATTTTTATTTTTATTTTTATTATTATTATTATTATTTTTTTTGGATTTCTATAAAAAAAGACTTTTTTATGATTATCCGGTCAAAATGAGGTGTTCACAAGAACTTGATATGGTTATGGTACAACATAGAAATTTAGTCAATGTAAACTTAATAAAACACTATCATTTATCTTTTTTTGTGTGTTCTAATTGCTTTGTCGTTGTCGGTTTTAAGTGGATAAATGACAAGTGTATGTAAAGGCATATCCTTTGTAAAAACAATACTATTAGTGTTCCTGAATATTTGGAACAAATGTGATTAGGTCGAGTTTTCTGCCCTGTTATTGTTAAAGTTTTAAAATAAAATCACTGCCTGCAGTATTTGTTTATTGAATGCGTTGCATTGAAATGGTGGATTTCCTAAGCTATATTCTCATGACTGAACTGCATATGTATTTATCTAAGTGTGCTTGTGAGTATTGTGTGATTATATATTTTATTATTTTTAATATTTAAAAATGCTAATATGATTTATTATGCAGGAAAAGTTTCATGAGACGGGGTGAGGCCACCAGTCAGGGGCAGGAGCACTCTGCTGCATCTGACAACGCCATTTTCTTGGAGGTGGTGGGTGGTAAAAACAAGAAGGGTGTTGTGTATGGGTTGAGTCGGATGAGGGATGAGTACGTGACCTCATCGACGTCACATACTCAATCCGATCCTGGCCCTACCCCCGATGTACGAGAGGTTATCGCCAATCTCAATGCTGAGCTGGCAGCAAAGGACAACAGGATAAACCACTTGGAGAGGACGATGGATCAGACACAGAGAGAGATCTACGCGTTGTTCCAACACTTGGGATATAGGCTCGACTCCTCTAGTGCCGTTCCACAAGATGATTCGCATGCTGATCCAGGTGCCGATGATGAGGACGATGGCGAGGACGATGATGGTTGGATTCCCCCCAGAACATTGATTTTATATATGTTACATTTTGTTACTACCACCATTGTACTAATGTGTTGTTTCTATTTGGATATTGTATTAGATGTTTATATATGTGGTGGATTTATATTGTTGTTTGAGTTGAGTATAATTTTATGCAATTTATCTCTGTTTTGTATGATTAAGCAGAGTGATAATTTTGGTATTTTTGCAAAAATAAAATAAAATATTTAGCTACCGAACTAAATAAAATCTACAAGTAGCTACCGAATAGGATTCGGTAGCGAAACATAATTTAAAATTTAGCTACCGAATAGGATTCGGTAGCTAAATCAAAATATATATTTAGCTACCGAATATTGTCGTCGCCAATTCGGTCGCTAAAATGGTAACAGAGAGTGTTTAGGGACCATTTCAGCGACCATAATATTTACATTTAGCTACCAAAATTTTCCTAGCTATTGGCGACCGTAGTGAAATTCGGTAGCTAAAACGATTAGCTACCAGCACTTTAGTTACCAACTTCATTCGCTAGCTAATTCGGTAGCTAAACAATTTAGCTACCGAATTTTAGATATTAGCTACCGAAAAATTCGGTAGCTAAACAACATTTTTCTTATAGTGACAGGCACAAATGCAATGTTCATAACAATTTAGGATTGAACTCAGATTGTTTTGGTTTTAGATTATTCAACATATCCTTACTCTTTTGATATTTTCTCCACCACTTTCCTTTTACTTTTCTTAGATTTTGATATTTTGATATCTTGATATCTTCAGAGCAGCAGGGGTTGTGATCAGAGAGAAAAAAGAGAGAGACTCTAATGACAATTTTTTTGCTGCTGCAAATTGGGCCACTGCAGACCACATCGGCCCAACTCATTTTGTTCTGAATATGGAGGAATGCCACAACTTCTTAAAAGTTAAAACTGTTAGATTATATTAGCTTTATTTCCTTAAAGGTAGTTTAGTCTTTTGGCGATTATGCATATATATTTGTATTTTGTGTGTTGTACTCTTAAGAGACTTATATTGCATTTCAATGAAACCCTAATTAACAGCCACTTCTTCTCCTCTACTCTTCTTCTTCTTCTCTATGATTATGCATGTTGTTAACTAAAACAACTCATGTACTTTTCTGTGGGTCATGTGAATAGGGATGGAAATCTGGTTGTTCGTGGTCTAGTCCATTTGCATTATATAAGTAATGAAATGAAAAAGCCTCATAACCATATATAGTCTAGCTCAAATAAATTTTTGGCTAAATTACTCTTTTGGTTTTTTATTAGTTTTAATTTATTCAACTTGATGCCTCTATTTTATAAATATTCAAGTTGGTCTCTTACTTGCTTACCGCTAAGTAATTTGGTCATTTCAGTTAAGTTTCACCGTCAAATTTTGACTAAATTACTTTTTTTGTCTCACATTTGTTAATTTATTCAACTTGTCCCTCTTTTACTTAATTTATTATTGCTTCAACTTGAACATTTTTAAAATACAGGGACGAAAGTATATTTGACCCAGTTAGATACATTTGCCTCACTTACTACACTGTTGACCCTTCTTTGTTTTCTTATCAGTTAAGTTATCACCACGTTATGAACAAAAGAAAAATATAATGAGTTTTATTTTTATTTTTTTTTGGGTACATAATGAACTTATGCTAAAAATATTGATAACCAAAGCAATCAAGATAAGCCGTCAGACAATCCTTGTCAATGCAAGTCTTCAAGCCTTCACCACATCACCTTACTTTCATCGTCCTTGGGATCAAGAAGAGTCCCAAACATCCAATCCATCCATATGGTGTAATGGCCGTAGTTATGGCGATATGTCGTGTGATGAATAGTGTGGTAACCAGCACCCATAATAGGCCACAAGTTGGCATGAATGCAATCATGAATATTTGCAGTCCAAAAGGCCTCAATGAATATGAGCACTAAATGTGAAGTAAAATGGATTGGGACAATAAATAGAACAAGGCTATGGGGTAATGCCTGTAGTATCCCATCCAAAGGGTGAAATGCCAAACCTGAGATACATTGGAAAAAGAAAATCTGGTGAGAAGTATACACTTTAAGAGGGAACTATTAGCGTCTGAGATCAAAGTAAGTATAAAAATAGCAAAAGAAAAAAAAAATTCATGATAGACAGAATGGTATAGCTAGAATACACAATTGATTCAAATAAAATAATAGCCGTTTGTTTAGGTTTTTTTTTAAAAATAAACGATGGTTTTTCAAAAAACTATTTCTCACATTTACATTCTTGTTTAGTTGGACTTTTACTAAAAAACAGAAACCGGCGAAATTTGAAATTCAGTATTTATACAAAGTTATACCTTTCAACCTCTAAAAATTAACTTTTTTATATCTTAGAACCACTTTTTTTTTAAAGCTTAATTAAACGACCTAAAAGAATAATATCCTAATGCGAAAATGAGAAAAATAAAAAATTGCTTCTAACAAGCAAAATGTGATTTATTCATCCTATCCTAGCATAAATATGTACTCACCGGCAAATGGGGAGAGAGTGTTCTGTTTGTTGTAGATGTGATGAGTAGCATGAAGATGTTTGTAAAGTGGTTTTATGTCATGCAACCCTTTGTGCATCCAATAAATACCAAACTCTACAATAATCAAATAAGCTGCAACATACACAAAATAATCAAGCCAACCAACATGATATAATCTAGGAAAACACTTTGTCCAGCCAATTTCTGCCAGGTATTCTGAAATAGTTGGAAGCAAAGTGTACCAAGGCAACGCTTTCATTGAAACATATATTTGCAAGAGCATGGCTTTAGAAGAAGGAATCGCATCTGCAACATAAGATTTCAAATATGTTAACAACATAATGTTAGGAAAGTTCTTATACATTCCGCAGACATAGAAATAAAGAATTACACAGACAACACCATGCAAAAATAAGACAAGGATAAAATCCATTGGTTTTGTGGATGAAAACTCGTACAAGATCATGCTATTCGCTAACATATATATAAAGCAATAAGTATAGCTATATCGGTTAAAATCCTACTGAAGAATATCTACTTATCTCTCGGTACTGAGTATTCAAGTTATAGCTAGTGACTGTAATCCACTAGAAAAACATACTTGCACAAACCATTTATGTGCAATAGCTGAATTAATAGTCCTTCATGGGCGGATTGATTAGGTTCCTCTAAAGTGAGCTTAAGTGTAAAATAAAAAAGTAACGTTTACTTTTTAGAGGAGTTTTATCCTTCATGGCCAACTAACAATTACTAAAATGAATAATGAAAAGTGTCTAAGTGAAACTTGGGCAGACAGTACCCAACACCTCATTATTGGACACAACCAAAGATAAGGTGATAACACATCAAAATTTAACACTTTTTTTTAAAAAAAAAAAAAAAAAAAAGACAACCCATTTCTCCTCTCTAACCCATTTATCCCATTTCTACTCCTTCAAACTCTAGCTCGTCCACCCCACAAAATCCATTTCTGTTTCTTCGAGAACCCGGATGGTGGTATGGGGAGGTCATGACAAAGGGACAAAACTGCCATTAACGGGGTTTCGAGATTCGACAACCGGGATTCGAGATTGAAGGGTTTGAAAGCGACGAAGCTACTATTGACAAGGAATTTCGAGATAGAGACAAATAAGGTGTAGCTGTTGTTGTTGTCATTGGAGAATAAGTAATCATCTAGGTTTTCGACAACGGAGGTGAGGTGGAGGAAAGGGCGAAGACATCGATGGTAAGGAGAGAGGTCACGACGATGTAGGTGGTGTTAAAAAAACAACCCAATAGTTACATAGATGGAGCTCTATTCATGGTTGTTTATATGTTCATGATTTGAGAGGAAGATGGCCAGGTGGTGAGCTGGTGACCGACGAATGACGATAACAGGTGGTGGTCAGCTAATGGTGGTTGCAAAGGTCTGGTGGCTGTGGGCCACAATTTAAAGGAAAGAAAATATATGATTTTGATATTTTTTTTTAAATTTTATTTTTTAGTGACAGATTTTTAATGTGTTGTCCACCCTTCATTGGTTGTGTCCAATGATAAAGTGTTGGGTATGTGTCTACCAGGGACGGACCTATGGCAAGCATTATGGGGGCACCTGCCCCATGAAGAATTTTTTCTTTTATTAAAGTGTTAAATAATTTTTTTGCCCCATTAAAAAGTACATGTTGCCCCATTAAAAAATAAATGTTATCTCATTGTTCTACAAAACCTACTCTACATAACATTTTAATGAATTGTTGAATGATTGTTTGGTCACAAATATGGATAGAGATGATTGTTTGGTCACATACATGGAGGGAGATATATTTTTTATAGTATTGAAAATAAATAAAAAATCATCTGACAATGTTAAAATATGAAAATATGTAGAGACAATTTATAATTTGTAGTCTTAAATTTTTGGCAGTACAATGATAAAGTTTGTGTGAGAGATATTGTCACTTGGGTGTGATTGGCCATTTACTAACATCCAGGATTGCTTTTGTAATCTCCAATTTTTGACTTAATGATAATGACATCATTATTTTATTGCTTATTTATTTATATATTTTTTTATAAAAATATTTATAGTATATGATTTTGCCCCTAAGGGTCAAAATTTCTGGATCCGTCCCTGTATCTACCTAAGACCTTCTCCAAATGTCTATCCAACTACAACTTTATAGTTAATAAATGTCTAGGTATATAATGATGAGGAATAAATTTTGATATCCCAAAAAATGGTGTTTCGTTGTCCCCTACCGATCAAAGGCTGATGATGTGTATAGGTGTTAATGTTTATAATTTTTTTTATTAAGTGACAAATTGTCATTGGTGGGGAACAAAGAATGAGACAGAAAAATGGGACAGAAGATTTTCATCCAATCCAATGATGAGAATCAATATTATGATTCTAAACGTAATATTAATTAGCAATTAAAAAATCCTTCAAAAAAAAAATAGCAATTAAAAAACTAAAGTTAACCCAGCTTATGTTATGATATATTCACAAAACTAAACAAGTTAGCCCACCACCCACAAGAAGAAAAGAATGTTAAACGTGAAGCGATAAATCAGAGTTTAAGTATGATATATATTATAAAATTTTTTTACATTGCCAGCAATCAATTATAAATCCTTTTATGTGTGATTTTTTAAAATAGTTATTATAAGAGTTAAACATTTTTAATAATATAACAATTCATAATTAACAATATATTTATATTGATAATACGTAAAAATTAAGCATGTTAACTATTAAGTTTCACCTTTAGGGACATAACGGTTCTTCTTCCAATAATAAATATAGAAGCACCACAAGCACCCGGACACGAAGTAGAGAAAAAGTCCTCCAATGTAGTTGCGCAGCCATGTGTGGCACAACCGTGGGAGTGGGACCCACAACCACTCCGGCAAGAGTGTCCCAAGCAGAATGCGGTTGTAGAAGTCAGCATCCTCCACGAAGAGTTGCAAGTGGCCATTTGGGTCATCCATGGAAGATTGGAAGTGGCCACAATTCACAAAGCAGCTTAATTAGAAGAGAAAAAGAGATGGAGAAGATGATGAAAGAAAAAAGAAATAGAAGGATCAAATAGCATGATGGTTGTTTTATGGGTTGGTTGTAGACGGAACGAAATGTTAGTAGAAGAGTTGGTGTATACGGCAAGTAATTTAGTAACAAGTATGGTTTAGTGAATGTCTTCAAAGTCACTTGATTTGAATGTCTTCAAGAATTATGCAGTTTATTTCAAGGTAATTTATATATGTTAATTTATGATAATTTAAAATGTTATTTTATGTTTAAATAAGTATCTTATTATTTTATTTTATTTTGTAAATATAGCATATACTTATCATGTTAATCTAGGAAGTAGCCCCAAATGAGATTCCTGGATGATCTCTTAATGTAGCCCAAAGGAAGAGGTGTGGAATAAGAAAAGGGAAATTGGAATGAAAACTACAGATAAGCTACAAAAGTGGGACAATATGTATATTGGTAGATATTTTTCTATTTTAGTTTAGCTTATTGAGATTAAAACTAACATATGATTGATCTAAGTGGTAATGAGCTCGACCCATTAAGTAAGTGATTGGAGATATGATCCTTGATACTTGCTTACGGAAAAAAACTGGTTGGAAGAAGTCAGCAATACCTTGAGGAATTAGTCTTCGTCGTTGCGTGCGAAGAATACCTTGAAAAACAAAACAAAAATAGCTTATTAAGATTAAACTATATGTTTATAGGTTGGGTGTTTAATACTTAATCTCTTTCTCAACTTATTACGTACTGCGAAGAGAAAACTTATTTAATATCATTATCATTGTATACAGTGAATCATTGTTGTTTTTCACCTTGACCACATTTTTTGGTTAAATTACTCTATAAGTTTCTATAAGTTTTGAGAAAAGTTAAATAAGTTTCTAAATTTTAAAAATTTTTAATTAAATTTCTATTATTGTAAAATTTCTATTTGAGTCCCTAATGTTGGAACACTATTATAAGCACCTAAGTACAAACTTTTATATATAGAAACCTGTTTGAGCATTCTTTAAAGAGTATAGGGACATATGAATTAATTTAACATCTTAATTATTGTTTTTAACATATATATCAAAGTAAAATATTATTTGATTAATTTAAAGTAACATTAATTAAAGTTACAAACAATATTATAATCACATGATTACATAACAAAAAAATAGCAATATGACAGGATCCATTTATAAACCTAATACTTTAGTCAATTTTATAGTCGTTTAAATTTGATTTAATAATATTTTATATTTAATTGAATTATATGTATAAGTATATAAGTTTAATTTTAATACATCGTAAAAAAAATTTTCATCTTTACATTATCAATTAATCATAAATCACTTCATATGTGATTTTTAAGATAAGTATTATAAAAATCAAATATTTTTAATAATGTAATAAAGTATGATTAATTATCGATATAAAAAAATTATAGTATGATTGGGTATTCTAATTAAATTCTAGTTATACTGTGTCATGTATTATATTTTTATATAAGTTTTTTTTGACTGAATACATTTTAAATTTTTAACAAAGTCGTATACCTAAGACTATATTTTAAATATATAAGAACCTCTAGGTAAGAGTAACACCTTAAATATCTAGATGGTTGTGAAGTTCGACGGGGGTTCTATTGTTTACGTCGTCAACCCTATGATGAGTATGACTGGTGCACCCTGTCACCATCAGGTGAATCTTGTGGAAAATAGAGGATTTTGATCCTTTAGCTTAGGACGGAAAAGTCACATATTTTTTTAATTTTTAATTTATTTATTTTTTCTTTTATATTGATTTTTCACTTTTAATTATTATTTTTTTTTTTATAAATACAAAATCATGATAACTTTCTTGTCCGAACGTGAGAGAATCTCGATCTGAAATCGGGACGGTGTTGTGACTTGAGAACTAGTCGTATGGGTTAGGATCAGGGTCAACCCTCTCTATCGGGCGAGCTTGTTTGTGGGCATATATGGACCTGCTTTGTTGCAATAAGGGCTTTATTAAGAACATCCCCAATTTATTAAATAGATCCTTAAATAGTGTATTTATTAAAATATTTTTTTTAAATTGGTTCACTCACAAATATGCTATTTTCGAGTGGACAAATTATTTGCTCTCTCGTAAATATCATATTTGTGAGTGTGTTATTTTTTTAATTGCTCACTCGTAAATATGATATTTGCGAGTGAAGCAAGTACTCGTAAATATCATATTTGCGAGTGAACATTTAAAAAAATAACATACTCGTTAAAAATCTTTTGATGCTAATATGTTTCGGACATCTAGAAGAAAAAAAGGGAAAAAGAACAATGAGTTCAAAACATAATAATTTATTAATATGCGGATCCATTTTCTGATAAATGTGTGAATGTTGTTCCATTTTTTACAACTACTCATAGTTTTCTCCCAAATTATACGTGACGCTCGCAAATTAGATATTCGCGAAAGAAGGTATATTTTCGCAAATTAGTTATTTGCGAGTGTAAATTTTTTCACACTCGCAAATATCTAATTTGCGGGTTGTTCTTTTATGTACACTCACAAATAGATAATTTACGAGTGAACAAAAAATTTGTACACTCGCAAATACCTAATTTGCGAGTGTAATGGAAGTTGTTTTTTTTACGTTTTACATATATTAGGTATTTATTTTATTTTATTTGTTTCATTGTAGTGTTATTGGAGATGGAAGACAACAATATGTTTGATTCTAATGAGATTAACCAAACGACAGTGGTGGACTGTACAGGAGCATTCACTACTATGGGGATATTTCCTACACGAGATTATTTATTGTGTGGGACTCGAGAGGTTGGAAAACAAAATGGATTTGTTGTTGTCATTGTGAGGTCAGAGACAGAACAAAAAAATGGACGTACAAAATTAATTCTAGGTTGTGAAAGGAGTGAGAAGTATAAGCCTAAAAAGCATGCATCTTCTAAAGCAACTGGTACTCGAAAGTGTGAATGCATGTTCAGAATTAAAGGAATGCCTTTATCGACGACTGAAGGAAATATTGAAGGATGGATGCTGAAAGTAAGATGTGGATTACACAACCATCGGTTAGCTGAAACATTGGTGGGTCATTCTTATGTTGGTCATTTAAGCGAAAAGAAGAAGAAACTTGTTCATGAAATGATCAAGAACAATGTCAAGAAAAAAAATGTTATGTTGACGGTTAAAGGTCGCGATAAGGAGAACCAATCTACAATTAAACACATTTACAACAAACGTCAAAAGTACCGATCAACTGAGAAAGGCCCTAGAACAGAAATGCAACATTTGCTGAACTTAATACATCGAGATCGATATGTTTCTTGGTATAGAAGACATGATGGTTTGGACGTTGTTAAAGATATATTTTGGGCACATGCAGATTCCATCTATTTGTTGAATACATTTAACATGGTCATCATCCTTGACAATACCTACAAAATCAATAAATAAAGGTTGCCATTACTTGAAATTGTTAGTGTTACTTCAACAGAGCTGACATTTACTGTGGGATTTGCCTATATGGATTCTGAAGGGGCTGAAAACTATGTCTGGGCACTAGAGAAGTTAAGAGAATTGTTCGCGCTAGATGAATCAATTCCCCAAGTTATTGTGACAGATAGAGAGCTTGCTTTGATGAATGCGGTTGCAGTTGTGTTCCCAACAACTCGCAATCTTTTGTGTCAATTTCACATAGGAAAAAATGTATATGCAAAATGCAAAAAATTGGTATCTGATAACAAAAAACTAGAGGTAGTCAAGGAAGCATGGAACAGTGTTGTTTATTCTGCTGACGAGACTGAGTATGGGCAATACCAGATAAGTTTTCATGAAGTATGTGCAAAGTGGCCTATATTAATTGATTATGTGCAAAATACTTGGTTGGATCCACACAAAGACAAATTTGTTGCGACATGGACTAACCAAGTGATGCACTTGGGGAATACAACCACAAACAGGTATGATCAAACTAGTATCAAAATTGTTAATGAATCATGTTATGCTATAGCTGAAGTTGTTTTGAATGTTTGTTGATAGGGTTGAGTCTCAACATTGGAGACTGGAGAATTTGTTGCAAAACAGCAAGGGTGACATGTGTATGTGTTGGGAGACGATGAATAACATGCTTACATTGCAACACAACGAGATAAAGGCATCATTTGAGAGGAGCATAACCGTGATTTAACACTCATACAACATTCGTATGCTTATCCGATTGATTGGATTCATGTCTCGGAGTGCATTGCAACATATTGTTGATGAGTGGAGCAGAGTGATGAATGTAGGTGTTGATAAATCTGCATGTGGTTATACTCTTAGAGCTACACACGGTTTACCCTGTGCTTGTGAGCTGGCTCATTACAGTATGACGGGTACTCCAATTCCGTTGGAGGTAATCCATGTGCACTGGAGAAGATTACATTTTGGCCAACAAGAAGATCAACAACAAACAGATGAAACATTGTCAAAAGAGGAACTTGCGCTTTGGTGGGAGGTATTGATTACTCATTTCCGCACACTTGACATTGTTGGTAAAAGGACATTATATCACAAAGTGCGAGAACTATGTTGTCTTGAAACAACTTCAATGTGCCCACCGCCCGGAATGGTGAAGACTAAGGGGGCACCTAAATCCAGAAAGACCAACACGGATGGATTTGATTGTAAACGTGACCCATCTTATTTTGAGCATGTCGATGCAATATACTCTGCACATGATAATAGTTCTGCGCGTTCCTCGTTGAAATCAACTGCCCAAGCAAAGAGGAGACGTTTGCCTTTCTTGAATCAATTTCTTATGCAGTTTCAGCCATATATTACTGACATAGTTAACGTGGATAGTGATGGAAACTGTGGGTATCGTTGCATTGCAACATTGCTTGGTAGAACTAAGGATAGTTGGCCTTTAATCCGTCAGGAGTTGCATAGTGGCCTTTAATACCTTATTTGCGAGTGCAAAAATAAAATAAAAAATCGCAATTACCTAATTTGCGAGTAAAGAAACTATTTGCGAAAATGCAAATGTTATTTGCGAGATTCCAGATAAAATTTATAACTCTCTGAATTTGGTAATCTGCGAGGATAACAAGGTATAAAAAAATGTATATACTTTTAAAGCTTTTTTTGTTAAGAGTATTTTGGGAATTACACTGTTCACGGGGGTTGTAACACCCCGATTTTTCATGCTTTCTAAGGACGATAAACTCAATTAATGAGTTTATATTTTTATCTGTGTTTTAGAAAATGATTTTGGGAAAACTAAGATCATAGTCTTGTTTCATAAAATCATAGGAGCCTTCGGTTAAGTTTTGGGCCGAAAACTCAAACGAAAACCGATCTACGTTTTTCAGATGATAGTATTTTCTACTATCACGACCTAATCTGGACTAACGAACGAAACCATTAGTCTTAGAATATATTCCTCTATCTTTTTCCTAAAATGTGTCCTGACGTCCAAAATATAAATAATATTTTATATTCGGGCCGATAATCGATCGAGGAGACGATTCGAGCTGTCTTAGGGTTTTTCGAGACCCACGATCAGATGTTTTTCATACCAAAATTGTATCAAGTTATTTGAGAAATTCATACGAGTGTCGGGACGATTCCAAATATCGGGATGTGAATTGACCAAATTGCCCTTGGTTAATTTTATTACCAATTTACCTTTCCTATTATTAAACTAATAAACTCACAAATATCTAATAATCCCACCCTTATCTCTTCTCATTTTCGGTGGTCTCTCTCTCCTCAACTCACTTCATCTTCTTCTTTTCTCTTCCTTTCTCTTCTTTTTCTTTTCTTCTCAAAATCTCCATTTTTGGAGGTGGAAAGCTTGAGTTTTTGTGGAGCAATCTTCACCAAACTTGGAGTGGATCATCATAGGAGGTAGTAGTTCAACTCTATCTCTCTCAATCTCTCCTTTCTCTCCTTATATTTTCATGATCAAGGATGTTAGGGTTTTGTCCCTAAAATCTTTGAAAATCCATGAAAAATTGTAGGAAAATCGTATCTGTACCAAACCAGTTTCTATGGCCTAGGTTCATGACATACTTGTATGATCCAAGAGCTTAGAGCCAAGAAATCCCTCTAGCTATGTTTTCTAGATAGGGGCCGAAAGCCCCCTATGGGTGTAGGGTAGGGTTTTGGTTGGTTTTTGATGATCTGATCTGATATCTAGGGCTGTCACACTTAGTTAGGGTGTTATCAAGAAAATGAGAAATTTTGGAGCTCCCTAGCTATTTTTAGCGTAGTAGAGCCGAACCCTAGGGGTGGTGCATTAGGAGAAATCTTCGTTTTGTAAGTTAATGCCGATATGTTTTACGTGTATGTAGTGATCGGCAGCGTGTTGGGACGAGAAACAAGTTGATCGGGTGTTCCGAGTTGAACTGGAAGCTACAAGAGGTAAGGGGATAAACCTGAGGAATTCCATTTCCGACGGCTATGTGCTGCATCGGTGTTTGTACTGTATTTGTATTGTATTTAAATAGTTATATCATGATGTTAGTTAATTTCTTGATTGACTGTTGTTGATTGGAATATGCATTGATGTGCTGATGTATTGATGTAACTGTTGATATAGTTGAATGCATGTTATACTTGCTGAATGGTTATATGGATGTAATGTGTGCCCTGCTGTGGGATTTAGGCATTAGAGGACCTAATTTTGATTAGGATCCGACATCGTGTAACTTAAAAGCTTTAAAAGTCTGAAATGTGTTTTGATAAGAAAAAGTGAAGTTTAAAAGCGAATAGGGCATTAGAAACCTTCAATATGTCTTAATTTGATAAGAAAATCTTTTTGAGTAATGTGGTTTCCGAAGTCATACTGAGTTTATTCAAGAAAAATGAGTTTGTGCAAGTTTTGTTTTAAGTTCGTATTTTACCGAAAAACAACGAAAGAAAAAGAAATGGTCTCTGGACCAAGTTTTGTTTTATGGAAAACCGATCCCGATGACTTTGTGTAAGTATCGGAGATTTTGGGTTTTTGGTTTTCGAGTTTTCAAGGAAAGTGGTTTTAAAGCTTAAAGGTTAGAAACTAGAAACCGAGACGTCGGGGTTCTAGGGTTCTGTAGAACACGTGGATCAAGGATCCGTGTTAGTTATGGTCCTGTCGGCTTAGGGACAATCTTTGTGGTCCTGTAAGCTTGAGGATGTTTTTATGATCTTGAATCCAACGTCCTTGACTGGTGCATCGGTTAGGGGTGTTGGGATTTAAGTTGTTTTTGGGCTAAGTGTCCTGTTTTGAGAAAATATGTTTTGAGGCTTAAAGAGTCTAAGACATTATGGTGGTTGTTAGCGTTGATGCTACAACGAGGAAATATTGATGCGACAAAGATCCATTATCGGAAACTAGATAGGTTTCTCATGCATTAAATGCGGGGCAGACGTGCCGTGATACGGGGGACCTTGATAAACAGGGAGAACCTGAGATGACTTGTTTGTCATAACATTGTGCCTTGATGGACAATGGTGTCATACGTGTTCTGGGAACGTATTGTGCCTTGAGTTGGACAATGCAGTATGACCGTTTTCTTGTGGAGTACTTCTGATTGCGCCCCCATGTGAGAATCGCGTAGTGTCATGGGATTCAAAGTACTCGTTTTTGGGCCAAATATTGGAGCCTGATCAGCTCATTTCGAATGGTGATGGGATTTCCGGAAATCTAGTAATCTAGTGTGAATATTGAGATATATGGAAGTGCCATGCATACGTTTAGGAGATAACGTTGATTGTGGGGTACGAAACCCTTGTGCATTTACTGCCTTTTGTATTTAATGATATATGCCATGTTATATGATGATTTGGGTCTGTTGTGTGGATTGGGCATATAGTTGTTGTTTATGGATTCATATATTGGTTTCTCACCCTTGCATGTTTTTGGACGGGTTGTCCTTTGGTATATATTGTATCGTGTTTACAGATGGAGCCGGAGCCGGATCACCTAGCGCACTCCGGGATGCGCGTCCTAGCGTTTGATCGAAGGACAGACCCAGCCGCTTGGGTTATCCACCCAGGGGTGGAAAGTGCGGCGTATACTGGACCAGTTTGCACTGTAAGCGGAACGACGGAGACGGGACCGCGGAAGAGTACTCGGACAGTGGAGACCATCCAGGTGCCTCTCCCTCCCATCGGGCTGATGCTGCAGGCCCTTATGGAGCAGGGTGTGATCGAGTCGGTCGCCCCCGCTGCACAGTCCCCGCAGCAACAGCTACCCCAGACGCCTCCCCCGCCTTTTGTTTTGGTAGCGGGCGAGCACGTCGTGGAAGATGTGGAGGAGGAGGAGGAGGAGGAGGAAGACCCTGAGGAGGATCCTCAGGAAGACCCGGAGGATCATTCTTCGGATACTTCCGATCCCCATCCCCATCCACAGGGGAACGGGAATGTAGGTTCCCAGAGTTCTTCCTCTGGTTCCAGCATTGGACTTCCCTCCGGGGGATTGTCCAATGGTTTCCATTAGTCGGACCAGCTTAGGGTGTAGACCCTTTTTTTGAGGCAGTGGTTTTTGGGTAGTCTGTTAACGGCTACTGATGGCCATAGGTTTTAGAGATATGGTTCCAGACTGCCGCTGCCTAGTTTTATAGCTTTCTAGAAAGTTTAGTAATCATTCGTTCTTTTGTAAAGGGGCTTGTTGTCCATTATATATATGTATATATATATATCTTGTTCTAATTATTGTATATGAGTAGTTCTGTTATCCGGAGTGGTGAGTTTATGTATTAATGAGAAAAAAGTTTGGTCACGATTTCCAGAATCTGCTTACACAAAAGATATATTTTCCGAAAGTAAAACCAGCGAAATTTTATTTATCGTTTCATTAAGGGTTTTGAGTTACGAAAGTGGCACTGGGTTTGAGGGTGTCACAGGGGTGCCCTTAATAAATTGGGGGATGCCCTTAGCAATCCCCCAGCAACAATGGGTTAATAAGAATTGGGCTTGGCCCAGCAAATTCCCTATGGTTGGAGAAGGCATTGGCAGCAACATAAATCCACCTTAGTCCTTACTAGGACAATGTTTTATGCTATATTTTAAAAATCAAACCTGAACCTGAGATTAAACTGGTTTATCCTTCAGGTTATGTTTTGATTAGTTCCACTAGTTATACTTGTAGTTAAATTGTGATTAAATCGTGGTTTGAACTAGATAGTATTCAAATCAGAGTCATATCTAATTTGTGGTTAGACAGTTTAACCTGTTACTCCATTCCAAATTTTAAAATAAGTGAAATGCTAGTAATACAATCTTTTTAATATTTTATTCACCACAATTTTATTATTGGATAGAATATATGATCTAGTAGTTCCCACATAAAATTTACTCAATCACATTAAATATACAAATTATAAGTGTTCCCACCAAGATTAGACAAGTCCAATTCCGTGAAGAACATTTAGATCGCAGACCAAATCACCTCTAGGCCCACCATAATCATCATAACTCAATCACATGAAAGGCTCCAAAGGTGGAGACCTTGGACCAAGATCTTATTGGAACTTAACACATCAATAATGCTGAATAATACTAAGAGTCAATTTTATTGATATTAGACATATACCTATTTATACATCTACACTCACACAGCTGTAACTAACTAACTAACTGCTTTTCATAACAACCACAACTAACTAACTAATCTCACCATATTTGAATTATATTTACAACATTGTCCCTTAATTCAAACACTAAGGGAAACCACTCCTAGCTTATCTCTAAGCTTCTCAAATCGTGTTACTTTAAAATTTATTGATCACACTTTTACTATGATTACATTTTCTCTATATCACATTGATTCACATAAACACCTATTTATATTGCTTTACAAATTTAATACCCACATGGATTATTGATCACTTATTAGTTACAACAACTTATCTAACTAACAAACCCTTAACTAATACTAGCTAACACTAATTGAATTACCTAATCTGAATTATACTCCAACACGCCCCCTTAATCAATATTAGCTAAAAACACAATAGCTAGTATATCTCTCAAGAAAACATTTTCCCGGATCCCATATTTTGAAGCATGACACTCCAACCATCATAAAAATACACACATAATCAATCTTGAAATTCTTGAACCAATTCGCACTATCAACCTGAATTTTATCAAACTCAAATCTTGAAATTCTTGAATCACTCCTCCATTTATCTTTGACCACACTACACTGGGTGGTTCCACTCGGCTTTGTAGAAACTTCAGAACTCAACACATTCCTCCTCTTCGGGCACAGTCTCTTCACGTTTCCTTCTTTCACGTTAACTTCTTTCATGTTACCTTCGTCGACCACCATCATCTCAATGTTGTCGCTGCACGCGAGTTCCAACTCGGAGGCGCCACCGCCATTGCGGGCAATTGGGTCAGCGGAGGTTTGTTCTTTATCCAACTCTTGCAAACCCACTTGCTGATCATAAGGCTTCTTTACCTTTTTTACTTTATCAACACCTCCATAGGCTTTGTTCAAGATTTCCCAAGATTCTTTAGCACTCTTAGCCAAAGAAATCAAATCAAAATTCGTCATCTACACATTGATGAAGGATGAAGAGAGCCTCACAATCTCTCTTCTTGGAAGCACTATCTTCTACATCTTGAATTCCTTCTAGCACAATTTCCAGCACATCATGGAAATCGAAGATCGCTCGCATCTTCACAACCCAATGGTTGAAATTCTTGCCATCAAGAACCGGTAAAGAAATTGGAAGATCTCCATCTACAATCGTGGCAACCATTGACCCAACCTCACAAGTCCCTAATCGAATAGCTCTAGATACCAATCTATTGGAACTTAACACATCAATAATGCTGAATAATATTGAGAGTCAATTTTATTGATATCATATATACGCCTATTTATACATCTACATTCACACAGAAGTAACTAACTAACTGCTTTTCAAAACAGCCACAACTAACTAACTAATCTTACTTTATTTGAATTATATTTACAACAGATCTTAGGGTCTGTTTAGTTTGTTTTTAGTTTTCTGTTTCCATTTCTTGTTTTTATAAACAATTACAACATAAATAATTATAAAGTTGTCACATTGTTTTTGTTCTGTTTCTTATTTTCAAAAATTTATACAGGAAACACTGAAAATAATTTTTTGTTTGTTTTCACTGTTTCCTATACAAATCTTTGAAAATAAAAAATATAATAAAAATAATATAACAATTTTATAATTATTTATATTATAATTATATTTAAAATCAGGAAATGAAAATAAAAACTAAAAACAAATCAAAAAGATCCCTAGAAACCCGAGTTGTGAATATCTCGCCGGACGTCTGAGTCAAGAAAGATCCGACCACTCATGCAACTCGAGCCCCTTCACATCACTAACGAGCCATGCGAGGGAAGAACCTTCTAGAATACCTGTATACAATGCAAGAGGGGGCATTGGGCTCCTAATTAAGAGTGACGAGATCACACGGCTGTAAACCACTGTAAGGACAAAGGGCACCGGTTGTAACCAACTCACACATTTCACGTCCCGTAAAAAATATCTTTGGTTAATTTTTTTTATTTTTTTAAAACTTTATACATTTTTAAAACATAATTCCTAAAAGTATTATACATTTTCAAAAAAGAATAATTTAATAATTATAATTTATTTTTTATATAAATCAAGATAATTAAATTAATATAATTAATTTTTTTATTCATATATATAAATCGGAAGAGAATATTTAATATACTTTACATAGGATATTTTGTAACCTACTCTAAGTTGTATGCATTTCATTTGCTCGGAACAATAAGAGACATATAATTGTGACATAGATGTGAGAGCAAGTGATGAGAAAGAAACTTTATCCAACCGCCTATTATTATCATTTTCTGCTAAAAACAACCCAAACAATTTTGAACACCTTAAGGCTGCAGCCAATCCATTCACGAAAATATTAAGTGGCGACGCGTGTTACTTTTTCTTTTGATCATTGATATGTGTGCCTCTTGGCGTGTGAATTCTGACCATTTGTAACTAGGTGAATGGACGCTCTCTATGTTACGGAAGTGGTGGTGCTGATGAGATGCTTGGTAGCACGACGTGTCATATCCATCAGCATGGTTTGTCTCCTCAAGTTTCATCCTATGGTGGATGCTCTATGCTTTTGATCTTAGATTGATGATCATCATCCTCCAGTGTCCTTCCACGTTCACCACAACAAAGGTGGAAGAATGGCCAAAAGCAAATAAAGAAAGCAGGAAGAAATGTGTAATTGGATGAAAAATTGACATTGCTTTTGGATTTATGTAAGCCTTTTATTTTTCTTGAAAAATGTTAGATATTTTTTCTTACAACTTCCTCATATGAATCTTCTTAATGTGTTTTTTTGGGTACAATCCTTTTTACCGGTAAAACTATGAATCTTTTTTTTTTTTTTTTAAAGGAAACTTTGAATCTTCTTAATTATTACTCGAAGAAAATATTAAATATTTTTTATATTATCAAGATATTAAATAATATATTTCTTTTTATTTAATGTTAGAGTAGTAGTAGGAAAACTTTTAAGAATCTGTCAAAAACAAAAGGAAAGAAATTAAGAATAAATATGGTAAAACTTAGAATCCGTGATGAAGCCTTCCGTCTATACTCGTTATGGCTTGAGTTCGGTTCTCAGATTTTTTTTATTGATCTCATATGTAAATTTTTACTATAAATTCTCGTTGAGATTGATGATCTTTCCTGATCTTGTAAGGGAACATACCTTCCCCTAATCTAAACTTTTATTTCTCACAAAAAAAAAAAAGAAAGTTTTTATTGAATAATATAACTTTTGAATTTTCAATATAAATTTTTTAGTTTAATTGTTATGTACTGTCACTGTAAAATTTTATATATTGTCAACCAATAATAAATAATGATATGAGTCACTTTTAAGGTAATTAGAGTAGAAGCCAAAGATTTTAGTTGATATTGAAATTTATGAATGGCTGACAGTGTAAAAATCTTTACACTTACCATACATATCAATTAAATCCTAAATTTTTATCTTTAATTTCTTAATACTTTAAAGATATAAATTTAATGGGTATGCACTAACAGTGTAAAGTTTTTTTACACTATCAATCAATCAGAAATTGTCACAATAATAAAAATGATTGGCTCTTATCTTAACTATCTTAAAAATCACTCATATCATGACTTCGGATTGATTAACAATACATATAGCAATTAAACACTAAAGATATTGATTATTAACATTTAGCTATGTAGTTTTTAGATTCATTGCACTTAGTCGGTACCAAAGTACATTAGGTTGTGCTATTAATTTGATGTACCGTTCAATGGAATGTAAAATCACAACCTCTTTTATTAGTAAGAAAATGATTCTTGCATAGATGTTACTTTTACGAATCCATAAACTTTCATATAAGTAATTGATGAAACCTTAATTTTAATTCAACTTTTATCTCAAATGATGCATATATATCATTCTAGCTTAAAGTCTCTGAAAACTTGTGAATATAAAATATTTACCTTGCGAATGTCATTACTATATTAAATTTTTCTTTTTTATAAACAAAAAGGTATTGATTAAGAGGAGAAGGATACTCTAACGCAGTGTCATTACTATAATAATTAAGTCCAGTACTCTTGTTTAGCGTTCATGCATATCCAGACTTTGACACTGCTCCTTTCCGTTCATTTGTCTAAGAGTACAGATCGACTTGGATTTAATGGGCTTTGTTTATTTAGATTAAAATTTAACCGTCATTCAACTTAGCAACTACCTATATTTTTTCCACAGATAAATCTCTGTAAGTAAAATCCATAAAACTCATTAACTTAAACTATAAATAAAATAATATTAATTTACTGGACTGACTCCTCCAGTATGATATATTCTACCTAACTCCTGATTATATTTTAGTGAATATCTCAAACAATTCTATCAGTTGCATGAGGTTTTAGTTAATTTTATTATGTTAATCATATGTGATATGTGTGTGTGTGTGTGAAATGCATGCATTCAATATTATTTTTAAATGTATGTAATTAAATTAAAGGGTTATTAAGATTATAGATTGAGATACAATATTATCTTACATTAGTGGAAAACTCTTATGTGATTCATTTTTGAAATATTAAATTATACCTCAACCCACCTAAAAGAGTCGGTATCAGGCCTAGTAGACATTACACGAGTTTTAACAATTTAGACGATAGAAAAACAAATATCAATCGATTGGGCTACAAGCATTAATAAGTAATTAGGTACACCCCCGGCCTAAATATTTAGAGTCAATTTAAAGTTAAGAATAATAATTTAAAATTTTTTTTAGCTCCCTCAGTTCTTAGTTTTATTTTTTTATAAAATATATACTTAATTAAGAAAGATATATATATGATTACCAAGTAAGTGCGTGTTTGATTCCACGACGGAGAGTACAAAAATTGCGTTTGTCCACCTTCAAATGTGATTTTAGTAAAAATAGAGATGTTTGATTTTGTCAGACAATAAAATTGATTTTGCCTTTCAAACATGATTCTAGTAGAAGCTGGAGAAAATATCTTTTGAGTTAGGTTGAAAATTTTACACTAAGAGTGTGTTTGTGAAAGATGGAAAAAATAGATTATGCTAATAATTGATTATTGCTACGTTTGGCTTCACGTTTAAGTGACTAAAAACACGTCTAGAGTGTCAAATTTGTAAATAATTTTGATTGCAACGTGGAAGCTATAACTATATAGCTTCTACAAAAGCACGTTTACATTGAGATAGAATTGCCACCAAACACACTATATATGTATAATCGATTATTGTGATAATCGATTATAATCAGATCTGTTTTTGTTTGGGTATGTTTGCTGAAAAACGATTTTAAGATAATCTATTATGTTTGGTTGGTGCAAAAATAATCACTTTTACATAGTAAATTACGAGAAATGGTATAAAGTTATTCATATAATTTAATAATATTTGTTTGGCAGTTAGTTTTGTAGGGGTAAATAGGGAAAAAAGTTTTGAGAACAGAAAATAATCAAATCACAACAATCTTAAGCTAAAACAAATTAAATAACATGAAACAACTTTTTTTTTTTATAAATTTAAGTTAATTACCAAACCTGATAGATTATGTGTGTGTTTTGGATCCGATGTGAAAATTTGATTATTTCAATAATCGATTATTGTTACAATCGATTATAATAGAATGAGTTTTATGTTTGAATGTGTTTGTTGAAAAGCGATTATAAGATAATCTATGTTGTTTGGGTTGTGTAAAAAGATCACTTATATATAGTAAATTACTAAAAAATGTATGAAGTTATTTGTATAATTGAATAATATTTGTTTGCTATTAGTTTTGTAGGGCTGAAATAGGAAAAAATTTGTTTGGGTAAAAATAGTTGAAATAAAGAAAATCAATCTTTCTAAAACATATTATAAGTTTTGCATCAAACTTGTTTTCAAAATAAAAACATTTAAATATAAATCACTTTACTTCAAACTCAATTGTAACCAAATCAATTTTACAAAATCAATTTTATTCAAAATCACGTTTATCAAATACTCACCCAAACACACACTAAAACAAAATAGACAAATTCCAAAGTGTGGTATGAATTTTTACTTGATGGATATTTCTTTTTGAAAAAGCAGAACTAAAAACATAAAATAATTAAAGATATAACATTTGAGTCTCAAGAATAACATTACAAGATTAAATAAATCTAGCTATCATCCTATATTTTGGAGTTGATAGGATAACTTCACTGTTTGTCTAAATTTATTTGTGTTTGAAGAAGAAATTTTTTCGCAAAGAACTATCTAATCTTTTGTTTTGGACTAAACAAAAATATTATTAGGAATAAATATGTTTGTATTTTCAACTTTTTTTTTGTTCTCCCTAATTCTTTCATTTTCCAAACAAAGCATAAAAGCCAAAAGCAAAATATCTTAACTTACTAATTTATAGGACACAATGATGAATGGAAGTGCATCTTAAAGTAACCAATAATTGTATACCATGCCCCCAAATAGCCAAACAGCTTAGACCACCCTAATAACGAAGCCAATCTATTAGCCATGAATGAGAACGTTAGTGTCGCCTTTTGGTTTTGGTTTTGGTTTTGGTTTTGGTTTTCTAAGAGTAATTTAATGTTTGAGTGACAGAACGAATATTGGTGGGCACGTATGGTCATGTCCCCTTGTTGGCGTACCACCTTGGCTTTGCAGCATCAGTCAACTAGAAACATAAAAGAATTAATGTGAGAAAAACAATAATTTTGAATTCTCTTATGTTTGAGAGATTGATGGGAAGGCAGGGGGAGATATTTGATTGAGATATAAGAAGGGGAAAAAGGATGAGGGATAGAAGTGATGATAATCTTTCACCTTGTATGAAGGTTTATGTTCTAATAAAAGAATCAAAATCTCATAATTTGGGAGAAATAAAAAAAAATGAATTAGGGAAAAGTTTTAGAGGGTTTTTAAAATTTTTTAACATACTTCTTTCTTTTAAAGAAACTCTCAAAATGTCTCCCACTCTTCTCCTTTTTCTCTCAACTTCCAAACAAACCCTTTAGGGAAATGATAATCAATGTCGTAAGACACTGGTTCAAGAATCCAAAAGACTAAATTTTTATAAGTAAATAGTGCCATTAAAGATAAAATTCCTCTAAAGTGAACTTAATTGTAAAGTGAAAAAATAAGGACGTATTTAGGGATGTCAATAAGTAGGGTAATATAATACTCACCCTCATACTTGCATTTTAAAAAAAGTATTCATACTTAAACTCATATCCATGTAAATAGCAACTTTAATACATGTATACCTTAATTAAGTACCAATAGTAATACTTACTACCTGCACTTTAAATATTAACGGTTTAAAGGAAAATTACTTTTAATTTTCAAATCTATGTAAAAATATAGTTTTAATTGCTTTTAATTTTAACATACACAAAATAAAAATAAATCAATAGTACAATAAACTTAATCACCAGCTCAATTTATGGAAAACTCACTTGTTTTAGTGCTATAAAACTCAATTTTCATACAATCAAAGTTTGCACTCAAATTTATTATAGTATATCTTAACCAGGGATGGCAAGGTGGGGCGGGGCGGGGCGGGGTGGGGCTTCCCCCACTCCCGCACTCGCGGGGTGAAATCCATACCTGTCCCCACCCGTTATCAGGGCGGATATCCTGTGGACGGATATCCAGCGGGTTTCATGGATATTCGCGGGTCTGCGGATATCCACGGATTATTTTTTTCATAAAAAAATGTTTTCTTTGCTTGAAAAATTGTTAACATATGCGTAATTTTTATTAAAATAATCATGTTCATACAAATAGATGTTACGAAATTACGAAAGCATTATCCTATTACAAAAGTTACTAACAAGAGTAATCAAATACATTTGTTTTCTCCAAAAATAAAAGTTACAAAAGTTAGGATCCACTTGAAACACCCGTCGATTATGTTTTCTCCTAATTTAATAAAATCTCAACTTAATATAATTAATATTAGTAGGTACTTATTTTATCATTAGTATTAGCTTTAGTAAGGAATGGTGGGAAATTTTTAACAATTAGTAAATATATGTATATATATAAAATAAAGAGTATTATAGTAATTTAAGTAACGGGTACGGGTATCCGCAGGCACGGGTAGTGAGATACCTACCCTCGCCCCGTTTATAAGCGGGTATTGAAATTACCCGTTTATTTTACCCGCGGACACCGATTTAATTACCCGTCTCATACCCGTTGCGGATTTTATCTACGGATATTCACGAGTACGGATAAAATTGCCATCCCTAATCTTAACCATCTTAAATCTAATAACTCTTATTAGATTTAATAAGAGTTATTAGATTTAATAACTCTTAATATTCATTTACACTTATATCAATCTACAATATCTAAACAAATATCTTGCTCATAAAAAAAAATCTAAACAAATATCTTATTAGTTACCACACTTTACTAATTTTTAAAATAAATCCTTTAGAAATTTTAATTAAATCTTTGTATTTTAACCTATATATATTATATAAATTTAATTAAATATTTTTAAATTATAGAAACCTAATTAAAAAACAAATAAAACTATAAACCGAAAAATAACCTATATTATTTAATTTTGTCAAAAAAAAACCTATATATTTAAAAGGTTACAAAATAACTTTTGCTTTTATGCAATAAAACTGCTAAAAAATTGAATAGCTTTGGTGCCTTTATATTTATCAGGAACCAAATCATAACAACATATACTTTTCGCTTAGGGCACCTTTCCATTCATTCATTGAATTTCAGGCATCAACAATTCTTCCATTATTTATATCTCTTCTTTAATTGCTTGCCTTATTCTATTTCCTTCAAAATTAAAGTTTGCAACTTTGTCTTTTAATTTTAAATTATGTGTTTTTATTTTAGAATTTAATTGGTATGCACTGTCAGTGTAAATATCTTTTACACTGACAACCAATCATAACTTGTCACATCAACTAAAATGTTTCTCTCTTATCTAGACTACTTTAAAAATTATCCATATCATGATTTCTGATTAGTTGACGGTATAAAAAACTTTACACTAAAAGTGCAAAGTAATTAAACTCTAATATGGGAAGATGTTAAATATTGATTACTATATGGGAAATAGAAAATTTGATTCAGGGTGTAACACCCCGATTTTTTTTCAAACTTTTGAGCCTTCTATTTTAATTAAACAGTATTTGTCCGTTTGTATTTTATTAGAGGGTCTAGAAAGTGAAATAAAATAATCCGAGACCATAGTCACGCTCTACGTTATCGTAGGAAGCTATGGTTAAATTTTGGTCAAAAACTCAAACGGAGTCCGGTCTGCATTTTACACTGACAGTATTATTTTACTGCTCATATGACCTAATTTTGACTCGTGAACGAAACTAATAGGCTTTAAACAAAATTGCAAATGTTATTGGTGATTTTGAAATTTTTTTAAAATAAATAAGTTTTCACGACTTTCTTGGGGCGAAAGACTAAATCATGAAAGTAACGGGACTAAAAACAGATGAACATGAAGTCACATCGCTTAGGATGGCGTGCCGGAGACTCATCACTGTCATCATTACGTTTCTGAAAATATCTAGATATTTTCTGGAAATATCTAAATATTTATGAGATCTTTTGTTGAAAGGACAATTTTATCCCTAGGAGAAATTATTCTTTTGCCATAAAATATCTACAAATTGAGCCATGGGCCAAAAAGCCCACCAAGGAGGGGCGGTTACTCCTCCTATAAATACACCCTCCCTCCCTTTGTTTTCCTACACATTTCTCTTCTTCATCTTAATCATTTTCTTCAAACCCCCATTGTTATCTTCAAGTGCAAGCTTTCTTCTTCACTTTTCTTCAAGCTTCAAGAGGTAAAATCTCTAATACTTACTCTCTTTGATCGATAAGTTTCATTGTTCTTCACTTAGTTTTTGTTTAAAACTTCTAAGTTCTAAGTTCAAAAATCTCTAGAAAATCATAGAAAACTCATGTTTATGTGAAATCAATTTCTCTGATCCTAGTTCATGATTGTCTACCATGATCCAAGAGTTGGAAACCAAAAGAGCTCTCTAGCTCAATTGGAAAAAAGGGGCCGAAACCTCCATTGATGAGTGGAGGGAGTTTTGGTTCAAGTTTTGGTATAATAGACTTTGATCTAGTCGTACCACACATAATAAGGATGAAATCCAAGACATGAAAATTTTTAGAACTCCCTAGCCATATTTTCTTACCCATGGCCGAAGCTAGGAGGGGGAATTAGGAGAGAATTTTTGTGTTTTAAAGTTGTTGTATTGGTTGTTTGATTGTGTGTAGTTGCCGACTAGTAATCGGACAAGGAATCGGGAGAGTTCGTGGACCGATCGGACAACTTTGTGCTTACAGGGATCTTTAAGAGGTAATGGGGGAAATGCCTGAGGGATTCTCCCGATGACTACATGTCATCGTATTTGATCTGTATATATGTAATTAAGTTGTGTGGTGATTGATTTATTTACTTTCGGCAATTATTTGAATTATTGATAATTGTTTGTTAATATGTGTTATAGTAGTTGAATATGTGTTTTAACTGTATTATCTGCTATAAATCTATTATGATGTTGATTGTTGATTGTTGATTGGGAAGCCTGACAGTAGTCAGTGCTCAATTAAGTAATGGGGATAAAAGCTTGAAAAAGCTTTGTATTAAATAATAAAGATTTATTTTGGAAAACGTTGAGTATTTTCAACGACGTTGTTTTTCTAAAGAAAAAGAGGATCCAAAAGTAATTTATGAAGTTATTAGAAAAAAATTAGTTTTTAAGAATAAAGTAATTTTTATGTGGAAAAAGTAAAATTAACAGGAAAAATTCAAGTTTTTGGAACTTAGGACGTTTTGACGCTAAAAATGATGTTTTAATTCCGAAAAGATTTATGGAAAACGTTTTCGAAAACAGAAATGCTGTTCTAGGACGACATTTTGGTCTCAGCTGTTTCCTTTCAAAAGTTGGTTTTTGGGAAAGGACTTTCAACCAAAATTAAGTTTTTATCAGAGTTTCAAACAGAAAAGTTTTCTGTAAAACGAGTTTTCCAAACGATGTAAAATCCGACAACTTGGATGAGTTGCGAAGTTTTCATTTTGGATTTGTGTTTCACAGAACGAAAAACGATGTATAAAGGATGAAAACGTGAACCTAGCATACGAGACGTCGGGATGCTATTGTTTTGTAAAAGTAGCACGAGAAGCCGTGCAACGGTGTTATGGACTGTGTGTCCTATGGACTATTTGTCCTCCTTTTCTTATGAGGAAACGTGATTAAAGGTGAATGATGTTTTCTATTATCACGGACCTTGGGCTGGTTCATCGGTCTAGGGCTCCGCGATTGAGCACTCAGACGTTTCGTCCTGTGTTAACGGTGAAAGGTTGTAAAACGGTGTAAACGATGAATAATCGAGAGCCTTGAGCTACGACAACGAAAGAACGAACACAAAAAAAAGTGACAAGACTTGAAACGCTTTTCCATGCATTAAAATTTGGCAGACGTGCCAACGGTGTTATTCTGGATATCTTGATGGTCAGGATATTCAAACGGTGTATATGTCATTGTGCCTTGATGGACAATGAAAAACCATAAACGGTGATCGCCTGTGCCTTGTGTTGGACAATGCGCAATGGTTTTAACAACGGTGTGCCTTTTTGGCAATCGAGCTTGATCAACTCAATTTCTATAAAACGGTGTTGGTACCTCCGGAGATTAGGTAAGGAATTAGATGATGAATATCGAAGTGTCATGCATTTCTTTTAGAAAATGACGATGACTGCCGGGCATAAGACCCTATGATATACTACTTGTTTATCTAGTAGAACTTTATACATGGTAATTATACATGCTTATGTGCTGTCGATGTGTAATATATATGGTTATCGTGTGTGAATCCATATATTGGTATCTCACCCTTACATCTTTAGATGAGTTCCAAGATGCCACCGGAACATTTGGGGATCCTTTCCCTGATGCTTGAGGGCACGGAAGGAGTGTGACGTACGAGAAGTCACCATGTTGTAGTAATACGACCAGCTATAGGATATATCCTATTTTATTTTTGATAACAGCTAGTTAATTGCTCTGGCTGCTGAAAGCCATGACTGTTTTGAATGGCCGTATGTTTAAGGCCTATGCAGTATATTAAGATACCTTATTATGTATACTTTGTTTGATGGTTATTTACATGCGTGTTTACGGATAAGCTAAGTTAGAAGAAAAATTTTATCACGGATTTTCATAAGAAGTTAAATACTTAGAAAATCTTATTTTCCGAAAGTAAACCAGCACAATTAATTAAAGTTTATTTTCCGCAACGGGTAGCCATGTGGTGCCCCCAAAGGGGGTGTCACACAGGGCTTCACTTGATTTTTGTGGATTAGTCTTATCTTATGTGGGTGACCATTTTATTTTTAAGGCATTGCCTTTCTATTTTGAGCTATGATCCATTTATTCCCTTTTTTCAAAGTCATATCTAGTTGTTTGGTGCATGATATTTGAACTCATTTTGGATATGCAATTGTAGCACTTGATTGAGTTTTATACTGTAATCAAATTTAGAACAAACGTGAAAGATGAAACATAAGATATATAACCAAAATGAAAAAAAAAATAAAAAACACATAGGAATAATGTGACAAGTAAAAACATGTATAAGACGAATCAACATCCGCGTTGGATGCCACCTAAGCACAAACATCAAAGTCATAGCCATGTATGTTCAAAACTAACTTTGTCGGGTGTGGATTGACAAAAAGAATTAACGTATAAGACAGAATATAACGTGTAAGACTAATTTGGGAGAGTCAATACTCAATGCAAAGATTGAGATCTAATCACTTCACGTACTCATTAACAGAAGAAAGAAGAAAGAAGAAAAAAGAAAAAAGAAAAACTCAAAATAAGGGCCTAAAAGTCCCTAATATTTCTAGGATTATCCTTGCTCATTTCCCTTACCTTTTGTCTCTTTCTTTTCCTAATTAAATTAATTTACTTTGAGATTCTATTTTGCAAAAAACAATAGTTGATAAGCTAGCTTATACCTGATAAACTAATTTTTATCTTAAAGCTCATAGCTGATAGTTAAAAAGCTAGCTGGTTGAATTTGAAACGTTAATAAGCGGTAGAACTAGCTTATAAATGTAAATGACATAAAGGATATATTTATATGATCTTTATATAAATTTTTTTAAATTCTAATTAAAGCTTTATAATTAAAATATTTGTTTTTTAATTATATTTTTAAATATTTTTATTAAATAATATAAATGAAATGACATATAACATGTTTATATGATTTTTTTATAAATTTTATTTTATAAGGGCCGAGTAAAGTAAGAATTTTACTAAATTAATAAGGGTAAAAAATAGAAGGAAAGTTAATAAGCTATAAGCTAAATAAAATAATTTATGAAGAAAAACGATAAGCTAATTAAATAAGTTTGCTTACCAAACATATCTACTTTAATCAAATAAACTTATAAGCTAGTTAAATAGTGTTTGTTTGGATAAACAGCTTAATTAAGTGCTTATAGGATAAATGCTTATCACTTATCATATAAGCACATATGTATAAGCTATTTCTATAATCAAAGAGAAAATATAATCAAACTATTTTCATATAAGTTATAAGCTGATTTCATAAGCTATTCTGGATAGCTTATCAAAATAAGCTGAAAACAGCTGATGGATATGTTATAAATTGTTTTCATAAGCTCTCCCAAACATTCTGACAAGCCCTTATGCCAGTAGATAAGCCCAAATAAACTGTTTATAAGTCAATCCAAACAGGCCCTAAATTATAAGCTAAGTTATTGGATTTGATAAATAGAGCCCGAAACTAATAACTTAGTTTAATTATTATACACTATCAATGTAAAGTTTTTTACACTGTTAACCAATCAGAATCACGGTATGTGTGACTTTTAAGGTAGTTAGGATAAGAGTCAAACATTTTAGTTGATGTATTAATTTCTAATTGATTAACTATATAAAAATTTTTTACATTAATAATGTATAACAATTAAATCCAATAACTTTTGGGTCAAATCCTTTTATTGATGATATTTGGCCTAAAGAGCTCAAATTTCAAAATCAAACCGGAAGAATAATGTCCATGCATTTTTAAAATCATGGCACATTCTCCCACTCTACTTGAACTTGCTTCCAACCCACCGCAATTACAAGGAATAAAGTGCATGCACTACGGTCCATTGCGTCATTATATATTGGCCAATTATTACCTTAGAGTCTTAGACCATGGTAAGATAAAGTTCATTTGCCCCTCTTCAGAGGTAAAAGACTTAGCCCATGTTCTGTTCTTGCATGAAATTGTGCTGTAAAATAGATAAAGCTATAAATGTAACTTTATCATATCATCATAGTCGTTAACCATCAATTATATAATGGTTGTGGATGTACAATGTACATACCCATTAGTTTTTTTTGGTAATCATATTATAAGTACGTAATATCCACCATCATTAACGGTGATTAATTTTTATCGTAGAACCTGTTGGGCATACAAAATAGGTTCTTCCCTCCCAATCAGGTTTTCTCCATACACAAGAGCCACGATTCGAACCCCTGATCAATTACCTAAGATGTCCAAATCCCTTATCACTCGAACCATGTATATGTTGGTACATACCCATTAGTTAAAAACTTAGCTTTCAATTCTGGTTATTTAAAAGTCTAAATATGTGGTTCATAATTTATCATTGCTCTTATAAGGGGGAGTTTTATGGGTTCTACTAGGGGAAAAAACTAGGCATGGCTGAGATGGATAATGATGGAAGTTACCAACCTGATGATTTTAGATATCTGATTGGCTTTTTGATTGATAATATTTTAGTGCTCTTAAAAAGATGGAGCCTTATGGGAGAAAAATAACACCATACACGTGGAGGACAATGTCAGAAGTTATCCAATATATAAATGGGAGTTGGCAAGCTTGATTGAATCACATATTATCCTACTCATACCACACAAAGGCATAGCACCCCCCAAGACTTTGTCATCAAACTCCTGTATCTCTAAAATGATTTCATTATCTGATCATGAGATGGTTTTAATCTTTGGTATCCTAGGTATTAATTAGATTCATAGTGCTATATACTTATTCCATTTCAAATCATTGCCCTGAACCATTTTCAACTTTGATGTCATGGAAATATTTTATATTGAGTTACATTTTATATTTTTTATTCCAGTGGGTCTGGCAAAAAGGCTAGCTATCTTTGTTTGTAACTTTTCCATATAATCTCATAAAGGTTTTCATCATATTTAAGATGTGTGTAATGTATGTAATAATAGTACCTTTTAATTTTGGTTACTAGTTTTATTATTTTCTGTTTTTATCTTAATTCTCACTTTGCTCTCTGTTTTCTTATTGTCTATAGGCAACATTGTGTCATTCATGGTGTTCTTGGCACCCTTGTAAGTCCTTTCTGAAACAAATGATATTACATTTTACCATGAAATGCTAGAAAACTTACATATATCTCTCTTTCTCCTGCAGGCCAACCTTCTATACAATTTACAAGAACAAATCATCAGACGGGTTTCAATCAATCCCATATGTGGTTGCACTTCTTAGTGCATTGTTACTGCTATATTATGGTTTCCTAAAGACCAATGCCATTTTGATTATCACCATCAACTGTATTGGATGTGTTATAGAAGTTGCCTACTTATTAATGTACATTATATATGCTCCTAAGAAGCAGAAGGTGAAAACAAGATGACCATTTTTCCTTCTGAACTCTTTTCTCCCTTCCTTTTCCTTTTTCTTCTGTATACCTAAACTTATAATGGTAATGGTATTAACATAACTTTCACAAATTTCTTCAATTTGACACCAGCTTTATTGCTGTTAAGAGTGTCACAAATTACGCCTCAACAAATTTTGTATGGACACGTGCTCATTCGGCACAACCAATCAAAATCTTAATTCAAAATAAATTTATTAAGGGCTTTGTTTTCTTTTTGAATGATTATTTTAGTGACTATTAAGAATTTGATTGGTTGTGTCCAATAGGTATTGTGTCCATGCAAGACTTTCTAAGTGTGCCTCAACAAGTTTATTTCCTATAGCATGAGTAAGGATGAATGACGTGTGGAAATAAATGTTTTTCGATGGATTGCAGATTTCCACTTTGGCTATGATACTCATTTCGGACGTAGGAGGAATTGGCTTGACCTTGATAATCACAATATTTGTTTTGAAGGGCTCCAAGCGTGTTCATGCTGTTGGATGGATTTGTGCCATTTTTAACATTGCAGTGTTCGCTGCTCCCTTAAGCATCATGGTACTTTTACTATTTTCACATACATCTTGCATAGTTTGACATGCAATCCGCATGTTGACCAAGGTTTTAAATTGTGGTTGCGATCACATTCGGTTACCGCTATTGCGGACAATTGTGGGGAAATACGGCTGATGTGACCACAATTGTGATCGCGATGCGGTTTCGGAGACTACCAAAATCACAACGTTGCGATCGCAAATCCTTTTTTAAAACCCTTAATTGTTGACCATCATGATTAATTAGCATCCTTTTATACATGAATAAAAAAAATATGTAAAATTTCTATATTGATTGCAGAGAAGGGTCATAAAAACCAGAAGTGTAGAGTACATGCCATTTTCTTTGTCCTTGTTTCTTACCCTATGCGCCACCACGTGGTTTTTCTATGGCCTCTTCGACAAGGATTACTACATTATGGTGAGGAGTAACACATATTTATTACATATCTTATTAAATTTCTCTAGTATGTTTGCAAGCAAACTGATGTGACTGTTATTTTGAGGCATCATCAGCTGCCAAATGTGCTAGGATTTCTGTTTGGTGTAGCTCAAATGATCTTATACTTGGTATACAAAAATGCTAAGAAGAATAGAGAAACCAGTTGTACAGAGCAGCAAGAATTTGAGGGCACAGTGAACTCTACACAGCATTGCTGCAATGGAAATAAACTCGATTTCTCTTCGGAGATGGAAATGAAAGAGAATCAAGTTTGATATTGATTAGTGTCTCATAACTCGTATCTAGTTATTCTGTTGTATGAATAGGGACTATTGTCACTTGGCAAGTATTGACTGTGTAATAAACTAATGTCTTTAAATTTTACAGTTCTGGTTATTAAAGAAACTAGGAGTATATGGTTTGGTTCTGCGTATGTTTAAAGCAACACTAAAGACTCAATTAGTTGTAATCATAAATGGAAGGGCAGAGAAATTGGACCAGATCCTTAGTTCTGCTTGAAAGAAGGGTATGTGTCAAACTTGATATGACTTGATTGGATGTCATATTCTAATAGTATGTAAATTTTCAGGTATTAATTTGTATTAAGGTGGTTATTAAGGATTACATAAACGATAGGCTAGCCATTTCTATTAGTCAAAACAGTCAAATGGAGTCAAGTATAAATTTGATAGTAACAGTTGAGAAGATATATCTAAACTGCAGTGGCATAAAGTCATATATTATTAATGTTCTGTCACTGTAGATCCGTCAAACAGTTACCATTCCTTAGGCTCCACCTACAACACTTGAGAGTTGGCTCTCAAGTTATTGGTTACAAAATTTCAGTGGATTCAGATTTTCTCCAATTGTTGACTAATATGAGATGTCTTGTTAGAAAGAGAAAAACACATTTTATTTAAAATATAGAGTAATGATATTTGATACGAAAGGTTATTTCTGCGAAGCAGTACGAATTACAAATGAAAAACAGAGTTATTGGCAGAAATGTGATTCGTGCAAAATAGCATTTCCGTAAAATATAACTAATGGATCATATAACATGAAATAAATTTTGTGTTTATCTCTCTCCAACAAGATGTTCAAGTCATAGTAGAGGATGCGAACTGATCCTGAGTTTGCACCTATTATGATGTTGACAATTTCCTTGATACTTACGATAATATATAAAGTAGAAAGAATTATACATAGATAAACAAAAACAATTGCTTCACAAACACAACCGATCTCAACCCTGTAAGATCTAAGGATCAAAGCCAATAACCGAGGGATACACTCGCAATAAAGGCTCCAATGCCCTTGGATCAAACTTTCTTGCAAAAAGGTAACATATGTTGGTGGTGTTCCCATTATAAACACATGTTGATCCAAAACGAATTTGATTGAAAAACTCATCTGTAATATCACCCCACCCAAACTTTCTAGGATGAGCACCACCCCTTGACCAATCCACCCAAGTGAGGCTATGATTAGAGTTCAATTCAGGGTACATCATATGCACAAAAGTTGGAATATAATGCTCATCTGCATAGCATGGTTGAAGACAGTATTGCTGAAATATAGGGTAGTATTTGGTATCAGATACAATCTTAATGGCAAGCTTGCGGTGCACTTCAAACCATTGAGACCCTTTTCTCCAATTGGTTATGTTAATCATAGGCCACATTTTTGGGTTGTATCTTCCTCTTCCTGCTTTTCTTGGGTCATCAAATGAGTGTACAAAGCTGAGGGTTGAGTTCATGAGATAGCCATATATGGTTTTGAAGCCAAATAATGGGATGCATGATTCTGAGAGCAACACAAAACGTTGATTGGATGAGTCTATGAGTGCATTTGCTAAAAGACGTCTCTCAGCATCTATCATTGATGATGTACCCCAGACAACAGGCTGCCATGGACAGAAAAGATTGAAGCATTCATGTTACAAATATATAATATCATTCATATATTTCCAATTTCCAATAGGCAATAGATTAAACTTTTAAGAAACATGTTTCATGAACAAGTTCTTAGAATTTGGGTTTTAGACCTAACTCAACACTAAAAGCTAGCTCATAAGGTAAGGGTTGCCCCCCACTTATAAGCACTATTCAGACCATATCATTATTCAATGTGGGACTCTTAACTCAAGGTTTTAAATTGTGATTGCAGTCGCGGTTATGTTTCGTTTACCGCTATTGCGAACAATTGAGGGAAAAGCCACAATTTTGGTCGGAGTGTAGTTGCGGAGACTATCAAAACCACAACGTTGCGGTCTCAGTTGCAGTCGTGGACCTCATTTTAAAACCTTGTTCATGATATTAAATCATTTATAACAAAGGTTAAATTTTAATATATGGTAAAAATGAATTAATACATTGTTCATATTTTTCTTACCAAAAAGGCTTTTGCGTAAGGGAGTATAATAAAAATATAATTAAATCATTTATGTATTTCACTTAATAATGAGAAATGCGACATTACATCATATTGATTCATCTATTGGTAATGTGCTGGGATTGAAGAGAATTGAAGATAAGTAATAGCAATTAATTAGCAAGCTAACCTGGCTAGGAACTTTTCTTCCATAGAACACAGAATCTTCAGGCACGGTTTCATTGAAAGAAGGATGTTGGTGCAAGTAAACGGAGTAATATCCTTTATGACCTTTAAAGAACTTCTCCCACAAGGGTGCCAGGGGAAGTGCACCTTTTGCCAAGAACATGAAAGCCACTTTTGGAATGGTCTTGTTAGTGAAATCTTCAATTTCTCCAACCATAGATGCTTTAAGAAACAACTCTTGGTCAGTCATGTTGTGCATAGTGCTGGTAGAATTGGACTTTTTGTTCCATGAAGAGGATAATACCCCTTGATATGGTGAGGGTGGTAGTGGTAATGGTAATGGTGGTGGTGGAAGCAATGTTTTGAATGGAATTGTCACAGGATACATAATGGTTTGTAAACTGAAAGTTAGGCTATAAAAGCATAAAGTTGTAATTGCAACTATTCCTAGTGATATGGCAATTATATAGAATACTAAGTGATCATAGACATGGTGTTTGTTCACAAATAAGCAACCAATGAATGGCTTTGAAATTTGCAGTGATGGTTTATGATCCATATGTGCCAGTTATCAATAAAATAACTAAAATGATAGAGAAAGAGATGAACTAGATGAATTAATCATTCAAATCTCAAAAGTCAGTTGTGAAAATTTTGAACGCAGTTAAGGTTGTTGTATGTAGCTTTCATTCTTACATTGCGTAGTGTGGTCCACTTTCGAGTTCTCTGTATTAGTTCTAAATGAAGTTGGCAAATTAATTGCTATTAATTTGTGTCTTTAATTGAACTCTCCATTTATACTTAGTAAATGGTAGTAACGTGCTTAGTAATTAGTCAATGTTTTGTTTTTTTTATACTGAAACGCGTTTAGTCAATGGAGAAGGACAAGAAACTTGTAAAGAGAGGAGCTTCTAGCTTGTCCCTTCAAAAAAAGAGAATTTCTATGGTATCTATGAAAATTTAATTGCAACGGTGTAGTTAAAATCTAACCAATAGTTGAATGACATTTCATTTAATGAAGTCATACTATCCTTTGATCATTTAGTAGGGATTCTCATTCATTTTTTGCAGTTACTGTGATAAAACATTTTTTCACTTGTATATTATGATATTAAATGTTAATGTTTATTTAAAAGTTAAAAATATTGGGTTAATTTTTTCATCATTTTCACGTAATCCCTAATTCCCCCTTTTCACCATTGTCATCCTCTACATCTCTGTGGTTTTTGTTGGCCGCCCAAGCACATCTTCATCCATCTCGTGAGTTAGTTGTTGCATTAGCCGGTGGTATTGCTGCATGGTTACATCTCCATCTTCCGCTCGTTTGTTGCATCTTGTTCCTTCCGTCTTCCTCGACATCGCTTTGTGATAAACTTAACTGTAAGCCAAAATAGCACACTGCCATAAAATATGGGCATTGTGAACTTGTTTCTGAACTTTATACTTTCTCATTAGGTGATAAAATGGACAAAGTTTGTTGAGCTTTTAAGTCTGATCTTTTCACTATTAACGCTAGCACTTTTAACATTAGCTAAACCCATGTTGATATGTTTAGTGCAAAAAGTATCAGCATTAGGAAACGGCAATGTGGAAACGAGACTGGCAGAGGAGGAGATATTCAACCGAGGGGCAGAGGAAGAGTTTCAAATACAGGGACAGAGAATGAGATTACATGAAGCAAGAAGAAGATAAGACTCTTAGGTGTCATAGTTTGGGTTCAAACATTTTAAATTTAATTCATATTTTTCCAGTTCAGATAATGGTTATTAAAATTAATTAGGGATAAAAAAATATTTTATTGTCAAGGACTAAATTGCAATATGTTTCAGTTTCACTACTAAGTAATAAATTTTATGACATTGCTGCATTAATTGGGACCTATTCAACTATTGGCTCATTGTCCAACGGCACCAATGGAGTTGAATTTCTCACGACACCGTAGCATTGCCCTTTAAAAAATGGTGCATCATGTACTATTTTGACCAGACTCCTTTCAATCAATAGAAATGCCAACATGATATTAAGTTAACTTTTTTTTTATATCCGGTCAAAGCAAATATCAATTTTTGTATTTGCATCTTATACTTTTCGTATTTGCATTTTGGTCTTTTATATTTTCACAAACAAAATGATTAATTTTTTTAGAGTCATTCACTAACATAAAAAAATCAAATACTTCCATTTTCATTTCTGTTTTTTTAAGCAATTTTCATTTCTGTTAAAAAAACATAAGAACATAAAAAAAATTAACAAAAAAAATATTAATGTATTACAGAAATAACAAAAAAACAAATCTAAATACAACATACAAACAAAATACACCAATGTACAATATCAATATACTAAAGTACAGTGTCAATGAGCAAATACATAAAATTTATTAGACACTATACAAATGAAATACACTTTGACTAGTCAAATTTTTGAGGACCCTATGTGTACAAATGAAGCACTCCCATTGGTCTTTGGAAAAAAGAGCAAGCTTGTATCAATTTTTGAAAGGTGCAACTTAGACAAAGCCTGTAAAGAGATGTATCCTTTGAGATCAATCACGATTATTGGTTTCTTGGTTTAAGGGTGCGTTTGGATAAACAACTTATTTAAGCGCTTATACAATAAGCTCTTTTTTAGATAAGCTAAAAACAACTTATTTTCATAAGTTTCTCGGACAAGCTTATGGAAATAAGCTAAAAATAGCTTATGGAAAGATCATAAACTATTTTCATAAACTATTTGTATAAGTTTAATTCCATAAGCTATTCTCATAAGCTCTTCTAAACGCAGCTTAAATAAATTTTTTTTTGACAACGGTTTAAAGAAGTTTTTAGTTCTTAAAACATGCGTGAGTTTTGATTTTAGTCTCTATAATTTTTTCATAGGTTTTGATCCCTACAATTTCAAAAGTTCAGTAATAGGACCCTACTGCCAATTGTGCACCGTTATCCATTGACGTGGCAACGGAAGCCACATCGGTGTTGCCACATGGCGCCACAACTGTGCACTGTTATAAATGAAGTTAGCAATTAATTGCTTTTAAAATACAAAACATCCAAACATAAATCATTTCACTTTAAATTCAATTATATTGAAATCAATTCTATAAAATCAATTCTATCTAAAATCATGTTCGTCAAACGTTCATCCAAATACACGCTCAGTATATGATAGTAGCCTGTTTAGCGATGAGTCAATGTTTTGTTTTTTTTATACTGAAACGCGTTTAGTCAATGTAGAAGGAAAAGAAACTTGTAAAGAAGGTGTGCCCTTTGAGATCAATCAGGATTATTGGTTTGTTTCCTTTCGGTTATTCATGGTTTTTATCACCCAATTAAGGAATGCTTTGAAGCATTGCGTGAACAAAGTATCAAGGAAAAAGAGGTAAAGAAGATTTGGCATGTGGTAGCTCCTCTAATTACGGTTATTATTGCTCATATATTTTTTTTTTTTGTATTTAGCGTTACGTAATTATATTTAGGCAAAAGCAGGAATCACACGCTTTATTGTCCACACCCCTCCCCCTCCCTATAGTTGGGTCAAATACGTACAAATGAATTGTCAACTGCAAAGCATGTGATTCTTTAACAAGCCAACAAGGAACTAGCTAGCTAGCTAGTGCGCCATGAAGGTAAACATGGGGGAGAAAATTATAGCTTCTCTAAATCAAGGCAAGTAGCTGAATTATCACGCTTCTACTGGCACCTTGCATGCCTCCACTAATTATAAGCTTTGCCCCCTTACACTCTTCTGTGCTAGCGGCCTCATGCTACTACTTGAGGTAGCTTAACTCATTGGGGTTGCTGGAAAAGAGGTTATAATTTGAAGTTATTGTAATAACTCTTCATTAGCCCAAGAGCTTGTGAGTTGTGACTCAACTAGTGCCAGCTTCAGTTTCTAAACCTATATTAAATTGATGACCATCAAGTCACTTATTTTTCTGTCCTTCAAATTCTTGCACCTCCTACGTAGTCAAGAAAAAATTTCTTTAATTTATATTCGTAGCAGATCTTACAAGTTATAGTCACGTTTTGAAATTGATTTTAGGATGAAATCTCACATGATATTAGCTAATCGCATGTTCTGACAATGTTTGTTTTGGATGCGGTTTATATAGCCGTCATTGAACAACTTCACTTCTTAGTTTTAAGATGGAATCTTATACTATGTTAACGATTTTTAACAATCCATGCCATAAGGACATATTTTATTTTGATTTATTGTCGAAGTTTATAATACTATGGTCTAATTGTTGATAAAAAAAAATTTGATTGTTGATAAGAAAAAAATACTATAATCTAATTATTATCATTAAAATAGTATGATTGGGTTAATTCTTCAAAAAGTCAAACTTTTTAATGGCATGCATCAATATATACTGTATCTCAATGCAAATTTTTTGAGGTGTCACTCTCTCAGGCTATCCATGTCTACAGTTTCCTACGTGTCATTCATACCACGTTTCAAGAGCTAACTGGACTACTATTCAATTAGCCTACAAAAGGAAATAATTTCAATGTATTAAAACACACATATTTCAAATGCAAATCAATTCAAAAAGAAGGGATGAAATTTATAAAAGCCAATAAAAGAAAATCAGATACTCAAGTGAATAAAAAAATATGACAAAGTTAGAATAAAAATCAAATAAAAAGCAAAGAAAAGCATATCAGTAACAGAAGGAAATAATTTCAGTGCATTAAAACACACACATATTTTAAATTCAAAACAATCCACATTAGAGGCTTGAAATTCATAAAATCAAATAAAAGCAAATCATATATGCAAGTGAATCAACAGGGAGGACGAAATTTCAATTGAAAGCAAATAAACATAAATGAGTTACAAAAGGAAAGAATCACAATGCATTAAAATCTGCATGTTTCAAATTCAAATCAAAGCAATTAGTGAGCATGTGTATAAAAGCAAATAAAAGCAAATCACCTAGTAATGCATTTCACTTATAGCCAAAGTGCCTACAATGTGTTTCTTAGGATTTCATATGGCTTCCAAGTATGTTAACATTTTGCCTGCTAACGGAAGAAAGCACTTGAATGAGGTACCTATCTATCTTATATCTATATATTATCAAATCAAAATCAATTATCCATTTTATGTATATTACTCAACAATTCTGGATTACAGTTGGTGTTTTCACTCTTACTATGCTACTTGATATTCTCCCAACTTGGTCAAGTTGTTACCTTATAGAAGATGCTTGACCGGTAAGTAGTGGTAACTACTCTCCCACTCTCAAATTTAATTTCTTTTATGATTTATTCATTTATTCATTCATCTTTTTTTACCTTTGCAGGTGGCTTATTCCTGTCAATGATATTCCGGGTTCCATATCAGGCTCACTCATTGGTTTACTATAATATAACCTCAATAATATCAAGTAGAGTGTGTGTTACCTTTCTTTTATAGCCTCACCCATTGCACATAACTTTACTTTTTTTCAATGAAAACATGGGTGAGGACAAATGATGTTTGTTTAGATATGTTGTTCATGTTGGCCTATTTAATATTATTATTTATTATTATTTTCATTTCATTATTCTTACAAGCTCTTATATCCACCAGTGAGAACTCATAAACCAACTAATCACAACTCTTACGACTAAAAGTTATGGTTGTGGTTCCGCAAGGAGTTGTGGTTCAACCACCGGTTCAAGTAACATAAGGACCGTGTAGGTCAAACAGAACACATCATCAACCTGAGAGATATGGAATGCTCCTAACTCAATAAGGCCACGTACTACTCATGCATCAATATGAGCCTATGACTTACCAAGAGGCTGTCATTGGCCCAGAATCTGAGAAGTGGCTAGAAGCCATGAGATTCGAAATAGAATCCATGTACATTAACCAGGTATGGACCTTGGTAGAGCCGCCCGAAGGGATAAAACCCATACGGTGCAAGTGGATCTCCAAGAAGAAGACTGACATGGATGGAAAGGAAGAGCCACCTTGGTAGAGCCACTATGATTATGAAATATGGCAAATGAATGTCAAAATTGCATTCCTTAACGAGAATCTTCTTGAGAATGTGTACATGACACAACCTAAGGGTTTTTGTAATCCAGAGAATGTTGGGAAAGTATGCAAGTTGCAAAGATCTATTTATAGACTAAAGCAAGCTTCCAGAAGTTGGAATCTTCATTTTGATGACGTTGTAAGACAGTTTGGATTCATCAAGAGTGAAGATGAACCTTGTGTGTACAAGATGGTTAGTGGGAGTATAATGTTTTTCACGTATTGTATGTGGATGACTTACTACTCACGGGAATTGTTTCTCGATTAAGGACTTTGGCTGAAATTGTTTCCTAAGTCACTACAAGAAAAATGCTGTTTAGCTACCGAATTTTCTAGTAGCTATTATCTAAAATTTGGTAGCTAAATTGTTTAGCTACCGAATGGAGTTGGTAACTAAAGTGCTGGTAACTAATCGCTATAGCTACCGAATTTCGCTACGGTCGCCAATAGCCACGAAAAATTTTGATACCTAAATATAAATATTTTGGTTGCTGAAATGGTCTCGTAAACACTCTCTGTTACCATTTTAGCGACCGAATTTGCGACGACTAATTTTCGGTAGCTAAATATATATTTTGGTTTAGCTACCAAATCCTACTCGGTAGCTAAATATAATTTTTTTTTTTTGCAAAAATACCAAAATTTTACCAAAATTACCACCCTGCTTAATCATACAAAACAGAGATAAATTGTATAAAATTATACTCAACTGAAACAACAATATAAATCCACCATATATATAAACATCTAATACAATATCCAGTATCCAATATCCAAATAGAAACAACACATGTAATACAATGGTGGTAGTAACAAAATGTAATATATATAATATCAATGTGCTGGGGGGTGGGGGAATCCAGCCATCATCGTCCTCATCATCGACACCTGGATCAGCATGCGAATCATCTTGTGGAACGGCACTAGAGGAGCCGGGCCTATATCCTAAGTGCTGGAATAACGCGTACATCTCTCTCTGTGTCTGATCCATCGTCCTCTCCAATTGGTTTATCCTGTTGTCCTTCACTGCCAGCTCAACATTGAGATTGGCGATAATCTCTCGTACGTCGGGGGTAGAGCTAGAATCGGATTGAGTATGTGACGTCGATGAGGTCACATACTCATCCCCTATCCGACCCAACCCATACACAACACCCTTCTTGTTTTTACCACCCACCACCTCCAAGAAAATGGCGTTGTCAGATGCAGCAGAGTGCTCCTGTCCCTGACTGGTGGCCTCACCTCGTCTTTCATGAAACTTTTCTTGCATAATTAATCACATTAACATTTTTAAATATTAAAAATAATAAAATATATAATTACACAATACCAGACACAAGCACACTTAGATCAATAAAGCTGAGATTTGAACTGAATTAGGAAGTGAGACTTAAGCAAATATTTATAGTCTAAAGGAGTCATATTAGATAGCACCACTCAGCTAAACCAACAAATGAGGCACCAAAGGCAATGGTACAATGAGAGAATGGTGACAACAAGCGGATCCTATAGTGCTAACAACTACAGGACATGCACTGCACCTTTAAAAGTAGTTTTTTTTACCGAGTTTAGAAGTATGTAAAATGAAAACAAGAAGAAGAAAACACATTAGATTGCCAAAACTATGTCCAACAACAAACAAATCATGTTAACACCATCAGCACCTTGTCTTCCTATAAATGAATCAACTGAAAAGCTTTATATCAAACATGTGGTATGCATTGCAATAAGGAACATGATATTACAATATCTTTGTCACGAGTAATCCATAAGTGATTAAATCCAAACCAACAACGATTTCTCTATTGTACATTCATCTAAAGTATGAAGTAAAACTATTCAACAATTATATTCCAGAAAATAAGAACAGGACCGAAACCTATTGAGGTGATTTCAGGCAAGGTAGAAATCACAGCAGGGATGGCTGGATCTGCGTGGTGCCGTGCGGTGGGGAAGGACCGCGCTGGGACGAAAGCGCTGGGTACAGATGCGTCACGCGAAAATGGCATAGGAGCTGCAACTTGCAGATGGGGGCGCGAGGAGGAACGACGGCGGCGACGCTGAGTATGAAATCAACGCTTTTTCCCCCTGATGCTTCTGTATATTGTCCTCACTGGGTTCGCTCAGCTTCTCTGATTTTTGGGTGTGTTTTGCTCTTTTTCTATCTCTACCCCTTTGGCTTTTTCAGCTTTTCTTTCTCTGGTGTCTGCCCCCTGTTTTTTGAGATGGAGAGAGAGAGAGAGAGAGTGAGTCGACGTTGGCGAGTGCGAGTGAGGGTTTGTGCGGCAGAGAGTGAGAAGAAAATGGGGGGAAGAACATGATTTAGGGATTTAGTTTAGCGACTGAAACATTTGGTCGCTAAACGCGTCACAAAACATTTAAATGATTAGCTACCAACATATGTTCGGCCGCTAATATACAAATATGATCATTGAACAAGGATTCGGTCTCAGATTCAGTAGCTAAAAGCCAACAAGTTTGACCTTAAAAATTGTTGCTTTGGCGACCGTATTAGCTACCGAATTTTTTGCGACCCCTTTTTTCTGTAGCTAATTCCGTAGCTAGATGCCAATATTTATTAGTTTTTAAAAAACTAAAATATGGTAGCTATATCGATCGCCATTGGCGACGGAAGACTTTCCGTAGCTAATTTCGGTTGCTAAAAACACATTTTCTAGTAGTGAGTGTTAGGAATCGGGATCTATAGAGATATATCGCTGAAATAATTAGACCTTAGTCAAGGTACATATGTTGACAAAGTGCTTAGACGCTTTAATATGCATGATTCCAAGAAAGGTTTCCTGCCTATGTCACATGGCATATACTTTTCCAAGGGATAGTCCCTTGCCACATCTGATGAGAGGGTACACATGAATAAAATCCCATATGCTTTGGTAATTGGATCTATTATATATGTCATGATATGTACTAGACCAGATGTTTCGTATGCTTTGAGTATGATGAGTAAGTACCAATCTGATCCCGGTGAAGGTCACTGGACAACAGTCAAGAGTATCCTAAATTATTTGAGAAGAACTAAGGATACATTCTTGGTTTATGGTGGTGAGAGAAGAGCTCATTGTAAAGGGTTACACTGATGCTAGCTTCCAAACCGATAATGATGACCCTAGATCATATTCAGGATTCGTGTTTTGCCTTAATGGTGGCATTGTGAGCAGGAAGAGCTCAAAACAAGAGAGAGTTGCTGATTCTACTATAGAGGTCGAGTATATTGTTGCATCCAATGTAGCAGAGGAAGCCGTTTGGCCCAAGAAGTTCGTAATTGAGCTTGGTATAGTTCCTAGTGTTGCGGGCTCAATTGATCCCTAGTGTGATAATGATAGAGCAATTGGGCAAGCCAAGGAACCTAGATCTTACCAACGATCCAAACATATACTTAAACGCTTCCATCTCATTCGGGAGATTATTGATAGAGGAGATGTGAAGATATGCAGAGTAGATACACTAGACAATGTCGCAGACCCGCTTACAAAGCCTATTGCTCAGCAGAAGCATGATGCTCACACTAAGTCGATGGGTATTAGGTTTATGCCTGATTGGCACTAGTGGTAGTGGGAGATTATTGGTATAAGCCCTAGTGACCAATCTATTTATTAGATTTATATTTTGTATCATGACTTGGATTTATATATTTATATATATTAAGCATTTATTTATTGTGTTATTATTATAATAAATTTTTTTTTTTATAATAAAGTCGTTAGAATAGACAGTTTTATGGAACATCAAATATGACTTGATCGTGAGACCCATTAAAAAGCTAAACTTAAAGTATCCGTAGTCAAGTATTATTATTAATTAAGACAATAATAATACATCGACACTATTATGTGAGTGACATGATGGTCACATCTCACGGGTCATGGATATATGATATCAAGTCTTCACATAGGTATAAATATTAGTGGAATATTAGTACTGAATTGACCCACTATAAGAACGTTGCATAATAGTTATGTAAGTGTCATAAGCATTTCTCATGGTGACCCCAGTGAAACAGTCATTCGACCTGAAGTCACTACGATAAGAGGCCTGAGGGATTGGATTGAGCTCAATCTTATGCAATCCTTTGGGGGCCAGGTTAAGATTTGGATATATGGGCCTGCATGTATTTTGTTGTGTGTAGCTTGTTGTAGAATCGACAAATTAGAGAGATTTTTTATGATGCTTTTAGTCGGCCAATTCAACCTGCTTTATCAGTAGTGGCTGAAGCTTCGAAAATTACTGAAGCCAATATGTGGAAGGTGAGTTCGTTCACTCACAGGACCACATGCATGCAATATGTTCGATGGAAGTTCCCTAGGGATGGTTGGTGTAAACTCAATTATGATGGTGCATCTAAAGAGAATCCGGGAATGGCAAGCTGCGTTGGGCTTATTCGATCTGACCGTGGTGATTGGATTGTGGGGTTTGTTAACATTGGAACCTGCTTAACTTTCAATGCTTAACTTTGGGAAAGGAATAAAGTAGGATAATTGTGGAAATAGACTCAACATCCATTGCCTTGTTGTTGCAGAATGACTCGAATAAAATGGACAGAAATAGAATTGTCTCTAGAATTAGAGGGTGGATCAATAGAGATTGGAATATTGAAATCTCTCATACTTATCGCGAAGGTAACATGTGTGTAAACTGGCTAGCTAACTGGAGTCTGTCCAAGTAATTTGGGATTTCATTTAGTGAATACCCCTTTGAGGAAATCTGTCTACATTACTTTTTAGTGATGTGATTGGACCTACATATCCCATGTACTTTTGTTTTCTTAGCCTTTTTGTTTGTTTTGGGCATTTCTAGCCCTTTCAGTACAAAAACAATCAATTTTCTGCCTCCACCCTGTAAAATAAAATCGTCGGATACAACACTCGCCTATTACATTATATGGACAATTCTCTGGTCCTTATTACTATGAATAGGATTATACTTCGATAAAACAAAAAAATTGCCATGAGTTGCTACATAATTTCATATATATGAGAGCATAATGGATTCCTATGACAAAAATGAAACAACCTCAACCCTCTAAGATCTAAGATTCAATACCAAGCAACGAGGAAGACACCCGCAATAAAGGCTCCAATGTGCTTGGATGAAACTTTCTTCCAAAAAGGAAACATATGTTGGTGGAGTTCCCATTATATACACATGTTGATCCAAATCTAATTTGGTTCAAAACCTCATCCGTAATATCATCCCTCACATATCTTCGTGGATGTGGTCCACGAATTGACCAATCAACCCAAGTGACACTACGATTAGAGTTCAATTCAGGGTACATCATATGCACAAACGTTGGAATATAATGCTCATCAGTATAGCATCGTGGAAGACAGTATTGCTGAAACATAGGATAATATTTGGTGTCAGAAATAATATGAATGGCAAGGTCGCGGTGCAGTTCAAACCATTGAGACCCTTTTCTCCAATCGGTTATGTTAATTATAGGCCACATTTTTGGGTTGTATCTTCCTCTGCAATCCTTTGTTGTGTCATAAAATGAGTGTACAAAGCTGAGGGTTGAGTTCATGAGATAGTCATATATGGTTGTGAAGCCAAATAATGGGATGCATGATTCTGAGAGAAGCACAAAACGTTGATTGGAGAAGTCCAAGAGTGCATTTGCCAGAAGACGTCTCTCAGCATCTATCATTGATGAGGTACCCCAGACAACAGGCTGCCATGGACAGAAAAAATTAATCTCGAGAATCTCTTAATTCAATAGTATATCTAAGGTTTTAAAATCTGGTCTGCAATCATAATTGTCGCTGGGATGTTATAGTTCTGGTAATATCTGCAATCGCATCACAACTGCAATTGTGACCGTAATTTAAAATCACAATCGCAATTGTTTGCAATGACGTTAAACACAATGTAACCACAATTGCGGCCACAATTTATTAAAAAGGACAAAACTTTGGTACAATTTTATAGGTACATTATTAGGTGCTATTTTCTAATGGTAATATGACATGTGTAATAACTGTTATACATATCATCTTTTTATTGATGAACCTTTACACATGCTTTGTTCTTATTGAAAAACAGTACCTAATGTACATATGAAATTGTATCTAAGCCTTCTCCTTTATTAAAACCTTAGTTTTCAATTTACATTGTTAACCAATCAGAAATCATGATTGGAGTGATTGGTTGATAATGTAAAAAGTGCATACCAATTAAATCCAAGGGCCAATTAATACCAATTAAAAAAGCATGAGACTGCATGATACTCCATCCGTCCCATTATATATGCCATACTTGGCTAAATCACATGGTTTAAGAAAAAATAATAAATGAAAGAAAGTGAATAACAACTGTAGCAAATTAACTTTGTTTATATTTTCTTTATTTTTATAAATTTTGTTATCATTAATGATAAGCTACATTCAATGAGAAAAAATAAGTATTCCAAGTCATTGATAATAGAACAAAATGCAGTTATTGGTCACTCAAATGTTCACTTTAAAAATAAAAAAGTGATGGTTTCGGTTAATGCATAACATAACAAAATTCTAAAAATATAATTAGAGGTAAAATTGACATAAAACATTTAATATTTTATTGAAATAGAAAATTATATATATTTTGGAACAATTTTTTTTTTAAATGTGACATATATAATATGACGGAAGGAGCAATAACTTAAGGTTCTATAAAAAAAAGTTTAATTTAATGTTATTTTATATATGTTGTTTTATTCCTTCAATATAAGTTATACCAAGCTAACCTGGCTTGGAACTTTTCTTCCATAGAAGACAGAATCTTCACGAACGTTGTCTTTGTAAGAAGGATCTTGATGCAAGTAAATAGAGTAAAAACCAGCGTGGCCTTTGAAGAATTTCTCCCACAAGGGTGCCAGGGGCAGTTTACCTTTTACCAAGAACATGAAAGCCACCTTTGGGATGATGGTCTTGTTAGTGAAATCTTCAATTCCTTGAATCATAGATGCTTTGATGAACAATTCTTGGTCGGTCATGTTGTGCATGAGAGATGTCTTGGTGTTGTTATAGTTGGACGTTGTGTTCCATGATGAAGAGGATAATACTTGTAACGGTGGCGGCGGCAGCTGTGAAGGTAACTGTGGTGGTGGTGATGGTGGAGGTGCCTGTAATGATGCTAATGGCATAGGTGGTGGTTGAAAAAATGTTGTGAGTGAAGTTGTCATCACATGATGATAAGGAAAGGCTTGGAGACTGAAAGATAAGCTTTTGAAGCATAAAGTTGCAACTATTCCAAGTGATATACCAATTACAAAGAAGAACAAGTGATAGACATGGTTTTTGTTTACATATAAGCGACCAATGAATGACTTGGAAATCAACTGAGATGGTTTATGCTCCATTTGCAAATTATCAATGATGCACAAAATGACAAAGCAAGAGATGAGAAAGATGCTTCATTTAAGTCTCAAAAAAAGTCAGTTGTGATCACTTTGAACTCAAGTTTGTACTTATATATGTAGTTTTTCTAAATTAGCAACTTTGTCAACGGAGAACTTTTTTTTTTATAAAAAAAAAAAGAACAAAATACAAGACTCTTATTTTTAATGGAATATTTACTGAATGCCAAAAACTATTCTCAACGCAAGCATGGCAAAAGAAATAATATAGAGTAAACTCAATTTTAATATCTAAAGATGTAAACAACCTTAATTTAGTAATTAAAAAAAAGTTGGCATTAATGTGAGCCTTAATTTGATATATCCCTTTATAGAATTGGTAAATGATAGTAAAGGGTAGTTTTTTTTTTTTTTTTTTTAATGATGAAAGACATTCATTCATTTAAATTGATAGAGTACATCGATGATAATACAGATCCAAAATTGCTAAAAATCGAAAAGAATGAAACTGCGAACAAACTCACAGCACCCAGGTTAAAAGAATAATACAGCAAAGTCAAATTGCCTACAAAAGTGACATCATCAAAGTCACCGGAATACCCATGCTTCCGGATCTGTAGCATTGAGATCCAAGTCTTAATCAAATCTGTGATGGATCGAAGCCGATCTGTCAATCTAAAACAAACGAACACCCCACCAAGACGGGAATCAAACAACACCGTACCAAGACGGAAAACCAAACAAACCATACCATGACTACGAAGAACAAGGAAAAAAACACAAAAAGATCCAGATCTATGTGGAAAACCCACACAAAAGAATCAGATCTATGTGAAAACCCACTTATGGAAAGAAAAGAAAAGAAAAAAACAAAGACCCCTACCGCCGTCTGTGAGAGTGTGAAGGAGATAGTAAAGGGTAGTTAAGAATTTAGTTATAATGCATTGTTATTGCAAAAAAAAAAAAATAGACAGTGAATCAATCATATTTTGATATTATTATTAAAAAAATATTTACTCTTACATTAACTAACAAAGTATATGATGTGATTTGTGATTGATTGATAGTATAAATTTTTTTCATCGACAGTGTATAAAATTAAACTCTTTAGATAATATAAAAGGTTTAAAAAATTGTAGAAAAGAGGCGCCTTTGATTCAGGGTCATTCGTTTGTTTGTTTTTTCCGGATTTCCATGGTTTTAATTTAACACGCAATTATAGAAGTGGTGTTGTGCTTAATTTGATGCATTGCTTCGAGTTGTGCTTTGATAGATTGCGTGAACAAGGTGTGAAGAAAAGGGTGCTCTGCTCAGACAGATTTGTCATGTGGGATCTCCTCCAACTTCGGTTATTTCTCCTACTACGCGTTACGTAATTATAACGTTTTAGGTTCGTCAAAAAAAAAAATTATAACGTTTTAGGAAAAATAATACTTTTTTTTTAAACAAGGAAAAATAATACTTGAAATTATAGAATGCATAGAAGTTAGAGATAAAAACTAGCTGAATTTTTGTCAAAAAAAAAAAAAAAAAACTAACTGAATTATCTGAATTGTGGAATTGAATGCTTCATTCTCGCCCATGGTTCTTCCAAATTGTTTAGAATATATTTGGGAAAGCTGAAAAGAATAGATCGTGCTAATAATCAATTATGTGTATAATTGATTATTATGATAATTGATTATAATCAGAATCTGTTTTTGTTTGGATATGTTCGCTGAATAGCGACTTTAAGATAATCTATTTTGTCTAGGTGGTGCGAAAAAATCACTTTTACATAGTAAATTATGAAAACAGGATATGAAGTTATTTGTATAATTTAATAATATTTATTTGGAAGTTAGTTTTGTAAGGATAAATAACGAATATAGATTTGAAAATAAACTGTTTTCCCCCCCCAAAAAACAAATGAAACTCAAATAATCCAATTTTCCCAAAACACACACATAGGGCATGTTTGGGGGGCAAAAATTGTTTTATGCCATTTAATTTGTTTTAGTTTAAGATTGTTGTGATTTGATTATTTTTCATTCTCAAAACTTTCTTCTCTATTTACGCTACAAAACTAACTTCCAAGCAAATATTATTAAATTATACAAATAACTTCATACCTTTTTTCGTAATTTACTATATAAAAATGATTTTTTTGTACCACCCAAACGAAATAGATTATCTAAAAAACGTTAAGATTTTTTTTTGACTGAACAACAATCTTAAGATAAAACATAATAGATGACATAAAACCACTTTTTTCCCCAAAAAAAAGTTTTTTTTATAAATTTAAGCAAATTGCCAAACAATACAGATTATTTTGAAATCTGTTTCCCCCCCTAAAAAACAAATGAAACTCAAATAATCCAATTTTCCCAAAACATACACTTAGGGCATGCTTGGGGGCAAAAATTATTTTATGACATCTAATTTGTTTTAGCTTAAGATTGTTGTGATTTGATTATTTTTCATTCTCAAAACTTTCTTATTTATTTACGCTACAAAACTAACTTCTAAACAAATATTATTAAATTATACAAATAACTTCATATCTTTTTTCGTAATTTACTATATAAAAGTGATTTTTTTGTACCAACCAAACGAAATAGATTATCTAAAAATCGTTTTTCAGCAAGCATAAAAAAAAACATATTCTGATTATAATCCATTATCACAATAATCAATTATACATATAATCAATTATCAGCATGATCTATTTTTTTCAGTTTTCCGAAAGAGAATATATTGAATTGTGAAGCAAATGGTCAACCATAAAACATTTCATAACTTTTCTTTTGATAAGCAATTACAAGTGATTTGTCAACTGCAAAACATGTGTTTCCCTGAATAAGGAACTAGCTGCTGCACCATGCAGGTAAACATGAGAAAGAAAACCTTCAATAATAATATCTATGCAAGTAGCTGCAATTGCGCGCTTCCACTAGTACTTTGCTTGCTCCATTGAATGGTAGCGGCGTCATGCTACTTGCGATAGCTTAAATCAATGAGGTTGAAATTTGAAGAGGTTATTGTTTTAATTTGAAGTAATAACACTTTAATTTGCCTTGCTTAAAAAAAAAAACACTTTAATTTGCAGTTGCAGCTCAATTAACAATAGTCTTAATTATTACACTATATATATGGTATGATAATGTTAGGTACCAGAGTTATTAAAATAATATTCGGCAACTAAAATAGAGTTGAGAAAGTTTCACCAAATGGAATATTATTACAACTTATTTCTAAATAGAAGAAGAGAACAATAATACTCTTTCTTGATAAATAGGAAAATACACATATCAAGAGAACCTACCAGAAGAAACTATATTTTCTCTCTCTGAACTTTTCTCTTTGATACTATAATGATAAGCTGCACTAGAAAAGAGATCGAATGAAAATGGGATGATAAACCCATAGAGATGATCTCTATTTATAATGACTCCCATGCTATTTCTTTATTGGTTTAGGAGAGATTTATTTTACTCCTTAGAATTTTTATGGTAATTATTAAGTTGACATTTTCAAGCTACAAAAGTTGGCTTTACATTTCTCACAATCTCCCACTTAAAGTCACTTTTGTGAGTTTTCTACTATATCGGTTTCTTGTTGCTTACGTTTTTGATAGGCCGTAAGAGGATCTACACCATATAAACTTGTCAGCATTTATTGGTTTTGTCATGACATCTGCTAGGTTCTCTCTGGCATGAATCTTCTGCATGTCCACACTCCCTTCTTCTACTACTTCTCTTACAAAATGATATTGCACTCCTATGTGTTTTGTTCTTGAATGAAAGGCTAGATTTCTTGCAATGTGCAAGGCACTTTGACTGTCACAATACACAATAATTTTCTGCAGCTTGTGCCCGAGTTCCTCCATTAACCTTTGTATCCAAATAGCTTCTTTGCAAGCTTGGGTAGCTGCCATGTACTCAGCTTCTGTAGTAGACAAAGCTACAACAGTCTGTAATTTAGATAACCAACTTACCGCTCCTCCTGCAAGTGTAAACACATAGCCAGTAATAGATTTTCTCTTGTCAAGATCACCTGCAAAATCAGAGTCAACATAACCCCTGATAACTAATTCTGATCCTCCATAACATAATTCAGCACCAGAGGTCCCTTTAATGTATCTAAGGATCCTCTTAACAACATTCCAATGCTCTCCACCAGGATCTGCCATGAATCGACTAACTGCTCCCACTGCTTGTGCAATGTTCGGTCTTGTACATATCATAGCATACATTAGGCTTCCCACCGCCGATGCATATGGTACTCGAGACATTTCCATCATCCCTGCTTCATTGCTAGGACACATACTTGAAGATAATTTATACTTGACACGAAGTGGGGTAGAAATTGGCTTACAATCTTGCATGTTGAAGCGCCGCAAGATTTTCTTCAAATAATTCTTTTGAGAAAGCCAAATCTTCCTACTTTTTCTATCTCGGTGAATTTGCATCCCTAAAATCTTGTTTGCTGATCCCAAGTCCTTCATATCAAATTCCCTAGCCAACTGTGCCTTCAATTCTTGGACTCGATCTTTGTTGGGGCCTACCACCAACATGTCATCCATGTTCAACAGCAAAATGATAAAAGCATCGTCACCAAACCTCTTGTAATATGTACAATGGTCTGAACTTGGTCTGTTGTATCTGAGGCTAATAATGAAGGAATCAAATCTCTTGTACCAACACCTTGGCGCCTGCTTTAGACCGTACAGAGATTTGGTTAACCTGCAAACCAAGTTTTCTCTTCCTTCTTCTTTAAAGCCTTCTGGTTGGAGCATATATATTTCCTCATCAAGTTCTCCATGGAGAAAAGCAGTTTTTACATCTAATTGCTCAAGATGTAAAACGAATGCAGCACACACAGCCAAGACTATTCTAATAGTGGTAAGTCTGACAACTGGAGAGAATATCTCATTGAAATCAATACCTTCCTTCTGAGCATATCCTTTGACCACCAGTCTTGCACGATATCGTTCCACCTGATCGTTGCCATCTCGTTTGATCTTATAGACCCATTTATTACCAATGGCTTTCCGACCCTTTGGAAGAGTAACAAGTTCCCATGTTTTGTTTCTATGTGAGGCTTACATTTCCTCTTGCATTGCTGCCATCCATAGAGAGGCATCTGTAAAACCCTGTTTTTCATTAAATATTTTTATTTAAGTTTGTTTGATTAATTTATAATTATTGGTTAAGGGCTATGTGGGATTTTTTGCTTAAATGTCCCTTTCTGGAACATTGGCACGCCCATGCTGATTTAGCGTGTCTTGTGACCAGCTGAGTCACAAGCACGGCTAGGGATGACAACGGGGCGGGGCGGGCACAGGTAGCACTCCCCCTGCTCCCGCACCCACGGGGTGAAATCCGTGCCCGTCCCCGCCTGTTATCCGCGCGGGTATCCTGCGGGCAGGTATCCAGCAGGTTTCGCGGATATTTGCGGGTTTGCGGATATCCATGAGTTATTTTTTCAGGAAAAAATGTTCTTTTTGTTTGAAAAATTGCTGAAATATGCGTAATTTCAATTCAAATAACCATGTTCGTACAAATAGATATTACGAAACTACGAAAACATTATCCAATTACAAAAGTTACTAGCAAGAGTAATCAAATACATTTGCTTTCTCCAAAAATAAAAGTTACAAAAGCTAGGATCCACTTGAAACACCATTGGATTATGTTTTCTCCTAACTTAATAAAAGCTCAACTTAATATAATTAATATTAGTAGGTACTTATTTTACCATTAGTATTAGCTTTAGTAAGGAAGGATGGGAAATTAGGTTTAGCAATTAGTAGATATATAATAAAGGGTATTATAGTAATTTAAGTAACATGTGTGGATATCCACGGGCACGGGTAGTGTGATACCCGCCCCCGCCCCGTTTATAAGTGGTTATTGAAATTACCCGTTTATTTTACCCGCGGGCACCCGTTTAACTACCCGCCCCGTACCCGTTGCAGATTTTATCCACGGGTATCCGCTGGTACGGGTAAAATTGCCATCCCTAAGCACGGCAGTGCCGTTGCGTGAACTGCGTCTCGCTGATGCTAAGTTCGGCACGCCCGTGCCATTATTTAGCACGCCCGTGCCAATCGTGTGGATCGTGTCTCGCTGACGCTAGGGTCAACACGGCCGTGCTGAAATAGAGCACGGCCGTGCCATGTGCGCAGATTATATAATTGCACAGAAACCGAGGGTTAGCTATTTTAACCCTCATTTGACGGCGACTGCTACCCTAGTGCGGCTAGAGTACCTTGTTTCCGATCTCCGTCAACCTTGGTGCGTTCTTGGAGTTTTGGAGACCTTTGGTAAGCCCCTGGTATGCTTGTGCCAGCCCTGCAGGGAACGTTCTTCTCTCTTATTAGTTTCTTTTCATGTTTTGGATTAGAAACTGATTGGTTGATGTTTTAGTTGACCAAGACTTGGATTCAGACTGAGCCGTTTCTGAGGACGTGATCAATCGTTGGTTGGAGCTACCGTTGCTGCAACCTTCAAACCAGGTATGGGGAGAAGGATAGTTTAATCACTAGGCAGTGGGGGTAGTGTCAGATGAAGGGTTCCCATGACCCCGAGGTTATTTGTATGCTATTTGTTAATATGCATGTTGCTATACTTAGTTGCTGCTATTATATGCATTGTTGTTGAATTGATATTTGATGGTATGTGCATAGCATATTTGTTGTTAAATTGTTGTTTGATACGAACCTGATGCTATGTCTCTAAAATTAGTTAATTAGGATTTTAATTGGTTAAATAATAAAGGGACTGCTGATAATCCGCTAGATTCTTTAGTAATTGTGCCTTTATTGAGCGGTTTTTACTCCCTTTTGTCTAGAATTTTGTCTCTGTTTTGTCCCTTTTTGAGTCTTAGTTAGTTGTCTTTATGTTTGTGATAATTTCTTGTAATTAGAGTCAATTTAAGTTTTTTTATGCTTTTTAATTTTTATTTCTCCTTAATCATTTTAGGATTCAAGAAAGGTGGGAAGATTGAAGAGAAAAGTAAACTTGTTCAAGAAGATTGGAGCTTATGGGAGGAAGAAGAGCCTACAAAAGTGAAGTTGTGAAACTTGGGTTCAGTGCTGGACGTGGGGGAGCCAGCACCCAGCGCTGGTTACCCTGATAAGAAGCTGCTCTCTGGAAGGTCAGCGCTCAGCGCAGTAACCACAGCGCCCAGCGCTGAAGACCCCTGATAGAATCTGCTCTTTGCCTAACTGGCGCTGGATGCAGGGACTCTGGCGCCCAGCGCTGGATCCTTGGTGAAAATACGCTGTCTGTCTTTTTGGCGCCTAGCGCCAGAAATCTTGCGCCCAGCGCTGGCTAATTTTCCTGACAGGGTATTTAAGCATTTGTTACCCATTTTGAGGGGAGCCAGCAGCTGCACGAAATTCTAGACCTAAAAGTGGAAATAGGAGCTTCTTCTCTGCTGGAACAACATCATCTTCATGGAGTTTGCATCACCTTTGTTCATTTCATTTCCCTTTGCAGTTTCCTTTATTATGTCTAGCTAAATCCCTTTTTGTTGGGGTTAGATGTAGCTTTTTCCAAACTCTCATGTATTTGACCTGATATTTTAATGTAGTTTCTACTTCCTTATGAGTGCTTAATTTCTATGCTTAATGCTTGTTGTGGCTTGATCACCCATGATTTGATCTTTGATTTGATTTGTAATTGGAAAATTCTTATTGAATCTAGACATGAAATTAATCACCTAGTAAACCTTATCTCTAGGAATGGAATTTGGTTTATTAGTTATCTCTGAATCTCTAATCTTAATGCAAACCCACTAATTAGGCCACCTAAGGAATTAGGGTTTTATTTGGGGGTTTAGGCTCTTTCCATCTAAGGAATTAGGGATTGAGTATTTTAGTGGATTGATATTCATAATTGAAGTATGAAACCATATTATTTGTCATTTCATTGCATGAGAGGAAGGGATTAGTGAATTCTGATCCCAACATATTTTCTCTTATAAGTAAAACCGTTTTTTTATCTTAAGTGTTTGAGAAAAATACAAAAAGAACTTATTCATCTTGTTTTGTTCCTTTTAATTCTAATTCTTGTTTATTGAGCTTCTGAGCTCCCTTTGATCCCAAACAACTTTTTAGGTAGAATCGATTTGTGCGTGTTTTTATTTGTCACACAATCCTCGTGGGAACGATATCCCTTTCACCTCTTTTACTACTTGTACGACTCGATATACTTGCCGAAGTTTTCAACAAGTTTTTGGCGCCGTTGCCGGGGATCTGTGTTTCAATATTAGCATAATCATTTTGGTTCCTAGTTTAGATATAATTTTATTTTACTGTTTTACTCATTTCTATCATATTTTATAATTTGTGCTAACAAGCTTTTGCTCTTTGAGAGATCCGGAAGTAGAGAAAACAACTAGGAGTAATCGTAGTCAAGCAAGAAAGCGGAAGTTGTTAGCCAAGAAAAAAAGACAACAAGATCAAGAGGCCACTGCTTCTACTTCTACTCCCATTTCCACTTTTGTTCAACAAGAGGAGGAAGTGATGGCGAACAATGGTGGTGGTGCTCCTAGGAGGACACTTGGGGATTATGCCATTACTCCAAATAGGCATACCTCTAGTATTGTGAGACCTCCGGTGAATGCCGCAAACTTTTGTCTTAGTCCGCAACTCATAGCCGATGTTCAAAACAACCAATTTGCCGGGGCGGATAAAGATGATCCCAACAATCATATCTCCACCTTTTTGGAGTTTTGTGACAGAGTACAAATGAATGGAGCCTCTGATGATGCGGTGCGCTTAAGGTTGTTCCCTTTCTCTCTTAGAGATAGAGCTAAAGCTTGGCTTCAATCTCAACCAATGGGAAGTATTGCCACTTGGGATGACTTAGAGACCAAGTTTCTTGCAAGGTTCTTTCCCGCATCAAGATTTATAAAGGCAAGGGGTGATATCACAAGCTTTGCTCAACAAGAAGGAGAATCTCTTCTTGAAGCTTGGGAGAGGTTTAAAGACTTGCTTCGAAAGTGTCCTAATCACGGGTTTGATGAGCTCACTCAAATGCAAACGTTTTGCAATGGGTTGAGGCCATCGACCAAGCTTATGTTGGATGCCTCAGCTGGAGGTTCCATGAACGCTAAGACACCAGAAGAAGCATTAGTTTTGATAGAAGCCATGGCCTCTAATGATTACATGATGCACCATGACCGAGGCACTGTTCCTAGAAGAGGAGTGTTGGAGTTGGATTCTCAAAGTGCAATATTGGCTCAAAGTAAATTATTGACACAACAACTAGAAGCCATTAGTAAATCTATTATACAACTCCCACAACAAATCCAAACTTTGCAAAGCCCCCCGGTTCAATCCCAACAAGTCTTGAGGTGTGATTTTTGTGGAGGTGAACATAATAATGGGAATTGTGAGGCTATACCAAGTCCCCAAGAAGAAGCAAATTTTATGGGAAATTATGGGAGGCAAGGCAACTATGGTAACCAAGGATATCAGTGGAGGAATCATCCTAACTTTAATTGGAAGCAAGATGCCGGTCAAACAAGTGGTCAATCAAGCAAGCCTTCACCTTCTCAACAACCACCGGATCAGACACATGTTTTGGAAGACACTCTCAACCAATTCATGCAAATGTCCATGTCTAATCAGAAAAACACCGATGCTTCAATCAAGAACTTGGAGGTGCAAGTAGGACAAATTGCAAAACAATTGGCGGAGCAAAATAGTGGAAACTTTTCAGGTAACACTCAAACTAATCCCAAGGAACATTGTAAAGCCATTACTTTGAGGAGTGGAAAAAGTGTAGAGAAAGTGAGTGGTGAGCCATTGTTGGAAAAAGGGAAAGTTAAGGAAAAAAGTGAGAAAAATGATGAAAAAAATGAAATGAGTGTAGAAAAAGAAAAAGAGGTTGAAAAAGAAGAAAATAAAGAAGTGAGTGAAAAAGACAAGAGAGAAAAGTTAGTAGATGAAGATTCTATGTTGAGAAAAACTAAAAACCAACTTTTGAAAGATGTAGATAAGCCTCAAGAAGTTCCTTCCTATGTTAAAGTGCCATACCCTCATTTAGGGAAGAAGAAGGAAAAGGAAGAGCAATTTGCCCGCTTTCTTGACATATTCAAGCGGTTGCAAATCAACATACCTTTTTCCGAAGCTCTTGAGCAAATGGCCACCTATGCCAAGTTCATGAAGGAACTTCTCACAAAGAAAAGAAAATTTAAAGAAGGTGAGACCGTAGCCTTGACGGAAGAATGTAGTGCAATCCTTCAAAGGAAGTTACCTCCAAAGCTTAAGGATCCCGGTAGCTTTACAATTCCTTGCACAATTGGGAATATTTCTATTGGGAAGGCCTTATGCGATTTGGGAGCGAGTATCAATTTGATGCCGCTCTCAATTTTGAACAAGCTTGGAGGGGGTGAGGTGAAGCCAACAAGGATGGCACTCCAACTTGCGGATAGATCAATCAAGCGTCCCACGGTATTATGGAAGATGTTCTAGTGAAAGTTGATAAATTCATCTTCCCGGCCGATTTTGTGATTTTAGATATGGAAGAGGATGCGGAAGTTCCTCTCATTTTGGGGAGACCTTTCTTAGCAACTGGTCGAGCCCTCATTGATGTGCAACAAGGGCAACTTATGTTGAGAGTGCAAGATGAAAAGGTCACCTTTAATGTTTTTGAAGCCATGCACCACCCCGATGATAAAAGCCAATGTTTTCGGATGGATGTAGTGGATGAATTGATTAATGGAGCTATGAGCCAACAACACACTTCTACCCCTCTCAAGAGAGTTTTGATGAATTCCTTTGAAAATCTTAGCAAGGAGGAAGAAAAAGACATAGAGGAGTGTTTGTTAGGCTTGGAGGCACAAAGAGAGCAGGCGGTGAGTTTGAAAAAGGAAGAGCTGAAAAAAGAAGAAGTTCTTGAGAAGACCAAGTTAGAGTTGAAGCCATTGCCCTCCCACCTCAAATATGTTTTTCTTGAGGAGGGTGATGAGAAACCGGTCATCATTAGTAACTCTTTGTCCAAATTGGAGGAGGAAAAGTTAGTGAGAATCTTGAGGGACAACCAAGATGCCTTGGGGTGGTCTATCTCCGATCTCAAGGGGATTAGTCCATCTTATTGCATGCACAAGATTATGATGGAGGCGGAGTTTAAACCGGTGGTGAAACCACATAGAAAACTCAATCCTACAATGAAGGAAGTGGTAAGGAAGGAGGTGCTGAAACTCCTTGAGGCCGGGATGATTTATCCGATCTCCGATAGTGCATGGGTGTGCAAGTGGTTCCCAAGAAAGGTGGCATGACCGTTGTGAAAAATGAGAAAAATGAGTTGATTCCGACAAGAACGGTCACCGGTTGGCGGATGTGCATAGATTATCGGAAGCTCAACCAAGCTACAAGAAAAGATCACTTCCCACTCCCCTTCATGGACCAAATGTTGGAAAGGTTGGCCGGACAAGCCTTTTATTGCTTTTTGGATGGTTATTCGGGTTATAACCAAATTGCGATTAACCTGGAAGACCAAGAAAAAACTGCTTTCACTTGTCCTTTTGGAGTTTTTGCCTATAGGAAGATGCCCTTCGGTCTTTGCAATGCGCCCGCAACATTTCAAAGGTGCATGCTTTCCATTTTTTCTGATATGTTAGAAAAATATATTGAGGTATTTATGGATGATTTTTCTGTTTTTGGTTCCTCTTATGATACTTGCTTATCTAACCTTGCTGCGGTTTTGAAAAGGTGCATGGACACCAATTTAGTCTTGAATTGGGAAAAGTGTCATTTTATGGTGCAGGAAGGTATTGTGCTTGGGCACAAGATTTCAGCAAGGGGGATCGAAGTGGATAAATCTATGATTGATGTGATTGAGAAACTTCCCCCACTGGTGAATGTTAAGGGTGTAAGGAGTTTCTTTGGCCATGCTGGGTTCTACCGGCGGTTCATCAAGGATTTTTCTAAGATAGCCAAGCCATTGTGTAGTCTTTTGAACAAGGACACACCATTTGTGTTTGATCATGCTTGCTCAAGGGCTTTTAAAATTTTGAAAGAAAAGTTGATTACCGCACCCATAATAGTTCCACCCAACTGGGAGTCACCATTTGAATTAATGTGTGATGCTAGTGACTACGCAGTTAGGGCTGTTTTGGGACAGCGGAGGGAGAAATTTTTCCATGCCATTTACTATGCTAGCAAAGTCCTCAATGAAAACCAAGTTCATTATGCAACAACTGAGAAGGAATTGTTAGCTATAGTATTTGCCTTGGAAAAATTTCGCCAATACTTGATTGGATCAAAAGTCATTGTTTACACCGACCATTCCGCAATCAAGTATTTGTTGACTAAGTTGGACTCCAAACCTAGACTGATTCGTTGGATTTTACTATTGCAGGAGTTTGACTTGGATATCAAAGATAAGAAGGGTTGCGAAAATGTGTTAGCCGACCACTTGTCCCGGTTGGTTAATGAAGAGGTGACATCAAAGGAAAAAGAAATCCGGGATGAGTTCCCGGATGAGGCACTAATGATGGTGCAAGAAAGGCCATGGTTTGGCGACATGGCAAACTTCAAAGCTGCGAGGTCCCGGAAGACTTCTCATGGCAACAAAAAAAGAAGTTCTTTCGGGATGCCAACTACTTCATTTGGGACGACCCGTTCTTGTTCAAGGTCGGTCCGGATGGTTTGTTGAGGAGGTGTGTGAGCCAAGAGGAGGCTAAAGACATTTTTGTGGCATTGCCACAACTCTCCATATGGTGGTCATTACAATGGGGAGAGGACAGCTGCAAAGATCCTCCAATCCGGATTCTTTTGGCCTTCAATCTTCAAGGACTCTCACAATCATGTGAAGAGCTGCGATAAATGCCAAAGAACCGGGAATATTTCAAAGAAAGATGAGATGCCCCTTCAAAACATATTGGAGGTTGAAATTTTTGATTGTTGGGGCATAGATTTCATGGGTCCATTGCCTCCATCATTCTCCAATCAATATATTTTGGTGGCGGTGGACTATGTATCAAAATGGGTGAAAGCCGCTACAACACCGAAAAACGATGCACAAACAGTGATAAAGTTCATCAAGAAGAATATTTTTGCACGTTTTGGTGTGCCAAGGGTCCTTATAAGTGATGGGGGATCTCACTTTTGTAACTCATAACTGAAAAGTGTGTTGACAAAGTATAACGTGAGGCACAAGGTGGCATCTCCTTATCACCCGCAAACTAATGGGCAAGCAGAGGTTTCAAACCAAGAGATCAAGAGGGATATTGGAAAAAACTGTTGCCACTTCAAGGAAAGATTGGGCTAAGAAGCTTGATGACACTCTGTGGGCTTACCGAACTGCATTCAAAACCTCTTTGGGATTGTCTCCATTTCAAATGGTTTATGGGAAGGCTTGTCACCTACCTGTAGAGTTGGAGCATCGAGCCTTTTGGGCTTTGAAGTTCTTGAATTTTGATGCTACTTTGGCGGGTGAAAGAAGAATCCAACAATTGCATGAATTGGAGGAGACGCGTCTCAATGCTTATGAAAATGCGATTATTTACAAGCAGCGGGTTAAAGCCTACCATGACAAGCATATTGTGCAGAAAACATTCATCCGGGACAACAAGTGCTCTTATTCAACTCCCGGTTGAGATTATTTCCGAGAAAATTAAAGTCCAAGTGGTCCGGGCCATTCATTGTTAAAGAAGTTGCTTCACATGGAGCCATTGAAGTAGAGGATCCTTCCTCAAAAAGGTGTTTTAAAGTTAATGGGCAAAGACTCAAAGCCTACTTGGGAGGTGACATGGAGAGAGCAACAACAGCTGTGCGCCTCCGTGATCCTTGAAAGTCATCCGTCAAGCTAGTGACGTTAAAGAAGCGCTTACTGGGAGGCAACCCAGGATTTCTATCCCTTTCTCCTTTTTATTTTTAGGAATGTTGTTTTTCTTGTTTTAATTATGCATAAACTCCATGAATTGATTTTCTGGGTTTTTGGGAGCTCTGCTGTTGAGTGTTTGGTTGAGAGAGGTTCTTTTTCTGAGAAAAATTTGAAATTCTGTGCTTTGAACCTGGCGCTCAGCGTAGGTTTTACAGCGCCCAGCGCTGGTAGATTCATCTATCAGGGTGCTCTCTGTGACACTAGCGCTCAGCGTCCAATATGGAGCGCCCAGCGCTGATTAAAGCTGCAGAATTATGCAGCTCGCGTGGAACCAGCGCCTAGAGCTGCATTTGAGGCGCCTGGCGCTAAGTTTCCTGACAGATGCATGCTCTCTGTGACCCCAGCGTCTAGCGCTATTATTAAGGCGCCCAGCGCTGGATCAAATTGAGGAGTCCACCACTGGGGCTCTTCATTTTCTCCCTATAACTCTCACTAAACACACCACTCTCTTCACTCAATCTCACTTGCACACGCCCCTCATCTCCCCCTCTCTCTCTCTCTCTCCATCTCCACCACCCTAGCCAAACCCACCACAACCACTCTCTTCCCTTTTCAGCACCGCACACCACCACCGTAACCCACCCCATCTGCTCGTGCTTCACTGTACCACTGCACACAAGCACCTTCTTCTTCCCTCTTCTCTGCATTTCATCTTCCCACCTTGTAAGTTCTTTAATTTTTCCTTTTTTGTTGCTTCTGATTCTGTTTTGTGTAATCTTAAGTCTTAGAAATTGATTTTGTTTTACTTTGGGGCTTAGGGTTATTTCTGAAATTGGGGGTAATTTGAAATTGGGATTTTGGTTGTTCTCTTGAATTGGGGGTTAGGGTTTCATGATGTTGGGGTAATGCTGTTATGCTTGCTGGTTGGCCATAAATGAGCGATTCCATGATGCATTATTTTGAGGTTGTTGGATTGAAATGAATTTGGGATTTTGGGGGCTAGGTTTGTAATTATGTCTCAATTGAAAGCTGTTAGTTTGTCCCTTTGGGGGCTGTGATATTGCTGCTGATTTTGAATGGGTGTTAATTTCCCTTTTTCTTGTCCTGATATGCTCATTGTATATATGCTCCTTTGGTTCCAATGCTGCTGATATGCTTAGCTCTAGGGCTAATTTGGGGCTGCTTTGAGTATGACTATTTTACTAAGGTTGGGAAATGGGATTAAGCTGTTTTGAATTCATATTTTGCTCTCTATCCTGTTTGCCCATGCGGTTTTCTTGTACAAATTATTTTGGTGCTAAATGAGTTTGACTCTCTGCTCCTCAGGTACAAAATGGCACCAAAACTGAGAACTAAAGGAGGCAAACGCAGCAGGAATGAGGCTTCATCTTCTGAGCCCCCGGCTTTTGATAGCCACCGCTTCCGCTCCTTGGAGCATTCCTCTCGGTTTGAAAAAATCAAGCACCGCAATGTTATACCCGAGAGGAATATCCGGGTGGAGGAGGATGAGTATCCAGAGGCCTTTCGGGAGATTGCTAGGCGGCGATGGGAAACCTTGACCACTTTTCCGTGCATTGGGTTGCAGGAATTGGTCAAGGAATTCTATGCCAACATTTATTTCCCTCAGGCCGAAACTCCAACCTATGTGAGCTATGTGAGGGGAAGAGAGGTGCCCTATGACTACCAAACTATCAATGATCTCCTAGAGACCAGACAGTCATGGGTGGGGGATGATGGCCACACTATCCTCATCAACGAGGCTCCCAATGGCCCTGCACTTCTTCAGGTCCTTTGCAAACCGGGGGTTGAGTGGCAAAGGAACGCAAAAAATGAGCTGAAAAAGATAAGTCGCACAGATCTTCTTTTGGTGCCAAAGATCTGGGCAACGTTTGTTCATGCCACCATCCTCCCGTGCTCAAATTCTTCCGATGTGACCTTGAGGAGGGCTCAGCTGGTCTATTCTATTGTGACAGGGCGGGAGGTGAATGTTGGCTTGCTAATATCCCGGAGCATAAATACTTTTGCCCATCATGAGGGCGATTCACACTTCGGGCACCCCCATCTCATATGCTTAGTCTATGAGAGAGCAGGAGTTGATCTGGATATTCCTAGAGCCATCCTTGTACAGAAGAAAACCCCGATCAATGCATCATACATCCAGCAGCAATGCATGGAAGGTCTTGCAAAACCAGCAGACCGACCTGCACCTGCACCACCTGCTCAGTGGCGCCGCCCCAGCCAGCGCTCGGATCATTTGGAACAATCTTTGGAGCAGATGAGGCTGTCTATAGAGGGGATGAGGACCACCCAGCTGGAGATGAGGGAGTCCCAGCTTGCTATGCGAGAGACCCAGCTTGCTGCTAGGGAGACTCAGCTTGCCATTTGCCAAAACCAGCGAGCTGGCCGCCGGATGATGGGGATGATGGCAGGGATGATTAGAGATCTTCGCGATCACATGCCGGCACCGCCGGGAGTATTTTCTTCTTTCCCATCCGATCAGGATATGGACCTTCACTGCGGCTGGCAACCTTACCCTCCGGATGGAGATGACCAGAACTCATAGCTCTTTACCCTATTTCTTTGCTGTTTTTCTAAGTTGTAGTTTCCTTTTGTTGTTTTAAGTTTTTCTAGATAATTTTGCTAATAACTATGTTCTTTTTGGGATTTTGTTTTCTTTGTTGATTTTTTGGATAATTTGTTTGTAGGATTTTGGAGTGAGTTGTCATTGTTGGCACTCTCATTACCTTACGAAGTGCAAGTTGTTTTCCTTTCTTTGGAAGTGTTCTTGTAGCATAGTTTCAATTTCAAATTGGGTCATAATGGTTTTCATAACCTCTTTGCACTTTGTTCTTTTCTGTTAAATTCATGGCAATAAGGTTTGGAATGAAATTTTCGAACTTTGGTTTTACCCTTAGTGAGACATTTGGGCTTGATTGAAAATTCCTTGTGAGTGTGCACCATTGAGTTGATGTGCTAAGATTTGCTTGATTCTCTTGTCTAGGATTCATGAATTGCTTGTATAACATAAAAATGATTTGGGCATTTGTTCATAAGCCACTTAAACCAAAAAAGCCAACCTTGCATCAACGTTTCCATTGCTTACCCCCTTGAGCTTAATTTGGCGAATTTTTTTTTCTCTCAACCTTGTTCTTTCAATTCAAAAATCATGCTTTTTCCCAACCCTTAGCGGATAGGAGAGCATTTGTTGTGCTTGAGGACAAGCCAAGTCCTAGGTTTGGGGGAGAGTAATTGTATGTTGTGAGAGCAAAAGTGGTGAAGGAATGAAAAAGGGAAAAAAAAAAATTTGAAAAAAAAAAAAAGCAAGAAAGCAAGAAGATGAATTGGGATGATAAAAGCTCCACGGAAAAAAAAAAAAAACAAAAAGAAGTTGAAATTCAAAAATAGCAAGTGGAAAGGATGTGCATTACATTGATATATTTGAATTGTTTTGATTGCTCTCCTATTCTCTTGAACTAAAAAAAGAAAAAAATGCTTTACCATCCCTTGCCTTGTTGTTCATCTTAGCCAAGTTACAACCCAAAATAAAGCCCCTTTGATTTATGCATGCTTGTGGTTTATGATATCTTGGAATGAGATGAAAAGCAAATCCAATGTTACATGATTCTAATGTGTGTTTATGAGGGAAACACTTCACCATACACTTGAGTGGATATTTGATGTGTGCATTTGTGAGAACTAAGGTTCTAGTTTTTCTCCTCCCTTGCCAAATTGCCATGATTCTTAATTTTAAAGAACTTGAAGTTGTGCAAAGTTGTTATTATTTCTGTTCTTGACTTGTTTGGAATTGAGCTTGCTACTAGTTGACGCTTCCGGTTTTAGGAATTCATTCTTGTGCTACTTTGCTTGGTATCGAGTTGATAATTGTGTGTTCTCCTTCAGTTCAGGATCCGTAAGGGCGTGGTTTGTCTTTTTGGTGTTTTTGTGTGTTAGTGTTAGTTACTTTTGCTTGGGGACAAGCAAAATGCTAGGTTTGGGGGAGTGATAATCCGCTAGATTCTTTAGTAATTGTGCCTTTATTGAGTGGTTTTTACTCCCTTTTGTCTAGAATTTTGTCTCTGTTTTGTCCCTTTTTGAGTCTTAGTTAGTTGTCTTTATGTTTGTGATAATTTCTTGTAATTAGAGTCAATTTAAGTTTTTTTATGCTTTTTAATTTTTATTTCTCCTTAATCATTTTAGGATTCAAGAAAGGTGGGAAGATTGAAGAGAAAAGTAAACTTGTTCAAGAAGATTGGAGCTTATGGGAGGAAGAAGAGCCTACAAAAGTGAAGTTGTGAAACTTGGGTTCAGCGCTGGACGTGGGGGAGCCAGCACCCAGCGCTGGTTACCCTAATAAGAAGCTGCTCTCTGGAAGGTCAGTGCTCAGCGCAGTAACCACAGCGCCCAGCGCTGAAGACCCCTGATAGAATCTGCTCTCTGCCTAACTGGCGCTGGACGCAGGGACTCTGGCGCCCAGCGCTGGATCCTTGGTGAAAATACGCTGTCTGTCTTTCTGGCGCCTAGCGCCAGAAATCTTGCGCCCAGCGCTGGCTAATTTTCCTGACAGGGTATTTAAGCATTTGTTACCTATTTTGAGGGGAGCCAGCAGCTGCACGAAATTCTAGACCTAAAAGTGGAAATAGGAGCTTCTTCTCTGCTGGAACAACATCATCTTCATGGAGTTTGCATCACCTTTGTTCATTTCATTTCCCTTTGCAGTTTCCTTTATTATGTCTAGCTAAATCCCTTTTTGTTGGGGTTAGATGTAGCTTTTTCCAAACTCTCATGTATTTGACCTGATATTTTAATGTAGTTTCTACTTCCTTATGAGTGCTTAATTTCTATGCTTAATGCTTGTTGTGGCTTGATCACCCATGATTTGTTCTTTGATTTGATTTGCAATTGGAAAATTCTTATTGAATCTAGACATGAAATTAATCACCTAGTAAACCTTATCTCTAGGAATGGAATTTGGTTTATTAGTTATCTCTGAATCTCTAATCTTAATGCAAACCCACTAATTAGGCCACCTAAGGAATTAGGGTTTTATTTGGGGGTTTAGGCTCTTTCCATCTAAGGAATTAGGGATTGAGTATTTTAGTGGATTGATATTCATAATTGAAGTATGAAACCGTATTATTTGTCATTTCATTGCATGAGAGGAAGGGATTAGTGAATTCTGATCCCAACATATTTTCTCTTATAAGTAAAACCGTTTTTGCATCTTAAGTATTTGAGAAAAATACAAAAAGAACTTATTCATCTTGTTTTGTTCCTTTTAATTCTAATTCTTGTTTATTGAGCTTCTGAGCTCCCTTTGATCCCAAACAACTTTTTAGGTAGAATCGATTTGTGCGTGTTTTTATTTGTCACACAATCCTCGTGGGAACGATATCCCTTTCACCTCTTTTACTACTTGTACGACTCGGTATACTTGCCGACGTTTTCAACAACTGCCGTTCCCCAAAAATATTTCATAAGACATGAATTAATAAAGAGTGAGTTTTTATGTTAATGGATTAGTCATGAACCTAGGGATGATTTTTGAGAGTGTTAGGGATTTTTGGTTAAATGATTAACCTGTTCTTCGCTGCCCAGAACAACATTGTCGTGCGATCTGCACGGCCGTGCTGAACAAGGAGCACGCCCATGCTCCCAGTTGAATTCTGGAAAATGGCCGCCCTTTGAACACGGCCGTGCAGCATAGAGAGCACGCCCATGCTATCGTGCAGCATGTCCATGCCATCGTGCAGCACGCATGTGCCATATATGCAGCACGCCCGTGCTAAACGTAGGAGGGAGCATGCCTGTACCATTGTGCAGCACGCCCGTGCCACCCCTCTAGTCAGAATCTGAAGCTAACGATTAAATGGAGTTTTAACCCCAATGCTTCCAATAATGATAGCATAACACACAAAACAAATGATGATGATAGATAACTTAATTTTATAATAATTAAGACGGTGAGGAACAATGAGCTGGTTAAGTCGGTGCCCTCGGGGTTACCGCACGATGATATAATTGGATGTTTTTAGTGGTCCAATTGAGTTATTGGATGCCTTTAGTGGTCCAATGTTGCATTGATATAATTGGGTGCCTTTAGCGGCCCAATGATGAGGATTTTATTCTTGGGTGCCTTTAGTGGCCCACGCGGAGGTGGTGGTTGTTGTTGTTTGTTGATAGTGTTCATGCATCGCATTGGAGATGTTAATTGGGCAAGTTCAACATAGGGGATGTCGTTCTAGAGTACGGCGATCTAGCCATCCACGGTTGGTTCACCCAAGGTTTGGTGAACCGTGGCCCCCTGTGATGAGGCATCCATGATTTGATGCGTTGGCTATCTAAGGGGTTCACCCATGGTTTGGTGAACTGCCGGCATTGGTGCCTTTAGTGGCCAATGTGGATATGTAACTCCAAAGTTGTTCTTCTTGAGTTAGTTGGATCCACATGCATTGATGAAGTAGTGGAGTAGAGTTGCATTGCATCATATAGCATACTAGTTACTAGTTGATTGTTTATGCTGAGATGATACTTATGTATGTTAGTGTATGCTTATGACTATTGCCATGCCATGATGTATGTTCATCTTATTTCTATCTCCATGCCGTTGTGATTACATGTTTCCTTACTCCCTTTTTCTGTGTTTTCTTGTTTGGCATGTATGGTTTATGCAAAGGATGACTAGCAGCTCAGAGAGGAATGACTCTGAGGAGCCACCACTCATAGTTAGGGCCTTCAGCTTAGTTGTTTATTTTATTTTAGTTTCTGTTGTATTCCGAGGATATTTCCGGAACGGTTGTACCAGCTCTGAATTGCGACATCGAGGTTGGGTTTATTTATGTGTTGATGTCTACTTATCGTTTTTAAAAACTTTGGTTTAATAATTTCTGCGTTTGAGAACTAGTTCGTGTGATACCTTTTCTACTCGTGAATCTTTTTAATAAAAGGTTGCATGTTTTAAATTCTTATTCGTATATAATTTATGTTTATTATTTATTATTTATATTTAATGCTTTTTATAACATGCTGGGTAAAAGGGTGTCACAACATCTAGACTACTTACAGCCTCCAGAAAGGTTGATGGCTCTCCTTCTTCTGTTAAAAAACAATATGCATCATGACCTGTCATAACATAGTCTGAGTGCCATGATGGTGTTTTGATTTGGGGTGATGATCGTCGAACTTCTGTATTATTGGCCTCATCTGGTACTCGTTCCTCGTGCCCTGGTTTTATCTCAAAGGAATCTTCTTCTCCATATTTCTCATCAAGTCTAGTATGTGCTTACTTCTAGCAGTTGATCTTCCAAACTTCAATCTATTTTTCTTACTTATAACACAATGCTCACAGAGAGGTAAGTTTACTTATTTGAGCCCGTGAAGAAGATTACGTTCTGCAAGAATCTTCAGACCTCGTTATGACATATGGCCTTGTTTGTGATGCCACATTATTGACAAATTTTCTTGGCCGGATATTGCAACAGATGCATCCGCCTCTTGCATTGTATCTCCCATAAGCATGTATAGATTAGCTGCAATCTTTTTTGCTGTCATCACCACAAGAGCACCTCTCACAACTTTCAAGATCCCACCTTCGATATGAGTCTTACACCCGAGGCCATTTAATTGTCCAATAGACAATAGATTCTTCTTCAAACCTTTTACATGTCGTACCCCTTGAATTGTACGAATAATACCATCGTACATTTTCAACTTGACGGTACCAACACAAGCAATTTCTAAAGCATGATCATTACCCATGAACACAGATCCTTCTGAGATAGGTTGATATGTGAAAAACCAGTCTCGTCGTGGAGTCATGTGCCACGTTGCTCTTGAATCTATTATCCAAACATCAGTAAGCTGTTTTCTGCCTTTAGAACCAATTGGTACTACGCTATATAGGATTTCTCCTTCATCGGAGGTACTAGCAACACACCCTTGAGAGGTTGTTGCTTCAGGAGCTTTATCTCTGTTTTTCTTGTTGTGCCACCAATCTTTCTTCAAGTGTCCTTTCATTCCACAATGGTAGCATCTTAAGTTCTTCCTTATTCTTGACTTTGATCTACTCTAATATCGGCTCCCACTAGAGCCACCTTCCTTTGATCTACCCCTTGTCACCAACAATGCCTCCGTCTGCTTTGAACCCTCTAATCTGTCTTCCTTGTTCTTCCGCCTGGATTCTTCTTCAAGAACCGCAGCAGCAACATCTTCAAAGTTACGACGACCGACAATATTATTGTTTGTTATGTTGATGATGAGTTGATCACATGAATCAGGTAGACTTTGAAGCAAAAGCTCCGCACGCTTATTTTCTACCATGTTGTAATCTGATGATGTAAGCTGGGAAAATAGAGTATTAAGATGGTTGATATGCTCCGTTACCGTTGTAGATTCACTCATTCGAAGAGTATAAAGCCTCCTCTTTAAGAATATCCTATTTTGAAGTGATTTGACCTCGTACAATTTGGTGAGAGTATCCCAAAACTCCTTTGCCGTCTTCTTTTCTGCAACACTTGACAAGACTGAATCTGCCATTGTTAGATGCAGGTTGCCAACAGCATTGTCATCCATCTCCTTCCACTTTTCATCAGTTATCCCTGTGGGTCTACCTTCAATTGCTGCTAAGCAATTGTCCTTCCTCAAGACTGCTTTTATCTTCAATTTCCATAAGGAGAAATTACTCCCATTGAATTTCTCAACCTCATATTTTTTTTCCATGGTTTTATCATCGTAACCGTTTTTTCCTTATAAATTTACTTACAAAAATTCAATGTGAATACTAGTCGCAGCGAAAATAATCACCAACAACCTGTGGCTCTGATACCACTGTTAGGTACCAGAGTTACTAAAATAATAATCTGCAACTAAAATAGAGTTGAGAAAGTTTCACCAAATGGAAGATAATTACAACTTCTCTTTAAATACAAGAAGAGAACAATAACACTCTTTCTTGATAAATAGGAGAATACACATATCACGAGAACCTCATAGAAAAAACTATATTTTCCTCTCTGAACTTTTCTCTCTGATACTATAATGACAAGCTACACTAGAAAAGAGATCGAATGAAAATGGGATGATAAACCCATAGAGATGATCCTCTATTTACAATGACTCCTATGCTATTTCTTTATTGGTTTAGGAGAGATTTATTCTACTCCTTAGAATTTCTACGGTAATTATTAAGTTGACATTTTCAAGCTACAAAAGTTGGCTTTACATTTCTCACAGATAATTGTTAGATAATATAGCTTTATACTTTGTTTATACTTTAAGGGTAGTTTAGTCTTTTTCTCCAAATAATTTTACTCTTTCCTTATCTTTATATGACAAATTATTGCAATCTATTGAAAACCCTAGCAAATCTTCTCTTCTTCCCCTTTTGGTTCTCTCTTCTTCTTCTTTTTCTTCCTTTTTCTTTGCAATGCTAATCTTAACATGGTATTAAGAGCAAGTTGAATTCTGGCCACAACTTTCACAGATCCAACTTGGAGTTTTGTCCAGTGACCCATTCCTTCATTTTGTTCAGCGATTAAACTTTTGCGGCGACCCATTTTGCAGGTTTTCTGTGGCAATTCCGGTTGAGGGTTTTGTCCAGCGACCCCCTCCTCCATTCCTCCATTTCCAACGACCCATTTTGCCCTATTCGCAACAACCTCGTCTGGTAGCCTATTTTTTGATTTTGCAAGTTTTGGCAGCAAATCATTTGTGATTGTTATAGCAATGTCTGATGAAAAGTATGTTTCTCTTTAATCCATTAGTGTGCAGCTGGATGGGCAAAATTATTCCTATTGGAGTAATGTGTTGAAGAAATTTTTCAAAGGCAAGAGAATGTAGGGCTATGTTTCTAGAACCTATATTAAGCCCAAAGATGAAAAAAAAATGGGAAATATGAAACAGAGTTGGAAGCCAGGAAGCAAACAATTCGAAGATCATCACTTGGATCAATAACTCTGTTTCGCAATCGGCTGACGTTCAATTAGCCAAATATGAAATGGCCAAGGAGGTTTAGGATCATTTGAAAAAGGTTGTATGTGTAGTCCAATTTTGCATAGCAATATCAGTTTGAGATTGATATTCGGGCTAGTCAACAAAACAACGTGAGCATCCAAGAATTTTATTATGTTATGTCCAATCTTTGGGATAAGCTAGCCCTTATAGAATCCATAGAATCACTACAAAAAACAGTGGTTTAGCAACCAAAATATTCTATCGCTAAACATGAAAATTCGATTGTTAAATAGTTTAGCGACCGAATCAGCGACGGATCTATTACGGTCTCTAAAAACCTATTTTCTAAGCAGTTAGTGATCGAGTTTTATGTTCGGTCGCTATTAGCCGAGTCTCGTAACATAGTCTTCTTAATACTTTTGATAAATTAATTTGGGTCATTGAATTGAATCCCATTTATGATTTTTTTTTTCTAGCCTATGTTAAGGTAAAGGGTCTTTTAATGTGAGCTTCGACGTAAAATGAGAAAGTAAAAACATGTGTTGATTGATTAATGATGACTCAATTTTCACCCAACCTATGTTAAGGTAAAGGTTCTTTTGAAGTGAGTTTGGACGTAAAGTGATAAAGTGAATGGATATGAACATTTATATTATTTAGTGAGTTGAGATCTCAATGCATTTTAATCAAAGGTGCATATACTCTTACTTTATCACCTTACACACAAGCTCGCTTTAGAGAAGTATTGTCCCTATATTAATATATTAAGATTTGAATCATCTCCTTTTTTTACTCTCATGTTTCCTCTTATGTTATGAGAAAGAAATAGATAAAAACAAATTTGAATGGAACCTTCAAACAAAAGCAAATTTAGTTTTTTGTTTCTCTCTCTCATAACATGAGAGGAAATATGAGAGAAAAAAAAAGAGAGAATTCAAATCCAACAAAATTATTAGTTTAACTAATTAATACACGTTGTTAATCAATAATTGACTCATCCTTCACTGGAATAGAAATTTGCTGTCTCATTTCATGTCTCATTTTCTGTTTTTCTTCACTCATATTTTGACAAGTAAATTAAAATCTCATATCTCATTCATATTTAATTGATGTGTTAAAATAAGCGTGGAAGGAGACGGAAAATGAGACAAGAAAATAGGGCAACAGGTTTTTATTCCTTTAACTGAGGTACTAGAGGAGTAGTATTTTAAGAGTAAAAATAGTATAACTATTTTTTCTTTTGGGCAAAATTACTTTTTTGTCCCTGAAGTTAATTGTTTTGTTCAATTTGATCCCTTAACTTTTTTTGTAACAAATTAATCCCTTATGTTTATCAGCGTTAATAATATTGGCCTAAGTGTTACTCTATGTCCAACTCTGTTAAACGTGTCCGTTAACTCCTGACCTGGTTGTTACCATTGGGGGTGTAAGGGTTATCTTCCTTCCCCTTAAATGGTGACCTAGAGTTCATGGTTCCCAATCTTCTTCCCTGTAACCATGGCTGCAAAGCTTGGTTTACATCTAACTTACTCAAACATTGATCTAAAGTCGCCAAAACGACGTCGTTTTGGCCAAGCCACTAAGCCAGCACCACGTCAGTGCCGTGTTAGATACTTAATGGACACGTAAAACCGTTTGAGGCGGTGTTTACTAATGTTTAGGCTGATAAGTACCACATTTACTTAAAAATATCAGAAATTCAAGGTACTTATTGAACTTAAATGGGTAAAATTTAGTCACTTGACCCCCAAAAGATTAATATCTGTAAATAGTTTGATCAATAGTAAATATTTGGTGAAATTTTGAAGATTGCATCTTAAACCCCTGTTTTGTTTGTATAGGTAAAGAAATGGGAGAGTAGAAGCTTGTGAAGAGTTCTAAGAGCCAAAAGCTGAGAAAATTCGCTTAGCTAGCTAAGGAGAATTTGCTAAGCGAAAAGGACAAAAATCAGCAGCAACTTACTGCCACAAATTCGCTTGGCTAAAATAATTTCGCTAAGTGAATTTGTCCCAGAAGCTCAGGAACTTTGAAGAACCTTCGCTAAGCGAATTTGTCCCAGAAGCCAGGGAAGTTTTGAGAATCAAATTCGCTTAGCTCAATCCTTTGCGCTAAGCGAATCTCTTTTTTCCATATGAAGAATCATATATTCGCTTAGCAATTTTGTCTGCATTAAGCGAATTCATCATTTACTGGTTGTCCTGTTTTGAAATTCTGGGTGATATAAAAAGAAAAACAATGAGCAAAAGGCACACACGCTCTCTCTCGAAGAAATACGAAGATACAGAACGTGCTTCACCATTTCTAGAGCTCAAAGGGTGCTCAATCATTGAAAATTTTATCTTTTCATCTTTTGTTGATGGCTAGCATGGAAATGGATAGTTAATTCACCCTATGTTGGGATTAGATATAATCATTCGACTCTCATGTATCTCTTTTGATGATTCATGTATATATATATATATATATATATATATATATATATATATATATATATATATATATATATATATATCCTCCTTTCTATGCATCAATTTTTATGATTTATTCTTGTTCATCATGCTTGTTATGGAGTGATCAACTATAACTTGATCTTTGATTTAAAGTTTTGTTGGAAAATACTCTTTGAATCTGGATTTAGAATAGATCATGATCTAATGAATCTAATATCTAGAAATATAATTAGGTCTATTAGTCATTGAATCATCGGAACTCAACTCAAACTTCTTCATTATACATATGAGGAATCAATGTTTAGGAAAGAAGATTGACATCTCTTCTCATTAAGGAACGAGGATATTGATGTATGGAGGGAATATGTATGTTTGATCATTAGAATACTAGGAGAAGAGATTGATGAAATCTAATCCTAGCACCTCATTCCTATTGTTATCTTCAATTACGAGTTTTGGTTCTTTAACATCTTATTCCTAAAACCTTTTTTTTAACTTTTAAACTCTTTGAATTTTGCAAGCTTAAGATTATAAACATTGTTGAATGGCATAATATCGCACGAGTCTCTGTGGATACGACACCCCGATTTACTACTTTTGCGAGCAACGATTTGGTATTTCGATGAAAAGGCGAACATAGGCCAACGTTGTTAATGTTTGTAAATATAGGAGACTTATTTGTCACAAAAAAAAAGTTAAGGGACCAAAATGAAAAAACAATTAATATAAGGGACCAAAGAGTAATTTTGCCTTTTCTTTTCTTACTTTTCTTGAAAATTCAGCGGCAAAACTCTTTTTATATACATCTATATATTTTTCTAAAAAGGTCATTTCATTTGTAGCAAGGGTGTTTGATCAACAAATTTTAAGACACTTATTATAGCTTTGTACTTAATCTTATTGATTGCTAGTTAGGCCTACTATTATCTTTTTAGCTGAATTTTGTGTTATTGGGTCTCATTGGGCTTAATGTAAATCTTAAGTAATTTTTGGATTTTATTGCATCCTGACCTTTGCTCCTTCCACAGGCCATAACTTGGGCTATACTTATCCGATTGAAGCAATCTTGGTGGCGGTGGAAAGGTAAGAGACAAAGGTACAACTTTCATGAAGACACCATAAACCAGTTCATACTTTAAATGGATTCGCTATGCAAAAAACGCTGATTTACGGATCAGATGCGGGAATTGGGCAATGTCTTAATGTAATGAGTAGTTATTGGAGAAATTAGAATCTAATGGGCTTATGTGTGAAGCTGAACCCTCAGTTAACCTAGAGAGATTATAATTTGGGTTTTGGGGATTGAGAGTTGTCATTCCTAGTGTGAATGCTCCATGGAAGGTTAAACCCTTTTAATCAATGTACTCGTATAGGAATTTGATTTTAACGTGAATTTTTGTTCTTGATTTCAATTCTTTTTTTCTTAGTCTCTCTTCTTGGATTCTTCTTGATTGCAATTTCGTTTTGGATTGATTCTTAATCATCCAATTTTGTTTTGTTCATTCTCTTCTTATGGTAAATATAATATGAAGATGGATGATGATGTTTAATGCTTAATTTGGCATGTTTTTAATTCGAGATTAATAGAATATGTGATGCTTAATCATAGGCTGATTGAATTTCAGATTTTAAATTGATTTAGTGTTTTTGATGATGCTTAATTATCTAACCCAATTCGATCATATCCTAATTGCTTAATTTAGTAGGAAATCGATGGAATTAATTGATGCTTAATTGGTTAATTTTGGGATCAAGCAAGAATTAAATTAAGAATCAGAATCAAATCCTAGAAATCAGTGATAGATCTTATTAGAAACCTAACCAGTGGATTGGTCTCTTTAATTGATTGATTTTCTCTTTATTTTGCAATCTGCTTTCTACTTCAAATTCAAGACCTCTTTTTCTAACACTCTTAATTGGCTAATAAACTCAAAGATCCTTGTGAGACGACCAGCAAAGTTGTTTTACCTTGTACTGCATGTTTTTTCTTGTTTTTTTTGGTCGTGTACGGTCGCGCATAAATGTACTACACCAAGCAGATACGTTAGAATTAGATGAATAAAGTCAATAGAATTTGTTTTGCCAATATGATCATTAATAAAGTGATCAATTATAGAACTCAGAAACTATTCAAGAATGAAGAGGAATCTAAAAGTTTATTGCACAAGAAGATTGTATCAAACTCAGATTTGCATCAATGTACTAAACAATTTGAGGAACAAGTTGAACAACAATAACTTCCCTGTTCTCTAGACTCAGGCTTGAAGCCCCAAATCCAAGATCAATCTTCTCTAAGTGCAACAGTTATAATTCAGCTATTTATACATTACAACCTACATTTATTCCTGATTGGTTGATTACAGTAATTCTGTTATGGTGACTCTAACTAACTAACTAACTATCAACTCATGCATAGCTGTCATAGTCTTTCATCAAATTTGGTTGCTATTCCTCCCTGAGGCTCCTTTGCAGCTGCTCTTATTTCTCAACCCTTTGCCCCATTATTTTAACTACCATGTTATCCTTTTCAGCTGTTTTAACTGGCTCACCATTATTAGTCGTATCAATAACCCACTGATGGAAAACAACCTTGTGTCCTTGCATATTAGATAACAGTTTTCTGTTATCACAGTTAGTTAGGAAAGTTAGTTGTTCAGTTATAACAGAAAACTAACTTTTCTAACTAACTGCTATAACAGAAAACTGTTATCTAATATTGTCCTCAAAGTTGAGCTGAGGAAAGGTAGCAGTCAGGGCCGGCCCAAGCTACCAAAGCCCACAAATTTTAGTTACTATTAGTCTATTACTAACTCATTTTTTTCTTCTCAAAAGGCCTCTTTGTTTCCACTCTCTTTTCCCTCGTTTAGCTTTAAAAAGGTTTCGTCTCAAAGTTTGTTTTAGGTCTCAATAGGTGTTGGGTTGGCCCTGGTAGCAACCATCCCACTATTCCACTATAGCATTTTTGGGGTCGGCAACTATAAGCAGCTAAGTCTGGCACTCCATGACCAAATAAAGGCCATAGTACCTGTTGGCAAGCTTAGAAGTAGCAACTTTGGCAAGGGACAATTGTCTAAAGAGATGTAGCTTGAGCAAAATGAGGTCACCTGCACAATACCTGTGAGCATATTTCTTCATTGCTCATTGCGCCTTCAACAAATTATGTTGTAAATTAGCCTGGAATGCCCTTCTGTCACCTATAAAATTGTCCACATCTGCTACTGTGGAAGCTCCTATCCATAACCGGGCAGGGATGGAGGCGGAAATCCATATAATGCTTGAAAAAGGGAAAATTGCAGTGAGGATTGATAGCAAGTGTTGTTGCAAGACCACTTATTACAGTATAATGCTCTCGAACATAGGAAAATGAAGGAAATCTTAACATAATCAATATGCACCCTTTTATAACTGACCACATGTCCCAAGTAGTCCACCTCAGTTTGGAAAAATAAACATTTAGACATCTTGGCAAATAGCTAGTGTTCCTTCAATGTACATAATGCCAAATCAAGATGCTCAAGATGTTGATGACTTGTTGTAAACCAAAATCTCATCATAGGAAACAATAAACTTCTGAAGTAAGAGCTGGAACACCTTGTTCATGGTTGCTTGGAACATTGCAGGTGCATTGATGAGCCCAAAAGGCATGACCAGAAACTCAGTGTCCCAAACGAGTTCTGAAAGCTGTCTTGTGAATATCATGTTCACTCATTCTACTTTGGTGGTAACCGGATTTTGGTTGAGGTGCCCTGTAATCAATAAAATCTACATGTCCCATTTTTCTTCTTGACTGACAAAACTGGACTTGAAATTCACTATGGCTATCCCTGACAATACCAACATTCAGCATTTCATCTACTTGCCTCTCATTTTCATTTTTATGAAAATGTGGCTTTTTTATGAAAATGTGGGTATTTGTAGGGCCTCACACTCACAGGAATAGAGCCAGGAGTAAGGTGGATGTTGTCATCCATAGACCTTGCTGGAGGATGTTTTTTTTGTTCTTGAAAAACTTCCAGGTGTTTCTGCAGGACAACCTTTTCTACAACCAACAATTTCACCAAGGCTTTAGAACTCACTGCTGATAATGCAACAACACTTGTTGTTTGCCCATAATGAATTGCATTATAAGATTCTTATAGTTAGTGTGCAGTGTCTAAGGTTTCTAACCATTGAATGCCGAACAACATGTCTGCCCCATCCATGTCCAACAGAAAGAACTCCAAGGACAACTGAAAACCTTGGATCAAAACCTTCAACTGATCTGTCTTGGCTCGTCATAACAAATACTCTCCACTACCAATGAACACCTTAAAAGGTTGAATAGATTGCAACTAAATAGTCAACTTGTAGGGTATCGAGGGATCCCACATGAGACATTGGTATGATATTGCCCACTTTGGACTTACACCCTCATGGATTTGCTTTTGGACATTATCCAAAATGTCTCATATCAATGGGGACATTTTTCGTGCTTATAAACTCATGTTCCTCCCTTTGTTTAAGCAATGTGGGACTTTGTTTGCATCTCAACACAACTTACTTGCAACAGTGGCCTTCAAAAAATTATGAGTGCTACCACCATCAACCAAAGATGTGACTGCCTTACCCTTGCAGCAACCTTGTAATTTCAGTGTGCTAGGGTGAGAAGTGAGATTGCCCTGCTAGAGCATTAAGTCTTAGATTTTTGAACCGAACTCAACCCAAAAACCGACTTATAAGGTGCTCTTATTAGGCACTATTTCTAATCAATATGCGACTTGAGTTTTTTTTACAATATTAAGACGGGACCATTTCCACTCCTGTGTCTTGTTGTTCACCATTGATTTCTTCCTCCAACTCTTCATAATCGATCTGTGACAACTCAGTAGCAGCTTCTCGTCCCACCAACAACAGACAAGTGGATTTACACCTATGAGTAGGTGTACATTTCTCATCACAATAATAGCCGAGACCTTTTTCAATTCAAAGCTTAAGATTAGCTGCTGACATCTTTTTTTATTAGGTGATTTGAACTAGAGCTCTGACTATTCCTATTGAATAGGAGTTAACTGCACTCATGGATCCTAGATTGCTAAGTGGCTGATTCATAAGAGTAATTCTAGGTTTACTTACTGACCCTGATGCACTCATACTCATTCCTCCTCTACTGACATTATTAGAAAACCCTCTATTTGCATTATGTCTCATAGAATTTTGAAACACTAGCTGTTTTTGCTCATTTAGCTTAGCTAGACTTACTGCCTACTTATACGTCTTAGGCTTAGTAATACAGTAGTTAGTACAATTAGAATTAGTGAATACATAACAGAGTTAGTTGGACAGTTATTTTGTTACAACTGTCATTGACTCTATCAGATATTGCATAAATACCATACACATTGTTCATTTCATTCGTTCTGTTAATTCAAGACTTGATACAGTTTCATTTCTCTGTGATATTCTTGGGTTGTTTGTTCATATGACTTGGCCAGTAAGAATTCATAATTTCATATTAAGGTAATCATGTAATCCTGTGATGAATAAAGCTACCAACCATGACCAGTTACCTTGTATGAGATTTCCTCTAACCTGAGTCTGATACTCCCCTACAACAAGGCCGGTCTAAGAGTGAGTGAGGCTTAAAACAAACTTGGAATGAGCCCTTTTTATTTTCAGTGGGGGAGTGTACCTGGGTCAGGTTATATTTTAGGTTGTGTCTTTTTTGCCAGCACGTGTGACCTTTTTGCTTTATAAAAAGTAAGAGCAAATATCTTTTTACTGATGGGCTTAAAGCTAGGGCTTTAGTAGATTCCCCCTTGGACCGGCCTTGTCCTACAATTGAGACCTGCCTCACATCTTGGGAATTTGATAGGCACAACTTTCAAATCTTGCTTGGATTGTCTCCAAAAAATCACTCCAACTGTGATAAATCTGGTTGTTGATGTTCCACCTATACCATGCATAAGCAGGTCCTGTGAGGTTGAAGGAGACAATCCTGACTTGTTGCTCCTCTGGACAGGTATAAAGTTCAACAAGGTTCTTTTTTCTCTTTAATGATTTAATCAACTCTGTTCTTCCTAGCTTTTTTTCTAAGTTTTTTTCTACTTGCTAAGAGTAATAATTTCTGTTAGAGTTTGTTAGTGTTTGTTACTAGCTAATTGTGTTAGTTACTGGTTGTTAGCTCTATAAATAAAGCTACCTATATCTCATTTCATTATCTTTAATCAATTAATTACAATGTTACCACATGAGTATTAATATGCTCTCTATCTCTTCTATGAGTATCATCTTCATCCCTTTGATCCATGGATTTGTAACATGGTCCTCAAACCAGCAGTTAGAACTTAGAACTTTCTTTATCATTTGAGAAAAAATATATTTTAGGAGAAATACAAATAACAAAATTTAAAACTACCTTAAAAAAAAAACTTTAAAATCACAAATTACATCTGTTACAACTTAAAGAAATTACAGATATTTAGTTATTGGTTCACTTAGGGTTTGTTTGCGAGTTGGGAGGGGAAGGGAGGGTACGGAAAGACATTTGAGAGTTTTTTAAGAGAAAAAAGGATGTCAAAAACTTTTAAAAACCCTCCAAAACCCTTCCCTAATTTATTTTTTTAATTCCCCCATTTTGGGGGATTTTGGTTCTTTTGTTGAAAAACAAACCACCATCCAAGGTGAAGGATTATCCTTCCTTCCCAACTTCAATGTCATCACTTTCACCTCAAACCCTTCCCCTCTTTTTCCCTCTAAACTCTCAAACAGACCCTTGATCCTTTAGACCGACAAATAAGTACTCGATCGATTCCTATCGAGATGAGAACAAATTTCAACATTCATCTAATACCCAAAAGTTGATATTCTAGAGTAAGCTAGCTTAATATACTGAAATGGTAATCTAAACCCACGACTTCGAAGTCATAAAACATCCCTTTATGATACAAACAAGGTATAGTGTTTATTTCAAACCCATGACCGAGATCGTGCCAACTACCGACCGATTCTGGAACTATATCATCTACCACACTTACTTGAAAGATAAGTACGTACTTTTTTTTTTTTGGTACTGAATATTTTTCATCAAATTATGCTGCTTAACATAAAGAATTAGTTTAGTAATCTTTAGGCCTTACCCACGTGAATTTTCATATTGAATTGAATGTGATTTTGTTTGTCAAATCTATTAAATTAAAGTAGTGTCTAAGATACGCCTTCACGTTACTTGTCCATTTGCATCCAAGATATCCAAAGCCATCCTTTTGCCGTTGTGTAAAAGCTAGTAATTTGTATTCGAGGATTTTAACCTGCTTTGGATTTTGTTTTGGATTCACTGTGTTGTTTTGGATTTTGTTTAGATGGTATAGTGAGTTTATAATCTTTTTGGATTCCACGTGAATGTGGGTTTTTGTTTATGTGGTTTGATTGGTGTAATAGTCATACTGATTTTTGTATAGATTGGGGCAGTATTTTTTCCCCGATAATTGGATTTTATTAAAGGTTTTAATCTTAACATTATAGCGTCAAAAACTCCCCCCACCTTCTAGGAAGGGTTGAGAAGAATGCACTCAATCATGTGTACCTGATTAAAATAATTCTAAAACAAAACAAAATTATAGCATTTTGTCCACTCATAGCACACACCAACAAAACATCGCAAGGCAAAAAATCCCCCCTTTACAAGCTAACACACCCTTCATGCTTTGTAATAACCTCTCAACCCCGTCCATAATACATAAAAGGATTCTATATCGATAATCCTTTATCCTTTATTACAAAAGATTCTATATCCAACAATCACCTCTAAAGCTAGGCCAATTTCCTTCACGGTTTTCGTTCAACAGACTTTTAATAGTATTGAATTCCTTCAGATTTTATCCTCGCCTATAGATAGGGACAATATAATACTTATATAGGATCTAACACTTAATTGTCAGTTGTATACAGATTCGAGTATCCCCTTAAGTACTCGTTTTTATACTTCTGCTCATAAAAAAACCTGATTACTGATCCAAAAAATAAGTGCCTAACCTACTAAGATGACCCTTTCCCACCCATGGAAGTTTTTGTTTAATATAGGCTTTACGTCACAAATTATCGTCCTATATGAAGACTTGTATAAATCTACTTTATTCATGACTTGGTCTTCAGTTATAGCTGTTGTTAGTCGAAACTAGCACTTAGATTAGGGTGCATATATAACTCGATTTAAACTTGAAACTTAAGTCAATATATTTATTCTTTAATATGTTTGATTTAATACTGATTCTTATATTATATGTATTTGTTGACCAAGGAACATGCATCAACTTCACTCAATTAAATTTACTTTTCCTCGGAAAGCACAACTTGGCAAATTAAGTTTGGCCACTTGGGTACCAGCTAACAAAAGCCCCATTCATCAAAAAAAAAAAAAAAAAGCGAACAAAAGCCCCGAAAATGACTTGGTGTTAACTTCATGACTACTAATTAAAGAAAAAAATGACCCCTAAAAATGTTACCTAAGAATATTTGCTAATGAGTTCAGTATAGGTGGGAACTAGAGAAGATAATTATATATTTTAATCATAAGAGAGATGGATTGAGGGGAAGTTTGATGGGGCTTTTCCTATTCTTTTCACCGAGTTTTCATGCATGGAATGATGTATATCATCATTGCCATGTTCTTTTGAGCAATATTTCCTCACCTAACGGTCTTTCACTTAGAAAATTTTCCTTAACCAACTATATCCAAATGGTTTTCGAACTTGTACCCTAGCAATTAGGACTATATTAGTTTGATGATTTAATGCATGCATATGGAAGATACCGGGACAAGAAAAGATGTAGTTTTGCAAAGACAATGTTTAAATGTAACACTGCCCGTGTATGTAAAAAAGAAATGATTGGACAAATTTTTTTGTTTTGGACAAGAAAAGACATTCATTCATTTAAATTGATAGAGTACATCGATGACAATACAGATCCAAAATTGCCAAAAACCGAAAAGGATGAAACTGCGAACAAACTCACAGCACACAGGTTAAAAGCCTAATATAGCAAAGTCAAATTTCCTACAAAAGTGACATCATCAAAGTCACCGAAATACCTATGCTTCCGGATCTGTAGCATTGAGACCCAAGTCTTGATCAAATCTGTGATGGATCGAAGCAGATCTGTTAATCTGGAACAAACAAACACCGCACCAAGACGGGAATCAAATAGCAACGCACCAAGACGGGAAACCAAACAAAGCCATACCAAGACTACGAAGAATAAAGAAAAAAACACAAAAGGATCCATATCTATGTCGAAAACCCACACAAAAGAATCAGATCTATGTGGAAAACCCACTTATGGAAAGAAAAGAAGAGAAAAAGCGAAGTAAATGGGTGGTTTTAGGCCAAAATGTCCCAAAACCACCCCTGCCTCCGTCTATGAGAATGTGAGGGAGACAAGAGAAAGAGAGAAGATTTTCTTAGGGTTGTATATCATCTTAGTAATAATTTTTATACTTATAATGAAGAGAATATTATGATTGGACAAACTTAAACAATTAATAAACATGACTAGCGCAGAAGGGGTCAACATATCATAATAAACGACGAAGGCAAACTTCATGATGAACGATTTTCAATCATTGTCGTCCCTATTTCCCAACTTGCAAATCCATGAAGGTATATTTTATGTTGGACAATGCAATCGCCTAAAGAACCGATGTAAAAAGTGGTTGTAACGTTGGCCACAGGCCAATGCTAACAGATTTATTTTTGAAAAGAAAAATTGTAGTGTCGACCAGACATTAATTTGGTTTCAATTTTCAACTCATCTGATCATAGTATTATAGTGAACATTCAGCTGCATGTTAATAGAGGAAGAGAAAAGGAAAGAAAAAGTATAGTGATGCAACAGGTTCAACTAAAAACAGTAAAAAAAAAAAGCATTCATATCTTGAGAAAAAATTCAACTAAGTAATTGCACTGTAATTAGATGCACAAATTCAACTAAGTAACTCTTCCTCAATTGCTTGATCTCTGCACCTCTTGATTTTCCTTCCAGAAAAAAAAATAGAGATAATAATAAGATAAAAGCAACAGTTGAGCTGCTAGTGAAAACTCAGACCACAATATGGAACATAAATCTATAAAGTTCATTATGTTGTTAGTGAGATGATACCTTTGATTTTTCTTGTTGATTGTTTTTCTCTCTACTTCCTTTGCTTGAGTTTTCTCTTCTAACTTGGAGAAAAACTGAGGAAAAAAGGATAAAATAGGATTAGTATTTGGCATTTGCAAAAATATTATAACAACAACAATAGGGTGTAAGGTTCCATCAATTAACAATCAAGTTTTTCTGCAACTCACCCAAAAAAACAAAGAAAGAAGTTTCTTTCTCTCCCTCACTCCTCCTTCACCAAAACAAAAAAAACTAGCAACTAAAAAAAAAAAAACTAACAAGCCATCAAAACAATTCAGAGATCATTGCACAATAGCGCTTCACTAAAGATTCAAAGTGTTTGCTGGAGTTTGTCCATACCTTGTGAAAGGGCATCTTTTGCTTGCTAACATGATTTTCCAAGGTTTTGGAAATCCTACCGTTGTTGCTTTGTCAAGGGTTCAATTAAAGGAAGAAGGACCTGCAATTAAAATTAAGATGTGGACATGTGTCATACATAACAAGCTTATATTAATGCCATAGTTGAATATGGAAATAGAAATAATCTATGGTTAATCAAATATCTGAATAAAGGCATAAAGCCCTTCAAAAAATTTGAAATGCAGGTGTGGAGATGTAATCCTTGACCAAGGCAAGAAATCAAGACAAAATCTAAAAATCATTGACACTTGGTGATATCCATTTTAAGTACAAAAAGCATTCCAGTATATCTTGCCTATTGTATAAATACTACGATGAATGCAGTTTCAAAATTTCAACCATTCTAAGTTTCTAATTCTTAAGCAGTCACTAGAAGATGATCATGCTATTAATCAAGTGATCCACAAGAGAAACTAAAAGTATATGAACTCATCTTCCTTACACCTGCTGTCTTGCCCGTTCAAGCTCTTGATCCAACTGCATTAACTTCGAACGACTTGATTCTAACTGCTGCACATAGGCTGTAAGGCAATATCAGAAATCACTAGGGGGTGTACACAAGTCGGGGTGGGTCGGGTTTGACCAAACCCGTTACCCGAACCGAGCAATAGTTTATCGGTTGGGTCAGGTCAGGATCTTGTAAAAAATTTCACTAGCCCAATCGAACCATCTCGATCAAAGCCGGGTTAGTTCGGTTCGGGTCACTCAAGTTCTACTTTTCCTGGCACATAACTTGCCAAATTCATATCTCTCTCACTCAAAAATCACGCAGCAATGGAGGAAGAGAACTTGATTTGATTCCACTTTAAATTTGATAGGAAAGCAACTTAGTACATCATGCCTTTGGCTACAAAGATGAAATAAAATACTATTATCTTACCAACTCATTCATGAAGGAAACCGACACAATTGTAATGTTGTGCAAAGGTCTTCAATTGTAATTTACAACTGTAATTTTATCTTCAACAGTGTGAGAGATGGGCAGACAACGACCCTTATGAGAGAATCAAAGATGGTGAGAGAGAGTGTGAGTACTGAGTAGTGAGAATTAGGGATTTTCGCAGTGTAAGCTGATTTTTTTAAAAAAATAATAATAATATGATGTACGGGTCGGGTCTCGGTTCTATGGGTTTGTGCACACCAAACCGATTACCCGAATCAAATAAGCTCGAGTTTGCTCGGATTGGACCCGATTAACAAAAAAATCCAAACCAATTGGATTGGGTTGGGTCGGGTTCTCAGGTTGGTCGAGTTTAGCCGGACCCATAAACACCCCTAGAAATCACATGAACATTAATATATCAAAATACTAGATGCATATGTGACATATCAATTAATGTATAACCATTTAAAAACATTCAAGTTGATCTTACTACAAAAACATTCAACCAAAAAATGAAATGGAAATCGAAAACAATGAACGAAGTAATGAATGGATCACAAAGAAACGGAGATCTTACTCATCTGATGAGGATTTAGGTTGATTCTTGATTTGATTTGATTTAACTTGGCAGCAATGGTTCGAGGCTGGGGTCGCGGTTTAGGATTTTGGAGAATCATCAGATTAACCAAGCTCACTGCTTCATCTGTTTCTCTCCCTCTTGCCTCTTCCCATTCTCTCTGACCACTACTCATTGCCTCATCGCACTCTGTCGCTTGTGACAGTGAACGAAAGGATGGTGGGAGTTGCTCATGGTGCAGGCGGATGATGGTTTCATGGTTTTGAGTATGTGGTTGTGCTTCGTGGAGGGAGCTCCCTAGTTCGAGCGAATGGGATTTGCATGGGAATGGTTTGAAGACGAAGAGGTATCAAGGCGGACTGAATCAAAGTAGATAATTTGGGATTAGGGTTCATCGAGTGAAGGAGACAACGCGAATAGAGTTGGGGTTTGGGATTGAACGAAGTCTACGATTGCTAATGAGAATGGATTTAGGGTTTGTGACAGTAAATTTCGCATTCTTAGAGAGGACAGAGGAGCTTCTACATCGGTTGCTTGCAATCGATGTAAAAAGTGACCTTTTCTCACTTTTTACTTCCATTTAATTTCGAAAATGCCACCGCCTTTTTAGTTTCTACATCGGCTGCTTTGGCAACCGATGTAGAAAGTGACATTTTCTCACTTTTTATATCGGTTGTAAAACAATCGATGTAAAAAGTCACTTTTTACATTCATTTAATTCAAAAAATGTCATCTTTTTAGTTTCTACAAAGCAACTGATGTAAAAAGTGACTTTTTCTCACTTTTTACATCCATTTAATTTCAAAAATGTCACCGCCTTTTTTTTAAAATCGGTTAAAAAGCAACTGCTATAGAAACCTGTTGTAGAATCTATATTTTGCACTAGTGGAGTATATATGGAGTGGGATATATATATATATATATATATTTAACACACTTTCTTCAACACACTCTCCATTATTGAGTGGATTTCATGTGGAACCCACTAAAATACATGAATTCATTCTCTATTAAGTGGGTTCTACAAGAAATTCATCCAATAAAAAAGAGAGTGTTAAAGAGTGTGATGTTAGCATTACTCATATATAGTGTGAAAGGTGTCACCAAGTTTGAAAGTGTAGTGTGAAAGGTGTCATACTTGAGGGCTTGCCTTATATTTATAGTGCAGAATTGCTTGTCAAGTAGGTAATATCTTAGGAAATATAGCTTTCCTGTAATTAGGGTTGGTAGTTATGAGGGAAATATGATACCTAACTATCCTCATCAAAGATAGATTCCGTTTTAATATGCTAGTTTCTCTTATAGACAATTAGCTACGAGGACCAAGATAGCTCAGAGCCGCAACTTGGGTTGGCTAGTGTTAGGTCACTCGTGTTAGGCCAAGGTTCAGGAAACCAGTCTAAACATTTGCTCCTAACTCAGTGCTCTAATGTAAAAACAAGTATTGAAATACTGATAAATTCCACAAACATACATTCCATTGTCAATCAATCAGGGAATACTATCCTCACATCAAAAGTGTATCTCTCATAATAACCAAAGTAAGGTGAGTGTTTCTCTCATCAAATACTCCACACAAAGGCCAACGTGAGCCTTAAATGCTCCTTGGCAAAGAGATCCATTATGAGGCATTTACACTAGGATCCACAATGCCTTAGTGAAGACATTGATAGTCTATGATCCTTTATTGAAGATTGCTTGAATAGCTATCCCCTGAGAAGGGATACACGGTCGTGGTCTGTTATAGGATATGTCGATGTTTCGAAGTGTTTGGGATCCGTTATGAAGTGCCAAATTAGACCCGCTTTAGGGAAGATCATGCAAGTAACCCATGATCCGCTAATGGTGCAATGATGTCTCTCAACCATACAGATTTGTTGCGGTATAATAACCAGGGTCTATCAAAGTAAACATTTGTTGCCACTGGACCATTATTTTGAAGGAATTAGAATGTGGTCATGATCTGTGATATTGAGTCATGATCCCCCAATTAGCCATCATGATTTGCTCTATTCTACGATGTCCTAATTTTGGTGGCATAAGGCAATCAGGATGTAGCCTATTTGCACTTCGTAACTAAGAGGTCTCACATTGTTACATTTGGTGTGGGAGTCGTTGTAGCTATTGATAACTTTTAAGGAACATGTGGGGCACGATGGGTGGGCATCATCATTTGGTTCTCACGTTGTTATAATTTCAAATCAACGTGAAATAACCTATGTGCCTTGAAGTGACGATGGCAAATAGATGTTTCATCACTTATTAAAAAAATGGGAGCATGAGGACTGGTTACGATTTCAAATCTCTATATTCTCTTTTACCTCAATCTTTCGACAAACAAAGCGATTTTCGACAAACGTTAGCGGTGGCGCACAACGACTGTTAGCCATGGAAAAGGAAATTACACTCGCAGAGGGCCTAGCTCATAAAAAGAAGTGACCCCTAAAGAATCAAGTCACGAACCTCACCCTGGGCCGGGATGAAGAGGGCTCACACATGGCTCCTATATGGTTTCCAACCACGTTAGTGTAGGGAAGTACTATGAGTTGGGGAGGCTAAATGATAAGAGCTTCTAACCTTGGAAGATGTTGAAATGCCGGCAGAGGCTGACATCGTCCACCTCTTGTATATTATTGTGACCTTTGGTCTTTGTAATACCTCACTGTTAAGGTGTTTGGAGACTTCAATGTTCTAGTCAAAGAGAATTCGAGTGCTAGAGGGGGAGCCTAACAACCTTCGTGAGGAAAAGACCGAGTAAGGAAGATCGAAAGACTCTGGCTACTTGTGTTAGCGACGCGTAAACCAAAGCCAAGGTTGCTGAGCAAGAATGAAAAACTAAACAGTAGCTAGAGGAAACTTAATAGAAGCTAAGGCAACATTGAAAAGATCTAGGAGTAAGTGTACCAAAGAGAAGGGAGATCTTCAGGCTAAGATGTGAAGGCACAACTCAAGATCTTTCATCATAGCTTTCTACCAAGGGAATGAGAGCATACCACCATGTCGAATTTGGCATTCTTGCATAGTTTTAATGTTAAGATCAAGAAATTTTACCAATGTTTGAAAAGTTTCTTAATGGTATAAGGGTGAGCCTTGAAGGGGGGTCGCTTATTAGGACCCTGACATGTTGGTTATCGAAACTCAAATAGCGTTTGGTGTGCAGACAAAAAAGGATTAAACAGGATATTATATATTATATTCTTTTTGGTTTCACTCCTTTTAGTGGAACCAAAATGTTACACGTTTCAAACTCATATCCTAGCTTGATATTTTTATAAAGTACACCAAACACATATTAGAACCCATATTTTGTAAGTATATTCAATCTTCAGTGTTTTGATGTATGAAAAACCTATATAAATAAATGTATGCTAATCAATTGTGCAAGGAAGTTGATTGGTGTATACATGAAAGTAAGAAATCAAGTTAAGCATTGAATCATGCAAGAGTATCAAAGTTGAAAAAGGCATCAAGACCAAAGTATTGAAGAATAGATAGTACATAGATGTTTTTATAAGAGAAATCAATATTTCTTGATGATAGCTCTTTGAATTGAATGAAAATATGTTTTACAAAAATTTCATGAACTTCATTTTCATCAAAATGATTTTTGAAAACAATTAGTACATGAAAACTTAATTCTGACAAGGTTTATACATGCATCCATGAATCATATCATATATCCATGTATATTTCAAGTTAGAAGACGTGCCTCTCGACATTCATGAAATACATAGATGTAATTGGTTTATACATCCATGTATATTGAAAGACAAGTAGCTTATATGTTAAGAAATTGAATATACATAAATGTAAAAAAAAGTGTACATCCATGTATATTGGCTAAACAGAAGGCTTGTTTTCAAAAGAAAAAAAATGTGCAATACATCAATGTATCAGAAAATACATCCATGTATAAGATAAGTCAGAAGTTGTGCTTTGAGGGAAAACGGAGCATACATCAATGTACATGTTAAATACATCGATGTACCTTGTATTAAAAATGAAATGCCCTCTCTAACTTCATTTATGCATCAATGTACAGGTTAAATGAAATAATGTACTCAAGAACTACAATTATGTACACCGGAAATAAATCGATGCACACATGTTGAAACAATCAGTTCTTGTTCAATACATCGATGTACAAAACATGTAAATCAATGTATAACGTTTCTTAAACTGAAAAAATAACTTTCCTAAGTTTTAGGGATTTGTTGTTATCCACTCTAACGTTCAGATTTTTTAATACACTATTATTAGGGATTGACTGTGCATATTTTCGCATCTAAAATCATATTGAAAACATCACATCAGATAGTTTTGATTCATTGAGCAATCATTTAAAAAAGAAAGTTTTCTCATAGTGCTTCAAGTTGTATATCATACTTTGAGAGTTTTACTATGAATTCAATCAATTATTTCTCAGAAAAAGAGTGAGGTACCTCTTTGTTTTTGTAAGGGTGAGGCATCCCTTAAAGGTTTTAAGATTTGAGCTTTGAATTGAGGCTTGTTCACACGGGTGAGACATCCCATAGGTAAAAAGTGCTCTTTGCATGTAAAGGTTACAAGCATCTGGTTGAAGCTTGGATTTTAGTAGGGGTGTAACGGGTCAGTTTAATTCGATTTTAGGTGAGAGAAAAATCCGAACCAATAAAAAATGATTGGTTCGGTTTTAACCATTTTTTTCCTACAAAACCCGAACCAAACCAAATCATTTAAAAATGGGTTGGTTCGGTTCGGTTCGATTCGGATCCGAAAATTATTAAATATTAATATATATATATATATATATATATATATATAAATTTATAAGTATTAAATGTAAATTATTAAAATATATATTTAAAACATATAATATAATAAATATTAAAATATTAAACTATTAAAATATATATAAATATTAAATACAATAAGTATTATATATATATATATATATATATATATATATATATATAGTAATTTGTTCATTTTGGTTTGGTTCCAAAATCCTTGAACCCGAAAACCGAACCAATCACCATCGGGTTCGGTTCGGACCCGAACATCAAAAAAACCGAACCAATTTAATTGGTGCGGTAACCGAACCAATTTAATTGGTTCGGTTTGGATTTTTGGGTTATTGGTTCAGGCCTTACACCCCTATATTTTAGTAATCAAATCTCACAAGTGGCGTGACAACTGGACGTAGGTCACCAATGGTTTGGTGGCTCAACCAGGATAAATCAGTTTATGTGTTCTTCTTTCTCTCAAACTTTTAATTTCTGTTTTAAAGTGCTTTTAATATTGATTGTTGAATTACATTTCATTGTTATTGTGATCTTTAAACATAAGTAATTCATATTCATTCTTAGCTTTCATAAAGATCGTTGTTGAAATTGTTTGTGCGAAAAAATTTTAAAAAAGTTTTGAAAACTCAATTCACCCCGTTCTTGAGTTTGAAGCCACAACCAACATATCTCATGTTTTGTCCTATTTTGACACAGAGAAAATGCTACCTTAGTCTTCCAAATGATCACAGTCCTTGTCTAGAAGCCAATACAAGTCATCATTCAAGAAGAATTTATAGCGTAATAGTCTTGACAAGGCATGCAGAGTGACGAATACTTTGCATTAGCAAGGTGAAAACCTTCATTGACCTCATCAAGGTGGCCAAAGACGTCCTTGTGGGTCAAGTTAAGTTCTTTGGGCTTTTCAAGGTGAAGACCTCGATAACTGAAGCAAGGTAGCCATAGATGACCATGAAGGTTACCCGTTTAAATGAGTCGTGCATTGTCAGGATGGTAATTCCTGCTTGGATTTAGGACCCGTCAGACCTCGACAAGGTAGCTACAGATGGTCATGTGGGTCACATGTGTGTGTATTATTGGGATAGCGACTCCTATTGAGGCATGTATCCTTAGACCTCATCCAGGAGACAAACGACCTTGTCAGTTATCAAATTAAATTAGCCACATATTGTTGGTATAGCGATTCCTATCAAGGCGCATATCCCTTAGACCTGGGTATGGCGACCACAAATGGCCCTATGGGTTGCGTGTGCGTGTAGTATTGGGGTAGAAACCCCTATATTGTGGTGTCTATCCCTCTAACATCATAAAGGGGGCCATAGAGGACCATGTGGGTCGCGTAATAATATTATAAGTGTGTGTTTCAGGATGAAAATACCTCGGACCACCCCAAGACAGCCTTGTAAGTAGTACTTTTCAGGGAATTGTAGTCTTGAGATTCTTGCCAACGCGACATAAAGCGGCTAGAGTTATCAGGATCTTCTTCGTTTAATTCAATGATCCACTAAGGTAAGGAATAGTCAGGTTAATGTTGTACTCGAGGCTATTAGGAAATGTGAGTCTTTTCAGCCAAGGTGAGATTTAGCCAAGGTATGATGGAGATGAACTCCTGTCTAGGTATTAGTCGAGATAATGCCGGCTCGTAATACTTGTGGACACTAAGTGTTGTCGTGGAACTAGAATAGATGAGCTCGGTCGAGGTATAACTCATAGGCGTGAAGTGCGACTGAGGTGGCTAAGGTGAGATCAGGTTGAGGTATAGCTCGTGGATGAAAAGTCTCATTGAGGTACAGCTTGTGGAGGTGAAGTCCTACCAGGGTATTATCCAAAATATGATCGGGCCAGGCTATCGACAGAGGTGAAGTCTGGCTAAGGTTGTTACTGAGGTGAGCTCTAGCCAAGGTATTTGTGGAAATTACTTAGACGAGAAGAAGGCACGTTAAGGTACTAGCCTAAGATGAAATTGGTTGTGGTACAACTCAGGGAGGCGAAGTGCTGCCAAGGTACTAGCCAGCATGAGATCCGACCAAGGTATAGCTCGAGGATGCGAAGTCCTACCAACATATTTAGCCAAGGTGAAGGCATGTTGAGATATTATGTGAGAGATAAGATCGGTCGAGGTACTTCTCATGGAGGGGAAGTCCCGTCGAGGTAATGGTCGAGGTGAAATTTTCCAGACATATAGTAATACATGTAAAACACATTTAAGGTAAGTGCACCTTATTGTTCAACTAATAAATGAATTAAGTCTCAAATATCATCCTCACAAGGATTAATTAGCGATTACTAGATTTGCAAGACCCTTATGTTATCTACACAATTGAAACTGAGAGATAAACAGTATTAACTATAAATTAAATTCACAAATAATTAAATAAAGATGTTGAGACGCGCAAAGAGGATTTTCTAATGGAAAGACCTAGAAAAAAGGCTTTAATTGGATATATTAAATTGCTCGAATTATATTTCTCTATAATTTATGAATCAACATCAAATTCAATACCTCCACAAATTTTATTAACAATAAATGATCATGAGTTACTAAGAAAATATTCCTCAATTTGATCCCCTATTTTGTTGTTTAAGGAATTAATTAAGAAAATCATGAGGTTTAGATAGGTCAATTAACCTAATTGGCTAATTTAATTGATGGCAAAGAGCCAAATTTTGGTCATGCATCGGTTTAAAATCAGGTTTGTTTCATAGATTTGTTAATTAATTATGGATGACCATTAGCCAATTAATTACCTAACTCATGCAAAGGGCGGTTAATTCTTAACGGGCATTCATCACAATAAAACCTAAGCCAAAATCCACAATTGTGTCCATAGAGATTGAAGAATGAAAGAAAGAGAGACAAAACTCCTTTTAAAGGTGGTAAAAATATCTAATATTTGAAAACCCCTTCTTCCCTTTGCAGTCGTCATAAATCCTTGTTAAAACTGTTCCAAATCCCGTGTAATCTGGTTTTAATAGACCTAATCATATTTACAACAAAGCAAGAGCAAACCCAGTAATTTATGGACCTTCAAGACCTTACACAGTCATGTCTCAGCATGTTGTGATCGTGTCTAGTGAAACAAATGTGTATAGTGGCCATTAGAGGGAGACACAACTATGTCTCCAAGTCACATGGTCTTGTCTCCGAGTATGAACTGACTGTAGTTTAAACATGGATATGTCTAACTTGGGGGGACTTCTTTGATTAAGACACGCAATCATGTCTAACTAGGCATGACCATATGTCTCCAAAAATTGTGTTTATTTGGTTGTTTTCACCCCAAATTCGACCAATCCTTCTGTTATACACAAACCATAGAGAAAGAGTGAGAGTTCAATCAAAATAATCAATGAAAAATCGAAATTCCACACAAATCCCTTGACTAAAGCATATATAACTCAAGTTTATTATACAACTCGTGGACGTCAAATTGCAAAAGACTCCCTGCAATGGTGCATTCTGTGACGGCTTGGGGTGGTAAGGTTTTGGTAAGAAAGGAAAGTTTCCTCGCCGTTCTGTCATAGGTCTTGGTTGACAGCCTGGCTTTAGATGGTGGCCACTTGCTTTCTGGTTTCAACCATGGTGGTGGGATCAAAAGTTTACGGTTCTCACACACCACGCTACTGTTCAAAATCAGATCAGAAGTGTGCATTTAACCACGTCTCCAAGCGGTGTAGGTTGATGATAATGGCTCCTCCTTAATTTTGTAGTGGTGGCAGAGCGAAGAAGTGGTATATTTACAAAAGGCAATACGACGCTAAAGTTGGATGTAACACCAAGTTTACAAATTAGAATGGAAGGTGTTCTACCTGAGGATTTTATCTTATATTAATAGTGTGGAATCTCTTGTCATGGAAGTAATATACAAGGAGATATAATGTCCTCGTAATTATGATTGGTAGTTATGAAGGAAATATGCTCCCTAAATATCCTTATTTAATAGGGATTATGTTATGATATGGTAGTTTCCTATTGTGTGTAGGCAATTAGTTATGAGAGACAAGACAGCTTGGATTGTGATTTGGGTTGGCCACTGTTGAACTGGTCATGTTTGGGCTTAAGTTCTGCATACTTGTCCAAAACATATGGATATCCATTTCCTCCCTAACTTTCACATTTTCTCTATATTCACTTGATCTTGATTGCCATGTTTTTTCTCCTCAATTTGTTACTTCCTTCTGTCCAAAGACAATTAAGCAAAACAAGTTTGAAATATTATTTTTCTTTGCCTCACATAAAACAAGCGCCCTAATATCATCATCATCATCATCATCATCATTAGCATTATATAGTAGGTATTGCTAAAGGTTTTAGAGTATAGTTACTAATGTTTTAAAAATAGGACCGTACATTGAATCGGTGAAGACATTGGTTCATGGTTCACTGGTCCAACCGTGGTCGAACCAGTTTTAACTAAATATATATTTTTAATTTTATATAATATATTCAATAATAAAACAATAAAGTAATATACTGATAAAATAGTTTACATAATGTTTATACCAATTAATTAAGACTTCTTCAAAAGCTTTCAGGACACTGTCTAATGTTTAATGAAATCTTCAAAACAAAGGATAGGGAATTAATAATATATGTAGTTACTAATTAAATATGTCAATATCTCCAAAACAATGCTAATTGTCATAGAAACTTAGACAGCGTGGTGGCTGTAGAAGTTTACATAGTGAAAATAGCAGAGGAGGACGAGAAAAACCTTGTTTCGCGGAAGAGGAAGAGGAATGAGGAAAGACTGTGCGGCTTAGATGATGGAGAAACGAGGAAGACAAAGACTGCTTGCTTCCTTCGTGCAGCTAAGAACGAGAAACAAAGAGGAGGTAAAGAGACCTAGCCCTAAAGAGTTCAAGTGAAACAACGTCGCTTCACGTTTTTTAAATGAATTTTTGGACAAACCGTTTAGACCATCGATTTTCAAAGGTTTGGCTGGTTTTGCGCCGATTTCATCGATTTTCAACAAGCGATTCTTAGGGGTGTCCGGACTGATGCTAGGACCGATTCACAGGTTGAACTAGCCAGTCTGATTTGGTTGTGCCAACCATGCATGATAATTACTTATATATACTTACACTCACATCATGTCATATCTATACAATTTTCACCATTTGATTATAGTTGGTCCACCTAAAATTCTTTACATTTTTTTTATAAGTAAAGAGAACATAACTCAGAAGCTAAAATTCTTTACATTTAAGTTCTAATTCTGTCACTTAAATAAAGATGTGAACATATATTTGCACCAAGCTTTTTCCAAGGTTTTATCTACTTATAGATACACATAACTACTACAAAAAATCATAGCTTTATGTTCTATATTTTACTATACATAATTTAATAATTAAAATTTATTCTTCTTGTTCTCATAATTAGTCAATCCTGTGTCGCGCGTGTATATATATATCATGTGCATCATCAGGTCCATACTCTTGCCAATCATTCTATTAAGCATGTTGGGTGATGATATTATCTTAGTACATTGAACCCAACTTGTGGAAGTTAGTAAGATTCGTGTAGATTTTGTTGTAATTAATAATTAGTGACTAACTCAACTTCAATCACGCAAACATGCTTGAGATACATAGCACTCACCATACGTCATTGTGGACCTTCAGTTCACTTTGATCATTTCAATCCTCTTTCCATTCTCTCTCGATGACTTGACCTAATTAAGGTACTCCGGAGTGTGTATATATTTTTCGTTTTGTAAACTTTTTTCCTTTCATGTACTACTTTTTATGCATGACAAATCATTTTTAAGACAAATTAAATCATTTATATAAGAATTAAAAGATTTTTTAAATAAAAAAGAGTGATCAATCCGTTTAATTGTCATTTTGGCTAATGATGCCTATAGTCCTTCTTGATCTTGAGGTAATCACTCTAAGCAATCCAAGCTATAAAAGGTCAGACACCTGGCGCAAAAGGCTAAATATATATATGTTCAAGCTATATTACAAACTTAGTATCTAGCATTTACGCTTTCTTTGGGTAAAGAGAGAAGTAGGAAAGAAAGAAGTAAGAAGGAGAGAAGTAATAGAGAAGAGAGAATGAGTAGAAAATGAATAGATTTTTAAGTTGTTTGGATTGAAAGAAATAGAAGAGAAAGAAAAGAAATTTTTTGTTAAAAAGACAAATTTACCCCTAATAATATATTTGTACAGTACAAAATAAAGGGTAGAATTGTCCACTCAATTTTTTTTCTATTTTTTCATGGAACTCTCGCCTAATGAGGAGAGAAAATTTTTTGTGTGGGACCCACACAAAAATTTTCTCTCCCCCCTTAATTTATATGGAAACAAACGGTGGAAGTGGGGAAGTTCTCTCCCACTTCCCTCTTCCTCAGTTCCCTTCCCCCAAAATCCCTCTAAACAAACAATACGTTAAAGCCAAGTAGCAGATCCCCTTTTGTTTTATTTGTTTAAAGCATCCTCACTTACTAGACTTTTTTATTTTCTAGGATTCCCGTGGCTTTCCACCAATTATTTAAGTTTGGGACTTATAATCTTTCATTGTTCTACTTTTTTTTTTTATAAAGGCATCCACCAACAACTCTTTGGTTGTTCTACTAAAAACTAAAGAAAAACAAGCAAGAAATATATAAAAGTAAAAAAAAAAAGAATGTTAGTGAGTGTCCTAAGGGTACTCGTTAAGGAAGTAATAAAAGAAATTTTTCATTGAAAATTGATTTATTTAATATTTAAAGAGGTGATATACTTAGTTTTTTTTATGAAAAATTACCTTTTTAGATTTTCTTAAAGAGTGTCCTTAGGACACTCGTTAGCATACCCATGTAAAAAAAAAAGGAAACACTAAAAACATAATCATTTCAACTCGTACCCTACAAATTAAATTGGATAATTTGTATCGCTCTCATAGAAAACTATTGCTCATATGACTAAATATAAATACCTACTCTTTTTTCCAAAAGTATTTTATTTCTACACCCTATTAATTGGATGGAGAACTTCTGTCCCAATTTTCTGTTACCTTCTTTGTCCCCCACCGATAACAATTTAACGCTTAAGAAAACAAAATCATAACATCATTAATATTTATGCTCATTCCCAATATTTGATTGGTGGGGTATATCGAGACACCATTTTTTGAGATAACAGATTTCTATCCTTATTAATTCTGGGGAAAAATTCAAATCTCTATTACTTCCTACCTTTTTCTCTCTTTTACATTTTTTTTTCCCCTGAAAATGATTGTATGGAGAGAGGTGTATCGGTTTAAAGTGTAAAATAATATAGTTATATAAATTGAAATTTAATTATTGACCTTAAAGTTCTGTAATTGAATATCCAAAATATGATACTAAAAGGATATAAGTTTTATTTTGATACATTGTTAGTCTAAAGTTTTTTACATTAATTGTTAACTAATCACAAATCATTTTATGTGTAACTTTTAAGATAATTATAATAAAATTGAAACATTTTCAAAACACTATTGAAAATTTTTACACTAATAATACATATCAATTAAATTCAAAAGATATCCTATTTACCTCTATATATGTTATATTCAGATCAACTTTTTAAATATATATATATATATTGGGCACGATATACCAATTTTAAACACTCATTACAGGACACTTGTCTAGAACATCATTTTTTTTTATCGACAAATGTTAATTGTTAGTTTTTATATTAGGGGGAGGGGGGATTCGAACTCGTGCTCCTCAAGTGGAGACTTACTTGGTGTCCCTTGACCCACCAACTATCAAGAACATCATATTGTATATATGTATGGCTCGCATATGATATATGGAACTGAAATGAATATATAGTATATAAATACAAATAAAATATTTTCTGAGTTTTATATTTTAAATATTCAAAATGGTTGAAATGGAGTAAATCGTCAATTTGGTTCCTGAAATTGTGTAAAGCCGTATCAATTTGGTCTCCATGTTAATTTGGTGGCAATTTGATCCTTGAAATTGTAAGGTACGTATCAACTTGATCCCTGATGGAGGGATTGGATTGATTAACGTTTGGCAATTTCAATGATGTTTTTGAAATTTCGAAAATGTCAGGAACTAAGTTGATACGACCTTACAATTTCAAGGATTAAATTGAGATTTACTCGCCTGAAATGTCATCCAACCCTGTTAGGTACAAAACACCGAAAATCTTACATCTAAAGCAACTTTGGTTTTCCTTTTCTGTGCTTTTTTTTAACCCCATATGATTATGTCATTCGTTTTCTCTTCCTTGGGAAATCTCACAGCAAGTTCTAGCTCTCATCTTATTTCACTTCTATAAATAATTATGTTTTCCTGTTTCCGAGCATGCACTTCTATTCTTTTATTATAAAAACCTCTCAAGTACTTAATTTGTAGCAAACACATGCCCATCATTAATCAAATATTTTTGTGCATCATTTATGCATCTTAGATTCTTAATTAAGATCAAAAACTTTTTGCCCCATTTTCTCATATCTCTCTCACTCACATCACTCATATGGCTGATGTTGATTACCATGCAAAATCCAATACTACAGCCACACCATCTCTAAAGCTCTTTGGCATCAACATACACAAATTCCCAAAAGACAGTACTCATGAAGCTTCAGGTTTGAATTATTCTACATCTTCAGGATCACCACCACTACAACCAGATTCTGAATCTTTCAACACCCGCGATGCCAAAAAATATGAGTGCCAATACTGCTGCAGAGAGTTCTCCAATTCACAAGCCCTTGGAGGACACCAAAACGCACACAAGAAAGAAAGACAGCTCATGAAACGTGCTCAAATGCAAGCTGCACGTGGCTATGCTGCTTCACATATCCAAAATAGAATTATATCAGGTTTCACGTTACCACAACAACCACATCACCTCCTTGCACCACCGCCTCAGCAACCTTCATCATCGCTATACAAGGGTTTTGGCTTAGGAGTTGCTTATCATTCAGAAGCCTTTGTAGCTCCGGGAAGACGTGTCTGTGCAGCAGCTAGTGGTTGTGATTTAGGAGGGGCCGTCACTGTCCCAACAGCTTTATTTGATGGTCGTGGCCGCCACCAGCGGTCTCTGCCGCGGTTTGGTGGCTTTAGCAGCGGCGATAGTGGTGGTGGTCGTCGTAGTGAACAAAGGGTGGGTTTGGATTTGCATCTTAGCCTATGACATGTCCTTATCAAAGTTTTTTTTTTGTTTTTGATCGCTTATTCCATATGCAAGTTATGAGAGTATATGTAAGTTGTGAGAGTAACCCTGATCAGACCGAAATAGTTAGATAAATCAAGTCATTCTATTCACAGAATGACGACATTGCAAGTGAAGGTTCCACCGCAATCAACCACTACGGTGTAGCTTTCAGATTCAAAGTTGTATGCGAATGTAAATTTTATTAAGCAAAAGAACGTTTGTTGGTACACATTTTTATGCCAAAACTTTAGTTTCTACGAAATTTTTTTCTTACAATCTTTTAATGCATTCGGTGTAAATTTTCTTAGAATTTAATACATAAATCAATCATACATATCATCGTATACATAATTTCTGAGGTAATTTTTGCGATATTTAAATATAGGTTAAAATATATTTTTGGTCTTGTCTCTTATTTCAAAGATTTATTTTGGTCTTTTATCTTTATAAATATTCATTTTGATCCTTTATCTCTCAAACGTTACATAAACCAGTCCTTTCCGTCATCTCCCTTACAAACGGTATTAGTATCAGCTGACATGGCTATTAACTCAACTCTTTGACACATGACATGGCAAAATATTACAACGTGTCATGACACACCAAAAATTAATACATTTATTTTAAAATAGAAAATAAAACACTTCTCTCTCTCTCTAATCTTCCAAACCAAATCACTTCCACCTTCATCTCTTTAATGTTTCCTCAATTCTGCAGAATGTCAAAAATGACAAAACATGTGTTTGCTCGTAAGATGCAATTGGTATTTTGGTTTCCCTTTCTAGAAATCAAATTGGTATTCCAAAATGTACACAAGGGTTCTCCATTGTAGGTCGGGTTTCAAAATGTACACTCGCGACGGGTCGCACACACGGTTTCTCCATGGCAGCTCAAATTGAGCTTCATTGCTTTTCTTACACGATTTTGATTGGGTTTCACTCATAAACTCATTTCTATTCCTTCTACGACAAAATGCCCAATTTTAAATGACAATTTACATTTTCCCCAAAGTGTTTGAAACCCCAAAGCCCCAATTTAAAACCCTAATCTCAAATTGTTTTGATTTCTCAATTCTGATTTTAAATAAAAATAATTTTTATATGTCACGGAGTTACGTGCCACATTTGAAAAGGAGATGACGGAAATGACCATTTTGTGTAACGTTAGAAAGATAAAGGACCAAAATTAATCTTTTAAAAGATAAAGGACAAAAATGAATTTTGACCAAAAGATAAAGAACCAAAAGTATATTTTAGCCTTAAATATAATGATAATGTTTAATAAGATATGGTATTTAGCACGAAACAAATACAATAGGAATTTAAAACTAATAGGAATAATGAATAAAACTAAAACGATGGAAAGTGATCGATACACCAAAATGAGACATCAAATTCTCATCTCCTAATAGATAGAGATAATGAAAAGGGTTAAATATGTTTTTGGTCCCTATAAAATAGTTTTTAGTCCCTCATTTTCAAAAAGTCATTTTTTGGTCTCTCAATTTTCAAAATAGCTCACTTTTAGTCCCTAACGTTATCTCAAATTTCAAAATAGGGACTAAATGTGAGTTATTTTGAAAATTGAGGGACAAAAAAAATGACATTTTGAAAATTAGGGACTAAAAAAGGATTTTTTTGAAAATGAGGGACTAAAAACGAATCTTCACTATTTTACGGAAACCAAAAACATATTTACATAGGTGAGAACTATTTGATAGGTGAGTAAAATTTATTTATAACATTATCTTTTACAAGTTTATCTGTAAATTTTTCATCTTTAATAAAATATATTAATAATTATATTTTTATATTACTTTAAATTATTAAATGAATAATTGACAATGATAATTTTTAAAACAAAAATAATACACTGACGTTGGAAATCATTTTTTATAATAGTACGGATGAATAATATCAATTAACTCTATTGTGCTAAGTTTTATTGTTTGGGTTTATGACACATTGAATTAAAAGAAATCTACTATTATAATTAGAGTGTGATTTTTATATTAAAAATAATTATTATAATTCTTAATTATACATTGAGATAGGTAGGAGTGATAATAGATAATTAATTTAAATAAATTATTTAATAAAGGGCATTTCTAAAAAATATGAAAAAAGTTATTGAATTATATGATTATTTAATAAGTTTGTGATATGATTATTTAATTTAAAACCCAAATTATATAATATGATTATTTAATTTAAAACCCAAACTATATAATAATTGTATTGTATAGTTATTTTTTATTCTCATAGAACAGTTATGAGTTGTATATCCTTTTCATTAAATTTCAAAAAAAAAAGTATTGGAGGAGAATATTATAAGGGTTAAATATGTTTTTTGTCCTTATAAATAGCGAAAATTCATTTTTAGTCCCTCATTTTCAAAACATCCTTTTTTGATCCGTTAATTTTCAAAATAGCTCAAATTTGGTCCTTATTTTGAAAATTGAGATAACGTTAGGGGCTAAAAGTGAGCTATTTTGAAAAACGTGGAACCAAAGAATGACTTTTTGAAAATAAGAGACTAAAAACGAATTTTTGCTATTTTACGGGGACCAAAACATATTTAACTCTAATAAAAAATACCTACACTAAATAAACCTTTGTATAAGAGTACTAATTTGAATCCATAATGTCTAGTATTTTGTATGTCTAATTATTATGAAAGACTTTTACCTTGAAAATACATTAAAATTAAGTATTTAATTGTTATGCAAGTAAAGTTTTTGTACTTTGTCAATTAATCATAAAGTGTCACATCAGGAAAAAAATGATTGACTCTTATTCTATCTACCTTAAAAGTGATTCAAACCATGATTTTTTATTGGTTAAAATGTAAAAAATTTTACACTGACAATACATAGTAATTAAACTTTAAAATTAAATCTTAAATTTAATTATTTTTTCAATTAAGCTTTCTAAACTTATCCAAAAGTATCACGGGTCACTGCATTTACACAATTATTATATATTAAAGTTCCAACCGGATAGATGCAGTGAATTTGAATCCTATTCTTTTTCCTTTCATATTAAGAGAGAGAAATACATAATTGTGAGATCCATACAAATTTATTTTTGTGCCTTTCTCTCTCATAGAATGAGCTTATAACATGAGAGAGAAAAAGAGAGAATAAAAGGAAAGGATCCAAATCCCACAAGAAGCAATTGTTCATTCTCAGAATGCATTTTAATATACAAGAAAATACATATGATTTTTTTTTTTCTAAAACAAAAATCCAATTATTTATAGTTGCCTTGGTGATTGTGATCATTTCCACAATAGAGTCAACTCTCTAAGCCTTAATTTTAGGACGAAAAAAGTGAAAAATAAAGCAAGAGCCTATGTCGACTCTGGTTAGAGGAAAACCATTCGTGGAATCGATTCCTGGGATGCTCTAATTTTCCATGCTGACATAACTTGCCATATGTAATATTTTATCATTATCTAGGACATTAGAAAGTGGATTCAACATCATGGTGGGGCTATGTTGACAATTGAAGATATGGAAAATTTGATAATTGAACCCAGGCGAAAGGTTTGAAACAGTGACAAACTAGAATCACATTCGAATAAGCCTTTGTTTGGAAGATGTGAAAGCTACTCTTACAAGCTTTTATGTTTGACGCTGATTTAATTACAAGACTATCATTTTTGGGGTGATTTTAATTTCAAAAGTGATTTTTTAATGCAGTTCCAAACAGACTTATATTAGTTTTTTGCGTGAAAATAAATCGTTATCTTTATATCTTTATACTAGACCTTGATCCCGTGTGATGTACGGATGAATTATGTGGGAGAGAAATATTTTATATTATTTTAGAAGATTATTTATATGAAAGTTTAAAAGAATAAAAATACTAACAATTAAATATTTTGATTATAATTTTAACATAAAAAATAGAAAAAGACATGTGTTTCCATATATTCAATTATGTAAATTAATAGTTAAATGATAGGGTATTTTGTTTTCATGAGATTTATATACATAAAATAGATAACACATTTGCCCCATCTATATACATTAAAAAATTGTTCCACAATTTCACAGTTTCAACTTATGGCTCCTTGAAGAATTCCAAGGACCAAGAATACTTAAAAATCACATTGTATGCTTAAACACTATTGCGGGTCTTCCTAATTATCATCGGTTCAATCATAACAATAATGCAAATTCCCATGAGAATTTATTAAAGCTACAGTCGAACATTAAGTCGGGGAGAAATAGTGTGTACATAAAAATATATTTAGATACTCAACCGATAAGAAAAGCAATACAAAATTTGCATAGGTATTGCTAATAAGTGTCCTACGGACATTGTTTAATGAATCCAAGGTTAGATTTTTTTTATTGGAAAACGTAACTTTTGAAAGTTCAATTATTTAATACATTACTTTCAATACAAAATTTCTATTTTTAAATCCTTAACCAATGTTCCTAGGACACTGGTTAGTATTTGTCAATTTGCATTCCACAAATTTTGGATATTGTATACTACCAGGTCATGGATTGGGTCTTGCCTTTATCCCTCCCAACATGGCTCCCACTATTGTTGGATTTGTGACTCAGAAGGGTGTCAATTATGCCTCTGGTGGGGGTTAAATTCTGAATGACACAGGCGAATTTTTTGTAAATTTTAGTTTCAACTAGTGTTTGGTTAAATTATAAGTACCATTATGTTGGTAGATTTAGTGCCAACCATAGGAAACAACTTGTCCTCCTTCATTTATTTGTCAAGTTTTAGAAGTTGATTTAATCTTTCCTCGGATTTTATCAGTAAATGAGTTGCACACAATTTTTTCTACACTTACACTATCTAATAGGGTCGTGGAATCAACTTCAATGCACAGATAGATAACTTTGCAAATACCAGTGAAATTTTTTCCCACCATACTGGGATCACTCTCAATTTGTTTAGAAAGGCCATCTTTTCTATAGCAATTGACTCAACCGATTTTCTTAATAACTATTTGACACCTATAATCTTTTTTTTATCTCTAATTTAAAAAAAAAAAGAGAATCAGTAACGGTTCCTCACTTCCACCCTATATAACTCGAACCCACGACCCTTTGGGTATAGGTGAAGCGTCTTACCATTTGAGCCGCGCTTCATTGTCGACACCTATAATCTCAATTCCTTAGAAAAACTTATCTCCAGAATTTTTTGTGGTCAAGACCCAGTGATTGGATTATGAGAACATCTAAGTATTTGGGATTGGAAATTACATAGCTAATCCAATATCAAACACTCAATCCTCCAAAAATATGCTGACAAAAAACACCACTTAAACCACCCATTACGAACACACTTTACCTAACTTGGTCTATTAGGTTTGAATTTGGAAGTTTCTATCCACAACATCCAAATCCAGACACAAATTACTTTACAAAATTACAATCAAATTGACATCATATAACAATAAAAGGGAAAAAAATCATCATAATATATCACGGTCCAATACCCAAACTACAGTTAGGAGAATCTAAAAAAAAAAATAAAAATAACAACGACCATTATCCACATTACTTCAACTCCATTCCTTCTAAATCTTAACCACAACCAAATCATAGTTGAAGCTCCCATCAACTGCAATCTTCTAAGCTATATGCAATCTTCTCAGCAGATCATTTAAACTCTCCTCTTGTGTACAAAGAAATTCGTCATCTAGCTTCCCTTTTAAGGAGTAAATTTCCAATTGGAACAAAGCTTAACAATTTCAATGAGAAAGGAATTACAATCACATCAGAAACAAATTGTTGCGTCAAATATGTGGTAGTTCTCTGTGTTGGATATGGTGTAGCTTGTCTGCTGGTGGCAGTGAAGGGAACAATTGGAACAAATACTGAGAGGAGAGGCCTAGAAAGGACACATGTTGGATGAAGATGGAATCACTATCATGGATAATCAAAAATGGAAGGAGGATAACTACCATGACAGAAGCTTTATGGATTTCCTGGGAGGATAGAGTATTGGTGCTCTTTGATGTGAGTAGTGATGATCAAATGCTGTATTTTATATCTGATGAATTGGTGTATTGTTTTATTTTCAGTTTAGGTGATAGTTTTAGTAGTGATTGGTTGGTGTGTAGTGTTGTATTTGTGTACAGGGAGCTACTATATGGTGTTAATACAGGACCTGCTACAGGAGTTGCTAAAGGCTTAGTCTTTGGATTTATGTGGTGGTGTGCAAATTTTTTGATATGCAATCAGAGGGAGGAGTGGTTTGTATCAAAGTGGCATGCTTGTTTTGAAGTGGCCAAAAACAAATGCATTAGGTCAGATGGTGTGCAGTTGATGTCAAAGATACTGTGTTAATTGATCATGCAATGGAGGACACTTTGCTGGAGTATAGCTGCTGAAAACGTAAATGATAGGGCTGCAACAGGGGGTTTCTGATTTTGTATGGCATGTCCCTTAGTCCAAAGATACTGTGTTAAGTATGATGTATGCAATACTGGGATCACTCTATGTAAAAGCCAAAAGGGGTAGTGTGATTGTTTATGGTATAGGAAGCCAAAGGGTAAAAAGGGATGTTATGATTGTACCTATTGTGAACATGGATGTAAATTTTGATCTATTGCTGTCTAGCTTGGTGCAAGTGATTGAGTGTGTACTTTTCAACCCTTTCTAGAAGGTGAGGAGGATACCCACTATGATGCTATAGCTAGATCATATTAATGAAATTATTCTAATTATCGAAAAAAAATGATGAAGTGTCTTTGGAATTTCTTTTTTTTCTCACACTTTTCATGTAATGCTTGGTTAGCAAGAAATTTTTCATTGCTTCATATTGCTTAGGGTGGTGACTCTCCTATGTTCTATTTAATTTTAATTGATCGCAGTATTATAAAACATGATTATCTTATTTCGATGGTTTTTGTTTGTGCAGGTTGAAGAAATAATAGTGATAATTCTATGATAAGAATGGTGGGAATTTAGTCAAAAAAAAATGGTGCGAATTGACTCTAAAAGATAATTATAATCCGTTGAAGCCCAACCTCTTGTTGAAGACGACAGTGATGAAGAAGACAGTGAAGATGAAAACTACGTTAGGGGGAACCAGCTCAGAGGATCACCGCTACGAAGATTTCCTGGGGTGGGAATATCGGGGTATTTAACCAAATTGGCTCACTTTTAGAAATTATTTATCAATATAATTTTGTTTTGAAACTATTTATCAAACTAACCCATTTTTAACCACGTGATATTTTTTATTATTATTTTTTTCTGACATTGAAAAACGTTACTTTAACTAACGTTTTCTAAAAACGTTATTGTCAGTGGCGTTTTTACTAGATTGTGCCACGTGGCACAATCTGATTTGCTGTAAAAAAAATTTAAAAATTTTAGGCAGACGCTAGAGGTGTCACCCGTTTGAAGCTAAAGATTTTCTATCAGACGGGTGAAGAAATGTTTACCCGTGTGATACATTTCTTCATCCTTCTGAAGCTGAAGATCTTCATCCGTCTGATGACTATCAGACGGGTGAAGATCTTCAGCTTCAGATGGGTGAAGAAATGTATCAGACAGGTGAACATTTCTTCACCCGTCTGATAGTCATCAGAAGCCAATGCTAAACGTAAAATTTTTAAATTTTTTTTATAGCGAACCAGATTGTGCCACGTAAAAACGTTACTGACAGTAGCATTTTTAGAAACGCTAGTCAAAGTAGCGTTTTTTAGTGTTAGAAAAAACATAATAAAAAATATCACGTGGCTAAAAGTGGGTTAGTTTGGTAAATAGTTTCAAAACAAAGTTATATTGATAAATAGTTTCTAAAAGTGAGTCAGTTTGGTCAAAAAGCCGGGAATATAGGAAGCCTTTCTTTGAATGGACATGATAATATAGGAACCCAAGAGGATGACCAACCTTCTTGGAGTCCCACATTGAATAGTGATATGGGTTGAATAGTGTTTATAAGTGAGGGACAACCCTCACCCCATGAGCTGATTTTCTGAGGTTGAGTTAGGCTCAAATCCAAAATTCTAAGATGATATCAAAGCCTATCCAATATCTGTTGGGCTACCCGTAAATGTTCAGCGTGAAGGGGAATGTGTTGAAATCCCACATTAGATAGTAATATGACCTGAATGATATTTATAAGTGGGGTCGTAACTCTCATCTCATGAATTAACTTTTGGGATTGAATTAGATTCAAATCCAAAATTGTAAAAGTGAGCGGTTGCAAAGGAACCCATTCTAGCGGTAGGACCAATACTAGAGTGAGGAATTATTAAGTGTTCCAGACCAAGGGCATGATGTCAATGTGGTCAGGGCTTATATTTGAAATTGTTGCTTTTCATGCCACTCCACTAACAATAATTAAACCATTTCTGTTTTGTTTTGTCTTTTATTTATACAAATTTCCATCACAGGAAAGCAATAGTGCAAGGGCCAAGGGCATCAGCTGAAACTCTTCAAGCTGCAAGTGAACGGGTGAGGAGAATGTTTGGGTCCTATGTCCAAGATTCCCCAGGATCAATTCATAGTAGCATCACTTTTACAAAGGGAATGGGCTTAACAGGTCTGAACCAGATACTGTAGCAAGGCCAAGCAGTACTTGGCCAAATGCAAACGCTTAGACTAAGCTGATGTAAATTTTCATGTCTTTTTTTGTATGTAAAAGCTTAATTTCTTTTTTGTTTGAATGACAATGATGTAAGAATAATATATTGACCTTATCCTGTGACTACAAAGGTATTAGGATATTTATATGCTCCAAAAATTATGAATCAAATTGGAACTGAACTGTTTTATGCTCATCATTGTTATGTGGACGAGATTTGTATATAAATACTCTTTAAAACAATGATTTTTTATATTTGAAAAAAGAAGACCGTGGTTATGTAGAAGAAGATTGTGTTTTTTTATGAACTAGATTTGTGCTCATCATTGTTTTTAATTTTATTGTGGTTTTAATTTTTTTTAACTAAAAAACACATATGAATTATATGGTAGTGTTAGTAGCTGGTTTATCCTCCTCAAAAAGCAAAACAAAATTGTTGGGCACTTGCACTTGGAAGTCCTAATATGTACTATATGTTTCACATAACATTTTTAAATATTTTTGTCTATACATACCACCCTCACATAATAAGTCACACTTCAATTACCCCTGTCCAAAGTACAGTTGCTCTAAAAAAGTAACTAGCCTCTACAAAAAAGTAACTAGCTGAAGAAAAAAAAATCTTAAAATTCTAATTTATAGTAAAAGGTATTAATATTGGGATTATGCATAAAACTATATATCTATAAATTTTTTAAAGAAGGTAGAATAAAATCTTGCTATCCATAATTACCAGTCTTCACAAAGTGGGAAGGGTATTCATCTATTGAAACACTTTTTTTTTTGGAAATTATTATGACTAAAAAATTGCTTCTCTGTATCACAATGAATTTAACTGTTACTTCTACATGAATTTTTATCCCTCTCTTCAATCCAGTAATGATAAGGATAATAATTTTTGAAGATACTTTAGCTAAGTATGATTATAGAATAAAATATATATGCTATTATGTGATGACAAAATAAACTATTTAATTAATATATTGGGTGAAATGATTTTTTTTTGCTTTTCTGAGGTCATGATTAAATTAATTGAAATAATATATGACATAAGTTGGTTCTCATATTCACTTAAAAAATTTAGTTTTTATATCAAATTCTATTGCTATATATTTAAAAATATAATGATCTAAATCTAATCTCAATTATAAAGGTTAGAGCCTATTTATATGAATAGTGTAAAGGTTTACAAAATGATATCGCTCGGTATCTAAAAATTTCTTTAAAAATTTAATATGTCACTGTATTTCCTACATAAATTTACTCGTTTCTTTATTTTGCAATGAAACAATATATCTTTTACATATTTTCTTTTCAAATAATACATAACTATATTCCTCACACATTATTTATCTGTGCGATGAACCATGTTTCTCTTAACAATGTTCTTATTACTATATGTTACAAGCAAATTACTTACAAAGTAAATTGATTTTCAGTTGTTGATGCTGTTGATAACACTGACTAATTGGTGTCTAGGTTGTCATTGGTTCATGTTCAGCCTATAATTGGAATCTATAATTGACAAGTTGTAAAGATTGCAAACTCTTTGCTTATATTTTCCTTTTATAAGTGACATATGTATTTAATTACAAAAATTAAATTTTGTTTTGAAATTGATCATTCTATCTTGCAAAAGCTATATAAAGTACATTCTGTCATTCGTGGATCTATTTATTTTTTTGCAATTTTTTTTGGTTTCCCAAGATATCCTTCACGCGTAATTGCAGAGACTAATCCTTCGAGGTACTGGACACTATTTAAGGGTTGATCTATTCCAACTAGATTTTTTCCATACACAAGAATCAGAGATCAAAATCTCTGACCACTTGCTTAAGGGACCCAAGTTCGTTACCACTCGGACCAACCACATGTTAGTATTAACTTACGAAACTATTGTCTTATCAAATAATACAAAATTATACTCACGCATAATTCACCGTTACATCGCACGGGTCTATCATGGAGTTATCAGTTAAATGAGTGTCAATGCAAAATATTCGCTTATCATTATGATGGGTCCGAGGTTCATTTGCCAAATATGGGCCAATTGGTGCATTGGGCCTATTCTCAAAGTTGCAATTTGATAATTGTGAAATATGAAATATCTGAAATCCCAAGCATAGTGACAGTTGAGCTACGGTTTTTGCTCCTCATCTTGCAGTGGTGGAAGGAAGCTTCTCCGTAAGTCACAATTCTCCCTTTTTTGGTATGTGGGGTTTAGGTTGTTTTGTTTTTCTGGGTTAACATACCTTTGCTAATGGTTCAAGCCACCACCAAGAATGGTTGAGCCGCCAAGTTATCTCCGAAGACGATGTTCCTTCCCAAAACTTGCATGTATAGATAACAGAGTTTGGGGAAATCTCTCTGTAGACCATATTTCTTTATTTTATTTTGTTTTTATTATTTATTTATTTATTTTTAAGTGCAATAAATGGGCCTGTCAAATGTTGTATGGAACTTAATGTTGGGCGGTAAAAAGCTAACAAGAGAATATGCTCAATGTAACAAAGATAAGATTATTGTGTCGGATGGATGAACACATTAGACAAGATAGGATTAAGAATGAATGAATTAGAGAGAAAGTTGAGATAGCACCTATTGTAAAAAAGATGGTAGAATCTCGTTTTAGGTGGTTTGGGGCTTTGGACATGTGTGGAGAAGACCTTTAGAAGCCCCAATAATGAGAGTAGATGGAGGGTAGCTCAATAGTTAGAGGCAGAGGCAGACTTAAAAAAACTATAAGCAAAACCATTAAGAATTTTTTAGCTTTAAACGGTTTGTTTATAGACATGATTTACGGTAGGTCATTACAGCATCATTTGATTTATGTAACCAACCCCACCTAGTAGGAAAAGGCTTGATTATTGTTGTTGTTGTTTTATTCTTCTCATCTTTATAAGATTTCAGAGTTCTGTGGTACTCTTCCTTCTGAGTAGATGGCATTTGCAGTATGCCTGTACCCTCCCAGTTAATACTTTATTCTTTGCTCTCTTACAAGATTGTATTGTGTTCTTATTGGTTAGTTGTGTATTTATAGTATACTTTCAGTTTTCGGTAAGCACGGTAATTTAAATTTGATTCAAAAACTTCAAGAGGCACCTGTAATAACAGTATTCTCTTTTAAATTAAACTGCACTTAAATTGCAATGTATAAAAATAATAATTTAAAAGAGAAGTTTCTCCCCTGCATTACGTGGTAGGCCTTTATGGTTAATTTGTATTGACACTTCTGTCCTCTTTCCTTTTAGTTGTATGAAAAATAAAACATTAGGTTTGTTAGAAGAGTAAAAAAAATATATCAACTGGAGGAATGAATGCACTTTCTATAGCAGTATAGATTTTCTTCAACTGAATCTTACACATTGGAGATACTATAGTATTCGGAAAAAAGTACTTTACTTATTGATTTTTCTTCCCTATATGCATCCCCAAAGCCCACATTTCATCTTTTGTGAGCCAATTATCCCTGTTAATGAATTTCTGTGTAGTATACTGTATAATTTTGAGGCTATCAATGGATTTACTGAAATCTTGGTAGCTGGCCCTGGCTAGTGGGATAAGGCTTAGTAGTAGTAGTTTGTTTTCTTTGTGAATTATATGATGAGATGTTTATTAATCATCCTTTCTCCTTTCATTTTTCAATAGGCCAATGTTGCATGCAGCATCTAGCCCAGGCTTTTGTGCAACCTATCCCCGCAATCTGCATTGTCCTCGTTATATAAAAAATCCGTCAGTTAAAACAAGGTTTTCTGTTCGTTGTTCAGTACCAGAGACAAACAATGGAGCTAAAGTGGAGTATACTCCTTGGCTCATTGTTGGCTTGGGTAACCCTGGGACTAAATACCATGGCACTAGGCACAACGTAATTATTCTCTAGTTTGTAAATGTGCTTGAACTTGAATGCACTTCTTGTTTGTAGTGAATCTTATGGTTTTCTCTCTATTAGGTTGGATTTGAAATAATTGACAGCATTTCTCAAGCGGAAGGGATTCGGATGAACACAATACAGTCAAAGGCCTTGATTGGAATAGGTGCATCATATTCTAGCATTGATTTTATTTTTTGTATTTTTTTCCTCTTTTCCCCTCCCTGTTACTTACTTCATATTGATGGTAACTGTAACACTGAATTTTATTTTCTTCTGTACAGGTTCTATAAGAGAGGTACCAATTTTGCTGGCAAAGCCTCAAACGTACATGAATTTTAGTGGGGAATCGGTTGGTTTTCAGCATACATAATAGCTAGATTTTATATATACACAGACACACATATTGAATCTGGTTATGGATCAACAATCTGCTTTGATGCTCATCTGTATATTCATACAAAAAATTGTGCTCTTCACTTTTTGTGTTACTTTGTGCCCTGATTTTATCTTATTTTTATTATTCTTAAAGGTTGGACCACTTGCTGCATATTATCAAGTACCCTTGCGTCATATTATACTAGTATGTATTTCTTAACTTACTTCTGTTTAGAAATAGTTAGGGACAATTTACAAGTTTGTTTAAATTTTCTTCTGGCCATAAGTTTGTGGAATTTTTTATGTAGGTTTATGATGAAATGAGCCTTCCAAATGGTGTTTTAAGGCTTCAACCTAAAGGCGGACATGGGCATCACAATGGGTAATGCTTGTTGAATTTCGCATAACATGGTTTATAAAATTCTCATGTGAAGATATTTGATATATCATAACAAAATATGGTTTAAAATGTAAGAATTGTTAGTGTAACAAATCCTAACTTATGAATATTGAGACAATGAACAGACTTTCTCTAAACTTATTGACATAAGACAGAAATGAATTAAGACATCCAAAGTTAGAGCATTTCAAATGGGAGTTGCTTAAGAAATAAGACCTGGTTCATACATGGTAGCACCATTGGTGCACAAGTGACATGGCATCCAGCTGTAAGCACCGTTGCTTATAGAAGCATAAAGTAAAAAGGGGTGATATGTTATGGTGGAGCCCATAAAAAGAGGAGTAAGAAATTCTAAAGTGTCACCATTGGAGAGTGGTTTGTGGGCATAGCTTTATCACTAGTTGCTTCAACTCCAAAGTAGAATTATCCTGTTTGAATTTTAACTTATTGTCTCTTATTGTGCTCTAAGATAATTTTTCCATCTTCTTTCAACCAGGATAGTGATTCGAACTTTGGCATTGGTAACAACTAGCCTCTCAATTTTGTTTTTGTTTTTTCAATTTTTTTCTTCAATGCATTTTGGTGGTGAAGATTTGTTTCAAACTAATTTATGGGTAAGATTGTGTTAGCAAACCTCCAACTAAAGGGTCTATGTTTGGAAGAATAAGGGTGAGGGTAGAGGATTGGGGCCCAAGTCTGTTACTAACAGAAATAACTGTCTATCAGACAGTTAATAGTTGACAACTGTAATTAGATATAAAAACAGTTACATTGGGTTAGTAAAAGGAGTGATTGATTGAGTGTGGAAGAGTAGGAGAGAGCTGTCTTGCTAGTGTTCTACAGTGTTCTTCAATCTCTGATCCAGTATATGAATATCATACTGATACAGATCCAGAGATCAGTGTGCTCTATCAATAAACATCATATTCTTTCTCTGAATTCTAATCCGGTTCTGTTAGTTTGCCATTCCAATCTTGCAAACCTTGTTGTTTTCAACTTATTTGGGAACTGGCAGCAAATTTTTCTGTATATGTCCTCTTGTACCGGGTCATGAATTCTATAACTGGTGTTAGATTGTTACAGGTTGAAAAATGTAATGGGCCATTTGGACGGTTCCCGGGATTTTCCTCGACTTTCCATTGGTTAGTTTCCTTGTTTAGAATCACTTGATAAGTTGATATGTTCTCTTCAGTTGTTTCAGGCTTTCAGCAGTACTGTAAATGAAAATTTTGTTTTATAGGAATTGGAAATCCTCCTGGAACTATGGATGTAAGAGCTTATCTTCTACAGAAGTTCAGTTCAGTGGAGCGAGAACAGGTGATACCTTCTGGTCCTGTACCAACTACCAAGCGTGAATTGGTTCAGTTCTTTTATTATTGCACAACACTTTCTGTTCTTACTAGTTATAAAATACTTTACAATTTACATGTGTTATGAGGGTCCATAGATTTTATTAGGACTGTAACTGTAAGAGCAATTTAGAATTTGGCTATAATTATATAATTGGAGAATATAAAGAAGAAATTGAAAAGTTATGCAATGCAAAATATTTGGACACTTAGTGTAACCTACAAAAGCAATAGGAAGATTAATAAGCCTATTTGTGGCACAATTTTGCATATGTTACAAATTATGCTCCTATATTTTTTTGCTTATTTGAAAGTTGATGGCAACGATTTTTTTTTTAAATGTCAGATTGATGCTTCACTGCAGCAAGGAGTTGAAGCTGTAAGGACCTTAGTGCTCAACGGGTTCAACCACCATGTCAATAGATTCAATATAGGGCAAAAATACAAGTACCATAAAGTTTGATTTGTGTCAAATGAACCGCCAATTTTGGGCGGAGATGAAATCCATGGTTACCTTATTGTGTTAGCTAGCAGGTTTAACCCAAAAAACTCGTCCTGATATGTGCATATTTTTTTTTTTTCGTAAGGGGAAATTACATTGATCTCTTCTGTTTGCACTTAATTATATTTGACATCCTTCTTGTTTCAAAAGTTATAATTACCTCCCATGAGATTCAGTTATTATTGCACTTACTTCCCCTCGAGGGGAGGTGATTGTAATTACATTGATTTCGTCGTAAGTGTAACTTTTGCAGCAAGAGGGATGTTGAGTGTAATTAAACTAAACCTGGTAGGAGATATTTCTCCTTTTTGTAAAGCTTACTTGTGCTCATATTCGAGCCTTGGGCCTCTGGCCGATAGTTGCTTCATGTTGAGACAAATAAGTTGCTGTTATGCCTAGATTATAAAATTGGGGCTTTGCTAAGGGCACCCCCAAAATTTTTAGGGGCACCCTCAAAATTTTTAGGGGCACCCTCCATAAACGGTCCATTTACCAAAATACCCCCTTAATTTATTTTTTTTTGTCATTTGGCTCACTCGCAAATATATTATTCACGTGTAGGAAAAATGTTTGTACTCTCGCAAATATGATATTTGCGAGTGAGTTATTTTTTGAGAATTGCTCACTCGCAAATATGATATTTGCGAGTAAAGAAAAATTTCCTTCACTCGCAAATACCTTATTTGCGAGTATTGGATGATTTCGCAGATAAGGTATTTGCGAGTGTGAAAAAAATTTCGTCACTCGCAATTGAAAAAATCTTCTTTACTCCCAAATGAGGTATTTGCTAGTGGGTAATTTTTTTTTGGAATCTCGCAAATAAGTATAGCATTTTCGTAAATATCTTCTTCACTCGCAAATATGATATTTGCGAGTGAGTTATTTTTTGAGAATTGTTCACTCGCAAATATGATATTTGCGAGTAAAGCAAGTACTCGCAAATATCATATTTGCAAGTGAAGAATAAAAAATGCCTCTTTGATGGGGGTATTTTGGTAAATACACTGTTTATAGGGGTGTCCTTAGTAATTTGGGGGATGTCCTTAGCAAAGCCCTAAAATTGGCAGCGTGAGGGAAGCAATTTTTGTCCTTGGGCAACCTATAACCTTTTTTTCCCACAAATTCAAAGGATGTACAGAACAATAATAAGTGGTGAACAAGGCAGCCCGAAACAAGCAGCCCAAATACAAGGAGCTTATAAATGATCCGCATATCCTTAATTTTATCTAAATGATTTTATCCTTGTAACCGTTGTAGAATAAAGTAGGATTAGGACGCTTCTGGATAAACATCTTAATTAAACATTTATTCAATAGGGTTTATGTTATAAGCACTTAAAAGAAGGAAAGGAGTTTGCAATAATTCCAAGAGTGGAACCCTCGCATAAGCTATTTTCCTTGTGCATCAGCTTATTTCCATAAGCTTTCATGAGAAACTTATGAAAATGCTTATTAAAATAATCAGTTGTATTATAAGCTCACTCAAAAGCATGTGTTAAGTGCTTATGATATAAGATAAGTTCAATTAAGTTTAAATAAGCTATTGCAAACGTTGCCTTATTCAAACTGTTATTAATAGTTGAGATAATTACATACCATCTTTTTTAACAACGAATATTAATAATTGGGCACAGTAACATCTTGCAAGTGTTATGGTAGTCTTAAGACTAGGGATTCCTAGTCAGCAAATGCCTTGCTATTTGGCAAGTTTTCATGATAATTGTTGTATGGTTTTAATAAGTTTTCTAGGGTTTCCTAGTCAGCAAATGTCTGGCTATTTGGCAAGCTTTGATGACAATGGTTATATGGTTTTAACAAGTTTTTTGTACTTTTATCACACAAGTACTTGTCAAACACATTCTTGCTAGATGCTTTTAGTAGGCATGACTCCTCTTATGTTTTGAGGTCTATTCTATGTGTTAGCTCTATGCTTAAATCGGGCTTTGTTATTAGGATTGGCGCATGAAACCATTTTTTTGGTATGATAATTGGATGGAGGAGGATCCCTTTGTGCTCTTAGATTCCCTTAAGTCAACATCTTTTGTTAGATATCTGGGGTTTAGATCTGTAAAAAGAAGGGAAGACAAAAGAAAAGCGCAATCTCCAAGGCATGTGAGGACACTAGACTTTAGGTTCGATTCGCCCCCACCAATCTCTATCTAGATTGGATGCAACAGGTGTTTACAGCGAATCCCCTTCAGAGTACAATGGAGCAACCTTGGTTTGGTTTGCACACCCTAAACCAAGCGTATCATCAATGGCAGTTTACAGAATAATAGTTTTCTCAACTCTCTGTGCGCAAGGGGGAGAAAAGAAAGTGATTTGGAGTGGTGGAGACTTAACAATTTCGTCAAAACTTTCCTGCATGCATAGTGGATCTATTTATAGACCAACTCATGCCACTTGGTGAAGGGAAACAACCTTGTAAGGGTTACAATAACGGTAAAATCTTAGTGTTAAGTAAAACTAACTTCCCAACATTAACACTAGTCAATCGTTGTCCTGGTGGTTGAAACTCACCCTTTCCGCCAAAGGGTACCAGGTTCGAGTCCTGTTAGTCTCACAGTTTCGTTTTATTTCCGTTTTGTGAATTAACGGTCATAAAAATAAACAGTTCAAATGTTGCAACTCGGATTCGAACCGTGTCCACCTATCTAATGGCGAAGCGTTGCACCACTAGGCCAAGCAATGCCATGATGCAAATTATTAACCGTTATATGCGTTTAACCATAAGATCATGCAACCTTCCAAACATATATTTTGGAAATCCCTCACAATCCCCCACCATTTTCAAAATAAACCCAAATCCCATTATTCCGGAAATCGCATGCTTTCAGACAAAGGTATCTCGGGGATTTGAACCTTTGCTTAGTAAGAAATGGGTTTCACTCGTCTCGAATAAAATGGTAGACAAGCTTTGAACCAAATATTCATTAGAAGGAGCGTGCATAACTTACACATGAAATCTCGGTACCATTGAACGACGTGAAAGCCGACACATTTGATGAGGCCTTATGTCTTGTATCCTTTTCATGAGAGCTTTAAGAGTCAAGCCCTTAACTCCAAGAAGCGGCCCCACTTCACTCTCACATAGGTAGACTCTATCGGAAGTGCCCCCATAATTAAAGCACTTCAACATATATATGCTATAGGTCCATTAAGAGCAAAAGCTCATCCTCCCTCCTATATTTCCTTATGGTCCAAGTACCTTTTAAACCTTGGGATGTATCTATTGTCAAGTACTTGCAATCACTCTAATAGTGTACTTTGGCCACATTGAACTCAAGACTTGATGCTACTCAAGTGTGAGTTGGGGTTCCACCATTGGTGATCATTTAGATGTGGGCTTGAGTCCCATCCCTAATGATGTCTTCAACACCATATCCCTTGGCAGTCCTTTCGTCAAAGGATCTGCAAGATTCCTCTCTGTTCTCACAAAGACTATGGATATTACTCCATTTGTAATTAATTCCTTTACATAGCTATGTCTTAGTCCAATGTGCCTGGACTTTCCATTATATACCTGGCAATATGCCTTTGATAGTGTTGACTGACTATCACAATGTATGGATACTGATGCCATTGGCTTTGGCCAAATTGGTATCTCATACAACAAGTTTCTTAGCCATTCTGCCTCTTTGCTACCTGCAGCCAATGCTACGAATTCTGCAGCCATGGTGGAGTCAGCAATGCATGTCTGTTTCTTGGAACCCCAAGAAATAGCACCTCCACCAAGTGTGAAGACCCAACCGCTTGTTGAAGCATGGTCTTCTGTATAAGTTACCCAACTGGCATCTGTGTATCCTTCCAATACCGAAGGATAACCATTATAGTTTAAATTATAGCTCATTATCCCCTTCAAGTATTTTAATACTCTTCGGACAGCATGCCAATGGTCTTTGCTTGGATTACATGTATACCTACTTAGTCTACCTACAGCATATGCAATGTCTGGTCGGGTACATGTCATGGCATACATCAAACATCCAATTACTTTTGAGTATTCAAGTTGTGCTACTGGACTACCTTTATTTGGTACTAAATTAGTGTTATGGTCAAATGGAGTAACAACATGTTGACAGTCAAAGTGATCAAATTTCTTCAATACCTTTTCTATATAGTGAGATTGGGATAAGCCTATATTCTCACCATCTTTGATTATTCTAATTCCTAGAATCACATCAGCTTCCCCTAAGTCTTTCATATCAAAACTTCTAGATAGGAAACTCTTAGTTTTTTCTACCTCATCTGGATCAGTACCAAAAATTAACATGTCATCTACATATAAACAAATCATGACTCCTTTTCCGTTATGGAATTTACTATAAATACACTTATCAGACTCATTTATTTTATATCCATTAGCTAAAACAACTTGATCAAACTTTTGATGCCATTGTTTAGGAGCTTGTTTTAGTCCATACAATGACTTATTCAATTTACACACCTTCTTTTCTTGACCTCTAAGCATATACCCTTCAGGTTGTGTCATATACACCTCTTCATCTAATTCCCCATTTAGGAATGCCGTTTTCACATCCATTTGATGAATGACAAACTTATAGATGGATGCAAGTGCCAATAGCACTCTAATTGAGGCAATTCTTGCCACAGGTGCATATGTATCAAAATAGTCAATGCCCTCCTTTTGTGTAAAGCCCTTAGCAACTAGTCTTGCCTTAAACTTATCTATGGTTTCATCTACCTTCATTTTCCTTTTGAAAATCCATTTACAACCTATTGGTTTGGAACCAGGTGGGAGGTCTACTAATTTCCAGGTTTTATTCCCCATTATTGAATCCATTTCCTCTTGTATAGCCTCTTTCCAGAAAGCGGGATCTTGAGACTTTGTTGCCTCTTGAAATGTTTCTGGATCACTTTCAGTATTATAACAGATTGGTCCATAACTGTCTATGGACTCTCTTGTTCCTTCAACCAGGAACATGAAAAAGTCTGGTCCATATGTTTTCTCTTTCCTAGGTCTCTGACTTCTTCTAAGTTCTAAACCTTCCAAAATTTCGTTATTAGATGCATAGGTTTCCGGATTATGTGCATTACTATGAACATTATCCTTATGACTTGGTATTGAGTTAAACCTATCTTCTTGAAAGAATGCATCCCTTGACTCAATTACTGTATTTACAGGATATGAGTCATTAGATTCTGTAACCATGAATCTATATGCTTTGCTATTTTTAGCATAGCCCAGGAATACACATTCAATTCCCCTTTCACCTAATTTCTTACTTTTGGTTCAGGAACTTTCACTATCGCCCTACAACCCCAAACTTTGAAATAGTCGAGATTGGGCTTTCTATTTTTCCAGAGCTCATATGGGGTTATCTTGTTCCTTATGTTTGGAACTCTATTCAAGATATAACAAGCCATCAACACGGCTTCTCCCCAATAACCTTTTGTTAGACCAGAATAGGATAACATGGCATTTATCATTTCTTCTAATACCCTATTTTTCCTTTCAGCTATACCGTTTTGTTGTGGGGAATAAGGTGCGGTTGTTTGATGAATTATTCCAGTAGACTCAAAGTAACTAGGATTATAGAACTCTCCTCCTCTATCACTCCTAAAGCATTTAATAAAGGTTTCATGTTGAAGTTCTACTTCTGTTTTAAATATCTTAAATTTGTCTAAGACTTGATCCTTTGAATGCATCAAATATACATGACAATACCTAGTACAATCATCTATAAATGTCACAAAATATTTTTTACCACCTATGGTGGGCCAACCATGTAAATCACATACATCAGAATGAACTAAATCTAACACTTTAGAACTTCGTTCAACTCTAGGAAAAGGACGCCTAGTTATCTTAGTTAGCATACAAGTTGTACATACATCCGAAATTCTACTTGTTTTAGGAATTAGACATGAATTCATCATTTCATCCATTTTCCTAAAATTAACATGTCCTAAACGAATATGCCATAAATCACACGAATCAACGATATAAGCAGAAACAAATCCATTATTAATAATAATATTGAGTTTGAACATATTCTCACTAAGGTATCCCTTCCCTACAAACTTTCCCCCTTTGGAGAGAATAAACTTATCTCCCTCAAATACACATTTAAACCCGTACTTGTTAAGTAATGGTACAGAAATTAAATTCTTCCTAATATCTGGTACATAATAAACATCGGTGAGGGTGCGCGTCTTTCCCGAAGTGAACTCTAGTTCTACTGTCCCTTTGCCTTTGACTTGGGCAGTTGATGCATTTCCCATGTAAAGAACGGTTCCACCTTCTTCATAAATTGTTTTGAAGAGATCCTTGTCTTTACATACATGGCGAGTAGCACCGGAGTCAATCCACCATGATCCAACATCTTCTATCATGTTGATTTCGGAAATAACCGAAACAAGATTGTCCTTAGTTGCACTAGATTCCTTTCCTTTATTGCTCTTCTTCAAGAGGCGACAATCCCTCTTGAAATGTCCCGGTTTACCATGATGGAAACAACCACCTTTCTTTTTCTTGTTTTGATAGTCATTCCCATTGTTGTTTTCCTGAGATTTTCCAATATCTCGAATCCTCTTCTTTGAGGACTTACCAGATTTCCCTTCCTCCATTACATGCACTTTCTCATGAACATTTTGTTCTCTAGTATCGTCTTGTTTGCGATACTCTTCTTCTAAGCGAAGGTGATTACCCAATTGTTCAAGAGAAATGTCATCCTTCCGATGTTTTAGACTCCTTTTAAAGTCTTTCCATGAAGGAGGAAGTTTATCAATGATTGAGGAGACAATTATGGTTTCATCCATATGCATCTTGTGTTGTTTGTAATTGCTGAGAATACGTTCAATCTCATTCATTTGTTCCATAACTGGCCTACCATCAGACATTCTATAATTATTAAATCTACTAACAAGGAATTTCTTACTTGTTGCGTCCTCCGTCATGTATCTCGCCTCAAGCTTTTCCCATAATTCCTTGGCCGATCCAGTATTCTGATATACATCGAACAATGCATCACACATCCCATTCAGAATATGCCCCATGCAAATGTAATCATCATTATCCCACTTGCTTTTCTCACGGGTTTCATTGATGGTTTTATCTTCTCTATCTTCTGGTCTTGGTGAGTTCAACACATACACCACCTTCAAAGTAGTGAGAAGGAAGTGCATCTTCTTTTGAAACTCACCCTTTCCGCCAAAGGGTACCAGGTTCGAGTCCTGTTAGTCTCACTGTTTCGTTTTATTTCCGTTTTGTGAATTAACGATCATAAAAATAAACAGTTCAGATGTTGCAACTCGGATTCGAACCGTGTCCACCTATCTAACGGCGAAGCGTTGCACCACTAGGCCAAGCAATGCCATGATGCAAATTATTAACCGTTATATGCATTTAACCATAAGATCATGCAACCTTCCAAACATATATTTTGGAAATCCCTCACATCTTTGATACTAGCATTAGAGTGATGGATGACTATGTAGATGCTATTTAGGACTTCAGTTTGTTACACACCCGTCTTCCTATTGTAACTATGAACGAATGAATTTTATTGTTTTGGATATTTCCAGTGTGTTAGATGATTGTTTTTATTTGAACTACCACTCCTTTGGAGGTTATATGTCTGCCTCTGCTTATAGATGGATCCTCGCTATGAACTATAGGGACCTTTCCACCGAGTCATGGTCTTGGGTATATATAGAGATCGATTCCAATCACATGAAAATGTCTGAGTTCTAGCCTAGCTCATGCTACATGATGCTGTTCCTACAAAGTCTTAGAATTTGTGTTTGGGCCTAATTCAATCCCAAAAGCTAGTTCATGGGGTGAGGGTTGCCCGTCACTTATAAATACTATTCAAATCATATCACTATCCAATGTGAGACTCCAACACACCTTATCACGTCCAGAACTGGACATTTGGAGCGTGAAGTTTGCATGACTGGACATCTGCGGGTGGCCCAACGCATCTCAGATAGGCTCTGATACCATCTTCGAATTTGGGTTTGGGCTATCGTTTCCTAGCCATCTTGCAGTCTTTGTTACATGTTGTAGGTGTCAACTCTAATATGAGACAATTCTCCATTGCTTTTGGAATTGCTTGAGGATCATTAATATTTGGGAGAAGCTTGTTTTTTGGTCCGCATTTGAATATTTTAGCTCCTACTACTAAGAACTGGGTTCATCAACTTTCTGATTCTCATGATAGTTTCCTCCTTGTGCCTCTGTAGGTAATATGGCGCAATAGAAATTAAGTTGTGTTTGAAGGGAAACCTCTCTGGATGCACTCATGCAAAAGTTGTTATAGAGAAATTGCTAGCGGACTCTATGAAAGTTTTATTTACTAATAATTAGCCTTTTTTTGTTTTTCGGTCAACAAAAAAAAAAAAAAGACAATGAATATTAAAAAATAATTGACATGTAGTCTTAAAATGAAAAATGTATTGCACTGTCAGTTACATGTTGCAACTGTCTCAAAGGACATCATTAAAATTTAAAAGGTTAAAGTAATATTTTGGTCCCTAAAGATGACATCGATTCTTCATTTAGTCTCTATACATAAAAAGTTATTAAAAAGGCCCTCATACATGCAATCGTTACCCATTTGGTTCCTCCCGTTTTGTTGTCGTCTCTAATGATCTGTTAATTACTACGTATAGGACTAAATGAAGAATTTATTCCACGTATAGGGACTAAACGAAGAATTTGTGCCACTTATAGGGACTCAATAATTTAGGTTAAAGTAATAATCTGGTCCCTATACGTGGCACAAATTCTTCATTTAGTTCCTATACGTAATAGTTAACGGATCATTAGAGACGACATCATAACGAGAGGGACCAAATGGGTAACGATTGCACGTATGATGACCTTTTTAATAACTTTTTACGTATAGGGACTAAATAAAGAATCGATATCACCTATAGAGACCAAAATATGATGGAGTCTATGGTGCACCCTCTCAAAAATGGTGCACAATGCACCTTTAAAATTGATGTATCTGAACCCTTAAAATTGCCACGACGTTTTTTTCTAAATTTTGCTTTGGTCAAAATTAGTCAAAATGTGTTAAAAGTATTTGTATTTGCCCATAGGGTGTTGAGGAAATAGAATTTCTTCCTCACCCTCAACAACTCCTCCATCTTTCACTACCAATCTGACTGGCTGCCACTGCCGCTGACCATCATCACCGACCACCACCCTTCTTCTTCACCATCATCAACATACCCAAACCCAATGCTCTCACTGATACCTCTTCAAAAACAAACTTGCTGGCAGATTGGGGACAGTGGCCAACCACTCCCATTTTCCTCAATCCCCTCTCAACGTTCTCTCTTCCAATCTTCAGCTCCCTCTCCAAACCACTGCCACCCCGATTCGCCTCAACCCCGAGAACGGGATGGGAGGATTCCTCAACCCCGATTTGCACCCAACAAATCCCGGAAGGGCACCGAAGAAGGGTGGGCGACGAGGTTTCTTCGGTGCCGGGGTGGTGCTAGTGGGATGGGTGGGCAAACGAGGAGAAAATTCTAAGAGATAGAGCACCTGTGTGCAAATGCCAACCAATACTTTCAGGTCCAGATATATCAATTTTTAAGCTGCAAATACAAAAATGAAAAATTTTATACATGCAAATACAACCAACAAAGGACCTCCCAAGCAAATACAACATGTTATTATACATTTGACCCATATAAAGTGGTTTGACCGGGTCAAATTTCAATAAATAAAGACATGTGGATAAATGGATAGATTTATCCAAAAAAAAAAATGATGCATGATTGCACAACTTTTGTGGTGATACAATATAGACAACACTCCAAAATATTACTTTAACCAATTTAAAACATTTGGAGTATCTACCATTCTTATCCATTAAAATGAGATGGTGCAATTGGACATCTTAAAGTGGTTCATAATTAAGAGTTCAAGTCCGTGGGTTTATTATAACTAGGAAATGTATTAACACCCTGCATTATTTGCTTTGAGAGCGGTTATCTATTTAAACAAACGTATTTGTTAAATTAATCAAATTGTCCTACATTGTTTTTATTTGAAAAGGCTCTGATTTGTTATTTTAACTTTTTACATGTCCTATTTTGTCGATATGTTATCACGGGATAAAAATCTTCTGTCTCATTTTCCTGTCATATTCTTTGTCCCCCTCCCACCAATGATAATTTATCACTTAATAAAATAAAATCATAATTTATTAACACCTATGCACATTCTCAGCTTTTGATTGGTGGGGATATCAAAACATCATTTTTTTAGGATAGCATAATTTTGTTCGTTATCAAAGAGTAGTAAACGATTATGATAAGGAATAGTGGCTAAATAGCTATTTATCATATGGAACAAATTCAAATGTCACAAGAGCAGTATGAAAGTGGTGAACAAAAATTTATTTTTCAAAAAAAGTATTTTATAAAATAAATGACCAAATATTATTTCAAATAAAAGAAGATTTTAGTTCAAGAAAATATGTTTAGGTTAAGAAAATATTTTTTCTAAAATAAATGGTCAAATAATATCATATTCAAGTTGAAGAAAATATTTTGAATGAAATGAGATTTTTTGAAGTGATTTCCAATTTATTTTTTTTTTACAAAACAAATTTTAGCTCACCATAATCAAGAAGTTGGAAATGCATGAATTTGCTCATATTTATTTTTAATCATTATAAAAATATTTTTATTTTTTTAAGTGTGAAAATTAGACTGACAAAATCCAATAAAATAACATCAAAAGTATTGGACAAGGTTTAGATAATTGCACTTCCATCAAAAGCCAGTTTATTTACTCTTTTTATGTTTTGTTTGATCTAGCCCCTTGAAACTAAATTTTCCTGATGTTATACATGTTTTGTTTGGTCTGCCCCTCTCAAACTATGTTTGTGACTCTACCCATGACTTCGATCTTAACTTTTTCATGTTTTAAAGTTTTGATTTATTGTATTAAAGACAAAATAGCATGTATAAGAGAATGATAAAAATGATGCTTAGAAATTTTTTTAATAGAGATCCCTAAGACTATGCCAGCATTTCTCATAAAACCTAATGGATGCTCCCCACCTCCGGAATGCCAAAACTTCATTGTCACTTCAACTAATTTTGAGTATTCCCTCCTAAAAAATCATGCTCAAATATTTTATTTATTTTTTACGGACAGCCAAATTTATTTTGGGAAAAAAATTAAAACAAATAAAAAATTATTTCTCAAAATACACATTTTCCCCATTGTTTCCCATACTGTTCATCTTTTATTTTCAACCATTGGGAAGTTGATATTTGAGAAGCCGACTTTCCTTCTATTGTTATTTGTTTTTCCAATATTGTTGAATTTGAATCATATATTAAATCGGAAAAGGTTCCGGTTTAGGTTTAACCGGTTCAACCAGTAAGATCGGATAATTTGACCGGATGGCATCATATATAATTACAATGATATAAACATACATGCACACACCTATCAAACATAAACTTTTCTCATGATTCATAACATGCACTGCTAATAAGAAAGATTAAAGTTCTATAATAACAACTCAAAATCAAGTCTCTAATATAAAGCCACAACTTACATTAAACCTGTCATCACAATCAGCACCAATGGTCCAGTGGTAGGATTGTTCCCTACCGTGGCACAAGCTTGGGTTTGATTCCCATTTGGTGTATTTTTTAGGATAAAGTTATAATTTGGTCTCTATACATGACACGAATTCTTCATTTAGTCTCTATACGTAAAAAATTTGAAAATGAGCCCCTGCATATGTAAACATTAGCAAATTTGGTCCCTATATGTGCAAACGTTAGCAAATTTGTCCCTGCCATTAGCAAATTGGTCCTTATACGTGACACAAAATTTTGATTTGGTCCCTAAACCTGAAAAAAATAAATTAAATCGGTCCTTATATGTGCAATCGATAATAATTTTTTCCTACCGTTTATCCAAGAGCTCGAACCCAATTAAAGATTCTTTTCGTATTGAATATTTTCTATATATTATATCAATTTATTTCTTCTATTGAGAGTAAAAGTTGTATAATTTGATCCACAAATAGTTTTATATTATGAAATTATCCAAGTTGACTCTCAATAGAAGAAATAAATTGATATAAAATATGAAAAGTAATCAATAGAAAAAGAACTTTTAGTTAGGTCCGAGTTCCTTGGCAGACGATAGGGACAAAATTATAATCGATTGCATATATAGGGACCAATTTAATTTTTTTTTTTCAACTTTAGGAACCAAATCAAAAATTTGTATCTCGTATAGGGACGATTTTGCTGACGGCAGGGACAATTTGCTAACGTTTGTATATGTAGAGACCAAATTTGCTAACGTTTACACATATAGGGACTCAATTCTAAGAATGAAAAATCTGTGTCACATATAGGGACCAAATAATGAATTTTCAAAACACAAAAACCTTGTCAGACCCGATTTAATGTTGTCAAAATTGCTCTATTCCCGTCAATGTTCCATTTGCCGAATTTCCTTGTTTGCTTTTTTTTAATTTCGAATTTCATTTAACTATTTTGATAATAAAAAGAAGAAAAAAGAAAAAACCAACTTTCCAATGGTCGAGAAAAGATGAGTAATCTGAGAAATAACAAGGAAAAATGTGTATTTTGGAAAACAATTTTTGAATTTTAATGTTTTTGCCATTTAATTTTCCTATCCTGTCTGTCCTTTTTTTGTTTAGTATTGGGCTCCCTTTTCATCTCTTCTTTTATTGAGCAATTGAACTTAATTAGATGACTAACTCAAAAAATTTAACAAATTTTGATATTAACACAAACTCTTTGCCAATGTGACTTCAATATGGGACCCATTCCATTTAGAACGTTGAAACAGAAAAGGTTTCTCTCTCTCTCTCTCTCTCTCTCTCTCTCTCTCTCTATATATATATATATATATATATATATCTCCTACTTAGATTAATTAGACCGTTGCAAAAATAAAATATTTTAATGGTCAAAGTACTGAAAAGTTGAGACAAACCAAAGAAAAAAGCCACAAAACTATTATTAATCAAAAGCTCATGGCAATAGCAGAGAGAACCAACGTCTCTCTTCAACAACAACCAAACCCTTCTCTTCTTGAGTCTCTCTTCCACGCTCTTGACCCCATCTCTCTCATTCCTCTGAGTAACGCCTTCATCATGGACATGGACATTGAGAGAGGACCTAGATACAAAGCATACTCTGAGTTAAGGGAAACAAAGCTGAGAATGAAGTACCTAAGGCAACAACAAGAAGAAGAAGAAGAACATGAACCAAAACTACCCACCCCACCAAGAAAACAGGTGAAATTTCAAGCTGGGAGAAAAGGGTCTTCAGTTCTTGCTCAGTCTGTGCCAGATTTCACTACAGTATTGAGGAAGGAGAATAGAAAACCAGTTAATATGCTTCCACCTTCAGTGATGGAGTTGACACCTCCATCGAAGAGTTTCACAAAAGGAAGTAATGGGGTTTTGACAAATTCAAGAGGGAGTGTTTCTGCAAGTGGAGGGGAGAAAAGGAGGGTTGGTGGTGGTGGGGTTCTGATGGCAAGGAAAAGCTATGCCAGCATTGATGAACTCAAGAGTTTTTCTAAGGCTACTGCAATTGCCATCAATGGTGAAAGTAGAGGAGGAAAGAATAGCAGACTGATGGGAAAAACTGTGTTGGGGTACAGACAGTTTTGAATGTGGAGGTGATGGGAGTTTCTTCAACTTTGATTTGTTCATTACTTGCTGAGTTTGTAGCTTTGAGACTTGAGAGAGGCTTTTGTGATGCCTTCATAGATCATGTGTTATTCATTCTTTCTATCTGCTTTCCTTTATTTCTATTTATTTTATTTTTTTAAAGGAATTTACAGTATTTCTCTAAGTGAATAGCTAGGATGTATCTAAGATACCAGTATTGATCACTATGACACTATTACTAGAGAATTTTTTTAAAAAAATATTCCTTTGTTAACTGGGAAGGCCTTCGTTCATTGTGTAATAAAGTATATCATTTATTTAGGCAGAGGTTTATCTAATGATATAAATACTTAACGTGTATTTGAGAGAGCTTGTAAAAATAGTTTATTTCTTTCAATAAGCTATTTTTAACTTATTTCTATAAACTTATGAAAATCAACTTTTTCTCTTCAAATCTCTCCAATTTTCCTTTTTTCCTTTTTAAGCGTTTATGATATAAATTCTCATGTGATAAATATTTATTCAATAAGCGCTTAATTAAAATATTTATCTAAACTCAACAAAATGTGGAGCTTGTCTGTCTTCATTCCCACAACAAACCAGTACCCCTCCAATTTTCCTTTTTTTTTTTTTTTTTAACCTTTGGGGTCTTATTATCCCTCCAAGTTCAAGATTGGAATAATATTTTCTTTGTTTTACTGAGATTTCAAGGTGGAAATCAATTCAATCAACTTCTGTCCCTAAATTCATTTTTGCTAATTCTTTTGTTTCTATGAAAATGCTGAAACCAATAGCAGCCTTCCACTTTCTTAATAATCAGCTATGGTTAGTTATCAAAGGCTAATGCGCAAATCACACACATGAAACAAAAAAACAAAGAAACAAAACAAAAAGCATTCCTTGGATTTTATTTGTCTACTAATCAGAAGAGCCCCAAGAGGCCTCCATTAGAAATACCATAGTCCCATTTGTACAAAAAATACACCTTGATTCTTAGATCATAACTTCTGACTAGAGAAATGACTGGTGAGATGTTCCATGACCACCTCAGAACAATTTTAGAAGCAAATGATGCCAACATTGCAACCTACAAGGTCTTCAACAATTTCATCAACCAAAATTTGAAGTATGTCCCCATCTATATCAACACCAGCCTCAAATGCTTCCATATCAAAGGCAGTCCATTTCCCCAAGGAGTGGCTCATTTCCCATTCTATTATTTCATCAGGTACCATCCCAGCCATACATGTCCACTTCTTGATCTCCCTCCTGACCTCCTGAGCTATCGTCACGGCTTTCGTGCATAGTGGCAGTTTTGTCCATGCCTTGAATCCACAGTTAAAATATCTGCAGCAATTTGATTCTAGATATTCTATAACACAATCAAAGAGAAATCCCTTGTGTTCCTTTCTCTGTTTAGAATCCTCAAAACCAACAAAGACATTAAAATCTGTCCACATAGCATCATCACCCACCATAGCGTCCAGTTCATCAAGGAGAAACCGAGAAATTCGAAGTTGTGGCACTTCATCCTCATTGTGGTTGGTGGATAATCCAAGCACCAATTCAGCATTCAAGATAACATCTTTCAAGTGAGTGAGCTTGCTTATTGTCAATCCTGTCCCAAAAGAATATAAACTTTGTAATGCCCTAGGAATTTGGTTAACAAGATCAGTCAGTATCTCACAACCTATCCTCCCTTTGTTAAATGATGTTGCAGAATCTAGAAGCTCAGTATCAGGTTCCAATTGTTCCAGTTGATCATATGAGTAATTCATGGAGTCAGGGTGAAAACCATGCCCTGGAATTAAATCAAGATCACAGACATCAACATGAGAACTTGGTCCAAAAAATAGGACTAAAATATATTGACATTAGAAATCATTTTTTTGGTGCATGATCACAATTTTTTTGGATACTACTTTACCTGAGCTTTCATCCAGACTACTGGAAGAAAAGGAAGCTTCCAGAACAGATCCAGGACTGAGATGATTACAATTGAAAGAGGTTCCTGACAACCTATCTTGTTTTGCCCCATACTGATAGAAGTAGAAACAAAAGATAATTGTCAGAATGCATTTTCCACCAATCACAATACAAATTTTAATATAATATTACAATTAACAGAATCATGCTCAAACTGAGGATAAACAAAGCTCAAGAGGCTATAATTAAATGCACTGGTTTCAGGAAATACTATTCCATTTTATAAAGGTAAATAATGCTAGTCAGCTCACACGCATCCAAAATGTGAAAATTGGCAACCCAAGACACTGGTGTATGAGTTACGGGATCAAGTGTGAGTTATGGAAAAACAGCTCTGGTGTTTGTTAACTTTCATTATCCAAACACTCTAGGTATGTATTGGTAGTTGAACATAATTACAAACCCAAAAAATGAAAATGCTAACTATAAGGCTCATGCCAAATATCTGTGGGCTCTACCAATGCCATTGGGTTCTATCATCAAGAATAAATTTCACTTGGTCTAGCTCATAGCATCCGTTTAGATATCCTTTCCGCATTTTCAGCCAACTTCCATTTATATGATGTAATGCAATGCAAATATTTTGCTCAATTAAACCATAAAGCATACCAGATGCCACTTGAACATCCATAACCAATGGTTTTCCTCAATGCAAAGCCATCAGGCTCCCTCCTATCCAAAGTTCACTCAACATTAATAGTGAACCTGTGAGTTTCTCCAGAGTTTGACTTGTGCTATAACATTATCACTTTTTATCTTAGGCATGTTATAACTTATAAGTAATAATCAAGTGCCTCAATTTTGACCGTTTAGGCCGCTTATTAATCAAAACTTGCAGTTCATCAATACCTCCAATATTTGGCACGTGTTAGATTTGTAGGCATAACATATGTTCATCAATGAGTGTCATACGCATGTCATGTCAAAGACAACTAGAATACAGGCACATACAACTTTCAGTCTGTCTATGCAGTTAATCTACTGATCAGATAAGAAGCCAAATAAGGGTACAGTGAGACAAAATAGAAAGAGAAGACTTACATGGAGACCAATGTTTTCATTGAACATAAGATCATCATGACAGATCAGATGCTCTGAACCTAGAGCAGATATCAGCTCTTGAAGAATCACAGCACTTGATTTTTTAGGTGGAGCACCTGTAGCCAACTCCTCATCTTCTTGAGAGGTTAGTTCCTTCAATTTTTGTTCTAAAAAGGCACCTAAAGCATCAACTCTCAAGGTTGAAGGTCTTTGGAAATCCGTATTCCTCTCATCGTTGCTGCTTGTCTCTTCCTTCCCACCAGGTATTCCTATCTTTTGCTTCAAGGGGGAATTAAATGTAAATGAAACTACCTCATTGATCTTGTTGTCATTAACCTTAATTGTCTTTCCCTGACCACCTTGTTTACTTTTGACATTAGAACTGTTCGAGGAGGAAGTGTCGAAGTCCCTCCTTTTTCCACTCAGTGCATCAGAACGAATATTTCTTGGTTTCACACCAATTGAATTAACAGAAACTGTACCTTCAACTTGTGTGACATTTTGGGTCCTTCTTTTCCTCTCTAATGTCCTTACATGAGACAAGGAACTATGCTGTCTATTACACGGTTTTTTCTCTATGTCAAATTTGGAACTATCCACTTTGGTGGGTGACCTCGTCCTCATTCGACCTCTTAGGCTTCTATTAAAAGCAACAAAATCTTTAGTCCCACTTACAGTGCTTGTAGATGATGACACTCTTTTTACTTCCATCTTACTCACTGTCGATCCAGATGAAAGTCTTTCACCGTTTGACATCTGTTCTTGCGTTTGAGTTTTCTGTTTTAGGGCAAAAGAAGATGCATCATCCTCCAGGGTCCTAAATGGCCGGCATGATAAATTCCATGTAGATGGACCTTCACTGGGCATTGGCAGTTGTACCTGTGCATTATTTTTTTCCTCTTCTCCAGTAACAAGAGATATGAGCTTCTCCTGACTTCTCAGAATAACTACATCTCTTTCTAGTTTATGAGAGGGACTGAATGTCCTTCCCTGCTTCTGTGATGATACCATAGAGGTAGTAGCGATCGCATCTGAAACAATAGCTGGCTGTCTCCCAACCTCTGGCTTGCAGTCAACAACATCAAGCAAATTACCACAATTTTTGCAAGAAATCTGCCCCATCAAAGGCTTGGCTGTGGTGGCATCATAACCAGATTGATTTTGCATAACTGCTGAGCTAGTTCCAACACCACTGGTCACAATGCCCGTCTTGGAAGGATACGTGGAACCAGGATATGTGAGAGAAGATTTAACTCTGCTTCTAGCCTGCAGTCCAGGTTCCAAAATTTTAGTAGCTGCTCCAATTAACCTAGAGCTTCTAGAGGCACTTTTTCCTGAAGTAATTCTTGGACTCTTCAAAGGAGAAGTAAGCTTCGGGTGATGATGATGGTGGTGATTATTCTTCCTTGCTCGTGACAAAACACTCTTAATTTGCAGGGCCTCTGCTCCAAACCTAGTCACTGACATTCTCTCATTCATCCCGGTTTTCTGAAGTTTCTGAGGTCTTGAATCATGCTTTGCAACTCCAACTTCCAAATCCACACCTTGTCTATCTGATGCACAATTATCATCCAAAGAAGAAGACTTCTCCTCATCACCACAACTATCCGAAATCAAAGCTTTCTTCGACTTATCTCGCTGCGCAGCCGGAATATATTCTAGACCCATCAACCTAGCTACAAGACTAGGAACTCGCATTTCACTCTTTTGCTCTACATCTAAACCACGATTCCCGCCTTTTTTGGCACTTGGGAAACCTCCACAGTTCTCATTAGCAATCTACAATTGAGAAAAACATAACCACAATACCCAACAAAAAAGAGTAAGTGCTAAACATTAAAGGGAACCAAATCAAAAACCTTAACACAAACCCTCCTCAAGCTTACAAAGCCTTACCAAGTGGAGCTTGGAATTTGGCATTTTTTCATCTCCCTTAAACTTTTTTTCACGACCTGACATAAACTCAACAAACAACAAGATTTAAACAATTACATCAGTTTCCACAAACCAAGGAAGAATCTCAGGTGCCAATGTGTGTGTAACAGTGTCAGAAGAAAAATGCACTACATGAATGATACAATTACAGACTAACCAGGAGGCAAAAGTTTCTTGGAGAAGAGCTTTTTCTTGGTAAGTTTCCTCTTCCATTCAAAGAGTTGAAAGAAAATCCCAACACAACCACCTGGTTTCTGTGCCTTCTTCTCTGTGATAGCCAAATTCTTCACTGTAGAATCATTCATTTTTACAACACTAGCCAACACAACCCCAAAACAACACCACTCCAAAAAAAAAAAAAAAATACAAGTCAAAACTAGCTTCCTCAACAAATACACTTCTCTCTACATTGTTGAAACTTGAAAGCAAACCAAGAGGTGAGAAGAAGAAAAAAAAACAAAATGTTCAAATCCCACCAGCTAAGAACCTCGTGCATGAGTAGTACTTAAAATTCTCTCTCTCTCAAGTCTCAACTTCACATTCCTTCACTAATCTAGAAGAAAAAAAAACCATCTTTTTCTTCCAGAAATGGTACCCATCTTGAAATGAGAGCACCCAAAAACTCAGAATTCAGTTAAGGAAACACCATACAATAATGTCACTCACAAAAGACATGAGTCATGAGAACAACCCACGACAGCACTGAGGCAGAAAGCAACCCTTGATGCTGCAAAACGACGATGTAGTAATTCACTTACACACACAACAAAACTCAACAAAAAAAAAAAAAAAAGAGAGAACCTAAAGAAGCGGTTGAGTACAAGAAGCAGCATAAAACACTGAGAAAAGAATGGTGATACAAAAGCTAGTTCTTCTTCTTCTTGTTTGTGGGAGAGAGAGAGAGTGACTGGAGGAGTGCGTAGGATAAGGCGAAAGAGACAAAAGTGGACACCCCACGCGCATCGAAGCATCGGTCAACACGAACAGTGGAAATTTGGAAAAAAAAAAAAAAATAATATTTATGTTATGGGGACAAGTAACATCCCAAAACAGAGGTTGGGTTTGCTTGGTTCGGTAACGTTGTGTCTACGTCTGTCTGCTACTGCTACTCTCCTCAATGGGAGCGTCAATTTTTCTTTTTGTTCTGAACCTATCCTAATTAATGTTTTTAACTTTCTAGGGTATTAATTCAGGTATTTCCACAGTTAGATCCCTCATACGGATTATGAGATTCTTGATAAGATCATTTATTTCAAATCAAACTCGATTTAATATGTGATAAAACTGGATCAACTTAATATATCTATATAATCTATATAATAGATAAATATAAATATTATTTATAGTTAAATTGTAAAATTAAAAAAGTGAAAAATTAAAATTAAGATATACTTTGCATTATATATTTAAAAAATAATTTTAATATAATATATTATCGCATTATACAAAATATTTTTAATTTAAGGGGAAAAGTCTTATCACTTACTCTTAATTATAAAAATAAGTTTCAAAAAAATATAATATTTTGAATTGGGTTAGATCAGAAACATAGCTTGAATGTAATCGAGAAACATGCAAAAATTATTTTCTTAAATCCAAATCTATTTTCATTAGTTTCAAATCAAAATGAACTACCAAAGTTAGTAAATTAAGGGTGTGTTTGAGAAAGCTGAAAAAAAAAAGATTATGCTGATAATCGATTTATGAATAATCGATTATTATGATAATCGATTATAATCAGAATCTATTTTTGTTTGGGTCTGTTTGCTGAAAAGCGATTTCAAGATAATCTTTTTTGTTTGGATGGTCTAAAAAAATCACTTTTTACATAGTAAATTACGAAAAAGGGTATGAAGTTATTTGTATAATTTAATAATATTTATTTGGAAGTTAGTTTTGTAGGGGTAAATAGGGAAGAGAGCTTTGAGAATGAGAAATAATCAAATCATAACAATCTTAAGTTAAAACAAATTAGATGACATAAAACAGCTTTTTTCCCCCAAAAAAAGCTTTTTTATAAATTTAAGCTATTTGCCAAACATAATAAATTATATATGAAATAGCTTTTTAGCCAAAAAACAGCTGAAATGGGAAAAAAACTAATTTTCCCAAACAAACACTAAGGGTGTGTTTGGGAAAGCTGGAAAAAAAAGATTATGCTGATAATCGATTTATGAATAATCGATTATTATGATAATCAATTATAATCAGAATCTATTTTTGTTTGGGTCTGTTTGCTGAAAAGCGATTTCAAGATAATCTTTTTTGTTTGGATGATCTAAAAAAATCACTTTTTACATAGTAAATTACGAAAAAGGGTATGAAGTTATTTGTATAATTTAATAATATTTATTTGGAAGTTAGTTTTGTAGGGGTAAATAAGGAAGAGAGTTTTGAGAATGAGAAATAATCAAATCATAACAATCTTAAGCTAAAACAAATTAGATGACATAAAACAGCTTTTTTCCCCAAAAAAAGCTTTTTTATAAATTTAAGCTAATTGCCAAACATGATAGATTATGTATGAAACAGCTTTTTAACCAAAAAATAACTGAAATGAAAAAAATCAAGTTTTCCCAAACAAGCATTAAGTGAAATGAACTTGAATCTGTTTAGTATTTGGTTTGGATTTCAACTTACATGTATATAACTTTACACTTAGACACGTGATCTTACTTCTTGAAAAGATAATTCTCTTACTTTTTTTTTTTTACCAAATAATTCTCTTACTTATCAATATACGGATACTATGGAGAAAAAAATTTAAACGTGTGTTTGGATGAGTATTTAACTAACGTGATATTAGATAAAATAGATTTTATAGAATTGATTTCAATATAATTAAATTTGAAGTGAAATGATTTAGGTTTGGATGTTTTTATCTTGAAGCAAGTTTAATGTAAATCTTAGTATAATTTTTTATTCCAAAAACAGAAATTACTTCCAACTGCTTCTGGTACAATCGATACTGGATTCAAAATTATTTTCCCAAATGTTAACCAAACAACTATTTTTCTATTAAAATCATGTTTGATAGACGTAGAAGCAATTCCGTTGCTATCCATCGTGATACCAAACACACACTAAGAGCATGTTTGGAAAAGTTGGATTATTTAGATTTCAGCCATTTTGAATGAAAAAAATTGTTTTGAAATAATCTTTCTTATTTGGAATTTTGTCTAAATTTATAAAAAAGTTTTTGTTGAGAAAAAAAACTGTTTTATATCAACTAATTTGTTTTAACTCAAAATTGTTGTGATTTGATTATTTTTTATTCTCAAAACTCTCTATCATATTTATCTTTACAATAATAACTTTCAAACAAATATTACTAAATTATATAAATAACTCCATATCAGTTTTTATAATTTATTATATAAAAGTAATTTTTTTATACTATCTAAATTAAATAAATCATCTTAAATTTATTTTTAAATAAATATATCCAAATAAAAACAAATTTTGATTATAATTAATTATTTTTATAATTGATTACACAACCTCTTCTGTTTTTCCCAGCTTTCCATCTTGGTAGGAAAACATATTAACACCCTAAATTTTATGATCACTGTCCAAATCTCCACGATTTTGTGGAACTCACGCGCGGTTAAGGGTGTCTGTCATCAGTGGCATGTGTACGTTAAGTTGTTTGTACTCACCACCAAATGAGGGTGATTTCGTAATTATTGTCTTCTTTTGCATTGAAACAGCAAAATCACTGGCAATGTTGAAGTTGTACTGTTGAAGGTTACAGCTTGAAAAGGAAATTAATCATACTGAACTTTTCCTTTCTTTCTAGTTATTATTACTTGTTTGGTTTGCATCAAGAAAAGGTTGATGATACATAATTGGAAATGCTCTACCTTTTGGAGTTAAAAATTCACTCTTTCTTGTTTGTGACTTTTTGTTCTTTTTACATTTTTGTTTTTGAACTTTTGACGGTGTTAGTAATATGTAATGGGAATCTAACTAATGAAAACAGTAAACACACAACGTGAAGGATTTGCTAATGAGATTCGATAATATGTTTATGTCCCGCAGGAGTTGAGCGGTTGTATTTTACTATATTTCAAAATTAGGGTTACAAAACATATTTATATCTCATAGTATATATCGCAAATTAACCCCTATACAATATTGCGGGGGTTTCGTCTCTCACACCCCTAACCCACTTATTTGTAATCCAACATAAGAGACACCCAAGTCCAAAAGGATCTTTCAGCTCCACGATCTCCGTTCTAGCGACTATTCATTTATTATATGATATGAACCATGTATAACGGATTGTATATATTTATGAGTAAATTCTCAATTTGATCATTGAAACTGTAAGGTCATATCAGCTTGGTCCTTGACATTTTCAAAATTTCAAAATATCCTTAAAGTTGTCAAATGTTAATCAATATAGTCCATCTATCAGGAACCAAGTTGATACGAACCTTACAATTTCAGGGATCAAATTGATATGACCTTATAATTTCGGGAACAAATTGAAGACTTACTAATACATATATTTATAAAATCATGCACCTCCATGGATACTTTATATTATGTTAATGTTAATTGATATATTAAATTAAATTTCTCACTTACAAAATTCAAATTATAGTAATTAACATGACGAGAACATCTTGTTAAGCACGAGTCAACTCTCACATAATTTCTTTTAAAAAAAAATTGTTGAGATTTTTCATTTTTGCTAGGAAATCTTTTAATTGTTGCTTATATCAGTAAATAAGTAAAAAGTTTGTAATCTCTGATGTAAATGATTAAAAGTACACGTGAGTTTGGGTGGACCCATCTCCCTAAAATCAGCAAAACAGTAATATTAATATTAATGCAAAGTGATATAACAGACAACTGTGGTCACATGAAAGTTGGGAAGAGCGTGTATGAAAGTGAAAGAATGGAGTATTGACCCATTATCGTTCTTAACATTGTTTCATTAGAGCATGATAAAAATTTAAGAAATTTATTTTAAGTTTTTAAGAAAGTTTATATATATTAATTCAAATTTAGGATATTTACTTAATTTTTATTTTAATGAGGGTTTTTATTATTAAATTTTTTAATTTTTCTCTCTCTTCAATATTTCATATTCTCTCTCTTATATTTACATTATCATATACAAAAAAAATATATTTAAATGCTATGAAACTCTTTTTTTGAGTTTCTTAGATAAGGAACCCATTTTAAATTTAAGGAACCTAAAATCATATGTAACATATTATAATAATATTTTATTTTTAAGAAATCGTTATGGAATAGGTAAGAAACTCCCCCTGTGCATGCTCTAATATATAAAGCGTTCCCACTTTTTCCGAAATAATAGTTTGCAATATACTCAAAGGATTTATCTTTTATGAGATTAGATTGTCCGCAATTATAAACAAATCTCATAGAAGTTGATGTCAGATTTTATCCTTTCGGTGTTGAAAGAAAAGAAGGACCAACTTATCATAAAACAAAAGCTAGAGAACCTAGAGTCATCAAGCACGAATATAAAAAAGAAGGATGAGGAGACTCCTAATCCTATCTAACATAAAGACAAAGTGAAACATGGAGTTGAGGGTTGGGTTTTGAGTATTATATTGATATGTAGATACGAATCATACCACAACAAAAATACTCTTTTATTGTTAGGTAAAGGTATAAAAATGACTTTTTGTATTTTATTATAAATTATATATTTAGAAAAGTTATTTAAACTTAATTCTTTTATTTCATCTATATTTTTTTTAGGCTAATTTACTCTTTTGGTCCCTTATTTATTTTAATTTATTCAAGCTGATTCCTGTATTTTAAAAATATTTAAGTTTATCTCTTACTTGCCAAACGCTAAACAATTTGGTCATTTTCATTAAGTTTCACCATTAATTTTTTACTAAATTATTTTTTTGATCCCTCATTTGTTTTAATTTATTTAACTTAACATTGAAACTTAACGAAAAGTATCAAATTGCTTAACATTTAGCAAGTAAGGAATCAACTTGAATATTTTTAAAATAAATGTGCCAAATTGAATAAATTAAAATGAATGAAGAACCAAAAGAGTAATTTAGCCTTTTTCTTAATTTGTCTCTCTCAATTGGGTTATCTTTCACCTAATTTATATATTCTTGAGTAAATCACAATTTTGGTCCCTGAAAGTACAAGTCGTTGTCACTTCAGTCTCTAGAAGGAATTAAATTATGAAAAAGTCCCTCAATGTTGAATCCGTTAATCAAATTAGTCTCTGTCATCACGCCAGTCACTTAACACCATTAGAGAAACTGACATGTCACGTTAACTGACGCATTGGACATCGCCTTACATCCCACATGGCTGCCACATCAAAGGGACCAATTTGAAGATAACTAGAAATATTCGAATTGTTCCCTCCCTTTAAAAAATCCCCAAACACTAGTACCCTAACCCTAATTTGCACTTTCCCCCTTTCTCGTCTGAGCTGCAATAGACGAGGGAAGTGGATAATGATGGGAGGTGGTACACCATATTCGCAGGCGAAGGAGATCAAGAAAGTTGCAGTTGGAGCCACTCTATGATTTCTAGCACGGAACCAAGTAACGTGAATGAAGACATGAAGATAGCGAATGTTGTGGTTTGGGGAATTGGTCATTGTGCTCCATTTTTTGCAATAATTCTAGCCTTGTGTTGGTTGAATGAAATATTACTATACTGATAACCTGCAATTTTCTCCAAATTTGCTCATAAACCTTTATTTAGGGTTTAGCCAATCTGTTTAGAGTTTAGGGACTATTTTGCAATTCTGCAGGATGATGTTGCAATCTGATATGCCTAGTAGGGATGTACTTAAGAATGTAGATTGGTGCAGGTTTTGTTATTGATAATGTTTAGTGGTAGGTTGAAGGCATAGTTGTGGGAGGGTTATGATGTAATCTCATCTTGTGACACCAAAGATGAGCAACAATAATGCCCTTTTTGATTAATGAATGAAGTATGGCTAGAACAATGTAAAATTTTAGTGTTGATGGCTTCAGTTATGTATTCATTGTTGTTGTCCAAATGTGATGTATTTCAATATCACAACCAGTTTGCAACAATAAGAAACACACAACAAAATGTATACCGAATGATGATTTCATTTCTTATCATTAAAAGGACCATAACAAAACAAGTCCATAGCCAAGTTAACCAATCAAAACCGGTATCAAAAGTGTACCTAATATGGCTAGTTACATCCAAAATAAAAATAACTACATAACCCCTTAACTTCACAAAAAATGCACCTAGTATGGGCAGTTACATCCAATCAAAAACCAATAAAATGGCCAAAAAAAAAAAACAATATTCAGTCCAACACCAAATCAAGGTTGATGTGGTCCTTTTGGGGGAAGCCTTGGAGTTGGGATGAAGGACATTAACCTTGGTTGCATCTGTGTTGTCCCATCTTGTGGAGGTGGATATGGAAATTGTCCTAAAGGATTGCAATTAACTTGTGTATTCTGGGTTATGCCTCTAATTGGTGGTGGCCTAAATCCAGTTGGCACTGCAACATGTAGCTGGTCAGGTCCAATAGCTATAGGACTATATCCCTGCAAATATGAAAAACAAAGATGGCAATAAACATTAAAATGGTGCCAATGATGAGATGAAAATCAGACATGAAATAATAATGAACATTATTAACCCGAATCCTTGATGCATAAGCAGTTGTTGCAGGTACCTGAATAACACAATCCGGACAAATCATCAAAAGAATTACGTAACAACAACAAATGTCAGTTAAAGGGTGTCAAACAAGCTTACTACAGGTGAAGATTCATGCACAGGCTGAGAATCAGGTTGAGTTTGAGGTTGAGACTGTGATATGTTAATCTCAGTCTGATCATTTTTGTGTTCTGATGCAATCCAGTTCTTAGGTCTTTGTGGGATCCCCTTGATTATGTTGGAAAATTTATTCCAAAATAATTTATTTTAAAAGGTTTTTATTTTTTCTTTTATTGCCATTAAATTTCTTTAATATTTTCGCTAATGAATTAATTTAGTTTTATTATCTTTTAATTGTTTTTTTATGTCAATTTCTTTTATTACCTATACCTTCAGACTACAAACGTTTACAAATGTGAAACTACGTTCACTTTTACAAATGTAATCACAATTTTTAAATGTGTTTTATATTATTCCAACAGTGCTTTGAAAACAAAACGTTTCTAGCTATATGCTAATCAATTGCTTTTATCTCCATTAAAAAGCTTTCAAGATGCTAAGACACGTTGCTAGAAGCTTGCAACTTTTTGTCCAACCAATAATCATATATATAATGATGGCTTTGAATCACAAGGTGAGATAGATGGTGTGTTTTGTTATAGTGTTACTATGTTTTTTGAAATTTAAAATTTTTACTGTGATTTGTTTTTCTCAAAGTGATCAAGAAAGAAATTTATTTTGGTTTAACAAAAAACTGGTTGTGGGAGTTTTCTCTCAATAGGAAGTTCTCCTATATTTAAGAGTTGATATCTTTCTTCTTATTCTGAGTACCTAGAATAATATTATTATTCTGGAAGTGTCTGTTAAATCCTGGAGGATATTCGCATTATAATGTTTATTGTGGCGAAATAATCCTTAAGGATAGTGTGATTTCACATGTCTCAGACTATAAACAAATTTGTGTTATTCATCCTTCTCTCTACTTATTTTATTTATTTCATTTTATATACTTTTTTTCTAACAGATTAACACACCCCTTACTATTGTGACCTTGGTTAACACAGCTTGAACATATAGTCACAGGGTATGACCTTTTCAGTTTAGTGGTACTCACAAGGACCTCATTTCCATCCTTTCTTCTTTGCTTCTTAGGCTTGCCTTGAAAAATTTTAATTGCTGGTGGAACTGGCCCAATAAGGTCAGTTTTCTTCCACCCAATAGGGTCAATTTTCTCCCAATACTCCTGTCCTTATGTTGGTTGAATAAAATATTCAGAAATTACATTGTATGAAGAAATGGTCAACCACCCATGATAGTAATCTTCAGGCCTTTGGTTCTTGTATGCAATAGCTGCAACTGCATGTGCATATAGCATGCCTAACCAACCAATAGCATACAAATTATCCTTGGCATTAAAGAAAAATCAATTGAAGTATCCAACTAATTTAAACTAACTAACTTGTCAACTGCCAGAACTTGCATTTACATGTATGAGTGCTCAGATTCACATCCATTTTATCATGCCAGTGTTTTACCTCAAACCGGTTACCATCTCCATCACCAGACCAGATTGGTATCCATTTGTTGCTCTTAATTTTCTCCTTATCTAGCCTAGATTGTTGCATTGGAGTTAATGGACCAGAACGGTTGTCCAATTTCAACTTGTTTGTGCCCATTGTCTTCATGATATAGCACCTAATCTCCTCAGCCATGGTCAAAATTGGCTTCCCCCGAAACTTCACTATTATGGAGTTAAATACTTCGCAAGCATTATTGCATATGTTGTCCACATTTGGCCATTCACTAAAATAAGCCATGGTCCATGCATCCACAGACAACTTGTTTAGATAACCCAATGCCTTTTCAATCTTTCTTTTAATTTTCTCCATCAGCAAGTTGAATTGAGCAGGTGTTGTTGAACTAGCACACTACCACACCACACCTCGTAGCTCTAAGTCGTTGCATTGTTTAATGAAATTCTTCCACAAGTGCATAACGGAATACATGTGATGAACACCAGGCATGACCTCTTGCATGGCAGGTATGAGACCCTTTAATCATCATTTAATGTCAGTATCAAACCAATACCTAAAGTTAAAAACTTAATGTCATTTAGATCCTTAAATCACCATGGAAATTATCAAACTGAACTTTAGAAACATAACTTGTCATTTAGGTTCTTACCTTTTGCATGTCACTCATGAAATTCCATCTATGCTGCCTATATTCACCTAAGTCCTCATGCAGTAGGGTCAGGAACCATTTCCAATTTTATTTTTTCTCAACATCAACTATGGCATATGTAACAACAAAAATATGGTTATTTGCATCTTGGCTAACTTTAGAAAGAAGCTGTCCACCAAAGTATCCCTTCAGGAAACAGTCATCTTATCCAATGAAGGGCCTACATCTAGCCTTGAACCCTCTTTTGCATGCATCCAAGCAAAACTAGAACCTTTGAAATTGGGGTGGGCCCTCAGGTTTGGGAAACATTCAATTTTTGGTAGATTCACGATTGTTCCTCAGTAATTCATAAGCATAGTCAAATATCCTAGCATATTGCTCCATCAAACTACCTTCCACTGATTGTCTTGCCTCCTTAATGCTTCGGAAGAACTTGCTGTCATCAACATGTGGTCCAAACTCTCTCTTCAGGTAATCAAAACAGTCTACATGTGTCATTTTTGGTTGCACCTTGATTACTTCTTCAAGCTTCTTCACAACTCACTTCCGCTTGGCTTGTTTGTTTTTGAATCCCCTGCAGTAAGAGTGTTCACTCTTGAAGGTCTTTACTTGAAAGCTTTTATCGACCTCACTCTAGGCACAATAGATTTCTCATTCACACTCTCCATGTATGCACCTAGCTCCTGCCCTTACCTTGTCATTTTTCACCCGCCTTATCTCCCTCCCAAGTATATGGTGTAATCCCTCACAGCATTCTTGAAAATAGCAAAGGTAGGAAAGTCCATCCTAATATCTAAGTGCACTTTCCCAAACTGTGCTCGTTCATTTAATTGTGGGTACACAGGTCTTCCATTACCCTCATCTTCATCATCGGTGCTCAAAGGGCTCCTAAGCTCCTAAGAGTGGTAGTTATCAAAATGCACCTCCTCTTCATTACCTGGTAATCAGGGATTGGCCTTCCTCTACTCCCTGCACATCTTTCAGAACTACCATCTTCAGCTTCTTGCATCACATGTATCATCATCACTTGGTCTATAACTGTTGTCTTCAGAACTGTCATCAAACTGCATAGCTTTGTCATCCTATACTCCTTCATTAATGTTGTCATCTTAGTCATCATTTGGCCCATCATCAATGTTACCAGCTTGATCATGAGCAGGGTCTCCTTTACCCTCACTTGTGTCTCTTTCCTCTATGATTTCTGGGTCCTCAACAATAGGGTGTTCATAGTACAAGTCAACTTCATGATTGTTACCACGTGCAGTGATGCAGAAGTTCAATATGTCGGCATCAGTTTCCACTCCAAATATTCCATCTTCAAACCCTCTATCAGGCACTAACCAGTACATTTTCTCAAACTTGTGATAACCTCTGCATTGCTTACACAAGCCTTCAAGCATCAATAGGTTCATGTAGTCAGTCTCAACATCCTCCCACACGCAGATGTCACCTCCCATAAATTACCACCATGGTTCAGAATCAACGAAACGTCAAAAACCATCCTACAAAATAAGGAAAGCAACATCAAAACAGAGACATGACATCACCGTTCAAAATACAGAGGTTAACAACCCTAAACCCTAACACAAAAGTGCAAAAAGACACCACTACAATCGGAAAAAAAACAGGGAAGGAGGCCACTCTGTACGAAACAAGGACCACAAACTTTACAAGCATAAAAAAGATTGTCACTTATTCTGATAACGAAGGTTTCATAGGTACCTTTTGGCGTTCTGGGTCGCTGTGAGGGCAAGCGGTCTTCTCCGGCGACGACTTTAACGACGAGCCTTCTCTGGCAACGACGTCAACGGTGGTGCACGCGGTTGAGGTTGGGTGGTAAGATTCTCTCTTGGGTAGAAGATCTGGGGAAGTTAAAGGAGATGAGAATTTTGGGGGGAGAAGTAACTGAAGGGTTACTTAAAAAGGGGGAAGTTTTGAATGTTTCTATTTACCTTCAAATTAGTCCTTGTGATGTGGCTGCCATGTGGGATGGAAGGTGATGTCCAATGTGTCAGTTAATGTGACATGTCAGCTTCTCTAACGGTGTTAAGTGACTGTGGTGATGGCAGGGACTAACTTGACTAACGGATTTAATATTGAAGGACTTTTTCATAATTTAACTCATTCTAGGGATTGAAGTGATAGCGACTCATACTTTCCAGGGTCTAAAATGATGATTTACTCTTCCTTAACCGCTTTAACAAAATAGTTTCATTTGATTTTAGTAACACCTAACAAAATAGCTTAAATAGAAGATTATAGGGCTATAATTGGTCTAATGGTATGTTAAATGGATCAAACAAAAAAAGTAAAAATCAAAATATGAGAAATAATATTAGGATTGTTTTAGTAATTTACGAGGCATGTTTTCTATCTCAATTGTTCGAATTTGAATTAATGAGAAATTAATTCTCTTAAATGTATTAGACAGTATGTTGGCGTGCCCAAATCTAATTGAAAAAATACTCGTACCTAATAAAAGATGAACAACTAAAAATACAAAAAAAATCAGTAAATACTTATTTTGATACTTCTTAGATACACTTATCATTTGTAAAATATTTTAATTTTAATTTTAATATTAAACATATCAAAATTCACTATTTTAATGTTATTATCATTTGAGAATCAAATTAATCAATAACAGTGGTATCTCTTTTTCATTCTAATAAAATATGTATCTACTATTACCAAAATTGGTGCTTACTCATAACAAAATCGAATTGATCCTTTTTTATAATCTTATAATCAAAGATTATAAGAAGGTTAGAGAGAGAGAAAAAAGATTAGTGGAAGCGTAAATGTAGGAAACAACACACACACACCACAGGAAGAACGAACAAGAGTAGAAAAATACATATAAGACGATGCGAAGAAAGTGTCGTCACATAATTTCCTATTCATCACGTGTCTCATTTTCCTCACCCATCTCATTCTCCCTTAATTACTTTCCACAATTCACCGTTACCATTCACCTCTCTCTCTCTCTCGAGATTTTATTTTTATTTTTGAGTAAATCACCATTTTGGTCCCTAAGAGTATGAGTTGTTGTCACTTCAGTCCCAAAAAAGAGTTGAATTATGAAAAAGTCTCTCAATTTTAAATCCGTTAGTCAAGTTAGTCCCTCCCGTCACTCAGTCACCTAACACCGTTAGAGAAGCTGACATGTCACGTCAATTGCCACATTGGACATCACCTTACATCCCATATGGCTGCCACAACAAGGACCAATTTGAAGGTAAATAGAAACATTCGAATTGTTCCCTCCCTTTCAAAAACCCCCCAAACACTAGTAACCTAACCCTAATTTGCACTTTTCCCTTTTCTCGTCTGAACTGCAATTGCTGAAGGAAGTACATGATGATTGGAGGTGGTACACCATATTCGCAGGCGAGGGAGAACAAGAAATTTGCAGTTAGAACTTGGAGCCACTCAACGATTTCTCGAATGGAACCATGCAACGCGAATGAAGACATGAAGATGGCGAATGTTGTGGTTTGGGGAATTGGTCATTGTGCTCCATTTTCTGCAATACTCTTAGCCTTGTGTTGGTTGAATGAAATATTGTTATACTTATAACCTGCAATTTTCTCCAAATTTGCTCCTCATCCTCTGTTTAGGGTTTAGCCAATCAGCTTAGAGTTTAGGGACTATTTTACAATTTTGATGGATGATGTTGCAATCTGATATGCCTAGCAGTGATGTACTTAAGAATGCAGATTGGTGCAGGTTTTGTTATTGATAATGTTTAGTGGTAGGTTGAAGGCATAGTGGTGAGAGGGTTATGATGTAATCTCATCTTATGACAGCAAAGATGAGCAACAATGTAATGCCCTTTTGATTAATGAATGAAGTATGGCTTGAGCAATGTAAAATTTCAGTGTTGATGGCTTTAGTTATGTATTCATTGTTGTTGTCCAAATGATGATGTATTTCAATATCACAATCAGTTTGCAACAATAAGAAACACACAACAAAATGTATACTGAATGATGATTTCATTTCTTATCATTAAAAGGACCATAATAAAACAAGTCCATAGCCAAGTTAACCAATAAAACATGTATCCAAAGTGTACCTAGTATGGCTACTTACATCCAAAATAAAAACTACACAACCCCTTAACTTCACAAAAAATGCACCTAGTATGTGCTGTTAGATCCAATAAAAAACCAACAAAATGGCCCCAAAAAAAAATATAGTTTTCAGTCAAGGACCAAGTCAAGGTTGATGTGGTCTTCTTGGGGGAAGCCTTGGAGTTGGTATGAAGGACATGAACCTTGGTTGGTGGAGGAGGATGTGGAAATTGTCCTAAAGGACTGCAATTAACTTGTATATTCTGGGCTATGCCTCTAATTGGTGGTGGCCTAAATCCAGTTGTTGCTGTAACATGTGGCTGGTCAGGTCCAACAACTATGGGACTATGTCCTTACAAATGTGAAAAACAAAAATAGCAATAAAGATTAAAAGAGTGCCAATGTTTAGATGAAAATCAGTCATGAAACAACAAGTAACATTATTAACGCGAATCCTTGGTGCATAAGCAGTTGTTGCAGGTACCTGAAAAACAAACTCCGGACTGATCATCAAAAGAACTACATAAACAACAACAAATGTCAGTTAATGGGTGTCAAACAATCTTACCGCAGGTGAAGATTCATGCACATGTTGAGAATCAAGCTGAGTTTGAGGTTGAGATTGTGATGTGTTAATCTCAGTCTGATCATTTTGGTGTTCTGATGCAATCCAGTTCTTAGATCTTTGGGGTACCCTTGATTAACACACCTCTTGCTATTGTGACCTTGGTTACCACACCTTGAACATATGATCGCAGGGTATGACCTTTTCAGTTTAGTGGTACTCATAGGGGCCTCATTTCCATCCTATCTTCTTTGCTTCTTAGGCCTGCCTGGACCCCTCTTAACTGCTGGTGGAACTGGCCCAATAAGGTCAATTTTCTCCCAATACTTCTGACCTTGTGTTGGTTGAATAAAATATTCATAAGTTGCATTGTATGAACCTATGGTCAACCACTCATGACATTAATCTTCAGACCTTTGGTTCTTGTATGCAATAGAGTAGCATACAAATTATCCTTGGCATTAAAGAAAAATCAAATGATGTATCCAACTAATTTAAACCAACTAACCTGTCAATTGCCAGAACCTGCATGTACATGTATGAGTGCTAAGATTCACATCCATTTTATCATGTCAGTGTTGTACCTCAAACCGATTACCATCTCCATCACCAGACAAGATTGGTGTCCATTTGTTGCTCTCAATTATCTCCTTATCTAGCCTAGATTGTTGCATTCGAGTTAATGGTCCTGAACGGCTGGCCAATTTCAAATTGTTTGTGCCCATTGTCTTCATGATATAGCACCTAATCTCCTCAACCATGGTCAAAATTGGCTTCCCCAGAAACTTCACTATTATAGAGTTAAAGACTTCGCAAGTGTTGTTACATATGCTATCCACCATTTCACTGAAATAAGCCCTTGTCCATGCATCCACAGGCCACATGTTTAGATAACCTCACACTTTTCATTCTTCCTTTTGAGTTTCTCCATCACCAAGTTGAATTGAGCAGGTGTTGCTGATCTAGCACACTCCCACACCACACCTCGTAGCTTTAAGTCCTTACATTGTTTAATGAAATTCTTCCACAAGTGCATAGCGCAATACCTGTGATAAACACCAGGCATGACCTCTTGCATGGCAGGTATCAGACCATGTAACCATTATTCAATGTCACTATCAAACCAATCCTTAAAGTTAACAACTTAATATCATTTAGGTCCCTAAATCAACATGAAAATTATCAAACAAAACTTTAGAAACAGAACTTGCCATCTAGGTTCTTACCTTTTGCATGTCAGTCATGAAATTCCATCCATGCTGCCTATAGTCACCTAAGTCTTCATGCAACAGGGTCAGGAACCATTTTCAATTATCCTTGTTCTCAACATCAACTATGGCATATGCAACAACAAAAATATGGTTCTTTGCATCCTGGCCAATTGCATAAAGAAGCTGCCCACCAAAGTACCCCTTCGCGAAACATTCATCCAATCCAATGAAAGGCCTACATCTAGCCTTGACCCTCTTTTGCACGCATCCAAGCAAACGTAAAACCTTTGAAATTGGGGTGGGCCCTCAGGTTTGGGGATACATTCAATTTTTACAGTAGATCCATGGTTGCTTCTCAGTAATTCATGAGCATAGTCCCATATCCTAGGATATTGCTCCATATAACTACCTTCCACTGATCGTCTTGCCTCCTTAATGCTTTGGAACAGCTTATTGTCATGAACATGTAGTCCAAACTCCCTCTTCAAGTAATCAAAACAGTCTACATATGTCATTTTTGGTTGCACCTTGATTACTTTTTCAAGCTTCTTCACAACCCACTTCCGCTTGGCTCATTTGTTTTTGAATCCCCTGTTGCAAGAGTGTTCACTCTTGAAGGTCTTTACTTGAAAGCTTTATCGACCTCACTCCAGGCACAGTAGATTTCTCATTCACACTCTCCATGTGTGCACCTAGCTCTTGCCCTTACCTTGTATTTTTCACCCACCTTATCTCCCTCCCATAGTATATGGTGTAATCCCTCACAACCTTCTTGAAAATAGCTAAGGCAGGAAACTCCATCCGAATCTCTAAGTGCACTTGCCTAAATTGTGCTCGTTCATTGAATTGTGGGAACATAGGTCTTCCATTGCCCTCAACTTCATCATCGGTGCTTATAGGGCTCCTAAGCTCCTCAGAGTGGTAGTTATCAGAATGCACCTCCTCTTCATCATCACTTTGCAGAACTCCCATTACCTGGTAATCAGGGATTGGTCCTCCTCTACTCCCTGCACATCTTTCAGAACTACCATCTTCAACTGCTTGCATTTCACCTTCATCGCATGTATCATCATCACTTGGTCTATAACTGTTATCTTCAGAATTGTCATCACACTGCATAGCTTGGTCTTCCTTTACTCCCTCATTAATGTTGTCATCTTGGTCCTCATTTGGCCCATCATCAATGTTATCAGCTTGATCGTGAGTAGGGTCTTCATTACCCTTACTTGTGTCCTTTTCCTCAATGATTTTTGGGTCCTCAATAAAAAGGTGTTCATAGTACAAGTGAACTTCATGATTGTTATCACGTGCAGTGATGCACAAGTTCAATATGTCAGCATCAATTTACACTCCAAACAGTCCATCTTCAAACCCTTTGTCAGGCACTAACCAGTACATCTTCTCAAACTTGTGATAACCTCTGCACTGCTTGCACAAGCCTTTTAGCATGAATAGGTTCATGTAGTCAGTCTCAACATCCTTTAACACAAATTTCACCACCCACATGCTCCAGCTTACCAAACTCATTCCTTTCAAAAATTACCACCATGGTGCAGAATCAACGTAACATCAAAATCCATCATACAAAATAAGGAAAGCAACATCAAAACAGAGACATGACATCACCGTTCAAAATACTGAGGTTAACAACCCTAAACCCTAACATAGAAATGCAAAAAGACACCATTACAATCGTAAAAAAAACAGGGAAGGAGACCACTCTATACGAAACAAGGACTACAACCTTTACAAGCATAAAAAAGATTGTCAGTTACTCTGACAACGAAGGTTTTATATGTACCTTTTGGTGTTCTGGGTTGCTGTGAAGGCAAGCGGTCTCCTCCGATGACGACGTTAATGGCGGATCTTCTCCGCCGCCGACGTCAACGATGGCGCACGCATTTGAGGTAGGGTGGCAAGGTTCTCTCTTGGGTAGAAGCTCTGGGGAAGTTAGAGGAGAGGGGAATTTTGGGGGGAGAAGTAACTGAGGGGTTACTCAAAAAAAGGGAATTTTTGAATGTTTCTATTTACCTTCAAATTGGTCCCTGTGATGTGGCAGCCATGTGGGATGTAAGGTGATGTCCAATGTGACAGTTAACGTGACATGTTAGCTTCTCAAACGGTGTGTCATGACCCGAATTTCATAGTCATGACCGACCGAAAGGGAAAATCTCTCCTTTCCCCTTTCGCAGCCTCCCAAGCATACTAATTCGTTTCATCCAAAGTATAAAGAAATATCATTCAATAATACATCATAAGAGTGAATAATATCATTAGAGTCAAACCAAAATATCACATAAATTACAAAGTCCTTCTTACACGAGACACAACTTAGAACCTATGGGTTCAAACCCTTCAAACTGTCCACATGGCATCCAAGGCTTCCGGTTACATCGTAGATACCTGCAGCTGAAATGTTAAACGTGGGGTGAGTCCACTGACTCAGTGAGGGAGTTTCCCCCCAAACACATGCAGTCACACAAAGTCAAGTGCTATTGTAATCACATAATCATGCAAGCTCTAAATCAAACAAATAGAAAATCAGTTCAAGTCTACATTTTATAAACATCTATTCATATGCAAATAATCTCATAAGCAGCAAATCACCAAGTGGACATCTTGTCCCTCAAAAGAGTACTTGTGGAATGACTTGGACTAACTTTCTTTTCTTATAATCCATGTCCCGCTCATAAGGACATACATATCATATTAATATAAACGAGTCTTTGGGATCCCGATTGGGGTTGCCCACTAAGGTCCCCCGCCTTGACAGTTTTGATTTCATATCCCTAAGATATTGCCCCCTCCAACCAACAACATCCCTCCTCAACTCCGAGGTTGTTCACTAAGGTCCACAACCTCAACAGTTTTAGTTTTTATCCCGGAGTTACCGTCCCCTCCGGTCGGATTCCCAAAGATTCACAACTCAACAATTTGTCAATCCATTTCACTACGTATTTTCACTTAACATCACATCATGAACATACGCATACATAGTTCCATAATCACATCAAAGCATTATCAATAATTGCATACCGAGCACTTATCAACATATTTATAAAGTCATCGTCATCTTTATCGTATAAGAATAGCATCCAGGGTAACTATGTCACAATTCAATTCATGCATACACAATTCAATCCCAAATTAAACACAATCAAATCTCATCTCATTATCAAGTTAACAAAATCAAGTCCAATCATAAAAGAATCTCATATTGCCCAATATCATAACCATAAATTCAATAGGTACACACCCAACTTTAACATCAACAAATCAAAGTCAGCATCATTTTATACTTCATTATTGTAATAGCATCTCAATATATATTTTCAAATAAATTCTACTTAATAATATATCTCATAATCATATCAACATATCCTCTTTAGGCCCTCCTAACTTTATATATATGTAGTATAATTACAGTAAGAAAAAAGAGAGGTTCGTATAATTTAAATAGTGCTACTCTTCAAATGATTATTACCCAAGCTCCAGGAAAAAAAACAATTGCCGCAGGGCTCACTGCATATGCAGTTGTAGCTGTGCAAGAAAAGTCTAAATACCAGAAAGTTTTCTTCCCCTTGTATTTTTTTTTTTATAACCTCCATCACTAAGAGCAACAAGTCCTCACATATTTACCCTTTATTTCTTCATTAAAACTACAATAGCATATAATATATATTTATAATAAATCATCTTGTCCCCTTTTTGTTTCTTGCTGTAAACCAAACCCATTTCTTTGTCAAGCATCAGGGGACTACTGCAGCCTCGAGGAAGCCAAACAAAAATTTGGTATTCCTTCAACAGTCCACCGCCAAAAAGAAGAAAAAAAAAAATATTGAAATAAAAGCCATAGATTTATATCCAAATAATAAAAGTTCGAAAGCCAGTAGCAAAGCCACTCAAGTAGAAATACATACACATAGCAGCACTGCCTGAAAAAAAAAATGCAAGCATAACTCAAAGAGATTCCCCTGTGAAACAGTCCAGCTCCGAACAAATAAAAACAGAGCATTATCATTTATAAATAACCTCAATCACATTCAAAAAAAGATAGCATCAATTACGTTTATTCTTTCTCAAATAATGTAGGACACCAAAAAATATCCCTCACCTCTTGTAGATCTAATTAGGTTGCGCTTTCAAGAAAACAAGAATGAGAAAAAAAAAATGAAGAAGAAGAATCACCAATGAATACTACTCCACTTGTCTCCTCTTCCCTACCACTTCTCAAACCCTAAACCACTTTGAATGAAAGGGGAGGGGGTGAGCTCCCCTTTTTAAATAAAAAAATGAATCTTAGACATTGAAAAATAATATCCTTCGTTAAAAGGATATTATGGACAAGATTCAAAAATTAATATTAAGTTATTAGTGAAATTTTAAATAACTTGCTAAGAGTATGTTAAGTTATGTATTACCCTATTAATGTCTTAATAAAAAAAATTATAAGATGTCATAAAATTAATAAATTACCACTTAATGTATTATTTATTTACATAATCATAATTATTAAAATACGCGGGGTATGACAATTATGCACCACCATTTCTATGCCTTAAAATCATTATTTAATTCTCTAAAGAAAATCAAAGAGCATTTTTAGATTATAGCATACTATATTATTAAAAAACATGTTTATAATATATATATATATATATATATATATATCATGTAACCATTATAAGAGGAAAAAAAATGTTAAACTTACCGTGCATGACATCATTTAAATCTTATAGTTAAGATTATTAAAATTACCGGGTATTACACGGTGTTAAGTGAATATGGTGACGGGAGGAACTAACTTGACCAACAGATTTAACATTAAGGATTTTTTCATAATTTAACTCATTCTAGGGACTGAAATGATAACGACTTATACTTTCAGGGACCAAAATTGTGATTTAATCTTCCTTAACCCCTTTAACAAAATAGTTTAATTTGCTTTTTGTAACACTTAACAAAATAGTTTAAATAGAAGATTATAGAGCTATAATTGGTCTAATAGTAAGTTAAATGGATCAAACAAAAAAAAGTAAAAATAAAAATATAAGAAATAATATCAGGATTGCTTTAGTATTTTATGAGGCATGCTTTCTATCTCAATTATTCGAATTTGAATTAATGAGAAATTAATTCTCTTAAATGTATTAGACCGTGTGTTGGTGTGCCCCAATCTAATTGAAAAATACTTGTACGTAATAAAAGATGAACAAAAAATAAAAATAAAAAACAAAATCAGTAAATACCTATTTTGATCCTTCTAAGATACATTTATCATTAGTAAAATATTTTAATTTTAATTTTAATAATAAACATATCAAAATTCACTATTTTAATGTTGTTATCATTGGAGAATCAAATTAATCAATAACAGTGGTATCTCTTTTTGATTCTAATAATTAAAATATATATCTTCAAAATATTAAAATTGGTGTTTACTCATAACAAAATTGAATTGATCCTTTTCTATATTCTTATAATCAAAGATTATAAGGACGTCAGAGAGAGAGAGAGATAGAGAGAGAGAGAGAGAGAAGATTAGGAGAAGCGTAAAGGTAGGACACAGTATACACACACACACCACAGGAAGAACGAACAACGGTAGAAAAATACATACAAGACAATGCGAAGAAAGTGTCGTTACATAATTTCCTATTTCGCCACGTGTCTCATTTTCCTCACCCATCTCATTCTCTCTTAATTACTTTCCACAATTCACCGTTACCCTTCACCCCTCTCTCTCGAGATTTTATTTTTATTTTTTGAGTAAATCACAATTTTGGTCACTGAAAGTATGAGTCGCTGTCACTTTAATGCCTAGAAGGAGTTAAATTATGAAAAAGTCCCTCAATGTTAAATCCGTTAGTAAAGTTAACCCCTGTCGTCACCCCAATCACTTAACACCGTTAGAGAAGCTGACATCTCATGTTAACTAATACATTGGACATCACCTTACATCCCACATGGCTGCCACATGACAAGGACCAATTTGAAGGTAAATAGAAACATTTGAATTGTTCCCCGGGAGGAACAGTAGCTGACCACAGAAGCCGTCCGCCGAACAAACAATATGAGGGACTATGTGTTCCAGCAGCTCTAATAGGGGAAGAACAGTAGTTGACCACAGAAGCCGCCCGCCGAACAAAAAATCCGGGGGACTTCAAGACTGGAGAGCGAAGCTCGGATGGATCAACAAAAGTTATGATGTCGTAGCTGACCAAAGAACCAAGGAGCTGACTACCAGTCAACTTTACCTCACCCTTAGCCATTCTACCCAACATAAGCAAAGGATCACTCTAACCAGTAGCAGGAAGACATCTGGACTACCCCCCTTAATTAGTCCATATCCGTAACCTGGTGTGATATTGGGCCAATTGTTGGATCAGTTTAGAACACTGACTTTGTCCCTGCATTGTCCAAATTGCGCAGGGGAGCTCCTCCCTCTATAAATATGATGGATCAATACAATTCAGGGCATCCTCTGAGAGCTCTAACTCTCTTTAGATATGCTTTCTGTATAAATCATGTTGAGGTCATGCTTATTTAGGCATCAGATTGTCTTCGCAGGTTCTCCCCCCATTGTGTGTTCTGGCAACTCTAACAGGGGAAGAACAATAGCTGATTGTAAAAGCTGCCCGCCGAACACAAAATCTGGTGGACTTCAAGACTGGAAGGTGGAGCTCGAATGAATCAATAACATATTTGAAGTCGTAGCCAACCAGAGAACCAAGGAGTCGACCACCAGTCAGCTTAACCTCAACCTCATGGCCATTCTACCCGACCTAAGAAAGGGATCACTCAAGCCTGTACCAGGAAGACATCTGGACTACCCCATTAGTTCATATCTGTAACTTGATTTGATATTGGGTCACTAGTTGGACCAGATCAGAACAGTAATGAGCTTAATCCATCTTCAATTAGCACAATTTTGTATATCTCCTTTATTTTTGTATATAAGAATTAAATTATTTCTCCTTTATTCATCTGACACTTCCTGAGACATCATTATTTTTTAAAATAACTTTTGAGCTAACCTATACATTTATTTCTTAATCACTTCCATTCCTCGATAAGTATAGTATGCAGTCCAACCACTTTTCCATTGTCCATCCTCTTTAGCGCTTCGATCTTTCAGCTCAAACTCCTGAATTCTACTATAATGTTTAAAATATATGGTCCTCCGCTTCACTTTTTTATATATCTAAGTCCATTAACATTTTATCTCTTTCATTAAATAGCTCGTGAAAGTAACTCATCATTCCTTGATATCTTATTTTGTAACCATTACTTAACCCTTTTTGGTCCTAATGCATTTCCCTTTATCTAAGTCTATTGGCTCCCTCTCTCTCCCTTTAGCAAGTCTATAAATATTTCTTTCCTAGTCTGTGGAGCCTAAAGATCGGTATTGCTTCCTTGAAGATTTTCACTTCGCCTCACTCACCTCCTTCTTAGTATCTTTTTTGGCTACTTTATATTTTCCCGATTATTATTATTTATACACAAGTTCAAAACCTTATTTATGATACTCCCTTTTAACTCTAACCTTCTAATAACACTTTGTCCCACCACCAAGATTCTTTATCCATAGGTTCGGAGCCTCATGATTCACCTAGTATTTTTTTTTTTTTTTGCCACCTTCTTAATTCCTTCAGCCATCTCATCCCCATATGCTAGCACTTGTTTGGGCATCTCTTCCTCCAAAGTCTTCCTTTGGGAGATAATTTGTTTTACTCCCTTTAGTTGTCACCACTAGATCCTTGGACCTTGTCTTATAAATCTCTGTACACATGTTTTAACACATACTTCGACAATCAAAATCATGCGTTAGGTAGCCAAAGCTCTCTCTATGAACGACTTTGCAGTTCATGCAAAGTTTTCTCTCCAATTTTCTTAGAAAAAAAAAATTGCTTTTTATTGATAACATGTTCTTCTTCCCTTCTAAAACAAACGTTAGCTATTGTAAAAGCAAAAGTTACCAAAAAAATCTAGAATAGCTTGACTAATTGACCATTTAGATCCCCAACTATGCAAATCTCATACCCCTATATACTCCTCACTTGACCATTTAGATCCCGCTCCTTGATATGGTCTTTTCTGAACTAAACAATCTAAATCCTTTCAGAATTTTATTTTATGTAACTTGTCTAACTCTCTTGGGCTGTATGCGAACTAAGAACATTTAAAGTATCATGTTCCACTACAAACTTTTATGATATGCACCTATCTCTAACCTTTTTACAATCTAATATATTATTCTTTAAATTGTAATATAATATTATGTATACTCCATTTCTAGATTTTACCTTATCCTTGTATACTAAAGCTTAAAACATAAAATATCTAGTTCCCCAGTCTTTCTCTAAACCACTTGGTTAGGTACATAAAGTTAATCCTCCTTATGGTTATGGTGCCAACTGTTTTTAATTATTTACTTGTAAGTGTACATATAATCTAAATTCCAAAATGAATACTAATTTTATGAATTGGCTTATTTACATACATTTGTTCATGAAAATGTGTGAATCCTTATTTATTTTTCACTACACCCAGGTATTAGTGTAGCTGTTGTAAATTTTACAATTTGCTCGAGCCACACAGGACGTTACTTTTGAGTAACGACCTAGTATCAACCCAATCGTATCTTTTATCCGTATCATAAAAAATTGACAAAGTTTTTGTAAACCAAAAAAAAACATTGCCAAAGTTTAGACTGTCAATAACCCTCCTCTTTTATCTGGGTTTAGAACTCGCAATGTAAAAATTTGCAAAAAAAAAAAACTTAATATAGGTAGAATTATGATTAAAATAAAAAAAAAATTAATATATTCATGACAACAATAAAATATTTGAAAATGTATATTCAAAATACGACGTAATTCATTTTCAATTTTAAAATTACAATTAATAAAATAGTTATTACAAATTATCACAACCATAATAATTGTTCCGACGAACTAAATTTGGGCTGAAGTTGTTCACATGAAACATATTCAATGAAAAAATATCTAGTATGTACAATAATAATGATGTTATAAAAACTATCAACTTTGTCATAGATAACATGCTCTAATATCTAGTGCCAATAGTATATGTTAACTGTAAAGGACAAAAAAAAAAAAAAGAATATAACTGTTGAAAAAAATTCTCATTCCCCTCAACGTTCTCCTCTCATTTACTCTTAAAAAAAACAAAATGAATGTACTAACGAAGGTTAGTCTAATTGATAAGAATACGATTCATATCCTATAAGACATGAGTTTGAATCTCGTTACCGATATGAGGATTTTTGTTGGTAGATAATCTGTAATTATATTTGTAAGCGCTTTTTGAGTAATGAGGCATGTCCTAACCCTGATGAGCCTTTAAGACCCAATTCACCTAAACTTCTATATTACAAAAAAATAAATGTTGAATAGTGTTAAACCAAACCGTGCCATGCTTTATAGAACGCTGGTTAAAAAGGATGTGGCTACTTTTTTTGCCACGTTTTTTTAAAGTCAAACTTGGTTTTAGTAATGTTTTCTTGTTTAAACCGTCACTAACACTATTTAATGGTCGTAGGAGATAAAGGAAGAGGAAAGAAAAGAGAGAAGAGAGAAAAAAAAAAAGATTGTTTAGTTATTTGATATGAGAGAAAATGAAAGGAAAGAAAATTAAAACTTTTCTCTCCACTTATTTGGTTGAGTAGAAAGTGAAGGAAAAGAAAAAATATAATATATGTGAAATGACATAAATATCCTTAAGTAAAAATGGGATGTAATAGATCAATGGTGTTTTAAGTCTTTTCATCTATTTTATCTCCTTTCTCTCCCATTTTATTTTCATTTTGGAAGGAAAACTTTTTTTGTGTGGGGCCCACAAATGCTTTCTTTCCTTCCCTTTTCTTTCCTCAATCAAACGAGGGAAAATGTCTTTTTCACCTCTTTTCCTTCCTCTCTTTTTATTTTCTTTTCTTTTCCTTGAAAACAAACATAGCATAAATGAAGATATTAATTTTTTAAAAAACAATTGCCATGATTTGGCAGCGTAATACTGGATTTATCGTAAGAGAAAAATTCATATAAAATGATTTTGTCAAGAAGTAAAAGTGTATTTGTGCATGTTTAGTTTACCGTTAAAAAATTGTAAACGTACGTTTGGGACAAAGTTATTTTGAAGGAGTTTTATTAAGAGATTTCTATATAAGTGTTTTGTATTAACAGACAATCATCCACCTAGTAAAGTCCAATCAGTGAAGGAACAAGCTAAAATAAATTCTGACTTGCGGAGTGCTAAAGGTAAGAGCAGCACTTTCTCCTAATATTCACAAAAGTACATGAAATTCAATAAACATTTAACTGCATATATGAGGAATATTAAGGTCGTCATCAATGATTTAATAATTGAACCGCACAAGCCAGTTCAACCAAGAATAGGTCGTATCTACGGTTTGGTTGGGTTTCGAGAACCGGTGATCTGAAAGAACCGTTGTTAAACCGTAGGAAGGAAGGTCTGAAAGAACCGGTGGTTTGAAAGAACCTTGGTCATGACTTTGCTTCATGCATGCCGCGATACGTGGCAGATTCTGCTTCTTGGATGGTTTAGTTAACTTACCTTTTTATGGTTGGTCAATGATACTGTTAGTATGTTGGAAGTAATTTGATGACATCATTATATGAACTAGGTTAAAAGTGATAATGTATTTGTGCTGGTTGACGTCTGATATAAGATGGTTTATAGTCATAATAAGCTAACTGATATGTTGAATAGAAACAGAATAATCTGATATATGACTAATAGTTTTCATGAGATGCCTTGTGACTAAGATAAGCTATCTCATGTGCAACATAAAAATAGTTCTTAAATAATCTAATTTTTGCCGCTAATCCAATCACAAAAATAAGGTTGCACCAGTGCATCACTTTTTTTATATCGGGTGCACGATAGAAGGCTCCATTAATTGGATTAAGATAGGTTTATGGTTAGTCATCATGTCCTACACGTTAAGCCTCTGTTTGCTTCACAGTATTCTGGAAAGAGAGAAGTATGAGAGAAATGTGATTCCTCTCCTGTTTGGCAAAGGGAAGAAAATAAGGAGGAAAGAAAGTATTTCGTGAAACCCCTAACAAAATAATTTCTCCTCGGATCAGCCTAGAAAACTAGAGAAAGGAGAAAAATTGAAGTGACAAATTTGCACTTTTGTTTTTGACTGTACATATATGTTTATCAGAAGCAAATATGTTTTGCAAAAAAAACTTAAATTTTCTTTTTCTTCTATTTCTTTCAATTCAAACAACCTAAAAGTTTACTCGTTTTTCTATTGGTTATCTCTCCTCTCATACTTCTTTTCTCTCTACTTTCCTTATCCAAACAATGCTTTGCTTTATTAGGTGGCTTTCATCAAATATCGAAGGGATTTTCATTTTAATAATGTTTGGTGTACAATTTTAGGGTCCACGTTATCTCTCATTACATGTAAATAGAAAAACAAAAAACAAAATAAATCTAACTTTAATAATAATAATAATTAAACAATAAAAATTATGATACAAATATGATTATCAAATGATTATCAAAATCGCTACTTTTACCAGCATTAGGCGTGTTGCATTTGTTCACCACCAGCTTGGGGTTTCAATTTTTAAGTAAAACAAACCATATGCTATCAAAATGTAAAATCAGAAACCACACCGATAGGACCTAGGAGCCTCAATGTCAACATTTAACTCCCAATAAAAGTTGCTTAAACCAGGAAACAAATTAGCACTCAGGGCCGTCGATAAGGGCGTGCAAGGAGTGCAACAGCACAGAGCCTCAAATTTGGCCCAAAATTTGGGGCCCCCAAAATTTATTTTGACCAAAAAAAATGTGTTAGAAAGAAGGCTCTTTTTAAGTAGTTAAAAGATTGATATTAGCTTGAAGTTGTATTGGTAGAATTTTAATAATCTTCTTTATATTTATTGTCCTGAAGTGGGTGTTTAAGATTAGAACAATTGTCCTTTTTGAAATAATATTTAAGATTGTCTTTTTTTTTGAAATAATATTTAATTATTAAAATTATCCTTTTTTTATTAAGGACTCAATTTTTAAGATTAGAACAGGGCCGCCAAAATGTTTAAGACGGCCCTGTTAGCACTTCATATGCCAATGCTTCAATAATACACAAATGCGGCAAAATTGAAATGGCTTCTCCATATCTCAAAAACTGTGGAAGAGGGTGGAAAGGTTATACCTATTATGTGGTTTTTCCCTCTTGTCTGCTCTCTATGCCTGCTGGAGGTGAGTGGATTTAGTGGGGGTGGTGGCTGGGCGGGTAGGGATGAAAACTAAATATAACAAAATATATTTATGATTGGATAGAAGAAGTGGAATGATTAGTAAAAGAGTGAAATGATAAAAGAGTCTTAACTCATTGTTTGAAAGTTTTTTAATTAATGAAGTAAAATTATTAATTAAGAATGTGAACCCAAAGGCCAAAAGTTCAAAACCACTTCTTATCTCTCAAACCCTCAAATGCTCAACTCTTCACTTTGGGAATTTGGGATGAACACTTCCCTCTTTTCATTTTTATATAATCATTTACAATTTTAATTCTTATCACTTAGAAACTATTTTCCTATCATTTCCTCCTCGGCAACCATGAACCTATAACCACTTCTCTTTTCTTCACTGTATCGACATGCGGGAGCAAGCCACCGATACTAATCAGTGTCCTTAAAACATTGGTTAAGGAATCAAAAAAAAAAATTTTATATTGAAAAATATGTATTTAATATTTTAAAAAGTGTAATGCTTAGTTTCCCAAAGAAACATTTCCTTTTATTGATTCCTTAACTAATATCCTTAGGGCACTTATTAGCAAGATCCTATATTTTATTATAGAGTAAATACCTAATTTGGTCCCTGAAATTATATGGTCGTATCAACTTAGTCCCCCACATTATCAATATTCCAAAATTGTCCTTGGAATTTCAAAATGCAACAAATGTATCCCCGATATTATTCACTTAGTTTCAAATGCATCCCTGACATTACCAACTTAATGTCATTATAATCCATGCAAATATCAACGGAGGGACGAATCTGATTAACTTTCTGTAATTTCAGGGATCATTTTGGAATATTGATAATGTGAGGGACTAAGTTGATACGACCCTACAATTTCAGGGACCAAATTGGATATTCTTTTATTATATATATATATATATATAACTATTTTTTTTTGTTAATCTATATATATATATATAACTTTAATGCATAGTATTTTTTTTTACTTATAAATAATGTTGTGGGCAATGAAAATTGAAAATGATAGTATTAGAAGTAAAATTTGTAATTCACTTCAGTTCATTAATTATCATTATGACTTTCAAATAATGGAGTAAGATCTCCTTCCATTCCCTCATTAAAACTTTCAAACAAATGAAGTGATATACTTTTACATTTTCATTTTATTTCATTTTAAATCACTTTCTTACTAATCACACCATTTTTTTCCTTCAAAAATATCAAATATAGCAACGTCTTGGGTCCTCCAATATCACACCATCCTTCATATGTTTTCAACCATTGATTTATTTATTTTTTAATCATTTAATTTTTAATTAATTATTAATCAAATGATCTAGATTGTTGGAGGATAATCCTGAACCTATGAATTGAATAACCTTAGGCTTATCCCCAAACATAACCTTCATCTCGATGATTAATTGAATTTTCTTATGCTTATAAAAAAAAATTGAATTTTCTTATTCATCAATTGTTAAAATCGAAGATGGATAAACCTTTCTCTCGGAAAAAAAAAAACATGTTAGACAACGGGTAAATGATATTAACTTTTAGAAATTATTTATTAATATAATTTTATTTTGAAATTATTTATCAAACTAATCTATTTTTAGTCATGTGGTATATTTTATTATTTTTTATCTGACATTAAAAAATACTACTTTGACCAGCATTTTTACAAAATTATGCCATGTGGCACAATTTGGTTCGCTGCATAAAATTAAAGCTGTCATGTTTAGCGTCGGCCTAGATACTCATTATCAATACGCTAAGTTCAATAATTCAAAATTTAACACATACATAACTAATTATAACAAATTTCAGAAATTATAATATATATTAACAGGTAGCGTGGGCCGTGCCGACGATAATTTCGCAAAATTATTATTTTTTTGTTTACTATTTTTTATGGTAACAATACATCAAAATTTAACTCATACTTTAAACTAAATATAACGAAGTTTAGAAAGGTAGCATGGGCTTGAGCCAATGCCAAATTTAACTCATAATTAAAACTAAATCAAACAAATTTTCGAAATTATAATACCTATCTAACCGAAAACATTGTCCAAATTTATTTTTAACAATTATGTAGAATAGTTATTTTTTTTTTACTTTTAACAAAAAAATTCTGAATGTAATAAATTTTATAGTATAATGAATTTTATTTTTTCTGTTCTTATTAAATTTATTATTAACTATTCTCTCCGTGATTTTTTGCCATTATATTACAGTAAAAATAAATGACTAAATATTAGTGAAAGTATTTTAATTAATAATTTAATCCCTACTTATAAATATTTATATTGACGGAAGTTTTTTTTTTCCTGAAAAGTTATATTGACTTAAGTTATCTTATTAATTATTGACATATATATTTTAATTTAATATGTGAATTTATATGTTAATATCATATTTTTTAAAATTTATGTGACTTAAGTCACTATATGTGTTTGTTTAGCATTGGCCCAGTCCAAACTACGTTTTAATATATATTATAATTTTGAAAATTTGTTTTATTTAGTTATCTATGGGTTAAATTTTGAAATTATTAAAGTTAGCGTCGGCGACAACCGATACTAACTGTTAAAATTGATAATATTAATCGTGGGTATTTAGCGTCGGCTCTTTTGGCCTTTAACGTCGGCTTTGGTCGACACTAAACGTGACAACTTTAATTTTTTTATCGTGAATCAAATTATGTCACGTGACACAATTTGATAAAAACGTTTATGACAGTATTTTTCAAAAACACTAATCAAAGGAACCTTTTTTAATGTCAGATAAAAAATAATATAATATATCACATAGATAAAAATAGATTAATTTAATAAATAATTTTAAAATAAAATTATATTTATAAATAATTTCTAAACCTCAATCAGTCGTGTCATTTACCCCTTAGACAACACCTCCTATCCTAACGTGTTGTCATTTTCCTTGTGGTACAAGTACACCTCCTGCAACTGCGATGCTTACCTTTGGTCTATGTAAAGCAAATAAGCTATGTTTGAAACTTTCAACCACAAGTATCAATAATTAACAACTTTAGTTGTTGGCAAGAAAGTTTGTGCAATTGACATTCTGAGTTCTTTCTCATCGTAGATATGCATTCCGTGTTCACCTTTTTCTTTTCTGACCATAGACTGTGGTCAATTAAATTTGATATGACTTGTAACTTTGCCTCCTAGGTAATAAGAAGTTTGGAAAACATGGATGGCAAGTATTCACCAACGCAGAAGATGGCATTTGTATTTTATTTTAGATTCAAATTAGTTTATACTTCATAATAAAAAAAAAAAAATTAACTTTTAAAAAAAATATATGTAATTATTTATCACGAATTAAATCCTTAAATTAATCTAAACATGCTGATAGATGATCAATGAAATTTAATTTGAATGGTTAACATATAGGAAAGTGTGATAATTATACATATTGGAAAGTAAGGTGTCTGATGGACTATCATGATCTGAAGTGACTTGTAATGAATGTATCTATTTGATTGAAACCACAGGCTTGCTACTTTGGAACCAAATTTTCAGTAATGAAGATCTAGTCAAGCAAGTTGTCCTTATCTAAAGGTTCTAACCAAGGGCCGTCAACATTTCCCCCCGTTTGTCCACGTCTCATGGTTGGTTATATTTCAGTCCATTCATCCTTTTTCTGGCTCAACAAAATGAATGAGATAGAAACAGGACGGTAACAACCAGAGCATGGGTGACATGTGATTAGGTAAAAACTGCTGAACCACAATTTATTGATTAGTATCTCTTGGATTGAGATTATTCTTATCGCAAAAATGAGAAAAAGACTTTTCAAAGCATTTTCTTTAAAAGCTATGTATAAAAGGAGCTTTTGATTTACATAATTTTAAAATGTGATTTTATGATAAGGAATTTAAAACAAATAGGCACAGTTTATTCAGAATCTGTTTACAAAATTGAGTTTTGATAAACTGAAATTTACAAATCAAATTTTGATTAAAAGTGAGTTTTTAATTACTAATCTATGTTTGGATACGTTATTGTTAAAAATAGTTTTGATAGAATGATATTATTTGGATTGTATCATTCAAACTGACTTTAAATGTGTAGTTATCAAATTGTCTTTTAACTTTGAAATGTGTATGACAAATGATTAATTTTTAAGGACACTATGATAAAAATAGTAGTTAAAAATCTTAAACAATTTTAACAAATGTAAGAGCAACAAATTTTCACTTCTATCCAAACTCAAATTTGACCGTAAAATTAATTCTTCCAAATATTACAAAAAAAATATCAAAATCCAAACACACATAAAAGTTTTTGTTATTTATATAATATATTCGGATAATATTTAAAATAATAATTCATATTTATATATTTTCATTTTACTTTAAAATATGTAATAGTTAGATATTTACTCATAGTAATATAAATTAAATATTATCTTAGCAAATGTCCTAAAATATTTTAAACAGACAATTCTCTTCATAAAAACTTGGTCCAAGTTCATGCTACCATTTTATGCACATATTTAACATATATTATTTTTATATATGTATAATTTTAATATTTAAAATTATAACTGAATTTATTTTTCAATAAAAACTTATCTCTTCTTATTTTTTAACCAATGTTGTAAAAGCATTGGTTAACATCTTTCCTTTTCAAAACTAGAGTAGTAGGGAGGGAAAAGGGCCTACAGCAAAAACCTTACAGATTACACACTAGATAACCCTTTTCTATGTTGGAATCTTCCAAGAGGATATGTGTATGTTTGGGAGCACGTTGATTCTCCCCAAAATCACATCAATGGACACAGAAGCTTCGTATTTTAGCTTCTCTAAACGCGGGTTGCCATTGCATTACCTGATATCCAAACATGTTAATAGTCCATTTCATCTTCATCCCCCACAGAACGAATAGCGGTTTGGTCACCAATCAAAAAAACACTAGAGGACAGTGTCTCACAGGAACTTCACAACACTATTGTATCTTAATTAGTCATATTCTATTAATTTATAAATTGATTATGGTTATATAACATTGTCAAATACTCTAGAATTAGTGATAAAAAAAGTGCTAGTTTTATAAAACTTGGCTCAAACGCAAACCAGCAGAACTTTGCAGGAGTACCAAATTAATGTAATGACATAATAATCCGGTGTGTTATTTATATATAATACTAGTCCCGCGTGTAGAGCTCTAAAAATTTAGTGAATATTTTTTTTTAATCAATCCATACAACAAGACTAACATGCGATGGAATCGAATGACAAAAAATTCGGATACCTTAAACATATGATTAGGGATTTGAATCCTAACTCTTGTTGATGGAGAAAATCTGATTGCAAAGGGAGAACTCACCTTATGTGTCAAACAGATTCCGGACGAAGATTAGTCACGATTAATAGTGATGGATACTTCATACCTATAATACGATTAAAAAAAAAATCCGGGAACAACCAAAAGCAGAAAAGAAACATGTCAAGTTCATCTCACATACAATTGTACAATCAACTTCGTTTAGCCTCTTATTCAAGAAGGAAAATAAAAGATACTAATCAAAATCAACATATTCACATACAGTCCAAATAACAAAAACAGAAGAACAAAAACACAGGCAAGGGACAGCAATGAGAACAACAGTTACCTGCCATTTTGTGCCCCAAAGCATGTGCCTGCATTATAGTTACAGTCTTGAACCATTCACCTTTCAAAAGTTTAACCCATTATACCCCATTTTCCTATTTACATGGTAAACCCAGGAAAGTACATTAAAAAGAAAAGAGAAAAAAGAAGAACCCATGTAAACTACTTCTTACTCTTATATCTATTGTTGGAGAAGATTGAACCCAAACCAAATAGGTTTGCAGAAGGAACATTCAAAACAGGACTGACTCTAACACTGTTACCATAAGATCCATGACTCTTATTCAATGGAGGCCTTTGATAACTGTTTGGCACAGAGGGAGAAAACCTTGTAGGTGAATGTTTCTGGGAATTTTTCTTAATGTTAGTACCTTCCTTTGACATTGGACTCCTCTTAACACTTGTGTTAGATCCAGTTGAATTGCTTCTGGATAGAAGTGGAAAAGGACATAAGCTCCTTCCATATACACTACCACAACTGCTACTTCTCTTGAAGCTCCAAAATGACTTTGAATTACTTTGCTTGTCACACACTTCATCATTCAAATAGTTGCTTTCTTTGTGGTTCTCTTTCTTCAAGTTTTTACTGCTAGAAGAAGCATTGTTACGAGTAGCATATGAAGGAGGCAATGGAAGCTGTGGTGCTAATTGAACAGTTTTCTTCAAAGGAGGAGCATTCTTTTTCTTGACTTGAGTGGGAAGGATCCTCCCATCTGAGAAAAGCTCATCTGCTGAAGATGACTCAAGTTCAAAGCTTTCACTGACACAAAAATCAAACTCAATGCTTGAATTCAAACCAGAAGAGTTTGATCCAAAAGGGTGTTGGTGTTGCTCTACAGGTATGACATCAGATTGGGAAATGTCATGTGAGAATGAGATTCTTGGACTCATAGAAGAAACCTCACAATTTTCTGAGACAAGTTCAACTTCCATTTCATTCAAAGCTTTGAGGACACTAGGGAAATCACTTAAACCCCAAAAGCCTAAAATAGCAAAAACTCACTAGGAAATGAGTTTTTTGATGAGAAAAACAGGACAGTACAGTAAAGGTGTTTAAATGGGACCAAAAGTTAGCAGAATAGTCAATTTGATTGATTCAAACCTAACAAAGCCTGCAATAAAGAAGTATCAATGTCCCAAAAAAAAAAAAAATGACATAAAGGAGATTTGAAATATGAGAGGGTAACAAATAAAGTTTGAAACTTATTGATTCAGAGTCAGAGAGGAGCCAAAAGGGTGTGAGGAAGGGATATGGCTTCTGGGTTTGATTTAAGGATACCAAAGAGTTGACTTTGTTGTAAGGAAAAGAGATTATGAAGGGACGTGCAGAGAGTGTTGTTGAGAGATTGATATGTATATTAGATAGAAGTACCTAAAAGCCGGGTTGGGTAGAGGTAGTTAACAACTTTTAAAACTCGAAGTTAACAATTATGCAGCTTAGCACGCAACAGGTAGAACACAAAGAAACCCAAAAGATGCCAGCAAGCCGTACCTCAATTGGTACTCAATGATGTTATGATGATAGAATAAACTTGGCAAGATTTTGGTGAATCATCAATGCTATGGGAGCAAAATCTACAATGATTTTAATTATCTATTTTGTGATCTTTTCTGATCGGTAGTCGAAAACTAATTCCTTTTAAAATGTAAAAATCATCGAAGTAAGTTTTGCTTCTCTCAACAGTTTTTTTCATATATACCACACGAATCGAACTCGTAACAACATTGTTAATTATAGTAATTACCTATTATTATTGTTGTTGTAATAATTGATTTAAATGTGATAATAATGATTAAAAAATTGATTTTTCGTTTTAGCATCTTATGGTCATTTATCTCTTCATCTCATGCTATCAAGAGTGATGGCATAGTAGAACTTTATTATGTCATTAGGAAAAGAAATGGTATTCATCTTTTTTGAATAAATCTTTGTGGGCAAGGTACCCATGCTCACTGGCCCAAAATGAGATCGAGTTTCTGGTTCAAGGTCATATTCACTTACCTAGAAGCAAAGGAGAGGGAGGCACTCAATGTCAAAAGACTTGGTCTCGAAAAATAGAAATATATTTTAAGTGAATTTAATGATAAGTTTTCTCTAAAGTAGGAATAGGAAGAGTATCCGGAACCTTCTTACAAAACAAAACCAAACAACTTAAAGTTAAAGAAATAATTTGGTTTCTATATATGATAAAGATTTTTCATTTAATTTTTATACATAAAATTTCTGGAAATGAGTCTCTACATGTGTAAATCTTAGCAAATTTAGTCCTTATATGTGCAAACGTTAATAAATTCGTCCCGACCGTTAGCAAATTGGTCCTTATACGTGACACAAATTTTTAATTTGGTCCGTAAACCTGAAAAAGAAAATTAAATCGGTCCTCAATATGCAATTGATAATAATTTTGTCTCTATCGTCTACCAAGGAGCTTGGACCTAACTAAAGATTATTTTCGTAGTGAATATTTTCTTTATATTATATCAATCTATTTTTTCTATTGAAAGTAAAACTTATATAATTTGGTCCGTAAATGGTTTTATAGTCTGAAATTATCCAAGTTGACTATCAATAGAAAAAATAGATTGATATAATATACAAAAAAATAATTAATACGAAAAAATCTTTAATTGGATTTGAGCTCATTAACAGACGCTAGAGACAAAATTATTATCAATTACACATACAAAGATCAATTTAAATTTTTTTTTTCCGGTTTAGGAACCAAATCAAAAATTCGTGTCATGTATAAGGACTAATTTGCTAACAGCAGAGATGAATTTGTTAACGTTTGCACATGTAGGGACCTAATTTGCTAACTTTTATATATGTAGGGGCTCATTTCCAAAATTTTAACGTATAGGAACTAAACGAATAATCTGTGTCATGTATATGAACCAAATTATTACTTTAACCTAAACTTAAAAATGTATTCATTTTCTACTCATTTTCTTTTCTCTCCTACTTCTTTCCACCTTACTTCTTTTCTCCTTATTTCTTTCCTTATCCAAACAAAGCATTAAGTGGTGGTTGCCCGAACCAAGTTCGAGAGGGGCGATCGCATAGGGCCTCATTTTGAAGGGGCACCAGATAGTATGCAAAAATTGAATTAATATATATAAATATAAATATTAAAATAAAGACTTAATTGCACTTTTGATCCCTCGGGTGTTACGATTGTGCAATTTTAGTTCTTCGGGTTTTAATTACGTCAATTGGATCCCCCGAGTATCACAAGTGTGCAATTTTGGTCCCTCGAGTTTCAATTGCGCCAATTGGGTCCCTCAAGTATCGCAATTGTGCAATTTTGGTGCCTCAAGTATCACGATTGTGCAATTTTTAACGTCAATAGTCTACGAAGCACATGTGGGACTGATTTGACTCTTAGTGAGACCATCTTGACAGTTTACATGTCATTCCTATCCTGCACTTAGTAATGTGCATTTGATCATTAAAGTGTGTGAGATGTCAATAATACCACATAAGAGTGTCCCATAAGCTGTCAAGTTGACCTTACTAAGTGTCAAATCAGTCCCACGTGGGCCTCATAGGCTACTAGCGTTAAAAATTGCATTATCATGATATTTAGGGGGACCAAAATTGCACAATCGTGATACCTGGAGGACCCAATTGACGCAATTGAAACCTGAGGAACCAAAATTGCACAATTGTAATACTTGGAGGACCCAATTGACGCAATTAGAACCCGAGGGACTAAAATTGCACAATCATAATATCCAGGGGACCATAAGTACAATTAAGCCTAAAATAAAAAAATTTATATAATTAATTTTTAGCAATAAAAAACAATTGTTTAAAAAATTAACAATAGACTCATAGAAAATAATATGGCAAGTGCATATTAGAATATCTCTATAAATTAATACACTTTCTAGATTTAGTTATATTCATGTTTGATTTAGACTTTTTTCTACCATTTTTCTCTCTCTTTGACTCTTTATCTCTCTCTGTCAAATGGTCTCACGCATAAAGGCGGCGAGGCACCCAAATAATTATGAGGGCATCAATTTCTCAATTCGCACAGGACACTCAAAATCTCGGAGCCTCACATCAAGGTTTATGTTTTAATTGGTCCTCGACAAAAAATCACGGGGACATTTTGGTCTCTGAGAAATGAAAAATATCAATTTGGTCCTTAAAAATGTTAAATGCGGGTCAAAATAATCCCTAATAGAGACTAAAATGTCCCTAAAAATTACCCTAAAATGATCAATTTGACCAGCATTTTATATTCTTGAGGACCAAATTGATATTTTTCATTTCTCAGGGATTAAAATAATACCGTGTGTTTTTTTTTATCAAGGATCAATTTGAAACTTTACTCTTTTAAATAAGAGGGATATTGGATATAATTAAAGAACATAAATATAATTTTCCTTCCATAATTTAGTAAGCTCTTTATGTTTAAAAAAAAAAAAAATGCAACAATGTACATTACACAGGAAAAGGGGGATGAGTATGAAATCCTATTTGATTGAACTCCACGTGTTGATGATACTTGATAGGTCCTCTCCCTCTCCTGAGAGGAATCCTAGCTAGGCCAGAAAGACACGGAGACTTGGCCCACTGCCTTGGAGGTTTTATGCTCCCAGTAGTTAGGCAGCGCAGCTGAGCTGTGTGTGTGTGTGTGACCATTGGAGAAACACTAACAAGTTCATTGTACCAACAACAGGTAACGATTAACTGATTAACTGATTAACTAACAACTTCTGTTTGAAATGCTTTGTAGGAGTAGTAGAAATGCTTCTTTTTCTATCACTTCTCATCTTTTCTACCTCATTCCATCCTCTCTTTATTCTTCTCAACCATCTTCCAAAACTCACACCAATTTCACTAACCCACAAACCCTTCCCTCCAATTCCATCGTTCCCACAAAACCCAGAAACCATTCCCTCCAAATCCCACATATTTCACGCAAAACAAACACTTCCCATGTTGTTTCCATTTGCTCTTTGCTTTCTGACCATGTCTCTTCCACAAACGACATTGATAGTGTCCTTAATTGTTACAAAGGAGAGTTAAGTTCCAATCTTGTGCTTGAGGTTTTGATGAATTACAAGCAACTGGGTAGGGCTAAAACCCTTCAATTCTTTTCATGGGCAGGGACCCAGATGGGTTTTCAGTTTGATGACCCTTTGGTTGATTACATGGCTGATTTCTTAGGTAGGAGGAAGCTTTTTGATGATATGAAGTGTTTGTTGATGACAGTGTCATTGCATAAGGGTCATGTTTCGTGTAGGGCGTTGTCGATTTGTATAAGGTTTTTGGGTAGGCAAGGGAGAATTAAGGAAGCATTGACATTGTTTGAGGAAATGGAAACTATGTTTAGGTGTAAACCTGATAATCTTGTGTTTAATAATATGCTTTATGTGCTATGCAAGAAGCAATCATCCGGGGAGATGATTGAACTCGCGCTTACAATTTTTCGGAAGATCGAGTCTCCTGATACATATTCTTGTAGTAACGTGGTTGTTGGTTTGTGTAAACTTGGTAGATTAGAGACAGCTCTTGAGATTTTTGGCCAAATGGTCAAGATTGGTGTGCTTCCGACTCGTTCTGCGCTGAACGTACTTATTGGGGAGTTGTGTTTAATGAGTGCAAAAGAAGGGTCTGTTGAGAAGGTAAGAGTGAGGAATACTCGTAGACCATATACTATATTAGTACCTAACATGGGAGGAAATAGTGGTGCAATTCAACCTGCAGTTGCAGTATTTTGGGCAGCTTTTGATTCTGGCTTATTACCTAGTGCTTTTGTCATAGTCAAGCTTATTTCAGAGCTTTGTCGCCTAGGTAAAACCGATGAAGCTGTTGAAGTGTTGAGGATTGTTGAGGAAAGGAAGCTAACCTGTGTGGAAGAGGGATACTCAATTGTCATCAAGGCGTTGTGCGAACACCGCCGATTGGAGAAAGTTGGTAATTTGTTTCGGAGAATGCTAGCCCGTGGCTTAAAGCCAAAGTTGGTTGTTTACAATTCTGTTATATCCATGTTATGTAAATTGGGAAAATTAAGTCATGCTACCAGGGTTTTTGAAATAATGAACAAGTACAGATGCCTTCCTGATAATGTAACCTACACTGCTTTGATCCATGCTAATGGTGAGGGGAAGAACTGGAAAGTCGCCTATGACTTATTAATGGAAATGTTGGGTTTGGGTTGGATTCCACATTTTCACACTTACAATTTAGTAGACTCTCTTTTGAGAGAACACAATCGGCTGGATTTATGTCTTAAATTAGAAGGAAAGTTGGAAAACCAGAAGTTGCAGAAGCTCTGTAAGGATGGTCAACTAGGTGCTGCTTATGAGAAAGCAAAATCTATGATTGAAAAGGGTGTTCATTTATCACCATATGCTAGAGACACATTTAAGCATGTGTTTCAGAAGTGTGGGAAGTTTAAAATAGCACACGAGTTACTGGAGATGACTGAAAGAGCAAGGAGCCTGAGGAGATTAACAGAACTTAATTAATTATGAACAAGAAAATATATTCTTCTGTTGTTGGAACTTGGAACAGTTTTGTTTGGGTTTTATAGTTTTCATTTATTTGTCTTAATATTTTAACATACTTTTTCTTTAACCTTCTAGTTTCAGTTTTAGTTTGTATTATATTATATCTTCTAAAGTCTTACATTTTCCAGTCATTGAACCTTATTCAGTCTTCCAAGTTTATTACACTAAATTAAATCAAGAAAATAAAGGTCACATAACCATAGCCTTGTAGATTCTTCTTTATACAGGTTCCTTTTTCCAACTTATTTCACTCTTCTTTTTTCACTTACCAGTGATGTCTGTTAAATTACTAAACTGCTATTAAATGCCGAGTGCATGCTTTTGCTGTATTTGGGTATAGTGGCAAAATCCTTATCTATTAGACTAATTTCAATATATTTTTTTGTTGATTTTGTTACATTAGTATTACCCTTTGTTATCATGGAATATCCCTTCTTTCCTTTAATTGCAGGAACTTGAATATAAGGTTGTCTACTAGAGTAGTCTATTGCTGCTTCATTCGATTATATCCTTGCTTTCCAGATAAATTTTGTTTGTTTTTTGTTTGTTTGAAAAAACTGTGCTGGGATTTTTGTGAAGGCTGGTCCTTACATGGTGAAAATCTTTTGTCATGTGCTATTCCAGCATTGATAATAACTCACTGTTCTATTAAAGTTGATCTTTCCAATTAGATGTGAAAGTTACTGATAAAGAAATGTCTATGATCTTTGGAGCTCCATATGTTAACTATTTATGTATCGGCTATCCCGATTTTCTGTCTAACATGTGACATTTTATTTGCTTCATTGGTTGCTTTTACCTCAACTTTAAAGAAGTTAGTCTAATAGAAATATCTTACAAAACTGAGCAACGTTAACTACACATTTTAGCCATAATTGTGCAAAATTGCAGTCCATCTTGGTTTATGTGGCCCTGCTTAAACTTGTCCTTGTTGAACTCAGAGGATGCCATGGGTGTAGTTTGTGCACAGTTTTTACTGTATCAGTTGCCCAAACTTGATTAGGTAATTATTTTCTTCATTAAAAAGGAGCAGGATGGTGAGTTCATGCAATGAAGAATCTTCACACTCATGATTGGAAGAGTTTGTTCCTCCAAGATGTTGTAGGGCACATGCTTCTTGGAGCGTGCACTTGCATAGAATCTTCATATGAACCTTGTATAGTAGAAGCAACCTGTGTTAAACAGCAATTTATATCCCTGAAATTTGCAGGCCATGCTAGTGTATTCTATTTAAGTTTCTTGGTACTTTTTTTTTTTTCGATTTGTGAGATCTTACCGTTGTCAAACAAGTTTACCTCTGTTTGCATCTGTGTAGAGAATATCATGAAACTAGCCAGTTTTCATGCTGAGACAGCTTCTGCATCTGTCTCCTTTCTCAGTGTTTCTTTCTTTCATTCTTTGATTTTAGTTCACAGTTTTGTTCATGTTGATGGCCATGTTGATGTCATGACATGGAACTAATCAGTCATAGTTTTGCTGAAATTATTAATTTGCAAAGGAATCCACAACCCCAAAGTTGCTAGTATTTAAACTGATTTCTTTTACATTCATTATCTAGATATGTTAGAAACTTGGAATGTTAAATATTATCTAAGAATGATTATAGAAGAAAGAATTAGGCAAGTGACAAGCAAACCTGGGCCCAAATTATGTAAGTCATGAAGAAACCTGGAGAATTATCAAATCACTCTTTTTCATAGAATCCTCCCGGTGCTATAAGTAAAGGTTTGAACTTCGAGATCTGGTATATGATGTGTGTAGAATTTGTTTAAGATTTATCAAGTCTTCCCCATATTGTGCAGCACCAAAACTAGCACCAATGCCCTTGCCACTATACTAATTATCTTAATTACTTATGAAAGTATATGCAGGAATAAGGTCCAATAAAACAAAAATGAATATAAGAAATAGCCCTGCAAGTATCAAATTCCAACAAAGTTACCCCCCCACACATGATAATCCCTTCCCCATCCTTTTATGATTTCCTTCCAGCATAACTACACTTATGCTATCACATACCATAAAATGTAGGTAGTATGTTAAATCACTTATAAACACACACTGAAGGAAAACTATTCATTAAAATGCATTTGGACAAAATATCAAATCAGATCCATTCTTTCCTTTTATTTGTTTATGGTACGGAAACGTTTTTTTCTTCACTTTTTGTTCTGTTTTTGGGGGAAGTTGCCTCAATCCAATGTAAGACAAATATCAGCAAAGGCTTACAATGGTGTACTTATAAATGACCTACCAATAAAGGAAGATCAATCACTTGAATTTGTGTTATAGGGGCAACTTAGTTGGAATAACTCAGAATGCAAAAAATGAGCTTCCTTTACCAATGAATGGGATGTCTAATTGCATATATTGTTACAATAAACTTTTAAACAGAAAAGGCATTCCCTTCGGTTGTTATCATCATGGTAAAAGAAGGCAACATGAGGTTGATTGATGTTGTACTTTTTTCTTTTTTACTTTGGTCCTATCTGTTTTTTTTTTATTTTTATTTTGGCACTATACATTATGTTTTGTCTTTAATGTTAATCATTTCCGTCAATTCCTTCTTGACAGCATCAATTTTAGGATTAATATTAAAGATGGAACATAACATATGGGACCAAAATAAAAAAAAACAAAACATATAGGATCAAAATAAAAAATAAAATAATAAACATAAAGAACTAATTAACCTATTTTACCGGCTAAAAGACCACTAGCAAACTACTCTTTAGCCAATGAATGTCATGACTTTGTTACAGATTTATAGATTTGTTTGTTTGTTTATTATTTTGTGATTTGTTGATCTGTTTTGAAATCCCATTGCATCAAAAAACTTTGTGCCAAGACCAAAACCTTAACTAATTCTTTGCTTCATAGAATGGTCGTGACTTGTGACTGAATCTGTCTTGTTGGTCTTTCAATCATATCTTCAGTTATACTACTCAAATGAAATATGGTTTGTTTATTTTAGTTCATTATATCAAAACACCAATTTTCATTCAAAGTGGAGTGTTTTTCTGCATAACTCGCATTTGGTTCCTATTCTAGCAGCGGTTGGTCTTTCGATTATAACTTGAGTTATATAACTCGAAATCAAACACCATTTGTTTATGTTGAAAGCTAATTTGTAGGTCTTTAACCTCGTAAATACTCAGATTTGAATACGAGGTCTCGAAATACCATTTTGCATTGAAAGTGGAGCCATTTTCCGTATAACACTCAACCGGTCTTTGTTGCCATGACAAGAGATTCAGGATTTAATAGTGCATATTTTTTACATTTGATACCATTTTTGAGCGCTATCTATCTTGGCGATATTAAAAGTTGTAAACAACGATAGCGCTTTCGAAGCGTTATTGTAGACTCAAGTACAATAGCGTTTGTCCAACCAAATGCTATAATAGTTGCCAATAAAATACGCATCCAAGAAGTGTGGCTGACGCGGGGTCTGAACAAAGATAGTGCTTCCTTAAATATGCGCTATCAAAGTTACCCAAACACGAAGCCCTATCATAGTTTGAACTACGATAACATTTCCTTAAAGAAGCGTTATCTATTCCTTACCTCTTTTTTTTTTTTGAAAAAAATATTTCCACTTTTTTCTACACATTCCCTTGCATTCAGCACTCAAAAAACAACATATAGCATTCAAAAAATAACATTCAACAATCAAAAAATAACATTTAACAATCAAAAAACAGTTTTCAACATTCAACATTCAAAAATAACATTAAGCAATCAACACCAATCATACCCCTAATGCAATCAACATAATCGATCATAATCAAACTTTGGTTCCCAAAAACAGATATGATAATGCAAAAGCAAAAATAGATACTCTAATGAATATACCAGAATTTGACAGAGTACAGTTTGCAACAGCACTAAAAATCAGAATGAACTCAGAATGCTTGAAAGCGTGAGCATTTAACTTTAACAATTAAAGGTAAGCATATATGAACTTTAACATTTAACTCAGAATGCTCCAGGTGAAAATAAAAAAGAAGGAAGGAAATTACTCAAACGGTTGACCCACACTTGGACCTCACTCTCTGGGAGTTGAATGCACTCTAAGTAACCCTAAGTAGCCACTTAACTACAATGAAATAAATAACAGAATGAAAATGACTAGCCATTTATAGGATTTGGATGCACTCTAAGTAACCCTAAGTATTTCAAAAGACAGAGGTGAAGAGACTTACCAGAAAAGACGGAGAGAGTGGGTTGCTCAGTGATGGTGGTGAATCGACTAAAGAGATTGAGAGAGGGGGTCACAGAGATGGAGAGTGAGAGTCTGAGAGTGTGTGCGGGTTAGAAAGAGTGAAGAGAGTGATAGTGGTCACAGAGAGGAAACACTAGTTGGGGTGGGGAGGGCACGTGTCATAATCCCCCGCCACTCGCCCCACCAGATGAAAATCCACCTCGTACCCGTCCCATACTCACACGCGTATTCGTTAGTCGGGTTTTAAATGGATTTAAGAATATCCACGGATATCCACGAATATTTATAGATATCTATTAAACTATGAAATTGTTTAAGAATATAAAAAAAAATATCAAAACAAAATAAAATATTTTCTTGCTACATAACAAACATATAGTTCTTTCAATTATCTGACTAGTTAAGACTATAGATCACATATGTAATGGTAACATGAGATTATCCCTTCAAACTGGCAAAATCTCACATATCACATATGTTACAGGGTATTTAAGTAATTTCATATATCAGGTACTCGTTGGAACATATACCTTAATACCCTCCCCTGGCTCATTAATAATCGGATGAGAAAGAAATTCATTTATTTTACCCACGGGTATAGGCCATTTTGCCATCCTTAAGCAACATTCACATCTCTTCATTACTTACATGCCAACCAACTCAATCATTAGATTTCATCCAAAAACCTATTGACATTAAGTGGAATTGCCTAACAAGTATATAAACCACACCCCAGGAATTGAGGTAGGCAGTGTAGGACTTCCAACATCCCCTCCACATATATATGCCAGAATAGGCGATAAGCAACAAAAACAACGAGGATGAGCTCTGACATTGATACCATGTTAGATTCCATCATAAAATCAATTGACATTAAGTGGAATTGCTCAACAGACATATGAATCGCACCCCAGGAATTGTGGCATGCGATGTGAGACTTTTAACATCAATACTCAACTGAATGAAGTAGAGTTACACAACAACAAAGAAAGAGAAATAACAAAACCCCAAAATCACTTCTTGAGTTTGACAAGAGAGAAAACCTAAACTTTCGCACCATAAGACAACATAGATGCCATTCGTGTTCCCAAAATCACGTTCATAGGTTATTAGTAAGGACAAAACTTAGGTGCGGTTTCATGAGTACTTTAAGTGTTTTTCAATAGGAACATGACATGTGTAACAATTGTTACACATGTTATATTTTCATTAATGAATTGTGAGATATATTTTAATTTCATTGGGAAATAACACCTAAAATATCTATGGAAGTGGACATAAGTTTTGTCCTCTATATAAAACACAAAACAATCAATAAAGGAGGCAAAGAATAAAACCCACATGTTTAGAGAGGTACTCACCAATAAACTCAACTCAGTACTTAGAATAAGATTAAAAATACAAATCAAAGGTCCAAAACAATTAAATTGAGAAGAAAAAAAAATTAAAGGTTAAATTTCTCTTTTGATCCCTCATTTATTTTAATTTATTTAAATTGATCTCTCTATTTTAAAAATGTTCAAGTTGGTCTCTTACTTATCAAAAGTTAAAAAATTTGATCTTTTCTATTAAGTTTCATCGTTAAGTTGAATAAATTAAAACAAAAGAGGGATCAAAAAAGTAATTTAGTCCAAACTTATGAGTGAAAACTTAACGGAAATAATCGAAGTGATTAACGTTTGGCAAGTAATGGACTAATTTAAACATTTTTAAAATAAAAAGACAACTTAAATAAATTAAAACAAATGAGGGACGAAAGAGTAATTTAATCAAAATTAAAATGGAATAAGGAAATTCCCTTTTTGTCTTTATCTTGCCTAAACCAAAAGGCCCTCTCGTTGGTGTCTCTCACCAAGTTTGCTCTTCGTTCCTCTCTCACACCACCATTTTCCAGCAATCTTAAATTCCCTCCCTTGTTAATTTAGTTATAGAAGATAGTGTATCTGATTCAATGACAATGAGGTCAAAAAACTTGAACTCTGTTTTCTATGCAGATACCTATCACCCCATTCAAGCTGGCAGCATCGACGGAACTGATGTTGTTCCTCACGACAGAGCCATTTATCGTGCTCAACTCTGTTCTACTCTTCGCCTCTGTGGGTAACCGTTCTCTACTCTTTTCTTCTTTTTCTTTTTTCTCTTTATTTTTTTATTTTTATTAATTTTGCTTGTTTTTAAGTTCCAAAAATTGAAATTTGCAGATGACCCACATGGTGATCCTAAGGCCACAGGAGACCCTTACTGCACTCTCTTTGTGGGTCGCCTCTCTCGCCAAACCACTGAAGAGACCCTGCATAAGGTAAAGGCTATGTTTTTTTTTTTTTTTTTTAAAAAAAAAAATTCTTTAGGGCAAATTAGAAATAGAATTTGTTCATCCCATTTTTGTTTGAAGTTTAATTAAAAGTAAGTAATGTTGTCTTGTTTTTATGAGTAAATAGCCAATTTGGTCCTTGAAAGTGAAAGGCGGTACCAACATAGTCCCTGAATTTAACTAAATAGCAAAAACGTCTCTAAAGTTGTAAAATCTTAATCAACTTGGTCTCCCCGTCAACCCCAGTTAGCTGACGCCGTTAATGGTGCTGATGTGGCACGTTAAGTGCCTTGTTGGCACCGTTGTCACTGGCAAGGTGGTGTCCATGTGGTCAGGGACCAATTTGAAACTCTGAATCAGGTACTAAATTGATACTCGCAACTCTGAACCAGAGACTAAATTGATACTCGCAACAGTCTTCTTCTTCTTTATCTTTTCCCTTTCTATCTCTGCTCTCCCTCTCTCTCTTTGCTTCCTCTGTCTCGCGCTCTCTCTCTAACCACCCGTCTATAGAACCACCCGTCTATAGACGGGTGGTTAGAGAGAGAGCGCGAGACAGAGGAAGCAAAGAGAGAGAGAAAGCAGAGAGAGAAAGGACTCGTCTACAAACGGGTGTTAGAGAGAGAGCGCCAGACAGAGGAAGCAAAGAGAGACAGAGAGAGAGAGCAGAGAGAGAAAGGGGAAAGATAAAGAAGAAGAAGAAGAAGATTGTTGCGAGTATCAATTTAGTCCCTAGTTCAGAGTTTTGAGTATCAATTTAGTCCCTAGTTCAGAGTTTCAAATTGGTCCCTGACCACGTGCACACCACCTAACCAGTGATAACGGTGCCAACAAGGCACTTAACGTGCCACATCAGCGCCTTTAACGGCGTCAGCGAACTGGGGTTGACGGAGGGACCAAGTTGATTAATGTTTTACAACTTCAGGGACGTTTTTGCTATTTAGTTAAATTTAGGGACTAAGTTGATACCGCCTTACATTTTCAGGGACCAAATTGGCTATTTACTCTGTTTTTATTTACCAAAAGAAATTGCCTTCATGAGTTGTTTATATGACAAATACAAACAAGAAGAATAGTTTAATTGCTATGCACTCAGTGTAAAAAATTTTACACTATCAACCAATCAGAAACCATGGTATTGATGACTTTTAAGGTAGTTAGGATAAGAGTTGAACTTTTTTAATGATGTGGCTGACAGTTTATGATTGATTGATATTGTAAAAAATCTTTACACTGACAGTGTATATAAATTAAATCCTAAGAAGAAAGTTGTTCCAAATATATTTTAATGAGTTTAATTGTTATGCACTGTCAGTGTAAAATTTTTACAGTGTCAACCAATCAGAAATCATGGTTTGAATGACTTTTAAGGTAGTTAGGATAAGAATCAATTATTTTTACTGATGTAGCAATTCCTAATTAGTTGACAATGTAAAAAATTTTTACACTGTTAGTGCATTGTAATTAAATCCTATTTTAATTTAGTTATTCTAGATTCATTTTTCATGGAGAAGGTAAATGAGAAATTGAATTAGAAGGATGGGGTTCAATTCTGATAAATGTTTAAATGATACTGCCCCTTCTCTTTCATTCTCATTTTTATGGGAAATGGATTCTCTACCATAAAAAAAATGACTGCATGAAATTCTGACCGTAGATTAATTTTTGTATATGGCAAATATATGAATGTAAAAATGACTGCATGAGATCCTGACTATAGATTAAGGTGAATGCGTGAATGTAGGAAATCCCTGAATGTAGGGAATCCGGGTCCATTTTTATGGCTTAATTAACTTCTTGGATATCTTAAACTTGTGTACTTATGGAATTTGTGGTTTTGGTCTTTCAGTTTATGAGCAAGTATGGTCAGGTGAAGAACTTGCGCTTGGTCAGGGACATTGGTATCTTTCTTTGATACATCTTAATTAATTCTTAACCGCTCTTTGATTGTCAGTTTCTCTCATTTATGTCCTCCGGCTCTATATGAATCTATTTTAGTTCATAAAATTGTGTGTTGTTGAAAAGCATCTTGTAGAAATGGTATTTCATATTGATCATGCAGGTCAATATGATTGATTACTTGCTGATTGTGTATTTGTATGATACTCTGAATTTGTCCGTGTTTTTGAAAAATAATATTTTCGATTCAAGGATATGTTTTCTTGTATGTTAGTCTGAGAAATATGTTGTAGAAATGGTATTTCATATTGATCATGCAGGTCAATATGTTTTCCAAGAAATATGTTAATCTCTCAGGAATCAACATGCTACTCTTTCATATTGCTTTTCTAGTATAATTTGTTTTCAATATTAATGTAAATTTATACATGCCTGGTAACTTAAAATGTTTCTTTTATTAAGTTGTTTTATGGTTTGCCCTGGTTCTGGAAAAGTATCCTTATCAAGTCTTTGTAAATGTTCATTTGCATATAGCACTCCCCATTGGCCTATTTAGACGACATCTCTTATAGCCAAGTATTTGGTGTTATTCCCCTGCCAATGGGTTGACAATTTTATGTATTTGTTCTTTTGAATGATATAAATTGTTAAGTACTCTTTTAGCCATATTATTCTCAAGCCATGCTTTGATTTATTGCAGTGACTGGAGCTTCTCGTGGCTATGCTTTTGTTGAATTTGAAACTGAAAGGGAGATGCGACATGCATATATGGTGCTGCAACATGTTAAAACTTTGTTTAATTTTTAGTCTTAAAAAACTAAGTTTAAAACCGGCTGATTTTACAGCCAGGGATCAAATTAAATCATCTGGACTTCACCTGGATTTTAATGTCTTTTTGTGAAACGTTATCGTTACTGATATTAATTGAATTTTCTCATTTCCAGGATGCTCATCATGCTATTATTGATGATCGTGAAATCCTAGTTGATTATAACAGACAGAAGTTGATGCCTGGATGGATTCCTAGAAGGCTAGGTCAGTTGAAGGGACTCATTCTTTAGTCGTATCTCTACCCACTGAGCTAGAGCCATCTGATTACTCTCTATTCTCTCTGACAGGTGGTGGTCTTGGTGGTGAGAAAGAATCTGGACAACTTCGCTTTGGTGGAAGAGATAAACCATTTCGTGCACCCCTGTACATTTCTGTCCTCTTATATCTGCAATATTTTTCCTTATTTATGAAATATTGGACTAAAATAATTCATACTATAAGAGTATAATATATAAAATATAGGCATCCGAATCGTTTGTCTAAGCTACACTAACCATTTTATTTTTTGTATCTTTCACTTGTACGGAAGGGGCTAAACGAGGGGGAAAGTATGTGTCTGCAAAAGTTTAAATGGGCCTAGTGAGATAAGGCTTGGTTGTTGTTAATTTTGTTTTATGGAAATTCAAAGCACTGTAGGTCCATGTAATTTTTGAAACAAGAGGGGAGGCCAGTGTAACATAGCCAAACCTTTAGGGTCAATAATCAGTATAATTTGCTCTATTACATATTAATCAGCTATTTTGCAGCAAGTTTTCAAGATATTATGGTATTGCCATGTGGCCAGCACTGTTTCATTCAGTTTTGTATTACTGTATATCATGCACACATACAGGTATAGTACTGGTACCCATACTTTATGGGTCTAAGTTGGAATCACTTTTTTATAAGTTCCCATGCAAATTGTGTATCATACCAGTATGTACTGGGTACAGCTACATGGCCAATTCTGAAGTACCCATGAAACATAGATTTATGTGGATATCATTTTCGGTACATTCTCAACCGTTGTAATTATCCCGCTTGAGGTTTCTTTTTTCTTTTCTTCTTTGAACTAATTGGTCTGAAATGAATCAGATGATAGTGATACAAATATATAAAGGCCCAAAGATTGAAGAGGGAAGGGGGGGGGGGGGGCAAGGATGAGGGAAATGATTTACATGACTATTAAAGATGTTTTGATTGTTATAGCTCCATAAGAGTATTGAATGCCCGTGGTGGAAGTTTGATTCTCAAAACTGAAAGAACTTATTTGTATAATTCTTCATGATAGAAGTTCTGTGAAATAGGGATACAACTAGTTTGTGTGTTGTAGACAATGACATGTCTCCATTTACTATTTGGATAATGCTATTATATGGCTTATGAGTTATGACACCTGCTTGAATTTGAGTCAACTGGTTAATTTGACTTAGCTTTGGTTCATTGACTTGTTGCTATATTGATTCTGTATTTTTCTACCATGTAACCAGGAAACCAATCCCATATGAGGAATTACAGAAGCTTGGCATCCCACCTCCACCCGAGGGAAGATACATGTCACGCTTTCAGGTGTTGTTAGTTTACCTTCTGAGCATATCTCATTTAGTAAAGTGTTTTATAATTTCATATGTAAGAATATCTTATGTGCATTATTTTATATTTTAAGATATTAAACGACAGATGAATATGTATTTGGTCTAGGATTGTTCATTGCCAAATGGGTCATGGACTCACGGCACATTATATCTCTTTGCTAGTTTAATGTTGCTTTTGACAAATCATTAATGTACTTCCAAACCAAGATTTTGAAATTTACACTTTGTTAATTTCTTTTTGTAGACAGACTTAGAAGTAAGAAAGAAATTGTGAAATGCTTGAGTGTGTTTGCACTCAGCTGATCTACTATTTATATACACTCATAGGAGTAAATACAATTTACATTTACAAGGAGATTAATAATATTTCTACTTCCTAGGTGCATGTATAACATTCCCTAGATGCATGACTAACTATGTACATGAATTTGAATATAATTGCTATAACTCCCAATATTAATGCTACTAATTCCAACACTCCCCTTCAAGCTGGAGCATACAAATCAAATGCTCCAAGCTTGGAACAAATATATTGAATTCTTGACCCCCTTAAAGACTTTGTGAAAATGTCTGCTAGTTGGTCATTAGAACTAACAGATTCAGTGATAACTTCCTTAGAAAGAACTTTCTCTCGAACAAAATGACAATCAATCTCAATATGTTTAGTTCTTTCATGAAACACCGGATTAGAAGCTATGTGAAGAGCTGCCTGATTATCACAACATAGTTTCATCTGTTTGGTGTCTCCGAACTTCAACTCCTGAAGAAGTTGTTTAATCCAAATGAGTTCACAAGTGACTGTAGCCATAGCTCTATATTCAGCCTCTGCACTGGACCTTGCGACCACATTTTGCTTCTTACTCTTCCAAGAGACAAGATTTCCACCAATAGAAACACAATAACCTGAAGTGGAACGTCTATCAATAGGTGAACCTGCCCAATCTGCATCACAAAATCCAACAATTTGAGTGTCTCCTTTGTCTTCATAAAGTAGTCCTTGTCCTGGTGCCTTCTTAATGTACTTCAGAATTCTAGTCACCGCATCCCAATGATCATTATGAGGAGACTGCATGAATTGACTTACTACACCAACCGCAAAGGAAATATCAGGTCTTGTTATAGTGAGATAAATGAGCTTACCAACCAATCTCCGATATCTTTCCGGATCAGAATATGGCTCCCCTTGACTAGGAAGTAATTTTAGATTCGGATCCATGGGACTATCAACTGGTTTACAGTCCAACATACCAGTTTCTTTAAGTATGTCTAATGCATATTTTTTCTGTGAGATGATAATTCCATTTTTTGACTGAGCAACTTCAATCCCAAGAAAATATTTCAGCTTCCCCAAATCCTTGGTTTGAAAATGGTTGCACAAATGTTCCTTCAACTGAGAAATTTTCTCCTGGTCGTTTCCTGTGATGACTATATCATCTACATAGACCACCAAGTAAACACATCTATTTGGAGAGGTATGACAATAGAAGACCGAATGATCTGCTTCACTACGTTTCATTCCGAATGCTTGAATAACCGTACTGAATTTCCCAAACCAAGCTCGTGGAGACTATTTCAGCCCATAGAGAGATCGTCGTAGCCTGCAAACCAAACCAGACTCCCTCTGAGCAACAAATCCAGGAGGTTGCTCCATATAAATTTCTTCTTCTAGCTCACCATGAAGAAACGCATTTTTAATATCCAACTGATATAATGGCCAGTGACGTATAGCAGCCATGGCAAGAAGGAGTCGAACAGAAGTGATTTTGGCCATAGGGGAGAAAGTATCTCCATAATCAAGTCCATAAATTTGGGAATATCCTTTGGCTACAAGTCGGGCTTTGAGTCGATCAATCTGACCATCGGCCCCGACTTTAATAGCATAGACCCATCGACAGCCAACGGGTTTCTTTCCTGGAGGAAGAAGAGTTAAGTCCCAAGTACCATTATGCTCCAAAGCCTGCATTTCATCAATCATGGTTTGTCGCCATCCTGGATGATCAAGTGCCTCACAAACATTTTTAGGAATGGAAACAGAAGATATGGATGACACAAAAGAATAATAAGAAGGAGATAGACGATGGTAACTTAAGAAGTTATAAATAGGATGAGGATTGCGAGTAGACCGAGTACCTTTTCTAAGAGCAATGGGCAAGTCAGGGTTCTCATCATGGAGGTCCGTAGTAGGGCCATCTGTTGGAGTAGGACATGATTCGGTCGGTCTTTCAGTGCCTTCTATTTCTGTATTAGCAACACGAGGACGACGTCGATATATGATGGGTGATCTTTGAGGTTGCTCGAGAGGAGAATTGTCAGGAATATCTGCAGTTTCAACTGGTTCGGGCACAAGGGAAGGTGATGGACCAAGATAAGGGATCGGAAAAACTTCTTGAATAGTATGAGACTCAACTATGGATGGTGAGAAGTAAAGTTTTTCTTCGAAGAACGTTACATCTGCAGAAATGTAGTAACGATTCTGCATAGGAGAGTAACACTTGTAACCTTTCTGTAACCTGGAATACCCCAGAAAAACACATTTGATGGCTCGGGCAGACAGCTTATCAAGACCTGGAAACATGTCATGAACAAAACATGTGCATCCAAATATTCGTGGAGCAACATGAAACAGTGGTTCTTTAGGAAATAAAATGGAATGTGGTATTTTGTGATTAAGAGAAGAAGAAGGCATCCGATTAATTAAAAAACAGGATGTCAAAACTGCATCACCCCAATGTCGGACAGGAACATGTGCATGAAGTAATAACGTCCGAGCAGTTTCAACAAGATGTCTATTCTTCCTTTCAGCTATGCCATTCTGTTGAGGGGTATGAGGACAACTGGATTGATGGAGAATGCCTTGTGATGACAAAAAGGATGAAAGAGCAGAAGAAAAGTATTCTTTTGCATTATCACTTCTAAGGATTTTGATCGTCTTACCAAATTGGGTTTTAACCTCATTAACAAAAGTGGTGAGAATGTACAAAAGTTCAGATCGTTCTTTCATTAAGAAAACCCAAGTGCACCGGGAGAATTCATCAATAAAAGTGACGAAATATCGAAAGCCATTAGAAGACACACGACTTGGTCCCCATATATCTGAATGGATAACGGAAAAAGGAGAATCAACTCGGCTTTCAACTTTGCTGGGAAAGGAAGAGCGAACATGCTTGCCTAATTGACAAGACTCACAGTTTAATGATGACATCTTTGCAAGATTCGGAACCATTTGCTTCAATTTTAACAAACTTGGATGGCCTAATCGTTCATGAAGAAGATTTGGAGATTCAACCGCAGTACAGCTTACAGAAGGAGCTGATTTGAGGTAATACAGACCATGTGATTCATGTCCTACGCCAATCATCCGACCCGTACTACGTTCCTGTATAGTAAAAGAACCAGCATCAAAGGTTACTGAGCAATTTAGAGAGCGAGTAAGTTGACTAAGGGAGATCAAATTAAAAGGACAACCAGGTATAAACAAAACAGATTTTAAAGTTATAGAAGGAGTGACTGAAACATGACCGATTCCTTTGGCGGTGACCTTGGAACCATCCGCAAGTGTTATGAAGTGTGGAAATTTAGGAGAAGATATGGAGGAGAATAAAGAACTATTACCAGCAATATGATCAGAGGCACCTGAATCAATTATCCAAAGATTTTGATTGTTACCAGATTGAGATATGAAGGCCGCAGAGTCATGAACACCAGTGGCAGTAGACCCATGAAAGTGACGGGCAGCTTTTAATTGAAGATATTCTTGGTACTCAGCTTCGGAAAATTTGTTGAACATTTCAACATTACATATATTTACTGATTTTCCAGAAAAACCATGAAGAAAGTAACAAGTCTTTTGAGTGTGACCCATTCTCTTGCAATATGTGCATTGAGGACGACCCATTCTAATAAAAAACCACACAGAGGAGAGTCCGAACTAACACCTGAGATTGTATGGAGACGAGCAAGCAAATAGCAGTAACAAAACAACCGTAACAGCAACAACAAAAAAAAAAAAAAAATAGGAGGCTAAAAAAACAAGGATCAACTTCCAAACAACTGGAAAAGTGGGTTTTGACCAGCTAGACGGACAGAGGAGGCTTAGGCGAACCTTTCTGGGCGGTCGCGGCGAGATTCTGGTGGTGGGAAGGCGGCGCGTGACTCACACGCGCCGAGGACGTGACTGCGACTGGGCTTCACGCGCCGTCAAGAAACTGGCGCGTGACGGCGCGTGACGGTTGTTTTGGTGGCGGTGCTTGGTGGAAGGATCGACGGAGGTTGCTGAGTAGGTTTCCGGCGATAGTAGACTGTGGATTGGCCGGAAACAGTGAGTTTTGGACCTGACAGTGGCTGTTTGGGTATTCCAAAGGACAAGACTTTAGGGATTTCAAGGTTCTGCTGGACCAGAGGCAGAATCCTTCAAAATGGGAACGAACCTGCTCTTGATACCATGTAGACAGACTTAGAAGTAAGAAAGAAATTGTGAAATGCTTGAGTGTGTTTGCACTCAGCTGATCTACTATTTATATACACTCATAGGAGTAAATACAATTTACATTTACAAGGAGATTAATAATATTTCTACTTCCTAGGTGCATGTATAACATTCCCTAGATTCATGACTAACTATGTACATGAATTTGAATATAATTGCTACAACTCCCAATATTAATGCTACTAATTCCAACACTTTTATTTGTCCTTACATATATGTACAGGTTCCACCACCTCCTAGAAGAGAAAGGAACCTTCCGGACATGGAAGAAGGCTCTCATAGAAGGGATTCTATGGACAGGAACAGGAAAGGTGACCTCAAAAGCCCAGCGGACAACATTGAGGAAGGGCACTACAAAAGGAGTTCAAGTCGCCAAGAAGACCACTCACGTGGAAGGAGCTCTTTCGAGAGGAGGGAAGAAAGGGTTGATCGTTACCGTGATAGGAGTTCAGCCGAGAAAGAACATCGATACAGGAGTTCTGCTGAAAGGGAGAGACATTCTGGTAAAAGAAAAGAAAGAGGTGTTCGCCATTCCTCTCGTGAGGACTAAGGTCTGCAACTCATTATCACCCTGCTGTTGGCAGAAAATGGGAATGCAATTCCACAAACTTTCCAATAAACATGGACATGCAGGTCCATGAATAGCTTCAATGTAGGAGAGATGAAAATGTTGTGTTGGATGAGTGTACACCTTAGTAAAAGATATGATTAGGAATGGGTGTATTAGAGAGAAAGTTGAGGTAACACCTATTGTAGAAAAGATGGTAGAATCTTATCTTAGGTGATTTGAGCATGTATAGAGAAGACCTATAGAAGCTCCAGTAAGGAAGAGTAGATTAAAATGAAGGGTAGCCGAAGAGTTAGAGGTGGAGGGAGACCAAGAAAAATTATAGGCGAAACCATTAAGAATGATTTAACTTTAAATGGTTTGTCTATTGGCAGGATTTACTAATGAATGTGATGACGTTGTTTGATTCATGTAACTGACCCCATGTAGTGAGAAAAAAGCTTGGTTGTTATTGTTGTTTTGCTAAACAAAGCTAATAAAAGTTGGTTTAGCTAATCAGGATTGATCTAGGAAGAGTAGATTAGGTGGAGGGTAGTCCAATAGTTAGAAGTAAAGGAAAATTAAAAAACATTATAAGGGAAACCATTTAAATGGAGTTAGATTTAAATGATTTTTCTGAGAATATGATTTGTGATGGAATGTAATAGCTTGTTTGATTTATGTAGCCTAGCCCAGCTAGTGAGAAAAGACTTGTGTTTGCTGTTGAAATTTTTGCTAAATGAAAGGGGATGGAGGTTTACTCCATTTCAAGGTCAAAGGCTTACTACTTTGATAGTGATTGTATACCAAGAAGGATCGCTGATAGTGAGTCAAACTTGAGAGCATCTCCGATGCTAAAACTTTAAGGAAACCCTTTTTGGTTCTCAAGTGGGCCCTACAGTGTTACATCACATTTAAGCAAATCATCCATTTTTTACTCTAATGTTAAGAACCATTCCTTGGTTCTTAACTAATTTTTAGTGGATCCCACAATGGATCCCACCCACATCTTTATATTTTTATTTAACTTTTTATTTTATTTTATTTTAATATATATTTTAAATTAAAAAATAAATACCCAAAAAATAAAAATGGAGGATTTTGAGAAACCACTCCATTTCTCAACCCAACGGCCATAATTTTTTACCAGTCCATTTCCATGGAAACCACTCGTTTCTCAACCCTCATTTCTCACGAGACCCTCCATTTTAGACAAAATATTTTTTCCTCTTCTTCATCAAGAAACCCTTCATTTCTCACGAAACCCTTCTCCATTCAGCCAAAAAAATTTCTTCCCAAACCCTTATCCCATCGCCATCTCTTCACCTCATCTCGTTGCCAACCTCTTCATCTCAACCCGCTGTCGCCTCATCTTCTTCTTCTTCTTCCATCATCCATTATCAACATCCTTTTTTTTTTCTTCCATCATCATCCTAACATTCCTTCCCATCTCGCGGTTCTTCCACATTGCCTCCGCCTCTTATTGCCGCCACAACCATCTCCTCCGCCCATCTCGATTTCGATGCATGCACAAGGGGGGTTCAATTTCAATGCATGCAGAAGGGAGGTTCCATTTCGCAGCATGTAGAAATCGATTTCAATGGTCTCAGAAGTGGGTTTTCATTGAAAATCACTTGTTAATCTTGGTTCAGAAGTGGATTTCGATGGTTCAATAGTTCATAATCTTGGAGACTTGTAAATTTGATTATTTTTGCAATTTCTCATCTTTGCTTCTCTGTTCCCCCTCTCATTGTATTTTCCTGATTGTTGTAAAATTGTGTTCTTTTTGTTGGAAATATTGTGTTTTTGCTGATTTTTGTTAATTAAATTGATGTTATTATTTTTTTTTTGTGAAAATAAATTCGGTTGTTTTTCTACTGGAAATTGTTTTTTATTGCTAAGGAATAAGGAATGGTTCTTTCATCTTTCCTCCACATCGGCCATCTCCAACGCTTTGCAAAGTTAAGGAACGGTTCTTATTTTAAGCTCCAAATTAAGGACTCTGCGATGGAGATGGTCTTAAGCCTTGCATTACAAGCGCGAAATGTTTCAATAGTGATTAGCTAAACCAATTTCTACTAGCTTTGTTATTCATTTTCGTAATGGTTCAAATGGAGAGCTTTAACGACTTCAAGCTTTAAATTATAATTCAAGGAATAAGCTTTTATTTTGAAGAAAAAAAGATGTTTTGTGTTTAATTTGATATGTTTGGCAAACCTGATTAAATTATAAAAAAAATTGTTTTTATGAGAAAAAACGTTTTTTAGAAAAGTTAGAAGTTTAAAGCTTATTTAAAAAATCGTTAGATTATTTTAAAATCAACAACATTCTTTTCATTTCATCCATGCAAAACTAGCTACCAAATAAATATTATCAAATTGTATAAATAATTTTATACTTTTTTTTGTAATTTAATGTATAAAAGTGATTTTTTTCACACAACTCAAACGGAATAGATTATCTTAAAATTGTTTTTAAAAAACACATACAAACAGAAAATTGATTCTATTATAATTGATTATTGAAATAATCAGTTTTTCACGGGAAAGAAACACTTCAAAGTGGCTTGTGGCAAGGGATTTTGAAACAAGAGGCAAGAAGTAATAGACCTCGAAAAGTAAGAGACGCTTCAAACTGGGGATCTGATTGGCGTAATTGGAACCTCGGGGATCGAAATTGTACAATTATGATATTTGGGGACCCAATTGATGTAATTGAAATTTGAGCGATCAAAATTACACAATCATAATATTTGAGGATCAAAAGTGTAATTAAGTCTTTAAAGTATAGTCTAAACTTGTTGGAAGGCTTCTGGCGACACGTGAAATTCTATTTCTTGGGACTTGGTTTTCCACTTTATTTGAATAAATTAGTGCATCTTTGGATTGTCGTTTGTAATCAAAAGTAAGTTTGCAGTGGCACAACTGTTATTGTTTGTCATCCAACGTGAAAGCAAAATTTTGTTATGGTGAGAGAACGTGATTTTCCAACAGGATTAATCCTCACTCATTTTACTTGGTGGAAATGCTTAAGTAAAATAGAAAAACATAGTTAGTACTTTTTTTTATATTAAAAAATGACAAATTAAATCACTTATTTTAAACTGAAAGGAATGCTTAGGACGCTAATTTTGTGTGTGTTGTAATCATAATATAGGTACAAAGTATCCATCATCGTTAGTAGTGACTAATCTTCATCGGTGAATCTGTTGGGCACACAAGATGGATTTTTCCCTCCCAACCAGGTTTTCTCCATACACAAGAGTCATGATTTAAATTTCTGATCATTTGTTTAAGGTGTCTGAATCCCTTATCACTCGAACCAACTGACTAACCACATGTTAGTGCTAAATTTTTTTCTTCTTGTTATTGATAGTTAAAGAGTAATGATATATTGTTACAAAAAAAGAGTAATGATACATACATATAAAAGGTCCCTCACAAATTTTACATATTCCCATAGCAATTAGCCAATTACTAACTTTTTTTTCCTTTTTCTCTCTAATCTAATTGTTTGATCTCATGCATGTGAAATATTTAGGCACAAAATATTTGTACAAACAACCTTACTAATAATTAGACATGTACGTGAGATATTAATATCTTTAATTTTAATGAAGAATGCTAACGAGTGCCCTTAAGATATTGTTTAAGGAATGAAAAAAAGAAATTTTGTATGAAAAAATGGTTTATTTAATATATTGAAAAAGATTGCACTTAGTTTTCCAAAATAAATTTTCATTTTGTCGATTTCTTAATCAATGTTCTTAGAATACTCGTTAGCAAGACTCAATTTTACTTACAATTTTAATATTATACTGGAAGATACATGAGAATTGATTAAGAATAAATTTTGTATAGATACGTGCCTATTGAACATAACCAATCAAAATTTAAAGATAATTTTAAAATAATTTTAGTAAAAATTTATTGTTATTTTAGATTGTTATTTGGATGTTAAGAAACTCATGGGCCGTGATTCGAATCCCACAAAACACATTTTTGGGAGGGAAGAAGAACTTTAATTTTAACTAAACACTCAAGATGAGATTAGTTTCATAATGGGTCCAAAGAATCTAAGCTTGTAAGGATATTCTAGGAAAGTTAAAAGAAACTCATTGATTATGTCCGATGAACATTGTGCCCACGCAATACCTTCTAATTGATGGAAACATTAAAATTATGTTCGTTGAAACAAGATTGTTTGGTCAATCAAGGTTGATCTAATGGGTGAGGATAAAGCTTATATCCCATAAAGATGAGTTTAAATTCCGCTACTAATATGAGGATCTTGTTAATGGATAATATGTAAGTACCTTTATAAACGATCTTTGAGCCATGAGATATGTCCTGATACTGATGAGCCTCCAAGATCCAACTCACCTGAATTTTTTTTTACCAAAAAACAAAAAGAAACTGGGGCATTGACGTGGTTGACTTTACGCGTAGGACATCCTTCCTTTCCTTGGCAAATCGCAAATACCACTTTGTCTATCTCTCTTTTTGTTTTTTTTTTTTTGGCTACTTTCTCAGAACTTTCCCACCCACCAAAACGCTTCCTTTATTCAAACGCAACACTATCCTTCCTTCCTTCTTTGAAACTTGAATTCTTCTTCATCTTTGCGGTTCCAGCAGCGCAGAAAAATTGCAATGCCGAACTGGGAGCTCAAGAATTGTTGTGACCACGACCAGAAGCTGTTCATTGCTTGTGTTGCTGCCTTCACTGTTGTTATCCTCGTGGTAGGTACCATTCTCTCTCTCTCTCTCTCTCTGCACATTAAACACACCAAACCCACTTTTCTTTCTTGTTATGAGAAAGGAAAAGACACCCAATTTAGGAATTAGGATTATAGGCCATAGGCATTAGGTGATAAGTACTCTAGGAAAAATTACATTCATTTCTCTTTAGATTTTACTTAATTACACCACGCGCAGCCTCTTGTTTCAAAAGTTACAGGAGGTGAGTGTAATTTCAATCATTATCTTTGGAGAGGTAAGTGCAATGACCTCATGGGAGTTTGAGGTAATTTTCAAAACAAGAGAGGTGTCACATAGAATTAATGTTAAGTGTTAAAAAATTCCACATGGTTGATTATATGTGCAAAGAACCATTTATAATAACTTGGGCATCCATCCCTCTATGAGCTGTCTTTTGGAGTGGACTTAGGGTCAATTATTCTAATATGATATCAGAGTCTACCACGATGTTGGGTCACCAGTTCCAATCTTGCAAAGTTCATGCTCCAGATGTCCAGTCCTGGGGGTGTGTTAAGTGTCAAAATTCCCACATTGGTTGAGTATATGTGCAAAGAACCATTTATAATAACTTGGACGTCCCTCCCTCTATGAGCTAGCTTTTGGAGTGGAGTTAGGCCCAATTATTCTAATAATTAAGTCAAATTTAAGGTGAGGTCAGTGTAATTTTCCCTAATACTACACACTTAGTAGGTAATTGTGCAATCAATGAGTATATAAATTGAACATGAAAACGTCTACAATCCTACATAGCAGAAAAAAAGATGCTGAGAGAAAACAATTGCTTTGAATTTTGCCATGTAAAAACTTTCTAGCTAGTAGTTGCTCATTTGGCCTCAAACCTATGAATTTTGCCATGGAGGAAGGTTTTCTTGAGAAAATCATACAGCTGAATAGCAAGAGGATGAACAAATATTTGTCATGTTCACATGACTTATTTATCAAATTAGTTGTGTTTGGGTCAAAATTAGGTAGCCCTATTCGGATGAGCAAATCAGAAGAAGTACTAGGTGGTTGTGTAATTTAAACAACTGGGTTGACTTGACATTTGACAATGGACCTTTTCAAAAGGAGGTCATTATTGTATTATCATATATTGTATTTGTACATTTATATGCTACATCAAATTTGAATTGTTATTGGTTAAAACAGAGAAGTTTCCAGATATTTATCTGGAATTAATAAGCATAGGTGTTTACATCATCTGGATTCTGTTTTGGGTACATTGTCATCTAGATGTTATGTTGGTTTCTGTGGCTGTACAACTGGTCTTCTTATGCAATTACTTTGTTCTGGTGGTTATAGCTGTGGAGGACTTTTCTACTTACACCTTTTAAGCTCATCACTGTGTTTCTGCACGAAGCGAGTCATGCAATTGCGTGCAAGCTCACCTGTGGCCAGGTAAAACTTGATACAAGTGTTGGAAATTAAACTTGATACATGCATTTAATTTAATTATTATTCATGAATTGGGGTGCTCATGTATTAGCCCATTCATGTATCTGAATGTTCTAAGTATTTAGCTATACATGTACTTAGTAAATAAGAACATTTATATTTTGGGTTAAGTTCATTGTAAGGGTAGTCATCAAGAGGTACGACATATGCCTATAAATACTCTTGTAGTTGTGACCATCATGAAAGTTAAGAGAAAAAAAGTAAAGCGAAGTGAAGGCAAGAGTGAGCCAAAAGAAAGGCAAGAGTAAAGCCAATAGAGAGAAAGGAGGAAGTTAAGAGTAAGCCAAGTGAAAGCCAAGAACAAAAAGTAAATCCAACAATATCAAGTAAAGTGAGTTTTTAAAGAGTGCGAGTGTTTCCCTTCTCTATCATCATCTCCTCCTTCAGCAAGTAGGTAACTTTTGAAGGATGTTTTTCCTTTATGATGTCTTACAGGTTTTAGTTTGTATTCTATGGCCTGAATAATATGAAAGTAAAGAAGAGTTATGGCTTTCGATATCAAATTGAAAGAAAGCCAAGAATTTATGGGGTCTATAATGTCTCTTTTTTTATTATGTATCATCAAATATGGAGGCACTAGCAACTTAATTTGAGTGGAGATATTGAGTTTTGAAAGTTCATCTTATGGTCTATTTTACTTTGTTGCATTTCTAACAGAGAAGATTTTTTATTTTACCAACTAAAAGTTATTGTCAGGGCACTGCCGGATTTGAGGTTGTAAATTCAGTTCACCATATGAGTTGCTTATCAAGGATGATCCTGGTGTTTCACTTTAAAGCTCTTAGGTAGAATATTTAAAGAAAAACTAATAAATCACAGCACTCTCTTTCTCATAGTGTGATTGTCTTGTCACTTTATGGACATAATAGAAGCATTAAACACAATAATAAATAATTAAACTTTCTTTTATAAAGGTAATAATAATTAAACTTTCTACTATGAGGTTGCGTTTGTGCCAAGTAGGAGCCAAACATAATTTTGGTTTTGAAAGACAGAAGTTAAAGGAGTAAGTATTTAATCCTTTGACTTAGAAAGTGATGCTCTAATTGAGGCTTTTGGAAGTTTCGATTTGAAAACCAGGGACAGAAAGGCATACTTCTGATATTCTTAAGGTTATGCCTTGAGTTCGTAATGACTTTTCTGAATGAATGAGTAGAAAAGAAAAGATACAAAAAGAAACCCCGTAGTTCCATGACAAGAAGTTTATGCTGCAAGTTATTAAAGATTGTTTTACTTTCCTATTCTTTGGGTAGCCATGGCTTGCAATTGTTCAGGGAGCATTTTATCTGTTACTTTTAATTATATTGTGGATATTACAGCACTAGCGATTTCACTGTTCTAACTTACAGATTATGGATTCAATAGATTTCACATTTAAGGTTTTTTAGGATAATTTTCACATTTCAGTTGGATAACATATTCATATCAAGTCAATTCGTACTGAATTCTGAATTCTTAATGCATCAATGCTGCATGTTTCAATGAAGTTAAGTCGTGTACCATTTTGTTACTAATATATTCAACTATGGATTAGTATCATGCAGTTTTTGGCAGCAGGCAGGATCACAGGTGGCCTTATTGTTAAGGCTGAGAAATTTTAGAAGTTTGATTCTGCTATAAGCTTTTTTATAGTTATTTCTGTCTTCTTCACACTGAATCATTTTTATCTGTTGCCAATAGGTGGAGGGAATCCAGGTTCATGCAAATGAGGGTGGGGTAACACAGACACGTGGTGGTTTATACTGGGTGATCTTGCCTGCCGGATGTAATACACTTTTCTCCCTCAATTTTCAGTTAATACATTAATATTTATCTTCATGCCACATGACATTGTTAACTGTATGATATATAAACAAGGTATGCCATGGGGTAAATCTTTTGAAGTTAATTTACAATTCTATGGTTATGATGTCAAATTGCATACATGAAAAGTGTTAGCAAATGATGTGGTCTATAAATATGTAGATATTCTATACCTTGAATAGATACATAGACACGTAAACCTTTTTATGCATATGATGAATTTTATAAGAGCACTTTCTAGTTGCATTTACTGTTTTTCTGATTGGTTTTGCCTCTAGATCTCGGTTCATCATTTTGGGGAATGGCTTTGATACTCGCTTCTACAAATCTTCTCACTGCAAGAATTGCTGCTGGTTGCTTTATTGTTGCTCTAATTGTTGTGCTCTTTATTGCTAAAAATGTAAGATGGTTATAGATGCAGAAATGCAAATGCTTTTTATCAAATCTCTTGAAGCTATTTGTATCCTGACTTTGTCTCACTTTTCTTGTGTCTTGCTACATGCTTTTGTCCAAAAAGTGGACACTCCGAGGACTCTGTATCGGTGAGTGATTTTATGATCTTCTCAAATAAAAGGAAAAATGGAAAGAAGATATTGCCAAGATTTCTCACATTATTCTTCTTGATCAATGAATATCAGGATTTATTATTTTTATTGCTGTAATTTGGCTTCTGCAAGAGAAAACAAAGTTCCATATCCTACGCTATGTCATTCTCTTTATTGGTATGTTCTTCTCCACTTCATTTGTGTCCCATGAATCATTTGAATTTTTTTCTGGTAGATATTTGTGTCATTTCTTGTGAAATATACAGGCAACTAATTATGATTTGGTTTTCAGGTGTGATGAACAGTTTGTTTTCAGTTTATGGTATACTTTCAAGCACCTTTTATATGTTTTTTTTTTCACCTCAGATTACAAATCTCCTAACATTGCTTATATCAGATGATTGAAATTCGTACTGTGCAGATATTTATGATGATTTAATATCTCGAAGAGTCAACTCTAGTGATGCTGAGAAGTTTGCAGAAGTTTGCCCATGCCCCTGTAATGGTGTAGGATGGGGAGTTATTTGGTGAGTTTTACAGGATGGAAACACTTGAATGCAAAGATGAGCATTTTTTATTTTGGGCTCGAACTTGCTTGTTTTATAGGATTTAAATTTGGAATATTATTATTACAAATTATACTCGAATAAATAATAACCCTTTGGCTTTGAAGCTTGTGTTCATTTTGCCAACCTGTTGTTTTGCTTTTGTTAGATTTCACTGAAAATTAATCAATTTCTTCAAGGTAAAAAAAATAATTATTTAGATGGTTACATAATAACAGTATAGCATAAGCTGAATGATATAAACAGCAGGATGGCAAGAATGATATATGTTTTATCACTAGGAGGAATAAACTGAATTTGTTGTTTTTATTTATTACTCATTAATATTCCTTTCTGTAATGCGTTCCACTGTCAGGGGGATGATATCATTTGCATTTCTTTGCGGATCTTTGTACCTTGGACTTGTCATATTATCATGAGGTAAATCAGAAAATGTACAGTTTCTGTTACATAATATATTTAATCATGTTTCAACATCTCAAGGAATTTATTAATAATGTATTCCTCCGAAATTAAATTGAACATGAAAATTTGTTAATTCTGATCCACTGTCAACTGATAGAGAACATTCTATCATCACTGATGATTGAAAGTATCGTATATAATTTCATTTATGTGCCAAACACAAATAAATGTGCACAATCTAGGATAGACATATTGAGAATATAAATTATTATTATCTCTATTATAAAGCTACAGACTACAGTCCATAGTACTTATAGCACATCCATTGGAAATTATCAAAATCAAAATATAGTCAAAGAATGTTGCTCTGCTCCACTGCCTGTGAAGATTCCAGCAAGTTTACAGCTTGCTTCTCTTAGTTGATAATATTATCAGGATGGAAATGAATAGCTCAATTTTCTGTTGACTGGTATTGGTCTATTCATATACATAAGCTCAGCAAGAAAGTAAAACTGAAATAACAAATGTTAACTAACAAACAAACTCATAACTCTCTATTCTTTCTCTGTATCAACTAACAGTTGACTAGGTTTGCTTCTCTTGTACTTCTCATGAACATGTTCTATTTTTCTATTTCTTTTGTGAATTATGAACCTTTTTTCTTAATTTTTTAATTTTATATACATAAATCCCATGTTCCTGTCCTATAATTTTTAAAATTGGATGTATCTTTGTGTCTGTGTCGTGTCACGTGTGGCATGTCCGTGTCAGTGTTTATACTTCACAAGTAACTAACTGTAGGCAGTATACTAGTATTAATAAAAATGCAATACATTCTTAATATGGAAGATTACCTTGCCTATGTGGCCCAATCAGATGGTGAAAACTTAACCCTATGTGATATTGACATGACTCAAACCCTTTACTTTCCAAGGGTACCATAGCAACGTCCTTTTAATATATTTCTCCGTATTTTAATATCTCATGTTTTATGTTTACAGGTTGGTTGAGAAATTTGTATCCAAGCTGTTCTGTACTGCAAAGAGCTTGACTCTTTCTATTTTGATACTTTGTATACCATGATAATGATTTGTCGTTCCAGGAATTTTTTCTGCTGGGAGTTTGCTCTCTCCATATATGTTACTCCCATGGCTTCATTCTTTGCACCCTATTTTGGGCTGCTGCTTATATGATAGATTTTGTATAGGAAATTTGTATTCATGTATCAACTATTGACGCAAATTTATACTTAGTGAAATACAGTTGACGTATTTTGAGAGGTAGATGCCTTTGGCAGTTGGTAGTAGCAAATATTGTTCCACTTTTCCTTCTAATTTTACTATTTAACTAACCATATTTGGAATATGATTTGTTGCCTTTAAAAATATATCAACATGTGGTTGATCCGAGTGATAACGAGCTCGGGTCCTTAAGCAAGTGATCAGAGGTTCGATTCCTGATTCTTACGGATGGAGAAAACCTGGTTGGGAGGGGACAATCCTTAAATGTCGTCCAGGTCCCCCGACGGAGATTAGTTACTGTTTACGACGGTGGATATTTTATACCAATAACATGGTTATCCAAAAAAAATTGATAAAAAAATATAATAACAAGATTATGTCTAGAAGCATCTATTAGCTCCCTTTCTCTTCTTGCTAATGGGCGAAGGTTTATTAGCAAGAAGTGAAAGGGGGCTAAAGGATCCCCTGTACTCATTTGATTCGATTGAACATTCTTTTGTATGGTTATTGAATTTGTCTCATGCATATTGGAAGAAGATATATCTGAAATTTGTAAGGTTTCCCTTTTAGGATAACACAAGACAGGCTTTGGAGGATATGACACTGCTTGAAGTGGTCCTTCTAAAATCTCTACCACTTTGCCCATTGATGGCGTATCTGATGGATGTGTTTGAATGCACCATAGACTCACCAAAGTCATTTTCATTACCATTTCATGTTCCTCCTCTGTGTTGACCAAAAAATTTGCAGGAATATTACCTTGCTCAATATCCTTATAAATCCAATCTGCCAAAACCATTTCACTGCATTTGACCCTCTACTATCCAACCAATTGTCATCAGATAGGATTTGGTTTGGTTCGAACCCGAACATCAAAAATATCCGAATCCATTTAATTGGTTCGGTTCGAATTTTTGGTTCATCGAGTCAATCTGAACCAATGAACACTCATACAACAAACACGTAAACACATAAATCGAACACACAAATTAATTTATAAATTATCTATATTTAAATCAGTTTAGAGATAAATGAAATTCATTTTCAATTATATGAATTGTATCATTTTTACTACTTTTACTTAGAATAAGTAAACTAATAAAGACCTGGTCAAAAAAAGAGTTAACTAATAAAGACAAAATAACCAATTTAAATTATGATAATCTTAAATTTAATTAAGAATGTGAATAGGTTTAGAGATACATGCACCTCAAATTAAAATGATTTTAAAATTAAATAAACTTATTATATAAATTTAAAAATGGACATAGAAATCAAATTAATTTTATATATATATATATCATTTTTTTATAAGAATATATATCATTTTCTAACTCTAGGGAATGCAAATTTATGACATAAGAATAGCTATGAACTATACCTGGGATCCATCCAGGTAACACTAAAGAATCTTTCGCTGTTTTAGAAGAATTTATTTTATAACATTTATGAGTCTGTCTGTTTTAGATTCTGTAAAGATAGAATCACGTTTGAAAATGACGTTGAGAGAAAGCTTCTCTCACATAACTTTCAAAATAATTGTCTCGAAAGTATTATTTTCACGTTTGCGTTGAGAATAATCTCAACCAAACAGGCACTATATCAATTTCTTTTTGGTATAATCACATGAAAAAAAAACACATTAACCAATGCATTTAATCTCACATACTCCCTCTCTTATTGAGTTATTTCCCAATTTTCGTGACAATTAACAAGAAACGCCTCCTCCAAATTTTATTTTCGAAGCTCCCAATTTCAAAATAAAAAAACCCCTCCACACTTAAAATTTCTCAATTTTATTTTTTCCTGTCTCCCTCTTCCACTCCAATTTCAAATACATTTTTCCAAACATAAACATTTCCCATTAAATTTTCCTAATAAAAAAATCTGCCTATCCTGATTAAAAAAAAAAACATAAACATTTCCCGTCAATAATCTTTATACGAGAAATGCTAGCAACACTTTTTCTAACACATTTTCTTTTATTAGTTGAAATTCATGCGGGTTCTACAAAATTCAAGTGGGATCCACATAAATTAGTGAGATCCATTTGAATATTAATCAATAGAAGAGAGAGTGTTAGAAAAAAAGTATTAAAGGGTATGTTGGAAAGAGAGTGTTGAATTTTTGCACTCCTCATGTTTATATACTTCACCACCACCCACCACCTTACACAAACTGCTTCTCTTTCTCTCTTCCTCTTACCAATGGAGGCCACTGCCACTGCCAGTGCCATTTCCCACGAAAGTAACAAAGAGAACACCCCTCCAGTTTGTACCAAAGTGGAAAAGAAGAACAAAAAGAACAACCCAATTGCTCCCTTATCTCCATCTTTCATGAAGAACACTAAGAGGAACATGAAGAGGACCCCTCTTGCAGATATCACCCATCTCTTCAACAATTCTGCTCCATTAACGGTGGCCCAGAATGAAAATGGAGTTTCAGCACTTCCTTCTTCTGCTTCTGCTCTGCTACATTCTAACTCTAAAACGTTGAGGATGGGATTCAGATAGTTGTGTTGTGCTATTCATAGGCTTCAAATTTTAATTTTCTACTGTTATAAAGTTCATATCATCAGCAGCAATAGGAATGATAGAATGAAATGCAATGTTTCAGAAGTTGCATAATGAAATTCAATGATCTTATGAAGTTATGATTTGGAGTTTCACAGTTCATTGATGGTGCTCTTCAATCTTGATTGATTAGAATGAAGATAATCTCCCTCCTATTGTCCCCTGTGTAAGGCATCGTTTGTGACGGAAAAATTATACTTAAACTAAAGAGGAATGTTAGTAATACAATACAATTTTTTATTGGATGACATTTTATATTTTCTTTTAAGAGTAAAATTGATTTGCATTTTCAATGTAAATTTTTTTTTATAATGTCAGTCAATCACAAATCATGATATGAGTGATTTTTAAGGTACATAGTTAGAATAAGAGTCAAGTATTTTTAATGATGTGATAATCTATGATTTGTTGACATGTACAGTATAAAAAAAATCTTAATACTGACAGTACATATCAATTAAATCAGTTCTTTAATTTAAAAATGTAATATGTGACTTAATAAAAAAAAATGACATTAAAAAAATGTATATGGAAGGGTATTGCACTCCTCTTAACTTAAATTAGAGTACCACAATACCACAAGGGTGGGCTCATTTTTTCTGCGAACTTTGTGGTACTATGCCAGAAGACCTATTCCTAGGTTCCAGAATTACTACTCACTTAATTTCCATGAAAATGATTAAACATCAATTTCCGAATTGCATACAAAATCAACAAAACAAACCTAGCGCGATCAAACCAAAGAAAGCATTAAGAGCTAAAATTAAGCACTCGTATTGATGAAAATAATTGTATTCATAAAGCAAATCAATTACAAAATAGTTCAGAATAATTCATCATCTAACCCCAACATGGGAAGATTTAACTAGACATAGTAATGAGAATAACAACAAAAGGAGAAAAAATAGTGGAAGAAAACTTCATTATGACGCTCTTGCAACAACTGAGTATAGTCTTCTTTCCTCTTTAGGTTAGATTCATCATCCCCTTTCCGGCTTGATACCTTTTTCATTCTGAAAGTAAGCCTTTTATATTTCTATATCTCATCGGGGCTCATCGCCCGATGCCCCCGATGTGGAATAGCCAGCGCCAAACGTTTAGCAAGATGTGTTGGGTGTCCAGAATAATCCGCCAATGTGTAACACCCCCTGCGTTGGGTACTGGTGCTTCTGCGCCCAACGCAGGACTTCCAGAACCAACCTTTTCTTCTTTTTGTCCACACTTCCATTCCTCTTCACCATGCACATTCCTTGTAGCACAAAAGGGAAATTTATTAGTCCATAAACAATTAAAATTGACCACAAACTAATCACAAAAACTACTTAGACGATATTGAAACTTCCAAAAAATGAAAATCAAAGCAAATTAGGACAAAACAACTTCAAAAGTTTCCAATGGGGAGATAAAACTACCCAATTAAGCAACCAAAATATAATGAAAAATAGCAACTTATCAATCATATGATTTTGTTTTGTCTTTTTGTCGACACCAAGTTACCAGATTTTGAAGAAGTGTTCTAAAGTCAATTACAATCACAAAAAAGATCAAGTTTAAGGAGAAGAAAAATGACCAGCACCGCGACTTTTGAAGATTATGAGCAAGCCTTGGAGTCAAGAAGAATTTTTAAGAATATTCTAATTAGGAGAGGATGTTAATTCGAAATAATTAGAAAATTGAAAGATTTTATTTACTAATTCACTGTTGTAGCATTAAGAGTCAATCCCTTATCATATGAAAAGTCATGCATGTTTCTACTTTCTAGGGAACTAGCTGTGTACCCGTGCATTCGCATACACGGGTCGCGTGCTGCGTTACGTACTATAATTTTTTCTAAAATTAAAATTGAAAATCAAGAAATTTTTTATGTATGAAAGAAGTGATCAAAAAAATAAATAATATACCAATATTAGCATATTAATAAAGCATACGATTACATTTATAAAGTAACTAATAAAATAATAATGATTAATATCGAGAATAGTAAGAATCATTGGTAACTGTCATTAAGTTGTGTTTTATTTGCAATATATGAAATGTATGGCAGGGAAATAGTATTCAATATTAGTTGTTGCTAGCCTTTTCTTTTAGAATATTAATGTTTTTTTTCTTTATTTTATATTAGGTGAACTTATTATATCATTATTCTTGAGATAATTATAACAATAAATGAAAAAAAAAATGATGATTTTGAAATTGGACAACCAAAACTGAATTGATATATATAGAACAGCTGTGAATATAGAGTTTTTATGTTCTTCAATATAATATTGCTATTTAAGATAATAATACCCAGTATGTTGATAAAAAAAAAAATTTATTCATACTTCAGTATGTTAATATTATGATGCTTCAAAATTTGTAATTTTTAATTAATAATATCAAACTCATAGAATTGTGTAATTTCTTCAATAATGGCCAATCTTGTTGTATCTGTTATTCATTTTACAGAAGTACTCATCACAGAAGCAATTGCATAATGTTGAAGGAAATAGTCTAATACATAATACTTCAAGCAAATGAGAGAATCACGAAATATAATAGGTTCTATAGTAATAAGTAATGTGTAGACTTCTTTGCGTGTTTTGTCTTGGAAGTAATATTAACATGCCTGTAATGAAATACCAGATTCCATAAGTAATAGGCAGTTATTACTTCATTAATTTTAAGGATATTTATTGAATAGATATAGATATAATCACTTAGGTTATATATACCCGTGCGACGAAGTTGTTTGCGATAATTATTTCAAGTATGACATATTAATATTAGACTGGCAGAAACACATTCGTTAAAATTGTTGCTTCCTCATTTTTTCAAACCCAGTTAGGAAGTCGGGTTTTTCAACCACGACTTCTCAACGTGGGTTTTTTCCTTTTAATTTTTATTGTTTTAATTATTTTAATTAGTTATATTAATTTATTTTATTAATTAATTATGTTAGTGCAATTAATTATGATAATTATTTTAATTAAATAATTTAAATGAAAAAAATTTAAATTATGAATTAAATTATTTAACTTATTAATTTAATTACATTTTTAATTAACTGTAATAATATAATAATAATAACAAATAATATTTCAGACGGGTTGACTTTTAGTAATACTTCAGACAGGTGAAAGTCATCAGACGAACGAAGGCTTAGACGGGTGAAAGCTTCATTAGACGAACGAAGACTTAGACGGGTGAAAGCATGAAAGCTTAGATGGGTGAAAGCTTAGACGAGTGAAAGTCATCAGACGAACGAAGGCTTAGACGGGTGAAAACATGAAAGCTTAGACGGGTGAAAGTCATCAGACGAACGAAGGCTTAGACAGGTGAAAGCATGAACGCTTAGACGGGTGAAAGCTTCATTAGACGGTTGAAAGCTTAAACGGGTGAAAGCTTTATTGGACGGGAGGAGTATTTGTGTACACTTCAGACAGTTGAACTTTCCTTAGTTCCAGATGTGTGAACTTTTCTTAGTTCCAGACGTGTGAACTTTTAAAAGGTCCTTCATTGATAGGCATCATGTTCACCCGTCTGATGATTATTAGTGAAGGACCCGTCTGATGACTATCAGTGAAGAACCTTTTAAATGTTCACCCGCCTGATGACTATCAGTGAAGGACCTTTTAAATGTTCACCCTTTTAATGACTATCAGTGAAGGACATTTTAAATGTTCACACGTCTGAATCTAAGAAAAGTTCACACGTCTGGAACTAAGAAAAGTTCACACGTCTGGAACTAAGGAAAGTTCAACTGTTTGAAGTCTACTCAAATACTCCACCCGTCTAATGAAGCTTTCACCCGTCTGAACTGAAGAAAAGTTCACCCGTCTGGAACTAAGAAAAGTTCACACGTCTAGAACTAAGAAAAGTTCAGACGTCTGCAACTTAGGAAAGTTCAATTGTCTGAAGTCTACACAAATACTCCACCCGTCTAATGAAGCTTTCACCCGTCTGAACTGAAGGAAAGTTCACCCGTCTGGATTTAAGAAAAGTTCACGTGTCTGGAACTAAGAAAAGTTCACACGTCTGGAACTAAGGAAAGTTCAACTGTCTGAAGTTTACACAAATACTCCACCCTTCTAATGAAGCTTTCACCCGTCTGAACTAAAGAAATGTTCACCCGTCTGAACCTAGGAAAAGTTTACACGTCTGGAACTAAGAAAAGTTCAACTGTCTGAAGTCTACACAAATACTCCACTAGTCTAATGAAGCTTTCACCCGTCTAAGCTTTCAACCGTCTAGTGACTATCAATGAAGAACCTTTTAAATGTTGACCCGTCTGATGTGTGGCGATCTTGGCATTTTAAATGTTCATCTGTCTGATGACTATCAGTGAAGGACCTGTCTAATGACTATCAGTGAAGAACATTTTAAATGTTCACCCGTCAGATGACTATCAGTGAAGGACCTTTTAAATGTTCACCCGTCTGAACCTAAGAAAAGTTCACACGTCTGGAATTAAGAAAAGTTCATACGTCTAGAACTAAGGAAAGTTCAACTGTCTGAAGTCTACACAAATACTTCACCTGTCTAATGAAGCTTTCACCCGTCTGAACTGAAGAAAAGTTCACCCGTATGGAACTAAGAAAAGTTCACACGTCTAGAACTTAGAAAAGTTCAGACGTCTGGAACTAAGGAAAGTTCAACTGTCTGAAGTCTACACAAATACTCCACCTGTCTAATGAAGCTTTCACCCGTCTGAACTGAAGAAAAGTTCACCCGTCTGGAACTAAGAAAATTTCAGACGTCTGGAACTAAGGAAAGTTCAACTGTCTGAAGTCTACACAAATACTCCACCCATCTAATGAAGCTTTCACCTGTCTTAACTAAAGAAATGTTCACCCGTCTGAACCTAGGAAAAGTTCACACGTTTGGAACTAAGAAAAGTTCAATTGTCTGAAGTCTACACAAATACTCCACTCGTCTAATGAAGCTTTCACCCGTCTAAACTTTCAACCATCTAATGAAGTTTTCACCTGTCTAAGCTTTCAACCGTCTAATGACTATCAATGAAGAACCTTTTAAATGTTTACTCGTCTGATGACTATTAGTGAAGGACCCGCCTTGCCCTTTGTTTCATGACTATAAGTTTCAATAATTTTGAATAAAATTATTTAAAATAGTTAAAATAAGACAAAACACCATTGATAAATGTGGTCCTGCCAGATTTGGGATCTTATATTTTCTTTATATGCAAACCACATACTATGTTCCAAATAAACATATTAAAAGATTCATGCTTTTCTTCTTCTCAAAACATCACAATGTAAAAGTCTAGGTGTGAAAAATAAATATCAAACAAATGTTACACAATAAAGTTTTGTGAAGGATAGATTGGTAGGAAAAAATGAAGATTGAAGGAAAAAAACAAAACAGCTCAAGATCGTAGAAAAACGAAACTCTTCAATGTTGGTTGTGCTTAGGTTCTTCAAAATGAAACCCTTCACTGATAGTCATCATATGGATGAACATTTAAAAGGTTCTTCACTGTGATAGTCATCAGACGGGTGATCATTTAAAAGATTCTTCCCTGATAGTCATCAGACGGGTAAATATTTCTTTACTGATAGTCATCAAACGGGTGATCATTTAAAAGGTTCTTCACTGATAGTCATCAGATTGGTGAACATTTCTTCACTGTGATAGTCATCAGACGGGTGAACATTTCTTCACTGACAGTCATCAGACGAATGATCATTTCTTCACTGGCAGTCATCAGACGGGTGAACATTTCATCACTGATAGTCATCAGACGGGTGAACATTTCTTCACTGTGATAGTCATCAGACGGGTGAAGATCTTCAGCTCTAGACGGGTGAAACCTCTCGAGCAGATGATCACACTTGTAGTCATCAGACGGGTGATCTTTCTTCACTGTAATAGTCATCAGACGGGTAATCATTTCTTTGGGAGTTTATTTTTTTCATGTATTATTCTTTGGAAAAGGAAATGGAAATTAATTGAATGTAATTCATTGTAAGAAGCTCATTTGAATTAAATTAGGAAATGATTGCAAGATTATAATAAGATAACCCATATTTGTTTGGATAAATATTTATCAATAAGATAACCCATATTTGTTTGGATAAATATTTTTCTTTGGATAATGACATGGAAGATCACTAAATTAACAAAATATAGTTTAAGTCCAAAAAAACATAATATATCTAGATTGAAACTTCAACAAAGCATACTCTATCAAACTTCAAAAAAAACATCAACAAAAAACAAAAAATCATCCATCAAACAAAAAACTGAAACAACAAACAAAAAACATAAACCATGATCCCATATTCAATCCTATCAGATCATTAACCCTAAACCATAAACTAATGTTCAATCCTTTTCAATCTTGATCTCCTTCTTCAGAAACTTTGCACTTGCTTTTTCTGAAGCAGGCCCTTCCAATTCACATGATCTCTTTGCTGGTGTTTTGTAAATAGGATACTGGGTCAAATCAAGGTTGACTGCATCACCACACTCTGCTTGACTCTCATCGAGAACATCAGTGAATTTGCTCATTAGATCCTATATAACCAACAAATCATGATGTTAATAAACTAAAATTTGAATTTGAGGTTCAACTCCCTACTGAAAATGTTAAAAATAAACATCATTCGGATAACATTGACGCACCCAAATTACCTGACCAATAACTTCCACCTAATATGGTTCTTCAAAGTTTCATCTACCAATCCTATTCCTTCAAGGACATTTGTAATGTCATATATTCTCCTTTTTTGGGCCTGCAAAAGTTAATATTAGGTGTATTGAATAACAATTAAAAAAATGAGTAAAACAAAAATAGTAACAGCAAGTCTGGCTTTGATTGTCATAAAATTCATCAATATTATGTAGGGATAGGAAAAATTCTTCAATGAAAGACCAAAATGTAATTATAAAACATGAAATATAAAATCAATAAAAGATTAAATTGTTTAATAACCTTTAAAAAGAATAGCAACTGCTTTGCTTAATTGGCATATGTGTTCAAACTTTCCTATCATCATGTTGAACCAAGCTCCTTAACAACAACTCAAGTAATTATTTAAAGATTGAGCAACAGAAAATGAAATGCACCAGCAATATTATAGTAGCAGGGATAGGACCAAGTCGCAAAAAAATAAGACCAGTTACAGTATTTCAATAAGCTTTTTCTATCTGAATCTGAAAGCAATAAAAACCTAATTTTGCATCACACTTTTAAATTCCTACACATACTAAAAAATACACCTCATGTGCAATTTATGAATGAACTCATTCACACAAACAACTTAGAATCTAACCTCATTTTTAGAATCAATTAAAGTAATATAAACCAAGTATATAGAAAAGGATATAGCAACTGTAAAATACAAAAAACAAAGAAGAGAACAACTTAGAATTTAAGAATGAACCCATTCACACAAACAACTTAGAATCTAACCTCATTTTCAGAATCAATTAAAGTAATATAAACCAAGCATATAGAAAAGGATAGTAGCAACTGTAAAATACAAAAAACAAAAAAGAGAACAACAACATGGGTGAAAGCTTGCCTCAGATCAGTCCTCGGCTCAACCCCAACCTGATGCACCTGTCATCAGAGTCCAGAGAAAGTCAAAAAACCCTATTGTAGAACACAATCCACCATCTAACTTTTTTTGTTGTTGATGTTGTGATAGAAAAAATTGAGTCAAAGAAAAAGAGGAAATGACGAAGAGGAAGAGCCTAAGAGAGAAGAAAGCTTACCTCGCTGCACAACGTCCATGGCGGTATCAGGATGAGAAGTGTCTCCCTCTCCCATGGATGATGGTGGTGTCACTGAGATCTGGAAAGAGAAAGAGAATCGAGAAAGAGAGAATGTGGGAGAGAAAGAGAGAAAAACATTGATGAAGAGGAAGATGAAGAGCCTGAGAGAGAGAAGAAGTTCATGTGAGAGATGAGATTTTGAGAGAGGAGATGGTGCCGAGAGAAACCAAAGCAGAGAAAGGGAGAAGGTGATGATTCCATTTCAATTTCAAAATTTCAAATAGCCTGCTATTTGTCTGATTAGGAGATGACTGGAGCAGAAGCAATGGATGCTTTAAAATGACAAATTTGCCCTCAATTAAGGACACGTGTCACAATTACAACAAAGGATATTTTAGGGAATTTGCTAGGTATTGAGATTTCTATATAATATTAGATTAGCATTTAGTTCCTAAAAATGCTGCGTTATAAGCATTGAGCACTATAGAGGAACAAATATGTTTTATAGCCTACAGGTCTCCATAGCTCTAGTATAAATAGGAAACTCTACTCTTGTATCTAGCTTGCCAAGTAATAGTCTTCCACCAACAATGTCACCTATTTTGATAATAACTAATTTCCTCTCAATTCGAATTCAAACTCAAAGCCAGAAAAACAGAAAGAAAAGCAAACTAAAAATGGTATCTCAGCCACACCAGATTAATACTCATCCAAGTAAAAGCTGCAAAATGAAATACTGATATAAAAAATAAAATTCGAATTACTCGGTCTTTGACATAAAAAAAAGGTATTTTCTTCGGTACTTCTAATAATTTTGGGTAAATATTACCTTATTCAATCAGAATGCGTCATCTCAATTAAATGAGTCAAGTTAATAGATCAAATTAAATGATTCTCACCAATTGATTGGATCACCTATACAAGATAAAGCTACCCTTGGGTACCGGAGAATTCATCTAAAAAAATGTTTTGGAGCCATAGGTTTCTTGCTTCATAGTATTCAGCTCCTTACCTATCTTTCTATTATGCAAGAGAAGATCTTCCTCAGAGAAATACTGAGATTTTGATCATACAGTGAATCATTTTAAAGTTGATGACACAACTAGAAGCAAACCTTCAAGTTCCTTCAAAAGCCTCCAGCATTCAAGTAATGATTGAATACTGGAAGCCTTTGAGGGATCATGAAGAGTTCTTCCGTCATTCTAACTCTGATTACATATATGTATGTGATTTGGTGAAGACATATAATTGGCTTCATATTTATAGGCATTTAGGCACGGTTGACCCTTGAACTTGATCTAAGAAAAAGGTGAAATAAATCTTGGGTCATTCCTTATTTGCTTCATTATTCGGTTCTTCATATATGGGTTTGCTTTTCCCTCCCTCATTTATCATGACATGACGAACAATAGATGAATAACAAACTCTTAATGATCAAATTTGTATTTAGGTGAATCTAATTTTTGGTTTGTATATGTAGCACTGATTTTGAATTTGGTCCCTATATATGTGAATATTTTTGAAATCAGTTCCTATATAGTACAACTATTTTAATTAATTTGGTAATGGTTGTTTATTGGTGTTATAACATGCCGTTTGTTAAAGTTAAAGTATAGGGACAAAATTGAAAATAATTATCACGTATAAGAACCAAAGTAAAAATGATTATCACATATAGAGACTAAAAAATTATGAATTTGATTCCTATATAGGACAATCATTTTCAATTTCGTTCTCAAACTTTAATTCCAACAAACGGCGTTATAACATCAATAAATGACTATGACCAAATTAAAAATAGTTGAACATGTGTAGGGATCGATTTCAATTTTTTTTACGTATAAAGACTAAATTCAAAATCAGTGTCATGTATAGGGATCAAAGAATTAGTTTAACCTTATATTTAAAAGACTGGAAAATCAATAACATCTTTTTATATATATATATATATATGATGTATCGATATGATTTTTTTAATATTTACAAAAATAAATGTAGCAAATTTTTTAGGCTCTGGAAAAAAGAATCTTTTTTAAGAAAATACTTCTTGTAACTTTGTTAAGAGAAGTATGCCATTTATCCTTTTTCTCATAAAAATAAAAATACAATTTTATAATTGATGCTACACTACAGATTTTTATATTTAAAAATCACGATAAAACCTAACTATTTTATAAAATATCTAATATTTAAATGTTTACCCTTGAAATTATAAAAAAAAAAAAAATCTCATAGAATTCACTTCAAGAGCAAAACGACACGTTCATAGAATTCTGTTAACTCAGAAAAGCAAGGATCTTCGTAAAACATAATATATGTGGTGCTTGTCATGGATAAGTTATTCTGCATGGAAAGAGTCACAACCTCAAAGCGATGTCAGATATGATGCTGTTTTATTGGATACTATCACTGCATATTAGAATGTCAACCCACTAGTCCCATTTTTAGCAGTAACATTTCAGTGCTCTATAATAGTTTTTAGTTGCTTTTAAAAGCCGTATAGGGTCGTAGACGATAAACGGATATATATATGCGTATAACATTGTACATCTGTATTATTGTGTGTCTATTAAAAAAGTCGTCCTGTTAAGAACATCATATCTGATAATTTTGGCATTATCAGTATATAAAGATGTCCATGTTAGTTTATAATATTTTTCTGAGAATTATTTAAAAAACTCAAATATTTGTATATTCTCATTTTTTTTATTTAGAGGCAATCAGTCTATATAAAATAAAAGAATGACATTATAGATTTTTTTTTTATGATTCACTACAAGAAATCAGTGATTTATCGAGAAATTGATGAGGTCGCCATTAGAAACGGATTTAGCGACGGATTGTCATTTTAAAAAATTGGTAAGTTATTTTACATAAGCGACCGAAAAGGATTCAATTGCTATATTGGTCAGAGTGAGATTAGCGACGGAAACGGTTGCGGTCGCTATTGACATCCAAATATATCCGTCGCTATATTGTCGCTAATATGGCCCTCGGAACATGTTTTTGGGAACAACTTAGCAACCGAGTTAATAGTATTTAGCGACGGAAATGTTCAGTAGCTATTAACGACAGGATATAGAATTCAGTAGCTAAAACAATTAGCTACCAGCACTTTAGTTACCAACATCGTGTGGTAGCTAATTTTGTCGCTAACTCAGTTAGTGAGTGAATTGTTGAGTTCAGCGACATAAATCTTCGGTCGTTAAACACCTCTTTTTTTTGTAGTATAAGCAAAAAAAATTATTAAGAAAAGTGCAAGGATATACTCTAACTCATATACACATCCATTAGCCCTATCTTAGAGGCACTATAGACACTCAAACAGATATGTTCATGAGGAATAAATTCCAACTATTCGTGATCAATAAAGTAACCTTATCTAGAATTTGGTGAATTGAAATCCAAGCAAAGAAAGAATATGAATGTTGTTAGTGGTCTTACATCAATTGATGGTGGGAGGAGAAAATCAATCTATTGATCCTCTTTGTGTATAAATAGGTATTCGTTGTCTTGTGATCATAATCATAGCAGTGGCTTACAATGGGATTGAAAGGAGCAAGCCTTTAGTAACCCTCAGAGGCTTCCACGGTACGATGCATGTTACACTTAAATCAATAAAAAATGACCAGAACCGTGGAGTCGTGGAATTACCTCTGGGTGTTACTGAAGACTTTAATCCTATATTGTCTTCGGTTTAGTAAAGTGTGAGTGAGTTAAACACTTGACTTTGTGCAGTTGGGTTTATTTATTTCCTCATCAAGCAGCATGCACATATGGTTTTGGCTAAAACTGTTTCTTGAGCTCTTTTATTAAACTTGTTTCTGTGCATAAATTTCTTTTCTATTCTTCAAAGCATAGGTATTGAGTGAAAGAATGATATGTTTCCACTCCAAAGATTAAAAACAAATTATATGGTCTCAAATTAACATAATTATTTGATTAATAACTAGAAGATTAAACCTTCTTTTGATTATTAAATAGTGCTTCACATTACAGTCATATATATTTTTTGTTGGTGGAGCAAGCTAGGTGTTGGAGACCAAAATATGGGACAAAATGTTGTTGTTATTGTTTTCTGTACTTCTTTGAAAATAGAAAACAAAATGAAAATAATGCGTCATTTTTTGTAAAATATGGGACAAAACGTTGTTTTCATTATGAGTTTAATTGTTATGCATTGACAGTGTAAAACATTTTTATACAGACAACCAATCACCAATCATGGTATGGATAACTATTAAGGTAATTAGAATAAAAGTCAATTTTTTTACTGATGTGGCAACTTATGATTGGATGTCTGTGTAAAAATGTTTTACACTGTCAGTACATAGCAATTAAACTCATTCATTATTTCATATACAAATCTTTGAAAACAAGAAATAAAATGAAAACAATGTGATATTTTTGCAATTATTAATGAAAACAAAAAATAAAAAAGGAAATCGGAAAAGAAGCAAACGAACCCTAATTTTTTTTAAATTATCTGTGTATATACAAGATATAATTAGCTTAGCTAATTAAGTATTTTGCATTCTTACCAACATTAATGGAAAAACATTATTTTGTATCTTGCATTATCTTTGAGGATTATTTTATTATTATTATTATTATTATTATTATTCTCTTTACTTTAAAATTTTTCATAAAAATCTTGTTTTTGTTAAGTTTACTTTGGGAATACAGCTTATATAAGCGCTTATGCAATAGGCTCTTTTTTAAATAGGCTAAAAACAGCTTATTTTCATAAGTTTATCTGACAAGCTTATGAGAATAAGTCAAAAACAGCTTATGGAAAGATCATGAACTATTTTCATAAACTATTTGTATAAGTTAAATTTCATAAGCTATTTTCATAAACTCTTCCAAACGCACCCTATGGATTTTCATTGTGCTTTTGCAGCAGTCCCATTTCTTCTATTAGTGGGTTTTTTCCTCACCTTTTCTCTATGTTTATACTTGGCTTGGTCCTATATGTGCCCAAAAAGATGAAGTTTCTGTTGTTTTCAACACATAAATCTTATGATAAAAGTTTAAGATCGATAAGTTTTCCTTATTCCATTGCTTCTGTCTTCTTTAGTATCTTTGCATGTCTTGCTATTAGACATGCATGTCTACGATTGTCATCATGTTTCTTTCATTAAACACGTTAGATGCGCTGCGTTTTCTTCCTCTTCTACAACAAGAATTTCCCTATATATTTTACCACAGAATTTAGGTACAAAAAATTTGTGTTGGTAATTAGCTACAGGCAATCTTTCCCCCACCAAGTTTCAAAGGTATGAGCAGGGAATGTTATCAAGAAAACAGCCACGTACAGCAAAATTAGTAACTACACATTAGCTATAAAAAAAAATTTCTAGCTAAGTAAAATGACGTAGCTAAGTGAATTAGTGAGAGTCTATTTCGTAGCTAAGAACTGAGTGGCATATTAATAGGGGTGACAAATGGATGGATTGGATAAATTTTTATTCGAATTATAACGGATGAGTTAAAAACAATTCATTAATATATTATATGATCCATTAAAATTTCATTAAAAAAATTTAATCCATCCACGATCCATTTAAAAAAATTCATCCATTAACAATTTTTTTACGGATGGATATCCACTCCATCCATGAAAAATATTTTAAAAAATTAAATATTTTTTGTGACTATTTTCAAATAATATCTCTCATCCATCCACAAAAAAAAATTCCAAAATGATTTTTTTACCTATTTTTTTATAACTAATAATTCATCACAAATCTACCTGTAGAAGAAATGCAAATCGTGGTAGCAAAACACCAAAACATACATTATTCTGCTTATAATAGCAGCAAATCGATTTAATTTTTTAAGTTATGGTTTTTTATCATTTATTTATTTTTTTCATTTTTTATCTAATGAATTTTTTTATGAAGTGGTCTAATGGATTTTAGAATAATGGTGGATGGATCACAATCATCCATAAAATAAAATAATCCAATCCGTCCAGTCCATTGTTACTTTTTTTTACAATGGATGGATTGGATGAATTTTCATTTGGATGGACTGGATGAATAGTGGACAATTGGATTTTTTTGCCACCTCTAGAGATATTAATGGTACATGTCAGGATGGTATCTAACGGGATCAAACGTGTCTCTAATTTGCAATTGTGATGGACTAATTTGGTACTTTATTTTTGTTAGAGACTAAAAGTGTTCCCACGTTTTTTGTCAAGGACCAAACTTAGCATTTAGTCTATTTTAAAATTCCCAGGAATGTAGGAATGATAATAAAAGTTTCTTATGTTTGATACAAGTTTTAAAAAACTATTCTCAAACATAAAAGATGTCCGGGAATAAAATTAGTGAATGAAAGTTAAAAATTCTAATACTATGTGTGAAGGCGGGAAAAAAATATTCTTATGAATGAGATTCCCGAAAATGCAGTTTACTTGATAACAAAACATTATATGAATCAAACGCCAACTTACGATACTAGTTAACATTTCCCTTTTTTTTTTTTTTTTTTTACAGAAACATTTCCCTTAATTATATAGTAACAAATGCAATTTAGAGCCTCTTTGATAAAATTAGCTATTAGCGGATAAGCTAGCTGATAACGGATAGCGGATGAGGTAGCTGATAACGGATAGCGGATAAGCTAGATTATTTTATGTGGAAGTGTTTGATAAAAATAGCGGTCGGACTAGCTGAAACATATAAAATAACTTAAAAAAATACATGGTTAAACCTTTTTACATAAATATTGTTTATATATTAAAAAAAATTATATACACGTTAATATTATAAATATTGATACATTATCATATAAAAATATATTATTATATATATAATATATTATCGAATAAATGTCGAAAAAATTATTATAAAAAATATTAAATTATATTAAAAAATTAAAAAATAAATCATCAATATTATTAATAATAAAAAATAATCCAAAAAAATAAAAATAATACTAGTATGAATTGAAATAGTATAATAAATAATGATGCAAAGAAAAATATTGAGGAGAATGACAGGTTCCTAGAGTTTTGAGAACGCTAAAAAAGTAATATGTTGACTTTAACATAATTTGTGGTTATCTTTTACCTTCCGGCCTTTCTAAGTATCTTGAGCAATAATAGTACAACTAAATTTTGAATACAGTATAATACATTTCCTCCATTTCATTTTACTTGTCCATTTGATTATGTATATCTCTTAAAAATGATTAAATTTATTAGTTTTTATTTAATAATAAAATGATACTCTTTGACTAAAATACCCCCATTTAAATTATACAGTTAGATAGTTATAATTACTCTTCAATTACTACATTCCTTGATAAAAAAAGGAAAATACTAATGAGTGCCGGAGTGCCCTTAGGACACTCGTTAAGGAAGCAAGAAAAGAAGTTTTGCATTGAAATTTGATGTATTTAATATTTAAAGAGTTGTTATATTTGATTTTTCAATAAAAACTTATTTTTTCGGTTTCCTTAAAGAGTACCCTTAGAGCACTCATTAGCATAACCCTAAAAAAATTCTTAAATATAGATTGGTTGAGATACAAGGAGTATTTTTGGGAAAAAAGTAATTAATACTTCTTGATTTTTTAAAGGAATAAGTAATTTGAGACAATACAGTGCCCGTATAGTTTAGATTATTTTCAACACAAATGTGAAAATAACACTTCTTGAGACAATTATTTTGAAAGTTATGTGAGAGGAGCTTTCTCTTAACATGATTTTCAAATATGATTTTACTTTTAAAGAATCTAAAACAAAGAGTCTCACAATATTTTAAATGAGATAAATAAAATGAAACCAACTGTGCATATAAAAGTGGCGCCTTCCATTCTTGTAACAAACGCAATTTAGAGAAAAATGCTAGTTCCCTGGATTTCTGAAAATAACGCAAAAATTAAAAATATGCTTTTTGAGTTGTGAGCCGAGGTGACTTATTCTGCATGTGAAGAGCCAAAACAAAATTGACCTCAAAATTGTCCCGCTTTCTAAAGAAACCATTCGAATAATCAAAATGCAAATTAATATCAATTACAGTCAAATATATATTCTGTCATACATTATTCATTATCAACTGCATGTAGAGAATAGTTCATGCAAAAGATGCCGCATTTCCATTTTGGTAACATTCTGTTAGAAGTAAACAAGCACCATCTCCAAGTTGGTGACATACTGAAGTTGATGTTCTGAATTTATAATGGTCTTGAGTAGAGTTTTGGGCCGACCTAGCCCATTCGGATCGGTCCATTTGGGTCAAGACATTTTTCGATCCGGATCGGGTTGGTCAGATTTAGGTCGGTACACTAATTTACTAACTAGCCCTACTTGGCCCTCTACGGATTGCGGGTCAAATGGGTTGGTCTATTGGCCAATTTGTTATAATTAAAAATATTTATAAATTAATGATTGGTTATCATCTGAATGATATATAAATTTGAAGAAAAGAGTTGATTATATGATTAAAATTTAATGCATATAATGTCATTATATAAATTATGATGTACACTTGGTTTAGTGAAATATAATGCATAAATAATGCATAAATTATATAACGTGCATATAATGTATAAATAATACAGTAAAGATCCAAATTGGTCATCGATAAAAAATAACGATCATATTTTGGTTCCTGAGAAATGAAAAATACCAATTTGATTTTCAAGAATATAAAATGCGAGTCAAATTGATCCCTGACAGAGACTAAAATATCCCTAAAAATTATCTTAAAAAGGATCAATTTGACCCGCATTTTACATTCTTGAGGATCAAATTGATATTTTTTATTTTTCAGGGACCAAATGCCACCATGTTTTTTTTTGTCAAGAACCAATTTGGACATTTATCCAAAATAATATAATATGATTGCATAAAAATAAAAAACGTATGAATAATGTGTGTGGTGTAGCTTCTTCAAATGGGAAACGCTTGACCTTTCAACAGTCATTAAAATTTAGTCAAAAAAATTGCACATTAAAAGCATGATGAAGGTCATGCGATTCGAAACACTGTAATGAATTTTTTATGCTATAATGCATACACCTAGTTGGAATCATGGGATTCACCTAAATAATGAATGCATAATCAATTTTTTTCTGCCAAAATTCCTATAAATGTGTTTCAAAGAACAACCGAAGAATGAAAACAATGAAAGAGAGGTCACAACTGCATCAGTATAGTTTGAAAACATTTATGTTATTCTATTTTAATTATAAATAAATTTATTCTATTTGTTTTTATTTTGAAAATATTTCGGGTAAGCGGGTTGGCCCGACCCGACCCGATCGTGACGAACCATTGAATTTTCAAGTCGGGCGGACTAAAATAAAATCGGGGTCGTATTTTAATAACTTAACTCACCTTTAATATCGGGGTCAAACGGACCTGACCTATTTTGACATCTCTAGTCTTAGAGGCATACAATTATACTTTTGGTGATTTTGAAAAAAATACCCATATCTTAAAGTTGGCGAATTAAACAAAATCAAAGAAAGTAAGAAGAATTTTGTTTGGCAACACAACTAGCTACTCATGTTGATTAAAATAAACTACTATTTAACATTTGTATCACTACTCTGAATATCATTGTTACTAGAATTATATGAACTGAATTTATTCGATGCAAGCAAGTTAAATAGTGATACAAATTGCACCCATAATCGTTTTTGATACAGATTCGCCCCTATTTGCTCTCATCAAACTTGAATCAGCTGAATCATAATTCGGTTAATCGTGCAATTCCCATGAATCAAGGTTGCACAAATATCCGAGTCGAATCTTAGGTGTCCTAATTGAAAAAAAAAACCTAATTTTTTTTATGCAAAATTTTCTATGAAACTAAAGGAAAATTATCAAAACTTCCCTCACCGGTCAAAATATTAAAGGAAAACCCATATTCTTATATTATGCTACATTGATTCACCAAAAAAAAAAATATTATGCTACATTGAGTATATTCTCATGTTGGTTTTTTATCACCCAACATACAATATGTAGATCTTATAAATATGTCATAAAAGTTTTCCTTAAGCTTGAGTGATAATTTTCTAATTTCTATCACAAATTTTCTGAAACACTTCCTCATGTTATCCACTTATGTGACTTGTGGTACAATATTGTCTCCAATTTTGACTTTAAAAAAAAAAAAAATCAATTCACCTCTTCCAAAACTTACATAATGTTTTTAATTTCATCCTGTGAAATAGTATTGTGAAATATATAAAATATATCTTTACAAAATGAAATATTTTTGTGAAATTTCAAAAATATTTCATTATGTGAAAATATATTTTATACTATTTTTAATTATGAATCATAAATCTTGTGATTCACCACAGGATTTGATCTGCAATTTGAAAATAAGCTTTTCAATTTATAATTCAATTACCGATTCCATACTCTCTCCTACATGCAATTATTCGGATTAAAATATATATTTTTTTATAAGCTAAAAAAGGTATATTGATTCCACATATAAAAAATATTCTAATCCATATGCAAGAACAGAAAATAAGAAAAAGCATGAGTTAGGGTATAGTTAAGACTATAAGGTGTGCAAGGAAGCAGTTTGATCATAACATGTTTGATCTGCATAGAATAAATTTGAATAGATGCTTAGTGACCTTCAATTAAATGTTTTGGATGCATTACCAATATGTGCTTGGTCCCAGTGATAAGGGATTCGAACACCTTAAGCAAGTGATCAGAGGTTTCGGATTTTGACTTTTGTGTATGGAAAAAATTTGGTTGGGAGGGGAGAACCTACGTTATGTGCCCAACAGGTTCCCTGATAGAGATTAGTCGCTGCTAACGGTGGTGGATACTTCGTACTTACGTCATGGTTACCCAAAAAAATGTTCAGGACGCATTTGGATAAATAACTTAATTAAACGCTTATTTAATAAGCTTTTCTCAAATAAGATAAAAGTAGCTTATTTTATAAGCTTATCTGACAAGCTTATTGAAATAAGCTAAAAAGATCTTATAAAAAATATTACAAACTATTTTCACAAATTATTTATATAAATTTATTTTCCAAAGAAACACAAATTATCAGTCATTTTTGCCAAAAAGAGCTTATTAGCTCTTCCAAATAGATAACTTATAGAGTCACTCCCCACTAGGTGGAGTATGTTTCAGAAAACTTAAATTTTTAGATTTCAACTGTTTTATCCTCAAAAAATTGTTTTTAAAATAATTTAATATGTTTGACACTTTGTTTAAATTTATAAAAAAACTTTTTTGGGAAAAAAAGTTATTTTATGTCATCGAATTTATTTTAGCTTAAGATTAGTGTGATTTGATTATTTTTCATATACAAAACTCTCTTTCATATTTACTCTTACAAAACTACGTTTCAAACAATATTATTAAATTATATAAATAACTTTATATACTTATTTATAATTTATTATATAAGTATAATATTTTGTTGTACCATTCAAACAAGATAAATTATCTTAAAATAGTTTAGATTATTAGGATAATATATACTTTAGGAAAGATACCCACGTAGTGGCACAATAGTCTCCAAACTACTGAATCCCTTGTCGGGTTTACAGTGGAGCAAGCTTCCCTTTCGCACACTGCTACCTCTTTAACGTCGCCGACGAGGTCTTCCCCAAGCTCCTCCCATTGGTTTGGGCCTATGTAGAGCCCAGCCCACGAGGCCCTAACAACATGATTGCTCAAATTTGGCGCCATTTCTGATCGTAACATAACTTGTAACCCCTCTCTCTCTTCTCCACCAAACCAAACCCTAGCTCCCCCTTCATCAATGGCTGCAACTCCCTCAATACCCGTTCTCCGATCCCAATCCTCACCCCACAGTAGGTCCACGCGCCTTTTCCATTCACTCCCAACTCCCAATGGGAGAAAAAGTTCGGTTGAATCTTCCAAGAGGAAGAGGGAGGATGAGGGTGAAAGAACGCTTGTTACCAGAGCTACGGCCTCGAGAGGATGGTAGCTCCGATGATGACGAAGCAGCGGAGGAGTGTAGGTTCTGCTTTGATTTTGGAACTGAGGTGGTCTTGATTGAGTGTGATAGTTGTTTAGGAGGGTTTCATTTGAAATGTTTGATGCCGCCGTTGAAGCAAGTTCCTGAAGGGGATTGGATATGTGGGTTTTGTGAGAGGACCCTGAAGGTTATGTTTGGAAGGATAGAAGGGAGTGCTTACTGGTTACTAATGGAGTAAAGTGGTGTTTGGGAGCTTAATAACTAATGGAATGGGATGGTTTATGATGGTAAGCCAAACAATTCCATCCCATCCAAACCCTCCAATTTTTATACCCTTCAAATTGGAGGTTTGGGATCTCCTTCAATTCCATCTCTTATAAAACTTCCAATTATAGCCTAAGGATTTGTTTGTGAGTCAGATTTTGGAGGGAAAGGGAAAGGGAAGGATGTTTTATTCTTTCTGATCTATATTCCGTCTATATTTGAGATTTAAAAATAAAATGAAAAAATATATTGATAGATAGTCATATAACATTTCAATGGCCCTTTATTTATTTTTATAATCTTTGTGTAGTTTCCTTAATTTAAAAATGAAAAATAAGCATTCCCTATCCTTTCTTTCCAAAACCCTCCATCCTAACATACCCCAAGGGATTCACTTTCCAAAGCCTCCTGAGGGTAAGAAACTAGTTAGGACAATGAGGCACAAACTTCTTTCCAGCCATTTGTGGGCTGCTCATATTCACAGGTAGGTATATCATCTTCTATTTCCCAATTACATACATAAAATTGTGCCGCTTTTCTATCACTAGTTATTTTGACATTTGTTTAATGTGAGAGCAGTATATGAAAAGAAGTGAATGGCAGCTATTGGTGTCGGGTACGGTGGTATACAATCCCAGAAGAGACTTCTGTTCGGCGACAACCACAGAACCTGAGCAGGGAGCCATATCGAACCAAAGATTTTGCAGACATAGAGGTGACTGCTTTTGGTTGTTACATACTGTGATACTGATAGTAGTAAGTAAAATGCTATCATGAGTGAAATTTTTCTAGTTGAACTTCCCATCTTTCAATCTTATTACCAAATTGAACTTGGCATGTTTTAGTGGTAATTCTTGAAATCTTTTGGTGTCTCTATATGGCTTATGTTATACTTTGTAGAATAAAACTAGAATTGACTACATAGTAGCAGTCAATCAATAATATGAACTGATTCTTTATTTTGATAGATTGATTAGATTCTTTATTAGTGACTTTTCAGGATAATACTTTTTCCACTTCTTTCATTATAAACGATCACACTATATAAAACACAGAAGTGCTAGCTGTCAAGCTAGAAAATAGGAAATAAAAAAGGAATAAACTCCTAAACTTTAGCTAATAAACAGATTGCTACCTAAAAATAAAAGAAAACAAATATTCTCCTAATAAATACATATTTATAGATAATAACATTAACCCCATAATTTCGAGATTAATCTAATCCCGTGATTTTTGGGATTTTCCCACAGAATCCAACACTCCCCCTCAAGCTGGTGAATAGATGTCAATCATTCTCGGCTTGCTAACATTTGAGTCAAATTCTGACTTCAGTGAAGACTTTGTAAACATATCAGCTGCTTGCAACTTGGTTGGCACATAATGTAGGCTGAAGGTTCCGTTTTCAATCTCTGACTTTATTAAGTTCCTATCAATCCTCACATGCTTCATCCTATCATGTTGTACAAGATTTTGGACTATGCTAATAGCAGATTTTATATCATTGTACATATTCATAGGACCTTCAAGAGGAATAAATAGGTCTTGTAGTAACTCACTTATCCGAATAAGTTCACAGACACCTTATGCAATTGCCCTATATTCTGCATCTGCGCTACTTCTTGCAACAACAGTTTGTTTCTTGCTTCTACAAGTCACAACATTTCCCCACACTTTTGTGCAATACCCGGTAGTTGACTTTGCATCTTCTACAGAGCATAGCACTCAATCCCATGGACACTTATGTTTTTTGGAACAACAGTCCTTTACCTGGAGTCCCTTTTAGTTAGTGCAGAATCTGAGTGACAACTTCTAAATGTCTCTTGGTAGGAGAATGCATAAACTGACTCACTACACTAAGCAATGTCAGGTCTAGTGAGTGATAAATAGATCAGTTTTCCTACTGAGCGCTGGTAGGATTCCCTCTCCACAGGAGGATCTTCTTCATTAATGTTGTGTTTCCAATTTTTGTCCAGGGGCGTTTCAGCAGCCTTGCACCTCAGTTTTCTTGTCTCTTTCAACAGATGAAGGTTATTTTTTCTTTGGGAAATGCAAAATGCCTTTCTTGCTCCTTGCTATTTCCATCCCAAGAAAGTATTTTAAGTGTCCAAGGTCTTTTATCTTAAATTCTGCCTGAATCTGACCTTTAAATCTCTCAATTCCTTGGGTGTCATCACCAGTAATGGCTATATCATCAACATACACAATAAGAACTACTTTCTTCCCGTTTTCAGCTTGTTTGACAAAGAGTGTGTGATCTGCCTGTCCTTGTGTGTACCCAAATTGATTCATAGCCAAGCTAAATTTGGTGAACCATGCTTTCGGGGATTGTTTTAGTCCATATAAAGATTTATTCAACTTGCACACCGTACCTGATTTATACTTTTCTTCAAAGCCTGGAGGGAGCTTTATATAAACTTCTTCCTCCAAGTTTCTATTTAGAAAGGCATTCTTCTCATCCATTTGGTGCAATTCCCAATCCAGATTTGCAGCAAGAGAGATGAGGACTTTGTTGGAGTTTAGTCTTGCTACCGGTGCAAAAGTTTTTCATAGTCAATGCCATAGGTTTGAGTATACCTTTGAGCTACCAATCTCGCCTTGTATCGATCAATGTTTCCATCATTTCCTATTTTATAGTAAAGATCCATTTGCATCCCACCACCTTTTTTTCCTTTAGGAATACATCCCATGTTTTGTTTTCGTTTAGAGCCAAGGTTGTCAAACTCGCGCGCTACCTCGTAGGATCTTACGATCCTACGAGTTTTTCACCCTTCAGCGAGGCAGCTCGCAGCCATAGCTCGGAATGCGGCCCGCGCGGTGGGATCGTCGGGGAAGAGCGGAAAAGCGGTGGGAGCGGCGATCTTCGGACGCGACACAATTTCAATTTTTTTCGGGGCGACCCATTTTTGGCCCAATAACCCAATTTCAGCCAAACCCTAACCCACAGAACCGCGCCTCTGTCCACACATCCCCCTCCGCTCCAAACTGTGTCACCCAGCCGCGAACCAGTCTCCCCATTCCGTCCAGAACCGCCGCGTCAGCATGCTCCCCCTCTGTTTCCCTCGTTATCGTGAGGAAGGCAATAAGGCATAAGCCAATCTTTTAATGTTTTTTCTTTATTTATTATTTACCTATAAAATTATTTTTAATGTTTGGATACTTTGACCTATGTTGCTTGGGTTGTGACCAATTGTGTTTGGGCTTAAGTTTTCTGGATTGTGGTCTGTCTTGTTATTATTTTGGGTTTGGGTTGGAATTGTGATCTATTTTTATCTTTTAATGCTAAGAGTTCATTTTCTTCATTGATTTTATTTTTAGTTTTATGTATCAGAGTTTATGACTTATAATTTGTATGTGACATTCTTATGTGAAGGTTATTTTAGTGTTTTTCGTATTTATGTTATTTTATATACATATATAAATATTTAAATATATTTTTGTCTCTTTGGTGGGATCTTACGATTCGTGTTACGATCTCACGAGTTACGATCTTCCTTCCCTCAAACGATCTTAGGTAAGATCTCGAGTTTGACAACCTTGTTTAGAGCATTCATCTCTTCCCTGACAGCACCTCGCCAGTGTGGATCTTGAAGAGCATCATGGTCATTTTTGGGAAACTCCATTTGATCAATCTTTGTGATGAAAGCCCTGTACTTTGGTGACATCTTAGAATAGGTGAGAAAATTTGATATGGGATGATGAGTGCACGACCTAACTCCTTTTCTAATGGCAATAGGAACATCAAGATCATCAATAGTAGCATTTAAATCATTAACTGTGCAATTACCTTCATCAACCTATGTGTCTTCCACTAGATATGGCACTGGTTCTTGTGGTTGTGTTTGTTGAGGAATTCGTAGTCTACCAGAGTAGACCCGAAGTTCACCTTGCAATTGTTTCCCGTCGTCAGGTTGAAGAAATCATTTCGAGTTGCCTCAAAAGAACTGATGTATTTGAAAAGCAAGCCATAGAATCTGCTTCAAGAAAGGTTAGCCTCTGTCATTATGAAGATTTATTTCCTCTAATCTTTTACACAAGATGGACACTTGGTTTTGTTCAATTGCCCATTAATTCACATTCAAAATGGTCTTCAATTATTCAGGCTGAATCCACCTCAGAAGATGCACGTCGTGCTTTGTAGATATGCAGGCGTGCAGCTGAAATAGTAGATTATCGTATAAAGAAGCTAATTTCAAATCCCGATACTGCAGGTATATGGAACATATCCTATGCTACTGTAGATTTTATTGCAGACTTGTTATTCGGTTGTTGCCTATTGTGCATGCTTGATATTGATCTACAAATCAGACATTGTTTGATCATGTGTCTTCTATATTGGAATATTTGGATAACGTCATTAAATCTGGACTCTGATCAGCATCACTTGTATGCATGAATTCCTTATTTTTGAGGTGGTGCTTACTGCCCACTAATTCATTTGCGTCTCCTCTCTAGGGAAGGAATTTGTTGGTATGGCAGACGTAGCAGCCGCTCAAGAAACATTCGAATCGCCTCATATTCAAGTGAGTTGAAATTTGCAATGTGCTGATTTTTTCTTGACTCTAGAAGTTCCATTTGCCCCCAGAGTGGTAGATGATGCTTTAGACAGTGAATTGAACCTAGTTGTGAGACGTATGACCTAATAGTGAATGACTAACTTACATTTAATACAAATGCTGATTTACTTCAGATATGTATTATAGTAAATAGCAAACCTTTGCCTTTTCCTTGAGGATTACCACACGAACGAAGACTTGCTCTGTGTTACATATAATGCTGTTTTAGTTCATCAGACATGATTGCTAATTTTGTGGGACCAGGAATAATAGAGCATGGTAAGTAAAATAGGAAATCGATGTTATTGCTGTCATTTATGGATAAGCATATGTTTTCTCGCAAAATCCATTAACTTAATTGCTCGGACAGTCATAAGCACTTCATATATTCCTTTGCCTGGCCGAATGATGCTAACATTTTATTTCAGTTTTATGTTGTATACGGCTTTCCTTCTTTTTGAAGGTGATTAAAAGCTGTTCAAGACTTAGCAATCTTCCTGACAGCCATGGTGCACCTGAATTATGAAACGGGAATGGAGGAAAGTAGGAAACCACTTTTGAAAAGGTCAGCTTCTGAAGCCTCTTTCCATTATTTTATTCTCGTTTAGCATGCAAGTCATACATAGAGTTCTTCACCTTCAAACCTCAGTCCTCAGCATTTCAGTCGAATAACTTTACATGAAGTTTGCAGTTTAGATGAAGTTTTTTTACATGAATATTTGATGCAAAGTTATAAAATCTCAAGGCGAACTTATAGATTTTATATTCTAATGTTTGCTTTCTACTAGAAGAGCATTTGTAAGAAGCTATTTGATCACAGTATTGGTTTACCGATATCAGATGCTATGCCATTACAAAATTTGCAGATTTTTTTAATTTTATTTACTTATTTATTTATGGGAATTGAAGGTAAAAGGTAAATTTGTATTGGTGTTCTTATGTAAGGTTTTATTTGACAATGCAGTTGGCAATGATGGTTTCGTATCTCTGTACCAGCAACAGAAGTGTTTCCCGGATATGATACTCTCGTGCAAGTTGGGTAAGACTTCTAATGTTTTCTTTTCTGCACACATCAGGCTATAGAAGGGGAAAACAGAAGGGGGGGTATTGCTTTCTACTCGAATAGCATTAATGTAAAAAAGATAAGAATGAACTGCAGTGAATGCAAAGTGTACGTGATCCATGCTAATTCCATATCGATCTTCCAATTTATTTGCAGATGTAAGCTAGGCGAATGCAGGGTTATTTTATGTGAAGCAGGTGCCAAGCACAGGTTGCAAAAGTTGACGCTTAATTTAAATTTCCTGAGGTTAGTTCTCAAGGCCCTTATTTTATCAGTTTTTCAGTTGCTTCCATAGAAACAATGATGGGATTATGAGTAGTGTGTTTTATTAGTTCATAAACCAAACCAGTCAGCGTTATCCTGCAGTTTTGATCTGAACTCGATTTTCAGTTCCTTTGCACGTGAGCCACATCCATATGTATGTTAATCTTCAATCAAGAAGTCTTGTTTTTTCAAGCTTTGATTATATTTTACTACTAGATTAGTTTTTTTAGTTACTTTCCACTTATTGATTTCTCAATTAAGTCTTTTTTTATTTTGAAAAAAAATAAGTTAGCGCTTGTAGACTTATCTAAAGGCTAAATCTATTTATAGCCTGTATGGTATAGCAAATTTGAACATTCAAGAAATCAATCAGTTAAAATATTTTACCCGGAAATAATCTGTCTTTTAAAAGAATTTATCCTTAGTGCTTCAGTAGTTTATAATGCCATAAAACAAAAAACAAAAACAATTTTGCTCATACCATTTCGCGCATTATTTAATGACTTGCATTGTCGTCATTTCTGGCACTTTAAAATAATTAATTAAGGATTAGATATTACATCTTTTGTTCAATGAAAAATTGAGACTTTTTGTTTAAATATAGAGTAAATTATATGTTCCTTTCTTAAAGATAAAATGCATCGCACTTTAGTTTATTTTTATATTTTTTTGTTAAAACTCTATTAAATTTCATTTTGGATAAAAAGGTAATGTAGTAATTTTAAAATAATATCATGCCTATTTTTAAGGTAAAATAGTAATTTAGTCTTGGGATTATTCTCCCCCTTGTAGTTTAGTAACTAAATTTAATTATTATATAAATTAGTTTCTAAATTTACCATATTTATATTTAGTCTTTCTTTGGACTACAGAGATGCAAAAAGGATTAAGGACCAAGTGTGTTTGGATCATGGTGTGTTTGCATCATAGTTTGCAAAATTAAGTTTTGATTGACATGATTTTGTAAATTTGTTTTGATTCAACGTGAGTCTATAATAAAGCGATTTATGTTTTGATATTTTTTAAAAGTGAATTTTATATGATGAATATTATTTGGGCATTTAATTTTGCAATGTTATTGTGGTTTGGGGAATAGTTGAATACCGTAACTAAGTTTTATTAATGGAGAAATGAAATGGTTAAAAATTTAGCAATTCAATTTTGGCCTTTCAAATCATGGTTTGTGATATTAAATGGATTTCTAAATATGCCCTAACTCGTAACACTTAAATTTAGGTATTAAATTGTAAGTGGAGGATAATATTAGGAACTGAATTTTTAATTTATCTTTAAGAAGATTAATTATTATTTAACTTTATTATATTACTATTAATGTTTTAAGAACCGAATCGGAGATTCAACAGGCAAGATCTTTGGGTCATGGGTTAATCGGTTGCAAAAGACGTTATATGAAAAATAAAAGGAGGGAATGTTAGTTTAGGGAATTAGGGATCTATCTTTTGTCAAGTAGGCCTGGTTTTTCTAACAAAATGCAACGCAATAAACAGATAACTTATTTAGGCCTAGTAGACCCATATCAAAAACCCACTATTTTGCTTATTTGCTTATCCACCCTCTTTGTGATCTTCAACATTTGCGATTGGTCGGTATGAGGAGGAGTCCAATCCAACGAAAAAGAAAAAGATGATCGGCAGGTTTTCTCGGTTTGAGCGGTTCCTCCTGATTCCATCTGAGTTTCATGGTTTTTCAACGGTTCAATAGGACATACCATATGGTTCTTGGGACGTAATCGAACCATAGACACAACCGGTTTTCGGTTCAATCGGTTGAACCTACTGATTTGATTTGGTTCTTACAACATTGGTTACTCCTTGATCAAAATAAAGTATATCAGAGTTTTAATGAAACATATAAAAATGACATAAAACACATTGTAGTGTTACCTCGAGAAAAAATGAGTAATTATTCCAAATAAAGGGTGTTTTACCCTTTCATATAATTTGGAAACAAGACTCAAGTCCCAAAACTAGACAGGAATTACAAGGAAAGGATAGAACCTTTACATCGACAAAAATAAATGCGGTTTATTCTTCCTTTTAGGGTTGGACAATGGTCGATTTTGGTCAGAATCGGGACCATAACACCCAATCCGGCCCAAATCGTGTGGGTGTATCTATGGCCGAATTTCATTCGTGGGTTTTCGGGTAGGTTGGGTAGCGGATTCTCGGTTGGGTACTAGGAAACTCCCGAAAGATCAGGGTCAAATTGTATTAATTTACCCCAAAGCACTTTTGATTACCATTCCGAAAAGAGTCGTTTAGGGTCAAAGTCTAATGAAATTTTGTTCTTGTTAATGACTATAAAAGTTTTTATATCAATTTGAAAAAAAAAATTTTTTTTTTTTGATTGTTTGTATTTTTTATCAAGGTCTGTTGCGACTTTATTATTAGATGTTATCAAGATAAATATTTTGAATCGCTGCTCAACCTTTTTGATGCAAAAGCAACAAATGTAGTAGATGAGAAGAAAGTTATAATCATGCACAATATAGCAACTAAACTGACATAAGACATAGTATATTTTGAAACGATCCGGATAGTTAGTGGCAAGACCATCAAGTTCTTTCTGCACATACATAGAAGTGGATTTTCATTAATGACAATTTTCAAAATGCAGGCATTGATTAGTGAGAGGGATTTGTGATGCAAACTTGTTATTCTTTGAAAGCATGACATAAGGAAAAGAACTAGAGATAACAAATATGATAAAACTGAGTATAATATATATCGGCTCTACAGGTAAACAACTGTTCAATTCTCTTATACTATAAAATTCTTAAGAAGTTCTGTAATTGTTTGCAACCAAGGCTCTTACCGTGCTCACTCCACGAGTGCAATGTTTGCTCTCCTACATAAAGTCTCTCATAGACACCAGTATGTAGGAGAGAGATACAATCTAACTGTTTTCTCATGGATATATGCATTTACCTCCGGTTGTTGACGTATCCTATGTATTGACTCCTAAAAAAACATCTAACTTAAACAAATTGCCTTTGACATTTTTGGATAGCTATCGCATATTGGGAAACTGCAGAATTAATTTTATTGTGACCATTTCATGCAAAATGCATTTCACGACAAGGCAATACAAACATGTCATGAATTGGATATATGAGTGGGGTTTATCGTGAATTAAACAAAAATTGAATCACAATGCATTTTCACTCACTTTGTTTGTCAAACAGTGACCACAAGATCATAGAGCTTACAACAGACATGAAGCAATAGATTAATCTGATTCTGATTCAAGTGTCAAGTTCGGAAATTCTTAAATAAAGTGAAGAATATCATATATAAAGTAAAAAGATGGATGATAGTAGTTACCTTCAAAAGAATGAGCTCTAACATATCGTGAGATGCACCTTGTTGGTCCTCTCTTTTGGGTTTTCTAATATATCCCTAGCAACCTTGAATGACAACAAGCAAACAAATTAATAACATATAGAACCCTGAAAGAATTGTTCTCTTAATGATGAACAAAACAACAACACGTGTCTTATTAGTATGGTCTGGAATCACTCCAATGTTCCAAGTATACTAATAAGACACGTGTTGTCGTTTTGTTCATCATTAAGAGGACAATTCTTTCAGGGTTCTATATGTTATTAATTTGTTTGCTTGTTGCCATTCAAGTTTGCTAGGGCTATATTAGAAAACCCAAAAGATAGGACCAGCAAGGTGCATCTCACGATATGTTAGAGCTCATTCTTTAGAAGTTAACGACTATCATCCATCTTTTTAATATATATATATATATATATATATATATATATATATATATATATATATATATATATGATATTCTTCACTTAATTTAAGAATTTCCGAACTTGACACTTAATCCAGAATCAGATTAATCTATTGCTTCATGTCTGCTATAAGCTCTATGATCTTGTGGTCACAATTTGACAAACAGAGTGAGTGAAAATGCGTTGTGATGAAATTTTTTTATAATATACGGCAAAGCCCACTCATATATCAAATTCATCGCGTGTTTCCATTGTCTTGTAGTGAATTGCATTTTGCATGAAATGATCACAATAGAATTAATTCTGTAGTTTCATAGTATGCGATAAATGCCACAAAATGTTTAAGTTTGATGTTTTTTTAGGAGTCAATACATAGGATACGTCAATAGGGATAAATGCATGTATCAATGGTTAAGCAGCTAGATTGTATCATATTGGTGTCTATATGAACTGGTTTAGCTACTTCCTATCTTGCCATAAGAAAATATTATTCTTCTATTCATTTTTTGTCCATAATGGAGAGCAAACATTATACTCATGGAGTGAGAATGGTGAGGGCCTTGAGATTGCTAACAGTCACAGATGTCTATTCTTAAGAATTTTATAGTATAAGAAAATTGAACAACTGTTTTTCTGTAGAGTCAATATATACTATAGTCAACTTTATCATATTTGTTATCCCTAGTTCTTTTCCTTATGCCATGATTTCATAGACTAACAAGTTTGTATCACAAATCTCTCTCACTGATTAATGCCTGCATTTTGAAAATTGTCATTAATGGAAATCCACGTATATGTATGTGCATGAAGAACTTGATGATCTTATCACTAACTATCTGGATCGGTTCAAAATATACTATGTCTTACGTTAGGTTAGTTGCTATATCGTGCATGACTATAATTTTCTTCTCATCTACTACATTTGTTGCTTTTGCTTCGGAAAGGTTGAACAACGATTCAAAATATGTCTTGATAACATCAAATAATAAAGTCCCGACAAACCTTGATAAAAACAATCAAATATTTTTTCACAAATTGATATAAAAACTTTTATAATCATTTACAAGGACAAAACTTCATTGGACTTTGACTCAAATGACTTTCTTTTCAGAATGGGTAATCAAAAGTCCTTTGGAATAAATTAAGAACTTGACCGTTATCTTTTGGAAATTTCCCTGTCCACTTATCTGCACGTGGACATTTGCCTTTGTCCTAGTCTTCTAACTGCTGAATGAACATTGTTTATTGATAGTGGTCGTGATGAAGTGAGTTTTCATCGTATCTTAAGCTTCACAATGAATAAGAAAATTGCAATGAAGGTCAAGGTGATACGGTATCGTAGCTAGGCATCTGCATTTAACTTGAATGTTCCGTGCCATGGCTAACATGATGATGCTTTCTAGAAACATTTTACCTCTCTGGTTTATCAATGTTAAGTTATGGTTAATGATCATTCATTTTGATGTTTTTGCCGTGTTTTCTGTTCTTTGGTGTGTATGGTCGGAAAGGAACAGTAGAATATTCAAACTCCTTTTGGACTCTAGACTATGTTTGAGATAGGGTTAGTGGCTTACTCTTTTGGCATCCCTTTGGTGCTCTCTCATGGGCTTTTTATTTATGTTTCTTTGTTAGACATGTTAGAGGGATTGACAATTTGCCATGCTATCACTAAGTGTTGGTTGTTTTCATTTGTTTTTTGTGAGATGTCTTATCCTCTTCTTTTATGCTTTTCTCTTCTCATCTAATGATATTTCTTTTTTTTTTATTAAAAAATGATCATTCATTTTGATGGTTCTCTCTTGAATTATGTAATCTCCCTACCCTCCTGAAGTATGGGATGTTGGTGTTGGATTGGTATCAAAGATGATTGAAACCCATTGCCTTGCTCCAGCAAAAGATGTTAAGATAATTGTTTTAATTAGTTTATCTATTCCAAAATATTTCTTTTGTGCAATTGATGTTATCACTTTTTGTTAGGAAGATTATGATTAGGCATGTTCCTTGTGGATTTTCAGACATTGAGACGTGACCCACCACCAATGAATAAGGCCATGGTTACTCACCTTGATGCCCGTGGATATGCTTCAGAGATGCAGTTCAGTTTGTCTTCATTGTGTTTCTTAAGATTGAGTTTAATGGTTTTGGCTGTTCAAAACCATACACCATTTTTGTTTTCTAGCTATGAATTTGTAAAGCATTGAATCAACAACGGATTTAGTTTTTTTTTTTTTTTTTTTATTTATTTTTTTTATTTTATTTTTTTTTATAACCATGATATAGGTACGAAGTAACCGTTAGCAGTAACTAATATTCGTCAGAGTGGGTTTTCCTCTTCCAAACAAGTTTTCTCCATAAACAAGAACTAGGATTTGAAACCCATGTGTTAGAATATAGAAGTGCAAAATTTAAATTTAAGCTAGAGTCATGGTAGTCAGGTACACTAAATACTAAGTGGTAGGAAATACAATTTTGTACAATTGCACGAATTTTTTGGATTCATTATACTTGCCTTTTATGCACCAAGTTGTTTTATTGCATGTTAATTGAGCTCCCTTCCTTTAGTGTTTGTTTTATCCTTGTGAACGATATTTGGTCTCACCACTGTTACTTGCTTTTGACTAGATATACTTGCTAAAGTCTTCACAAGTTTTTTCCTTTGGGAAAGCTGTCACCCTTCAGATGCAGCAATATAATAGTTTATTGTTGTTGTAGGAACAGTAAGCACATTTGAGATGAAAACATAGAGGGGGTTTGTTGAACAGTTTTCCTTTTAATTCGTAGTTGTAGACTTTTTTTGTCCGATAATTTTCATAGTTGTAGACTTGCAGTTTTAATTATCAACCAAGCATAAATTTTTATTTGGATTTTTAATAGTTGGTGACTTGAGCCTCTAAAAATTTTTTAGATATTTTTTTACCAAGCATTGTTCAAAACCTTGTGGAAGAAATCAAGCAATTATGTCTCAGATTTTAATTACTTTGTTCTTTTGTCAGAAGATTCATCAAAGCTTTCATCTTGAACATCTTAGCCAGGGTTTGTACGAATTAATGGGCTGAGTATGGAGTACAGAGTACGAGAAGCTCAAATTAATAAAAGTGGTATATTACAACATTTCTATTATAATTAAGTAGTCTCGAAGGAAATTTCTTTTCATTAAAAATTGTTCATGCATCAATGAAGTTCAATTGTCATTGTTTTTAACCACCCCCAAAGCAGCAACCAATTGTATTCCTCAGTAGTTTAGAAACTAAAAAAGTTACTTTTGTTGAGTGTCTAAAACACCCAGTTTGTATGAGCACGATCACCACTTTGTTGGTTTTCTTTTGCATTAATGCAATCCCAATTCAAAATGCAAAATATCCTTATTAATTTTTATACCATAAAATGATTGAGGGTTAAATAGTTTTTTTTTTAATAGAATGATAGTTAAATAATTTAATCAAAGCCATGATCAATAGTACCAACTTGATTTCAAGCAACCCAGACACAAAAAGCAAAACAGAATGACGGATGAAGCCTATGAACTGAAAGGATTTTCAGTACAAGATTTGGAGTTTTCAAAAGGACCTTCCAAAAGTATTCTAACTGAAAATTCTCTGTAATGGCAGGAATCGGATTCCTTGCATTCATGTATCACCGTTGGATCAATCGCTGAAAGTGTTTGAGAAAGCTTAGGATTGATCTAACGGTACGTGAATGCAGGGTTTTTTAAATGCAGGATATCCATTTCCTAGCGGCACCTCCTCTAGCCCGCAAGAATTTGGTTGAGAGAAAGTGCAAGAATAGTCCTTTCATATGTATCTACAACAGCAAAGTGAGGAGTAGGTATTTACGAAGCCACTTTCTTGCTGGGAATTGGATGTACCTAAAAATAAACACAGGTTACTGATCAAATATCCAATCTCTGGCAGCTTTGCAATTTAATTGCAGCATTGCATATCAAGAATATTAACCAATTACAGGCATATGAGAAGCATGCAAATAGTGACACTATTATAACAAATCGATATTAGATCTTCTCCTTTTATTCTCTCCTTTTTTCTCTCACGTTAGAGAGTAACAGACACAAAATTAAGTTTTAATAGATCCCACACACAAAAGTAAATTTGCTTTTGTGTCTTTCTCTTTCTAACATGAGAAGAAAAATGAGAGAATAAAAGAAGAGGATCCAAATCCGTTTCTTTCCTACTTTCAGCTTTAAATAGGGTAGCAGGTTAATCCGTGATCAATTGCTGAATACTTGAAAATTTACACTATGTTTGGTTGTAGGAGAGAAAATAGGAGGAAAGAAAGTGAAAGGAAAGAAAGGGAATAGAAAATGAGAGAATTATTTAATTGTTTGGTTGAGGAAAAAATGAGAGGAAAGAAAACCAAAATTTTTCTCTTCTCTTGTTTGGTTGAGGAGAAAATGAGAGGAAAGAAAAAATATATTTACAAAACGACCAAAATACCTATTAATAAAAATAAGTTACAATAAATAGAAAAAAATATAAAATATACTTTCTCACAATTAAAAATGACAGAATAAACGGTTAGTGGTACAAGACCCACCAAGACAGAATAAATGGTTGCGGTTTGGAGGAGGTTGCATGCTTGGTGGACGTGGTGGGTCTGGTGGAACCGTGGAAGAGAGGTAGGGAGATTTATTAGAAATGGGTAAGGACATTAATGTCTTTTTGATCAAAAACTCATCCTTTCCTCCCGTTTCTTCCCAATGAGCGAAGAAACAAAATTGGATGTGGACCCCACAAATATGCTTCTTTCCTTTCCTTTTCTTTCTATAAACAAACAAGGGAAAAATCCATTTTCTTATCTTTTTCCATCCTCTCTTTTTCTTTCCCCTATATTTCCATCAAACCAAACTATGTGTTAAATTATCAAAACTTCTGCATAATTTTTTTACAATTTTATCATAGATGCTAAGAAGGTAATCATGACCTAATAATTGTTAATTGTACAGGAAGCAAGAAAGCAAAACCCCTTGAAGGTAAAATGTCCATATCTCATTGTCAACCTCGGGAGCAATACATAGCAACGAATTTCGGGTAGAAGTAAGTGTCTCATCATCTTCAAAGTCCTTGATAGACTTGACAATAGGAAGCTTCGGGTGAATGTCAAGTGGTCCTGACCTGAAAGATAACCAAAAGTGAACAGGGTCTTAATCACAGTGTAACAGCTAAGAACCACAGCATGGCACTAAATATATGCAGACATTGAAATGGTGTGTCTTCTATCAACAATTAAATAAAATTGCACTGTCTCTGCAAATGGGCACTTGCATGTTCAACAAAATCATTCAAAAATGCTTGTGGAATTTAAAAAATAAAAAGAAAAATGGAATTTTTGTGCAGAATAGAGTAAAAGTTGAGGGGGTTTGTGGAACAATCATTTACATAACATAACCAACAAAATTCTCAGTTGAACTAGAAAATGTGACAGATGAACTCACACACACCACAAACTTGGACTCACCAGAAATTTCAGTGGTTTCAGATAAATAAAAATGGCTAAATTATACATTTAATCCTCTATCATTTTTTTGTATTTCAAGTTGGTCCTCTATTTAATTAACTTTTCGATTTGATCCTCTACGTTGTCAATGTTACAACACATTAATCCTTTCGTTGTTGTTAGTCGTACCATCTTCTCTCACCAAAATCTGGGTATCCCTTCCGAAGCCAATATGAAAGTGCAAAACTTGAATACAGTCAATCCTCTTCTGAAACCGATTGCTCAAAATCAGCATCCATAATAACCCCATCCATAACATGGACAACAATCTCCCTCTTTCTAACATCTACTACTTTTGATCGAATCCTATTAACAACCAACATTCCATCGATGTCTTTTGAGATGTACAAAGGAAACCCAGATATTGAATCATAGGACACAAGCTCACCAAAGCTCACATTAACTGAAGACAGTACACGAGGGACAGCTGAGAATCCCAATATACGAGTGAGAATTGCATATGTATCATTGAACTTGTCTGGTTTCAAGTTATCATTCACCCTTAGATGCAAATCTCGATTCATAGCTTCTTCAGAAGGAACAAAAACAGTAAAAGACAGATCTTGAGGCAACATCTCAACCATCATTTCACCAAACTTGCACAATTTAACATCCTGCAAGGAAACTTTTCTAGATCTGGTGATTGGGTAAAACCCCATTTCACTAGTCTTGGTTGAAGCCTCTGGAAGCTTGAGAACTGTGACAATCACAATCAAAATTGTGCAAACGGACACCATCATGCTAACAAGAGCGATTGAATGCTTCAAGAACATACGTTTCATCATTTTGATAAAACCCAGTATCCCCCTAGCTGAATAGGCACTATTCTGCAAATAAATTTGTCAACTTTTCACCTCAGAAAAAAATCCAAAATCTGAGATTCAAAAGCTAAAGACTCAAACTTTAAGAGTCATTGAAAGTAAAAAAATCAGGAGGTACAATACCCATTTATAGCAAAATCTTTAAAAATCAGAAAGGGGACTCAATTGACTATTTGAGACTTGGCCTTCATGTTATAGAAACAAGCGATCCCGAATGATTAGCCAATAAAAACCGTAAAATTGATCTCTCTGTCTCTCTATCCCTCCCTCTCTCTCTGTTTCACAAAGTTTCGGCTTTGTTTTCACTTTTTCGGTTGCTATGGTACGAGTCGGAGACCTCTCTCTTCATTGCTCATATGTTATTTTATTTTATTTTTCTTTTGATAACATGTTTTTCAATCGGGAATGGGCCCATCCCAGCTTGATACATTTGGATTAGGATTGGAATCCTCTCCATCATTGTTTCAAAACAAGAATTTTCTACACTTAACCTTATACTGCTTAATCTTTTTATTAAAAAATAATTACATTGAATTTTAGGATGTTATATTTTCTCCTCTCTTTTAAGAAATTTCGGGGAAAACATCTAAATACTCATAGAAAAGAATAAACAAGCAACTAGAAAAAAAATTAAATTGATTTACATACCTGAGTCAAGAAGCTTTGTTCCAACATATCTTTGCATAGTGACCATGCCTTCCACACTTGAAACATACGTTCCGGCTTGAAGGATAATGATTATCCTCATGTGACTTTCCACACTTTCGGCACGCAAAGCCCTTTCCAATGAGATACCCTTGCACCTGTTTTTCCTTATTAATGATGGGTACAGGTCTAAGGTTTTTTTGGAATATTTCTCCTCAGCTGGCATGTTCCCCTATGGCTAAAGCCTGCAACCTTTGCTCTTCCACTCTGCACTTGTTCACCAACGTCGGATAGTTTCTGATCTCCAAGATTCCAACTGAATTTTGAAGCTCCGGCCTCAACCCATGCTCGAACTTTATGGATTTCCATTCATCCAGCGAATGGTCCCTCAAATACCAAGAAAACTTTGCCAGCTCCTCAAACTTTGCCATATATTTGCCTACTATCATTCCCCCTGTTGAAGTTTGTGAAACTCAGCCTCTTTTTGAATCTTCATGCTATGGGGGAAATACTTTTCTAGAAAGATCTTTATGAATGTTGCCCATGTGATAGCAGTCCCTTAAGCCACTAAGCCTGCCCTTGTACAGTTCCACCAACTCTCTGTGTCAGCTTCTAGCATAAAAGTGTCATAGTCCACCTTCTATTCATCATAGCACCACAAGACTCGAAAGATCTTCTCTATCTTCTGCAACTACTCTTCTCCTTCCATGGGGTCTGGACCTCCCAGAAAAGATGGTGGATCATTCTTCCTAAACTCTGATAGCCCCGTATACTGAAGGTCCTGCGGTGCCATCACTCCAGCGTTGTTCTCGCCCCCATTCCCCCTTAACTGACGGAGAGTCTTCGTCTGCTCTTACATAGTTGTGGTCATACGATCCAAAGCTACTGCAAGGGCACCATTCGTTCCATGCCTGTTAGTTGTCATAAATTTGCACACCGACAATAAAATATTTAGTTGGCCAGGCCCAATATCTGAAAGCTTAGCATGCAAAATAAACAACAACCAACAGTCCTATGTGCCCAATTTTTTTGTTTTTAAAGAAAACCCACTACCATAGTCCAATTTAAGATTGAACTGCTCTGATACCAAGAATGTAACGTCTCAAGATATTACATATAAATAGATAATTAAATAAAATAATTATCTATTCATAGCATCAGAAATTAAGATAAATTAATACTTCTACCTTATTACATAAAAACTCTTCGAGTTAGTAAAAAAAAACAATTCTTTAATATTAATTTTAGCCCCAAAACATGGGCAACTAAAAACATCCAAAAATAAAATAAAACATCACTAAAATTACCTGTGAACTTTGAAAGACAACAACACTAATGAGATTTATAATCCCAGTAAGCAAACACAGTTCCAAAATTTTTTCAAAAATATGTTGCTTTCAGCCGACGCGACAACCAGAAAAACAACCTTGGTAGTCCGCTAATTTCAAAATAATATAATATCAAAGTATTTTAAATAATAACATAAATAAGCCATATTAGATACAATAACATCAACGTCCCAAACATATGAATGCAATAATATCTCATTGCCTTCTCCATGTAGGATGCCCTTTGCCATCGCCTCGCATTAGGCCAATATGTCATCGCTATGATTTAGGCCCTTTGCCATCTCTACTAAGGAGATTCCCCCATAACCTTGCAATATCTCACATTGCCTTCTCCCTGAGTTAGGCCATTTGTCAGCGCCTCGCATTATGCCAAATCTGTTATCGCTACGAGTTAAGCCCTTTGCCATCTACTCGAATGAGGTATCTAACCACGCAATGTCTTCATATTGCCTTTCCCATGAGTTAGACCCTTTGCTGTTGCCTCGCATTAGGCCAATCTGTCATCGCTACGAGTTAGGCCATTTGCCATCGTCTCGATTGAGGTAGCTCAAACAAATGTACCCATTACGTAGGGTACTCATACATCACTATACTCCATTATATTATTGAGACATCATCATATGGTCATTTACAAAGACCCCAAACATGCCAACAAGTTCCATGCACTAATAACAATGATATATCTCATGTCAAAACAGCACATAGGAATTCCAATTCACATATATCATATTAATTGCAAACCACCACACAAAGTCTTAAAACATGTAATCATACCAATCTGACAACCAATAATATATCAATTAATTATTTATTGTAAAACCCACAATTCAATTTAGCGTTCTTGAACCCTATCAGAGAAAACTTCAATTTTTCTCAATTAATCTCCCAAAATAACATTATTAGTTTTAAGAAACCAAAACCCTTTTTCAAAATACCGTGAAAGTGTGATAAAAATGGTGTTTTACTTATCTCTTATAATCCTTCAAATGCTCCAAAGATTATCTAAGACAAATCCTATTGCTTCACCAAAATTCTTCTTCTGTGCCCTGACTTCCTGCGGTCAACGTTATTCTCTTCCTCTTCACTGATCGATGGGAATTAAACCTTATCAAATATATTTTCTATCTCTTAAATAAAACCTAACCCCTGGATCATGCTTTCTATTTCTCATGAAACAATTGAAGTTTGTTTCAATCTTGCAAATTAATACCTATTAATTATGGGGCCCGCTTTTTATTTTATTTTTCTTCTAGGAATTCCGTCTGAGTTGCACCTACCCTGGGAGTGGGAATTTGGTTAAAGCCAAATTCTTCTATTTGTTAAAGACGTGGGCCCTCCCTTTTGCTTTCCTCTTTTATTTATTTTTTTTCCTTTCTATCCCAACTTTGTATTTGTTAAATAATTCTAATAAATTTTTTTACTAACAATTTTTTACACTAAATCTCATACAGTTTAATATTTTTATTAAAAAAAAATAAATACATTGAAATTTTAGGATATTACATCTCCATCTTAAATATATTTCAAAACTCTCACGTAACAAAATGCGTTTAATGATCTTGTCTTCGTTTCAATTTGAGACTGCAGCAAAAGTATTATGTTCATTCTTCATTGGTTGTTTACTTTATATATATATATATATATATATATATATATATATATATATATATGCTCGATTTTTATGATGCTGATATATGAAAAAATTAATAAACTTAGAAATCGAATGAGGCGTCAAAATCATTACCCAATCAAATTTGGAACAGTTGATGGCCGTCCTAATTGGGTCACCGCCTTACTTACTTGTTGAAGAGGTGGAGGCTTTACGTAATGACCTCACAAATATGTCCATCCAACCAATTTCCGATTATATTGGTATGTTTCTTTATTACATTATGATTATAATTACATTGTTTAATGTTTGGTATCACTTTTTGGATGAGGATGATGATGCACAAGATAGTAGCATGGAAAATGCAAATCAAACTTTTTCCTCTTCGATCATCTGTGAGAATTAAACCTTATCAAATTGGTTTTCTATCTCTCAAATAAAACCTAACCCCTGGGTCATGCATTCTATTTCTCATGAAACAATTGAAGTTTGTTTCAATCTTGCAAATTAATAACTATTAATTGTGGGGCTCGCAATTTATTTTATTTTATTTTTCTTCTACGAATTCCAAGTCTGAGTTGCACCTACCCTGGGAGTGGGAATTTGATTAAAGCCGAATTCTTCTATTTGTTAAAGACGTGGGCCCTCCCTTTTTCTTTTCTCTTTTATTTATTTTTTTCCTTTTTATTCCAACTTTGTATTTCTTTTGTAATTATTAAATAATTTCAATAAATTCTTGCACTAACAATTTTTTACACTAAATCTCATACATTTTAATTTTTTATTAAAAAATAATTACATCGAAATTTTAGAATATTACGTCTCCATCTTAAATATATTTCAAAGCTCTAACGTAAAAAAATGCGCTTAATGATCTTGTCTTGGTTTCGTTACAATTTGAGGCTGCAACAAATGTATTATGTTCATTCTTCATTGGCTGTTTATATATATATATATATATATATATATATATATATATAGATAAATGTATTATGATTTTTATGATGATATATGAGAAAATTAATAAACTTAGAAATCGAAGGAGGCATCAAAATCATTACCCAATCAAATTTGAAACAGTTGATGACCATTCTAATTGGGTCACCGCCATACTTAATTCTTGAAGAAGTGGAGGCTTTACTTAATGACCTCACAAATATGTCCATCTAACCAATTTAAGATGATATTGGTATGTTTCTTTATTACAATATGATTATAATTTTGTTTAAAGTTTGGTATCACATGTTAATTGCCAACTTATAACAATGTTGTCATAGATCAATTAAATTTGGACGAAGATGATGATGCACAAGATAATAGCATGAAAATTGCAAATCAAAATATAAGCAATGTTTGCTTAAGCTTCTAATTTCTTTGATGAAGAAAGAGTTCCGGAATGTGACAAAACTTTGGCTCCTTGGGCATAAATAGATTTTTGTATTGTTGTGATTGTTCATTGTTATTTGTGAGCTTGTAGTTGTAATAATCTTAGGTGTTTTTGTTTTGAACCTATTTGTGAGCTTATGTTGTAGTAAAACCTTGACTTTTGTTTAATTAGGTACTTGTGTGATGGTAATGGTTCTTGAATTTGGACTGTGGACATGTTGTGATTTTTTTGGAATTTTGTAATATATACTGAGTTAACCAGTTCAATCACTGACTTACTGGTTCGACCAACGACCCATTAACTTAGTATCGTGATCGAATCAATGACCGATTTGAGTTTCATATCATTGATTATAATCAACGTGATATCTAAAAAAACATAACATGAAAATTCTGTGATGTTCAGTCAATGCAAGCACTTGGTTGCGAACGTCAAGCATCAATAAGTTAGTCCTTATTCACAAGCATATCAGCAATTGTAAAGCCATTGCCAACATCTAGCCAACATATAGAAATATAACATAACTAATAACCTCAAATAAGTCTATATGACAAGTGATAAAAGCAAAATACTAAGTAAATAAAACATGTTCAATCATTCCCATATTTTCTATTAACATGTAATTAACGGTCTAACATTTACTTTACTTAAATAAAAGTGTTCCTTTTGCAATATGACATAGAAGGCTTCTTAAGCCTTTAGTTTTCGTTTCATTTTCTTTTGCTTTTATTTCCCATTTACGAAAAACGAAAGTTAACTAAAAAAGTTGGTATGATCTCATATCACAACTTTTTAAGGTATTATTTATAAGTTATTGAATATATCTTCTTTATTTTTTATATAATAATAATATTCATAAATTACAATCAAAATTTTTATAAATAATAAAAATAGATAAATATTATTAATAAATTATAATCATTTTCAATAAACAATATTACATTAGCCAGCAAGCAAGATGGGTTCACCGAATTAATTTTTTGCTGATTTAAATTTTATGATTTGAGTTGAAGTTTTAAAGAAAAATAATATTAAAATTCGTCATTTGTCGTCACCATAATTTGAGAAGAACTTAGAGCCTTCCCTCACTCTAATCTTTTATAAAATATATATATATATATATATATATATATATATATATATATATTATTGTAAAAAAAACATAGGCACCAAACAGATTTTTCAAATTATAAACACCAAACACATTAATCCCTAAAAATAAAATAAAAAACTCGAACATGGTCATTATTGAATTATAAATTATAGCCTAAAACATATTTTCGATCCTTTATCTTTTTAGCAAAATTCATTTTGGTGCTTTATTTTCTAAAAGATTTATTGTGGTTCTTTATCTTTTTAACATTACACGAAATAGTTCTTTCCATCATCTCCCTTCCAACTATTGACGAAAATATCTGATTTGTCATGTAACTCACGTAACTCCGTTAAGTTATCCTACGTGGCATACGAAAATCATTTTTATTTAAAATCAGAATTATAAAACTTAAATAAAAAGCCTTTTCTCTACCCATGGGAGCAGCATGACAGCGGCAAGGAAGAGAGGGGAGGGCGACGATGGTGCTCCAGTAAAGGGATGCATCCCAACACAGTTATCATTTCACAAAAAACGGGTTCAAAATTGAGAAACCAAATCAATTTGAAGTTAGGGTTTTAAATTAGGCGTTTAGGGTTTTAAACAATTTGAGGGAAAATGAAAAGTGGTGAGAATATATAAAGGGGTTAAAATGCAGTTTGGAATTCGAAATACAGAAGAAGTCACCATTGCCATTGATAAAGCTTTGGTGAAGCTTCTAAGATGGAATTTTGGGTACCCTAATTTTAGGGTCAAACAATGGGATGCTATTCAAGTTGTGCTCTCAGGTGCATTTACATTTTTCTTTTAGAAGCTTAGACTTACTTGATCAACATTTCTTCAAGATTCTTCAACAAGTTTTGATAAATCTTGAACATGCTTTTCATATAGTTCCAAACCAGGAGGCATAAAATTATTAGAAATATCTCCATTCAAAGAACCACAAGCAGCAAAGGTGCTTTTGAATAGCGGCGCAACATTATATCATTTCTATGTGTCCGAAGAGCCACACAAATTCTTTTAACCTACAAAGAACCACAAGAGATGATCCAGTGAGATTGGGGAAGAAGATAACTTTTTTTTTATCAAAAGAATCCACGTAGGAAGATTTAACGGAGTTACGTGCCACATCATAAATTTTTTTCAACAGTTAGAAGAGAGATGACAAAAAGGACCATTTTGTTTAACGTTGGAAAGATAAAGGATCAAAATGAATCTTTTAAAAGATAAAGGACCAAAATGAATTTTGACCAAATGATAAATGACTAAAAGTATATTTTGCATAAGACATATTAATCCTTTAACCGATAGCATAGATCCAAGAATACAACCAATATGACTCACCTTTGTTATTGTTTTTTGATTTCCTAGAGTATCCTCTGTGCGTAATTACGAATACTACTCGCTCGAGCTGGATAGGACTACAAGAGCGGCGAAGCTCTCCCTCAAGAGTTTTAATGCTACTACATTCCTAGGACTAGGATTCGAATTCGAGACCAATAGTTAAGTTGAAGAGATTCGTGTCATCTCATCTAAGTGTTATTGATGTAGTACTACAATTGTTATATGTTGTTTAGAGGTGAATTCTAGGGTGGGAGACCATTTTATGTCTCCCACCATGAGGTGGTCTTTTTATGCAATAAAAAAATTAGTTTTCAGTCCCTGAATTATTGTACAATTAAAAAGTCACCCTTTCTCTCTCACTCTCCTCTCTCCTTCTCTGCCAACCCCCACCCCCACCCCACCGCCGCTGTCCTCCATGGCCGTGTGGCCCTCTACCTCTTCCACCCTCATACAACATTCTCTCTCCCTCCCCTATCTTTTGTCTCTCGTGTGACCACTCACTATAGCACACTCAGCTCCGCCTATCGTAACCATTGCTCACTCATTTGCTAGCGGTGGTTGCAGATCGAGGGACACAGCTGCAATCGTCTCTCTCTCAATGCCCAATCAGATCTCCTTCCCTTCATTCCTTCCCTCTTCTCTCGATTCGACTCAATCACGAAGCTCACCCTCAAATATGACCGCAGATCCGTGAGCATCAGGGAAGATGCGCTCGCCCTCATCTCAACGCATTGCCTTAACCTCAGGTGCCTCAAGCTTTGCGCGTGTTGTGAGCTCACCGACGTTGGAATTGAAGCCTTCGTTATGTATTGCAAGAGCTTGAAGAAGCTCTCATGAGGATCTGCATGTTCGGATCCAAACGAGCTTGAGGGAAGAGGGATCGTGGGAGAGAAGGTAATGGGGTTTATTTTGTAAATTTGAAAAGTTTAAGGATTTTAAAATAATAAAAATTTTACAAAAAAAGATTTGCTCACAGTGAGAGACATGAGATAGTTTCTCACCCTAGCATTTGCCGTTGTTTAGATAGGAACTACACATATTATTCTTATAATTATGTTATTTAACTGCAGAAAATATAACGTTTACATAATATTTTATACATATTTATAAAATATTTTATAATCTACCAAAAATATTTTATATATATTTATATGAATTTAATTTGTATGCCATATTTGTGTAAAAAAAAAAAAAAATACCGTCAATTATTCATAAATTGTCACATCATCAAAATTATTTAACTCTTACCACAATAACTATCTCAAAACTCAAACATAGAATGATTTATGATTGGTTTTACATGTCAAAATTAAATTCTGTTTATATATTGTATATCTCTTTTAAATTTATAAATAGTATTTAATAGGCAAAATATGTTGATTGGTCCTATATATTTATTTAATTTTTCGCATTGGTCCCATAAGTTTTAGTTTTTTTAAATTGGTCCTAAACGTTATGTTTCGTTTTCACTTTAGTCATTTCCGTCAATTTCTGCCTAACGCCATCAGTTTTGACATGACGTGGCTATGATATTAGTGCTACACGTGGCTTTTGATCGGACGGCATAAGGTCGAAATTGACGGAAAGGACTAATGTGGAAACGAAACAAAACATGTAGGACCAATTTGAAAAAATAAAACTTAGGGGACTGATGTGAAAATTTAAATAAACGTATAGGATCAATCAATCTATTTTGTCTATTTAATAACACTCACATTAAACATAATATTCCACACATATATTATACTTAAATTGTATAATATTTTTTCATATTCTTTTTTTTTTTTTGTCTTTGATCGAATTTTCCCAAAGCTATTGACAACATAATTGTGAGACTATCCCTTGGGTGGGAGCAGTGACGGGTCCAAAAATTTTAATTAGTAAAAGCAAAAGATAGTTTATAAATAGTTGTATTAATGAAAATATAATAAATATATATAAGCGATAAAAGATAATATAAAATACACAAGATATAACGTACTTCGGTTTCAATGTGAAACATACATCTACGGGTGAGACATTACCAAAAGTAATTTTCTATCTTACCAACAGATCGATCATGATTTGACATGTGAGGACAACATCTAAACTTTTATGGGGAAAAAACTTAATATAGATAAATAAATTTAAATTAGGTTTAATTACTTCATAGGTTTCTAAAATATTTGAAAATTTTTAAATATGTCCATAAACCAAAAAAAAATTGTAATTGGATCCCTGAACTTTGATATACTTTGTAATTGGGTCACTGCACTTTAAACGTTGTAATCAGGTTCCTGAACTTGTTAATAGTTTGTAATTAAGTCTCTCGGATATTAGGGATTTTTAAAATTTTTGATATTGTGGTGATCCAATGGTTCTATTAACCTCCAATATCGATAAGAAACCTCGAAAGAAATTTTTACAGTGCTCTAATTATAAGGTTCTTCTTCTACCCCAGGGACCTAATTACAAATTATATACAAATTCAGACACTCAATTACAAATGTTTAAAGTGCAGGGACCCAATTACAAAGTAATCAAAGTTCGAGGACCCAATTATAAATTTTTTTAGTTCAAGAACTTATTTAAAAAATTTCAATTAGTTTATGGATCAACACAATAATTAAACCTTTAAATCACTTTTGTCTTGTGGAGTGAATTGATCTCATACCAACCCATGTAGATTTGTCCCTTGCTCAGAGTGTTGTTACAAAAGTCCTCCTTGAGGGAGGACTTGAATTCTTAACGTTATAGATAAAGTTTATTTGAGATCGTAGTTTATTTTCATTATGACCAATCGCTATTGAATTTTTTTTCATATTCATAATACATATTTGGTTTATCGTTAGAAAATTCCAAATATAGATTTGAGACAAATTATCGATAGAATCCCTCTCATACAAATCAAATATGGATTTATGTTACATGTTGAGATCGGATGGTGGGACCCACTTGATGTGCCAGTTAGTTACGTTATGTTATTTGATGGATTAGGCGATTAGCTTCCTTCACTCACAGTCACACTCTGCGGATACCAGTGGATAAAATCCGCAACGGACATGGGACGGGTAGTTAAGCGGGTGCCCGCGGGTAAAATAAACGGGTAATTTCAATACCCGCTTATAAATGTGGCAGAGGCGGGTATCACACTACCCATGTCTGCGGATACCCACACAGCTACTTAAATTACTATAATACCCTTTATTTTATATATATATATATATATATATATATATATATATATATAAATTGCTAAACCTAATTTTCAATCCTTCCTTCCTAAAGCTAATACTAATGATAAAATAAGTACCTACTAATATTAATTATATTATGTTGAGCTTTTATTAAGTTAGGAGAAAACATAATCCAAGAGTGTTTCAAGTGAATCCTAATTTTTGTAACTTTTATTTTTGAAGAAAACAAATGTATTTGATTACTCTTGTTAGTAACTTTTGTAATTAGATAACGCTTTCGTAGTTTTGTAACATCCATTTGCATGAACATGATTATTTTAATTGAAATCATGCATATTTCAGTAATTTTTCAAATAAAAAGAACATTTTTTTTTGAAAAAAAATAATCCATGAATATCCGCAAACCCGCGAATATCCGCGAAATTCACTGGATACCCATGAGAGTAACAGGCGGAAACCGCCACGAATTTCATCCCATAAATGCGAGGATGGAAGAAATGTTATCCATGTTCATCTCGTCCGGTTCTCATCCCTAAGCTGCACCGACTCCCTCAGTTAACTTCCGAGTTGGCTGCATTCCACCGCGCCGTCTCTGCGTCACCTGTCGAGGGTGCTTTTGTCATTTGGCTCCCAAATTCACGTGTCCTCATCATCAGACGTGGCTGTCCCTCTGCCGTTTTTTCACTTTTTATCACCCATCAAAATTAGTTAAATAAATAAATGAATGAAAGCACTTCTTTGCTTGTTCATGAAAAAGCAACTAACATCCGTATATTTGTTTGGAATAATTAAAAAAAATATGATTAATTTGATTCTAAAATAAATTTAATATTCAAAAATCACTATGAAATTCAGATTTATTTATAAATTAACTTTTTTGGAATATAATAACGATTAGTCAATTTTTTTTTCATAGCTCTTTTCTATCTTTATTTAGAATAATAGAATAATATGATATGATTCTCTCTTTAATAAAGAGAAAAACATTAAACTAAATAATTAAAATTGAATTAAATCATATATGAATGTTTGTATTTTATTTTAGAGTAAATCGTCATTTTGGTCCCTGAAAGTATGAGTTGCTATCAGTTCAGTCCCTGAAAATAGTTAAATTATGAAAAAATCCCTCAATGTTAATTTTGTTAGTCAAGTTAATCCCTAAATATTCATTTCATTAGACAAGTTAGTCCTTGTCAGGGACTAACATTACTAACAAAATTAATATTGAGAGACTTTTTCGTAATTTAACTACTTTCAGGGATTGAATTGACAGCTTTTTACACTTTCAGTGATCAAAATGATGGTTTACTCTTTATTTTATATAACATTCTACACAAAGGATTTAATGTCAATAAGTTCCCCGGCGGAGATTAGTCACTATTAATGATAATGGATACACTAGTGCAAAATATGCTTTCTACGTTACGATTCTACAAAAAGGCGGCAGCATAATTGTAATAATTTGAACTCGGTTTAAGACTTTCTAAGGTTAAATTTTACATCTAACTCACGCACTGATACACTTTTTGCTTCAGAACTCTCAAACCGATGTCTCTCTCCGTGACACCCTCAATCCGGCATCACATTTGTAACCCAAAACATACCATTAATACGCTATATAAAACTTGCTAGGTTTACTTTTGGAAAAAAAAGTTTATTTAATATATCTTATTAAGTCCTAAAAATCGTGATAAATTTTTTCTTATTTAATAACTATAAATAACAACAACTCAGAGTAATAACGGAATATTATATATATATATATATATATATATATATATATATATATATATATATGCATCAATAATTAGTCATATACAGGCGAACTATGGACAACATGTTCCTTCAAAAGAAACTAGAAAAGAATAAAAAGCTAAAACTCTAAAATTAGGTAGCGATAGTCTGAAAATCATATCACTAAAACTCATGGCCATCAGTAGCCGCTAATAGACTACACAAAAATCGCTACCTCAAAAAGTGAGTCTATACCCTACACTGGTCATGACTAGTGGAATCTGTTGGATAGTCCTCCAGAGGAGGGTCCAACGTGTCCATCGGGAGAGTGATCGGGGGGAACTACATCCATATTGACCATCCCCGCACCTCCGGCTCCCTCAGCCAAAGCATCCCCATTTCCCAGAGGATGATACTCAGGTGTCGCTATCAGCTCCTCCTCCTCAAGATCCTCCTCATCCTCCTCCCTCGGCCCTATGGGCACCAAAACAGACGGAGGGGGAGGGGTCAAAGGTGGCTGCTACTGTAAGGGCTCGACGGCTGGAATGTGGTGCTGTAGCTCCCTCTAGTTTACTAGGTACTGCAAAATCGTCCAGACAGGCGGTAGCGGAATCTGGATAGTCTCTACTGTATGCACCCTCTCTTGAGATCCTACCTCAATAGTCCTGCGTAGAGTGTAGATGGGTCCCGTGTAAGTTGCGCTGCTAGCAGCCGGGTGGATGACCCACGCCCCTGGGTCATCTCGTTGCTCAAACGTCAGGGAGCGAACACCCGAGTGGGCTAACCCTCGCTCTCCTGGTCCATCTGTACATATATACATATATGTCCAACCAGAAACAGAACAATCCAGAAAATTGCAAGGGTGAGAAACCAATATATGAATCCAAAAACGACAACTACATGTCCAAACACAAACAACAGATTCATACACATATATCTCACAAAAATATCATCATGCATAATGTAGTATAATATATATCAAGGTATTAACAATAAAAACACAAGGGTCTCGTGCCCCACAGTCAACGTTATTTTCAAAACATACGCATGAACACTTCCACATAAGTCAACTAGTATTCAATCCTAAATTTTCGGAAATCTCATCACCAATATTCAAAAACAACTAGTTGATCGAACTCAACGTCATTGACTCGCAAGCAACAATGACTAAACGCCAAAGATAAATTTGGCAAAAACGTAAGCACTTAACCTCCCAGGAAATAATACATGACTACGCATGTCAGTGGTACTCATGATGTATAAGTCGTACTATACTGTCCCAACTCAGGACACAATACGCACACACATGGCCCATATGACATCATTGTCCATCAAGGCACAATGTTACATGATGACAAAGTCATCCCCTAGGTTTCTTTTACGATCAAGGTCCCCTCATTTCACGGCATATCTGCTAAAAACATGAATGCATGAAGAAAAACCATTTGTTTTCGATAGTTTATCTTTGTCGTATCAATATTTCCTCGTTGTAGCATCAACGCTATCAACCATCACAATGTCTTAGACTCTTTAAGCCATAACAACATTTTTCTCAAAACAGGACACTTGGTCCAAAACAGCTCGAACCCAAACATCCCTAACCGGTGCACCAGTTTAGAATTTTGGATTCAAGAGCATAAAAGCATCCGCAAGCTTATAGGGCCAAAAAGATTGTCCCTAAGTTGGCATGACCAACACACTAACATGGATCCTTGATCCACATGTTTCTGCAGAACCCTAGGACCCCGACGTTTCAGTTTCTAGTTTCTTAGTTAAAAACCAATTTTTCTTAAAAACTCAAAAACTAAAACCCAAATCTCCGACACTTACACAAAGTCATCGGGATCGGTTTTCCATAAAACAAAGCTTGGTCTAAAGACCAATTGTTTCCTTTCGTCGTTTTTCGGTAAAACACAAACTTTAAAATACTGTTCGTAAAAAACATTTTTCTTGGATAAAACCACTTATTTTAAAACAACTTTTCCCAAAAACACTTTTTGCTCAAAAAGGACACTTTATTATTTTGAAACCGAATTTTTTTTTCAAAAATATTATTCATCCTAAAAACTTCATTTTTCTTTATTAAAATCAAATCTTCACCATGTTGCCCTTTAAGTTAACTTACTCTTAAAAAGCAAATGTTTATTATCATTTTATTCCAAAGGCTAATTAATTTATTTTTCTCTTAAAGTTACTTGAAAAATAATAAAATATTATTATTTTTCCTTAATTCACGTCTCAAGCGTTTTGAAGCTTTTATATTACATATTATCGGATCTTAATCGGTATTAGGTCCTTAAATACAATAAACCCCGCAGCAGGGCACACGATGCATCCATACATTTATTCCAATGCTATACCATACATTCACACATATAAGCAGGTATATTATGCATAGGCAATTATCAGCAGTAAAATAAATCACTACTCAAACAATCAAATACTGAGAAATATTTACAATCCAGACACACAATTACAACACATAGCTATCAGAATTGGAATTCCTTAGGTTTGTCCCCTTACCCGTTGAAGTTTCAAATGCAATTGCAACCTCCCGATCAATCTGAAACTCGTCCGATCTCTCGTTCGACTACTACACACATATAATCAATCAATGCATTAAAACCAAAAACACAAAGATTTCTCCTATTTTACACCTCTAGGGTTCGACCCTATGACATTAAAAATAGCTAGGGAGCTCCAAAAATTCTTATCTCTTGGACACTACCCTAACTAAGGGAGATAACCCTAAATACAAACTTACAACACAAAAAACCAACAAAAACCTACTCCCCCATTACATGGAGGTTTCGGCCTCTCCTACCCAAATGGGTTAGAAAATTTTCTTGGCTCTAAGCTCCTGGATCATGGAAGTGTGTCATGAACCTAAAGCCAAAGAAATTGGTTTGGTATCAAAAGAATTTTTCTACAATTTTTCATTGATTTTTGAAGTTTATGGGTTAAAAACCCTAACCTCCATGAAATTGAAATTTTGAAGAGAGAAAGGAGAGATTGAGAGAGATAGAGGAGGATGGATACCTCTTGGGTAAATTTCCTTCAAAGAAATGAGTTCAAAACACCATAAAACTCAAGTTTCAAGCTTTCTCTAATAGAGGAAAAGTGAAGAAAATAAGAGAGAAAAAGAGAAATGTGAGAGTGAGAAATGAAGAGTTGATGGCCAAAGGCCTTGGGTGAGATAAGAGTGAAAATTAGATATTTTTCACTTTGGGTAACTTAGTAATTAAGTAAAGGGAACAATGGTCATTTTGTAAAAAAAATCAAGGGCAATTTGGTCATTTCGCGTCCAGATATTTTGAAAATCATCATGACACTGGCACGAGTCCCTATATGACTTGACACTGATTATCCACTAGTGGGTCCCGTGAAACCCTTATACGGCTCCAATCGTCTCTCAGTTCGATTATCGGCCCGAATATAATATATTATTTTCATTTTTGGATGTCAGGACGGATTTTAGCAAATATGTAGAGGATCGAATTCTAAGACTAGTGGTTTTGACCGTTAGTCAAAACTAGGTCTTTATATTAGTAAAACACTAGTATCCGTGAAACATAGATCCGGCTCCGTTTGAGTTTTCGGCTCAAAATTTAACTTTAGGCGCCTACGATTATATGGAGCATGAATATGATTTTTGTTTTCCTAAAATCATTTTCTAAAGCACAGATAAAAATATAAACTCATTAATTGAGTTTATTGTTCTTAGAAGGCACGAAAAATCGGGGTGTTACACTCTCAAACCCCACTTTTGCCACCATCTCTTTCACGCAACCGTCGGAAGCAACATCCAAAAGTGACCGTCGTCCCTGCGCACATGAACCACCTAAAGAGGTAACCTCTGCTTCGTTCTTCCTTTCTTTTCCATTTTTACGAAACCCTCTGCTTTGTTTCCTCCAATACTAATTGATCCTTTCTTCCTTTCTTCCTCAGGTAACCATTGTTCCTTTCGTTGCTCTGCGTAGGTCGCCACTTTGAGTGTAACCCACTGTTCAACTAACACTTCTGCATTTCACTTCTTTCTAGGTAAGTTTCCCTCTTTGTTTTTATTTCTTCTGCTTGTCAATGGAGGCATTTTACTATCATTGTAGCTTGCCCTGACCTAAGGAATTCGAATTGGGATTTCACTGATTTGGGGGTTTAGGGTTTTGTTCTTATTTTGGGGGTTAGTGTGATGTTTAGCTGTGGGGGGTTAGTTTGTGAGACTGAAATTGATTTGGGAGTTTTGATGTAAGTTTTGTATAATTGCAATGATGTGGGGGTTGAGAGTGCACTGAAATTTTGAATTATTGATTGTAAATGCTTAAATATTTGAAGTGTTCACTGACCTGTGTTGGTTAGGGTTAGGATTAATAATTTCACTATGAATGCTCTCTCATTCTATCTCTGTTTGGTTAGGGTTAGGATTAAAGTTGCTTATCAGATTGCAGGCATAGTTGGTTCTAGGGTCTTATTCGCAGATTGGATGAGATTGGTTTTGAACCAAAAAACTATCTGATCCAAAGATGAAAACAACTTGCGGTTTGGATTGAATCGGCTTGCTTTTTTAAAAAAATCTGATCCAATCCAATCGAATCAAATGCAGTTTGGATTGGATTGGATAATTCGATTTTTATCGATATATCATTACATAGTTATATTATATCGAATACCAACATTAAACTTGTATATACTAGGATTAATGTAATTGTAGTTCTTAAGTACATGCATGAAATCTTCTAGAATAAGAATAATTATTGATTCCTAGATACATGAATAACTATATAAATTTCAATGCATCTAGCATTTGATAATTTCAACAAAAATATTAAAGAAAATGAGGGTGTTCGTTCAAAAAAATATAAAAAACAATATTTAAGTATAAGTAATACTATAATTTCAAAAATAATAGTATTATATATAGTAGGTCAGTTTGAATTGGATTGTATCGGTTTTCACTAGGGGATCCGAAATCCGATCAAATCCAATGAAAAAAAAACGGTTTTTACGATTTTCAATTTTTCGATTCTCGATTTGTTCGTTTTCGATTTTTCTGTTCGGTTTTGCGGTTTAAATTGGTTTGGATTAGTTAATAAAAACCCCTAGTTGATTCTATAGGCAACCAATGTAAAAAAAATCCACATTTTACCGCCAATATAAAAAGTCACACTTTCTATATCTTGCATGTATCTACATTACCTATCCAACCAGTTTAGAAAATCATTTTCAACCGATGTAAAAGGTCATATCTGCATCATACTAATGATAGTTCATACTGATAACATCTTTAAAAAACAAACAGACAAATGATTTAATGTATAAATCAAATTTGCATATCATGATTTTATACAAATTGATAGAGATGAAACTGTGGACTCTTGGAGGCTCTTAAATGGGTCCAAGAATTAGATTTAGCTCCTGTATTTTTTGAAACTGATTGTAAGTCTATAGTGGATGTGCTAGATAGGGGGTCCTTTCCTCACACTGAGGTAGGATCAATTCTTGAGGATTGTAATTCCATACTGAGTAGTCACCAAAACTATCAGGTTAGTTTTATCAGGAGATAAGTTAACAGTGTCGCTCATACTCTAGCTCGAGAGTCACTGTTTCATGCTAGTCACCATAACTTTGATTCTATGCCTATCTGTATTACGCATCTTATCTTTAATGAAATGCACTAGTTTTGTTCTTATAAAAAAAAAAAAAAAAAAAAAGATAGAGATGAGACCGAACTTAAAAGAAAATCAACTTAAAGGCGTCAATAACGATGCATTTAACTTGTAATATTAAAATGTCTCCACTTTGAGTTGATTTGTAATCGTTGACCAGTCATTTGCAAGTAAAGTGTTTTGACTCTGAAACGAACCAACACCGTTTAGTAAATTTCTATTATTAAAAATAAAAATCAACAACTTAAAGATAATAATTTGTTTCACCATAAAATAATCAAAGTTTGTGAGATGGAAATAATCATAATTTGCTTTCACCAAAAAACATAAAGATCATAATTTTTTAATACCCAAAAAATATCACAAGTATAAGTTTTTAAATTGTGAAATTTATGAAAGTAGTTATCGGATAACAAAATTATGAAAATAGTTATCTAAAATGTTAAGAAACCTTTTTTACTTACTAGTATTTTTTTTAATCATTATTTACTAGCATTTTGACATGCAAGTTTATCCAATTTTTTTATTTTCAGTTAAAATTAAGATTATATATATATATATATATATATATATATATATATATATATATATATATTATAAAAAGAGGATCCTTCACTTCAATATTAATTTTTTTTAAACCTACTAAAAGTGTAATTATATTTTATTATTAATTTGAATATTTATAGACAAATACAAAGAAGATAAGATTATGAATTCATCAAGCACGAAAAAAAGAAAGATTATAAATTCATCTACTAGTTAGTAAAATTCTTAAAGATATATAATTTTTTGTACTTTTTTTAATATTACTACTTTATATTGCATTTTATCAAATATTAAACATTAATTGTATTTGGAGAAAAATTAATTATATAACAAAATGCTATTAGGTAGTATAAAATTATGTTTAACTTATATCAAAGTCACCCGGTTGGATTTTCCTATTTTCATCTCCCTCTCAATTTCCACCAATCTCCAATATAACATATGTAACAGTTATTATACATATTATATTTTCATTGAATAAATTGTTTAGAATGTCTTCTTCTCAATAAAAAAAACATCACAAACACTTATAAAACTGCACCTAAGTTTTGTCTATAAAAAATTGTAAAACATTAACCAAATTTGAAAAAGAATAAATGTTTGAAGAGCTTATAGAGAATTTATTGGAACTCATAGTAATATCCAATAAAAATAAGCTTATAAAATAGCTTATGAAAATTATTTATGAACTTCCTATAAACTCTTTTTAGCATATTTGAATAAGCTTATAAGAGAAGTTTATGAATATAAGCTACTTTTAGCTTATTTCAAAAAACTTATTAAATAAACATTTAATTAATCTGTTTAGCCAAATGCTCCCAGATTAACTGTTAACATTACAAATAAAAAACTACAAATATAATTAAAAATAATTGTAAAGAAACTTCATAAATTGTATCGATTAGATTAAATTTTCTTGAGAATTTTTATGGTGAGTTATCCATCCTATGTTAAATCTTAACTTTATAATAAATATTTTAAAATAATTAATGATAAGTAAAATTTTTAACAACTTTCATAATTATTATATCATAAAAAATGGCTTTAAAATTTCTAAAGCAAATAAGTATATGTATTTTTTATTTAATAAAATGTATAAAGATTTCAATCGGCTAATATAATTTGAGTTTAATTATATATCACCTTATATATAAATTTTAAAATAGTTATAACAAAAATCAAATATTTTTAGTGACATGATAATGCATAATTGGTTGTGTGTGTAAAAAAAAATTTTACATTCACAATGCATTATAATTAAATCCATATATTTTTACCTAGTTACTTTAAAGAAAAACGCTGATTTTATAAGGCCGTTTTTTCAAAAAAAAAAATTGGACTAATGCTTCTCTTAAGTGAGTTTGCCCCTAAACCAAATAATAAGTAAGTTCACTCTTGATTTCATAAAGTATATAAAGATCTCAAGTCATTCTCTTTACTTACTCATTTTGGAGATAAATTCGCTAAATAATTTGAATACCTTAACATTACCTTACTTTCTCACATGCGTTTTGCTATATCATTCTTACAAAATCCTCCTACTCATTCTTTTATTACTAAATAAAAAATAAAAATATTAAAAAAGAATTTAATTGATATACACTATTAGTGTAAAGATTTTTTATACAGTCAATCAGTCATAAATTGACATGCCAACTAATGTTTGACTCTTATCCTAACTACCTGAAAAGTCATCCATATCATGTTTTCTGATTGATTAATAGAATAAAAAACTTTACAATGACAGTGCATTGAAATTAAACTAGTAAATACCCAATTTGATCCCTGAAATTATAGGGTCATATCAACTTAGTCCCTCATATTATCAATATTCCAAAATGATCATTGGAATTGTAACATGTTAATCAGGTTCATTCTTCCATTGATATTACATAATGTTTGGTTGGAATGGGAAGAGGCGGGAGATGATAGATTTTTTTAAACATTTGTTGTTCCGTTCATTTTTTAGGAGGGGAGGGGAGCAAAATCCCTCCTTGCCCCATTTGATCCCCCACCAAAAATGGGTGGATTTGGATATGAGTTGAGGAGATTTAAAACATTTTGAACAGAACGATTAAAATGTCAATAGTTATATATTTTAAAATCTAAAATTAGTTTAAAAGTAAGTTAGTTTTAAAATAGCTTTTATCTTCTTGTGAACCAAATAAAAATAGTGTTATTTTTTTCCTCCTCCATTAAAATCCCTTTTCTCATTTGAATTAACTTATTAATATGATCCATTTAAATAAAATGATACATTTTAATTAAATAAGATAACTTTTACTTCAAAATTATAAAAATATCTAAACAAGCATCATTAAAACCTCTTCCCATCCTTTGAGTCTCTGTCCTTCTTTTAAAATCCCTTCGCGTGAGATATGAAGAAAGCCAAACCAAAAGAAAGATATAAAATTATGTTCGTCACCTTCTTGTATGTGAAATTTCGTGCTCAAAGACACATCTCACAAAAAGATAAAAAGAAAAACAGGCAAACCGCTAACAATGTTGTATGTTGGAAGATGAGATCAGAAGCAGAAGAAAGAAAAAGACACTTCTCACCCCTTCCCTTCCTTTTCTTGCGCCATCTTTCTCTCTCTAACTCACGTCTTTTTCCCTCTCTTTGATGTCACCGTTCCAAAATCCCGAACTCCAAAACGCTTCAAATACCATTCAACAAACCACAGCAATGTCCACTTTCACATTAACAATCCCACCTTCACACCATTCTCTTTGATTCTCTCTCTCTCACACCTTCACACACACAATCATGGAAGATTCAACGAATTCGAATCAGCTTCAGAGGCTTCATTGCTCTGTCAAGAACTACGATTGGGGTATCCCAGGTCGTGACTCCGAGGTTGCAAGGCTTTTTTCTCTCAATTCCGGGACTCAATTCGATCCAGATAAGCCTTATGCGGAGCTTTGGATGGGTACCCATGATTCTGGACCATCGTTTCTGCTCTCAAATCGTGATTTTGATAATGGGTCTAATAGCGTTACCCTTAAGTCTTGGATTTTTGAGAACCCTGATGTGCTTGGTGATAAGGTTATTCAAAAGTGGGGTTGTGATCTCCCTTTCTTGTTTAAGGTATGTGAATTCTGATCCTTTGTTTTTGTGCAAATGGGTATCTGAAATTTTGCTCAAAGTTTGAATTTTTTGTGATTCTTTATTATTTATTTATTTTTTGTTAGGTGTTGTCTGTGGGGAAGGCTTTGTCTATACAGGCTCACCCAGATAAGGATTTGGCTAGGACTCTGCATAAATTGCACCCTAATGTGTATAAGGATGGGAATCATAAACCTGAGATGGCTCTGGCAATGACACAGTTTGAGGCTCTTTGTGGATTCATCACTCTTAAGGTACTGCATTCTGTGCATTTATTTATTTATTTATTTATTTTTTCGTTCATTTATTCGGGGTTAATTTTAGTACTGCAAGTGCATATGAAGGGTAAGGTTTAATGTCTTTGTGACCTCGACGTCACGGGTTCAAATCCTAGAAACAATCTTTCTACTTGTGGGATAAGACTGCATACATCTACACTCCCCAAACCCCACCACTGCGAGCCTCCTACAGTGGGCCGCCCTTTAAGTGTATATGCATGTTATAAGAAATTAAGAATGAGTTAACGGGTTTGTTTTTCATTAATTGTGTTTAGAACAATTATTTGTATATGTTCAGAGAACTGTTTGTGTTGTCTTTTCTATGTACAGTCATGGGAAAATCGATGTTTTGAATTTGAGTCTTATTATAATATGACAAAAAATGGAAAACATTATTGGGAGGGTTCCCGTTTAGATGCCTGACAATATTCCAAGAGATTAGTCTCTCACCTATCGGGTAGAAGGATCCTAGAGGAGACCAAAAAACATGGAGACCAAAAAACATGGCTAGAGTTGTCTCTTGTTTTCTGTCTACAGTATTATTATTGATGGTAAGTAAATTAGTTTTTTTAATTTTATTTTTAATGAAGTAGTTGAGAGTTTGGTATGTTTAAAGTCACTTTTTTAACATTAAAAGATATTTGGTATTCATGCACTTTAAGTGATTGGAAAATAACTACCCACCTGTTTGCTATAATTCCTTAATGATGTGACTGACTGAACCTTTTTCAGTTCACTTTATTTCCATTAATAATATGTGAATCACATATCCCCTTGTTCATAGGTTCCTTTCTGATGCAATGCAATCTGTGATAGCCGACCAAACAATTAATTAATTAAGAGCAACATGTGAAAAAACGTTAAATGGTAACCGTTTGAGTTAATAAAACATGGAAGTGTCGGTTACAGGGGAAATAGTGGAAGTTTGATGTCTTTTTATTGTTGATCTGCTATTGTGGGACTGCCAAACTTTTGTTATGTTACTTTGATTTGTGGTATGCATAAGACTGGGTTTGATTTTTGGGTGATTTTGATGTCTGTTATTATTTTTTGTTGGTTAACCTGCATATGTGGCTCTAATTGATGTGTATTCATAGGTGTAATATGGAGCAGCTTGGAAGTATGGATTAAAAGATTAAAAGAACCCATTAAATTAACTCATGAGTTCAAATAATGGCGCTGTCATGGTTATTTTTTGCAACTCTTTAAGAATTTAATCTACATTTTGTCAACACATTTACTTAACTCGTGCGTTATAAAGTCTATTTCTTCAATCAAGCAAGACAGATGCTGCTGTTGGCTGCTTGAAAACCTAAATCTTACCTTGGGAATATTTTTGTAGTTTGACATGAATTGGGTTTTGTACTTTTAATCATGCAAAGAACTCACAAATGTTTTCTTTTATGGGGGAAAATAATTCACTTGTTTAATCATTCCTTAAAGTTAAAAGGCGCTTGAATGGTTCTTGTGTATATCGCTGAATTCTTTTAAGTTCGTTTTGTTCTTTTTTTTCTTTTTTCTTTCTCTCTTGGGGTTAGAGCTTGTTCATGGTATAACGCATCGTTGTAATGTTATTGTTATTCACTCAGAGCAAGTGACCAATCTGCTGTGTTTCTATTTAGGAGCTTAAGGCTGTGTTTCATACTGTTCCTGAAGTTGTGGAACTGGTTGGTGCTGCAAATGCAGACCTGGTCTTGCAAACCAGTGATCAGGATAGTGAAGAGAAGTTAAAATCTGTTTTGAAAGCAGTGTTTACTCACCTCATGTCAGCTAATAAAGAGAGAGTAACTGATGCAGTAAACAGATTGAAAAGTCGTCTGCATAAAGAAAGTGAGGTTAGTTTAAGTTTTAGCTTATGTGCAAATTTGTTTTTTGTGGATTTATTCCTTTTATCCCAAGAAAAAAAAAAAAAATATATATATATAGTAATCTTTGTTGTACCAAAGCAAGAAACTTTGTGAATTTGACATGAATGTTATCCAGAGATATATTACATATCTTTGCAGAGGACCAGAAATATATGGTTTAAGTCTGTTCTTAAGGTCACATGATATTTGTGGTCAATAGCAAAATTAGTTCTACTTATTCTGAAGTATTTGTTTTTTACTTTTGTTCCTCCATATTGTGCACTAGATATAGGATACTGTATCAAATTTACTATTCAGATAGCATTTGACCTTTCAAATGGGTAGTTTGCTTTTATTATTATTTTTCCTAAAACTTTTGTTGAGATATGTGGGTTATCACTATGATTTAATTGATACCATAATATTTTCATTTTGCAGCAGGTGAGGCAGTTGACAGATAAGGAGCAGCTGGTGCTGCTGTTGGAAAGTCAATACCCAGCTGATGTTGGGGTTTTAGCAGCCTTCTTTCTTAACCATGTAAAACTCAATCCTGGTGAAGCCTTGTTCCTTGGGGCAAATGAACCACATGCGTATTTATCTGGGGAGTGCATTGAATGCATGGCAACTTCAGACAATGTTGTGCGAGCTGGCCTAACTCCCAAACATAGAGATGTCCAGACTCTTTGTTCCATGCTCACATACAAACAGGTAAATGATACATCAAGGTTATTACTGTAGGTTTTTTCAGTCAGATATTAAGTCTACTTATAAGAATTTAATGTTTTATGGTTATATTTGATAGGAATGTCATTAATGTCTAGTAAACGTTTTGTTTTAGCCTTACACCTGGTCACGAAGTCGTGTAGTTTTTGTTTCATTAGATACAGAAACATCAATATACTTCCAATGGAGGTGCAGGTTGAGAAGGGGTTGTTACTTTGGCCTATTTCTTTGGCATTTTAGTTTTATTGAAGTTTACTGATTATTATCTTATTTTAATTCATAGCCTATGGGGATTATTTTTTGGCACAGGGGATAGAATAGAAATGGTAGCGAGATTCAGTTTATTTTGGTACCACTGAAAAAAAAATCAACTTGTTTAGTTTTGTAATATAACAATATGACTTGAAGACTTGATTATAATGATTAAACTTTGTGAAGAGGGGGAAGAAAGAGAGATGTTTTCACCTATTCAATGATAAAAGCCATCCAGGATAGTTGTAGGATGATTTTCCTTTGAAGGAAACATTCTGGGATGGGACCCCTTTCCATTAAATTTATGTATTCGTAGTATCTTGAAATTGCTTCACCCTGGTAGTTAGAATAGATAGATAAATAAGTAAAGGCACAATATTTATAGGCTTATTCCTTTGGTTATTTTCCCTATTTGTAGTTAGCCCTCTTGCAGTAATGCTTGGGGAAAACAAGAGCGAAGTCTTGTTCAAACATTGGGTCATTTATTGAATTCCATCACGGCAATGGATTGATCGAATTGGTGTCCTTGGTGTTCTCCTCTTCTTTGTTCCTTTCATTTTGAATTTCATCATGGCACATGGATTGATTGGCTGGTATTTAGACTATGTTTGGTTTACCGTTGCAAATGTACGTTTGGATCCAAATGTACGTTTGTCCCAAAGAAACTCTATAGATACTTTGTCCCAAACGTACGTTTGCCATTTCCCAATTGTAAACCAAATATGCACTTATTGACTCAATGTGGGCCTGTGCAAGCATGGCATATATACCTTTTCTACTTAGTTTTCTGAGGGAAGATATACTTCTGCAGTTGGTAGCTAAGTAGGTGGCATGGATATGTGAGACTCAGTATTTGATACCATTTTTCATCTATCTTTTTACAGGGTTCTCCTGAGATCTTGCAAGGAGTTCCTCTAAATCCATATGTAAATAGATATATCCCACCGTTTGAGGAATTCGAGATTGATTGTTGCATTCTTCCTCAAGGAGAAACAGTGGTGTTCCCAGCAGTCCCAGGTCCTTCAATCTTTTTGGTCACGGTTGGGGAAGGAACAATGAATACAGGATCACCAAAAGGACATGTAGTCACTGAAGGTGATGTTCTTTTTGCAGCTGCTAACACTGAGATTAGCGTTACTAGTGATGCATCCAAGTTGCATCTGTACAGAACAGGGGTTAATGGCAGATTTTTTCAAGTTTCCTGAGTTTCTACAGCGTTGCGTTTTTTTTGGCCATATGCTTTATAGAGTGAAATAATGCAATCCTGTGTTATATGTAATAGCAGCAGTTTAGTGTACATGCAAGAGAAATGAGATCACATAGTATATTAAGTCTGAGAGAAAAGTGCATTATAAGGAGGTTGGTTGTGTTATATTCTGTTCCAATTCGTTTCCTGTTCATAAAAATGTTCGTTACTAGCCTTTTCAGATGTATTCAATTTATCAATTTATATCAATAAATGATGTACCTACAAATATTTTGTTAATTTTGTTGAACTGAACTGTATTTAAATAGGAAATGGATTCCCTACCTTTAAAAATCATGCATTTATGCATAAGGATGTATTATTAGATCAATCATAGACTTCCTCAAACATTTTCAATGATTGATTCAATGATGCATCCTTACATGAATGTGTAAATGCTTGATTTTTTTATATCTGGAATCCGAATCTATTTACATCATTGTTACAACATAATCTTCTATAATATATTTATTTGAAAAACAATGGAAATAATTATTAAATGCAACATTATGCAAAAGATAGGAAACTTTCTATTCTTCTTTACTTGAATCACTCTTGCAAGTTAAATCCGGAGGGTAGAACTTGATACTCAAGTGAAGAGTTTAGAAATAACTAACAAGTAGGACGGAATTAGACTTGGATGATGGGAATGACCAACTTTAAATCTTGAAGTTTATTCAATAAATATATACGTGTTAAATTTCATATAAAATATTTATAATTATATGTTTCAAAACGTTAATTATATTAACAATCTATCAAAACACAGGATAATCTAGCTAATCAAAGTAAAACCATCAAGGTTCAGCATGCATATGCAGTGTTGCTGATGACTATCTAGATGTGATGGATAGTCGAATTCCCAAACGATAAACAAATCTTTAAACAATTATAAATTTGAATCCGGCTGAAATTTTTGAACATATTATATATGCATAGAAAGATTTTTTTCATGACTCTCATCCTACCAACTAGTCTGTCTTACTAACTTGAGTTACAAAGTGAACCAGCTAGCAATCCCGAAAGTAGAAGACTCAAGCCAGGTACGCAAGCAATTGTTAGTCATTGTCAAAGTAATTACTAATTACCTATGCAAAAATCTACATGAATTAACTTCTGCATACTGCTTCCTACTACTTCCACTGAGACCAAGCTTTTCATGTTTTAATTATTCTTTTGCTCCAGATGTGGTCCGATTGGAACACCCAACATAAGGTGTAACAAACATCAACTTCAAGATCTACTGCCAATTAATTTCCAAGTTGTTGACCGACATTGGCTATCATGAAAGGATTACAAAAGCCTAATTTGAAGGAGTGCCACCCTAACTTTATAAATAAATCAAATAAACAAATTTGCCACATAATTTGATCACAGGCTTTACTTAAGGCTTGAAAGCTGAAGACTACATATTGAAGGGTTCAATTGAAGTTAACAACATAAAAATGGATATATTAATTAGCCACCAGATATCTCTTGACGATGATGGGAAGTTATCAAGATTTACCTGACAAGAATGCAATATAAATTCAGGGTCACATCAGGCACACTCTAGAGAAGCTCTCTACAGTTTGCAATACTTAAATGTCGTTTGGGTGAACAAGCATTTAGAAAAAAATCCCAGAAATACAAATTTTGGATATAGTTGGAACTTAATAATGTAATGCTAAATTTCCATTAAACCAAACAACATTTCAGGCTTCTGTGATTGGATACTCAAAAACTACATCTTTCTCCTGTAAACTCCAGAAAAAGTCTCCAGCTTGTATTCACTATTATTGCGCTCCTTTGGGTCCAAGAAAACCTGAAATTGATATGTTGTCAAAAATCAAATTAGAAACATTTGATAAGATATATAAATAAACAGAGAATTTAAATTAACATCAACTTCATAGTTACCTTGGTTATTTTTGATCCATCAATTCTAAATCTGACACGTTTGCCAACAATCTCTGCAGGATGCACAACATCCTCCAGCATAGAGGGTCTGCTGTTCTTCGGAGGCAGCACGATCCTTCTTGTGGCAATCAAGACAACATCCTGTCATTTGATACAATCTTCAGTTAATACAATTTGGGGATCTACAAAAAAAATTTAACATGTGATGTTAAAAAAACACATTTGAAAAATAAAAAAGAAACATAGAAAAGAAAAGTAATGCCACCTTAATTTCACATTAAAGTTAACTGTAGGAAAAAAAACAACCTTCAGTTCTTGATGTACAGGTATTAATCATCAATAACTTCCTTACGTTGCTTGGTTAATGTAGAGATCTTTTAAGTCACTTTTCAGTTCCTGATTAGTGTTCTCCACATCAAATAGGAACTACAAAAGATTCAAATTGCATAGTTTCAATAAATAGAAGAGTTTGAGTTCAATAAATTGATAGATAGAGACAACAAAAACCTGTGCAACTGTCTCCTCAAATTCAGTGGGCTCGACATCCTTATCCTTGTGGATTTTCTTCATTGAGGTGTACATTTTGGGTCAATCTGTTTCATGATATAAAAGTAACCATCAAAATGGTATCATGGATTCATGGTAAATTGTTATATGATCAAATTCAAAACTAAAAGTTTGAATATGTTCAGAATTAGAACCTAAGGAAAAAACAAGAATAACAATCACAATGAATGTTTTACCCCCAAAAAAATGATATTACAAATTTACAATTTACTTGTAATCCACCAATGTTCATAGGGCTAGCTGCTAGATTGGAAAGGGCCAATAAGAAACCACCTATCTCAAAATTTTTACTAACAGAAGACTCAGAACCTGCTTTCTCTGTTGTTTTAACCCTCAATTAAAGGCCCACAATGAAAAGATTGAACGAAGACATAAACAGCATATTAACATCAGACATGAAATTATTTAATTAAACCTTGAAGAGGAGAGACTCATACATAAAATCCTTTGGTGTATTGACTCGACATTATTCTGAGATCCCTAGTATAAAAATCTCTCAAGCCACAACAGCTTCAAATAAATTAATCATAAAAAGACACAGGCACACACAATTCATATGCATGGTGACTAGGTTAGTGGTGGGTTTGCAATGTTAACAATACACTCTTTACCACACTTCCTTCAACACATTTTATTATTGGGTTCGGTGGATTTTATGTGGAACCCATCGAATAAAACGTAGGCTCATATAATTTAGTGAGCCGCACGTGAAGTCCAACCAATAATAATTGAGCATTAAAGAATGTTTTGTGAGCATTTCTTCGCGCCAAAAACATTTTGATGGGAATAGAGACAGGATTATGGAATATAAAAACACATCACATATTAATAGTAGAAAAGAAAGTGAACTGTTTCACAATCATTTTTATTATTATTTGACATTTATTTATAAATTATTAAAGTGGTTGTTATGTTTTCACCAAAAAAAAGTGGTTGTTATGCACCTGCGAATAGCATGACGACAAAAGAACAAAACAAAAGTAGTTGGATAAATGAAACAAAGTTCCCATTCACATCAGACGCAAGCTTTAGTCCACGGACAAAGTCTTTTATCATTTACCTAAAGTAATGCGCATTAAATTACGGAATAAAAAAAGTAATGCATGCTTTTCCATAAATTAAAAACACATGGACCTCGTTCACAAAATAGAGGAATTTAATAACACAACCATACGGGAGCCACATGGTTATTTTTTTTTTTATATAAGCATCTTCCAACTTCAACTTCTACTATCAACACCCTATACAAGCCATTTACAAGCATATGCAGTCTTTGATTTTCTATTAATGGTTCAGAAATCCCATTATACCAAGTTCATGGCAACCTTGTCTGAGAAGGGAAACTTCATTCAGTTTGTAGCATTCTGTCAAAGTCTCTTCATATTCACATGTGTCCTTCTAACACTCTCTTCACCCCAAGTTGCTGGTTTTTCCAGGATTGCATCTTTGGCCTCTGCTGCTGCCACTGCTACTGTCAATGATAAACCTGCTGCAGCTGAGGAAAGTGAAGCAAATGCTCTTTTGAAGTGGAAAGCTAGCCTTGACAATCATAGCCAAACTCTCTTGTCATCTTGGACAGGTACTAGTCCTTGCAAGTGGGAGGGAATTATATGTGATAAATCCAAGTCTGTTTCCACCATAAATCTTGCAAATTATGGACTGAAAGGTACACTCCACACATTCACCTTCTCCTCCTTCCCCAACCTCCTTAGCATAGATATTAACAACAATTCATTTTATGGAAGCATTCCCTCACAAATTGGTAACTTGTCCAGAGTTTATCATTTGAACATGTCTTACAATTTTTTCAATGGTTCCATTCCTAAGGAAATATGGACATTGAGGAGATTGTATAGGTTGGATGTTGCTAGATGCAATCTCAGTGGACCAATCCCTATTTCCATAGCAAACTTGGCCAACTTATCACATCTAGATTTTGGAAACAACAATCTAGAAGGCTACCTTCCTACAGAAATTGGGAAATTGAGCAACCTGGAGTACCTAGGCATTGCACATAATCCCTCCCTTAAGGGTTCCATTCCACAAGAAATTGGAATGTTGAGAAAGCTTAGGTTTCTTGATTTGTCAGAGAGCAGTCTCTCTGGTACCATTCCTTCTGAAATTGGAAACTTGAGCAATTTAAATTTTCTTTACCTTTTTGGAAACACCCTCTCTGGGCCAATCCCACACTCCATATGGAACTTGACTAATTTGTATGAGCTCAACCTTTCGTCCAATAAAAAACTTTCTGGATCAATCCCATCCTCAATAGGAAACTTGGTCAATTTGGATATCCTTGCACTTGCAGAAAATCAGCTTTCTGGACCAATTCCTCCAACTGTTGGAAACCTGACAAAGCTCACCATATTGTACATGATCACGAATAACTTCTCTGGATTAATTCCTGCCTCTATAGGAAATCTGGTCAATCTGACCATCCTAAGCCTTTCAGAAAACAATCTCTCCGGGCCGATTCCTTCCACCATAGGAAACTTGATACGGCTTAGTGACCTGCAATTGTCTGACAACAAACTTAATGGTAGCCTTCCACAAGAAATGAATAACCTTACCAACTTGAATAACTTGCAGTTGTCTGGGAATAATTTCATTGGTCATTTGCCAACACAAATCTGCTCAGGTAGGTTGCTGGAATACTTAAGTGCTGATCACAACAATTTTTCTGGTCCAGTACCAAGAAGCTTGAAGAACTGCTCCAGTATCATTAGAATCAGGCTTGATGAAAATAGAATTGAAGGAAATATAACAGAAGATTTTGGTGTCTATCCAAATTTGGACTACATTGATCTGAGTAGCAATAGATTTTATGGTCACATTTCTCCAAATTGGGGGAAATGCCTTAAACTTACTAGGCTTATGATACGAAACAATAATCTTTCCGGTGGTATACCACTAAAACTTGTTGAGGCAACCAACCTAGGCGGGCTTCACCTTTCATCAAATCACTTGACAGGAAAACTTCCAAAGGAACTAGGGAATTTGAAATCACTAGTTCAACTCAAGATCAGCAACAATCATCTTTCAGGAAACATTCCCATAGAAATAGGATTGCCTCAGAATCTTGAATACTTGGATCTAGCAGGAAATGAATTCAGTGGCACAATACCAAAACAAGTGGTGGGTTTACCAAAATTATTGGAATTGAATTTGAGCAACAATAAATTAGAGGGAAGCATTCCCTCTGAATTTGGCCAATCTCTTGTATCTCTTGATCTTAGTGGCAATTTGTTGAATGGAGCAATACCAACAAATCTTGGAAACTTGAAGCACTTGGCAATGTTGAATGTCTCACGTAATGATCTTTCTGGGACCATTCCATCCAGTTTTGATCATACGTTGAGCTTGAGTTCTGTCAACATATCATACAACCAGTTACAAGGGCCACTTCCAAACATTCAAGCCTTTCTTAATGCTTCAATGGAATCATTGACAAATAACAAAGGCTTGTGTGGTAATGTTACTGGCTTGGAGCTTTGCCCAACCAACAGCAGTCGAAAGAGCAACAGAGTCATCCTACTGGTATTGCTTATTTTGGGAACTCTAATAGCAGTGTTCTGTGGGGTGGGACTTTCAATGTATTTTCTCTGTCAAAGTAAAAGAAAGAAAGAAAGGCAGGCTCAAGAAACACTGACTGAAGCACCTTTTTCCATATGGAGTTATGATGGGAAAATGATGTTTGAAACTATCATTGAAGCTACAGAGAATTTTGATGATAAGTATCTCATTGGAGTGGGAGGGCAAGGATGTGTCTACAAGGCTGAGTTGCCTACAGGTCTGGTTGTTGCAGTGAAGAAACTTCATTTGGTAACTGATGAGGGAATGTCCAGCTTAAAAGCTTTTGCAAGTGAGATTCAAACCTTGACAGAAATCAAACACAGGAACATTATAAAGCTTCATGGATTTTGTTCGCATTCGCAGTTTTCGTTTTTGATCTATGAGTTCTTGGAAGGAGGCAGCTTGGACCAAATACTAAACAAGGAGACACAAGCAATTGCATTTGATTGGGAAAAGAGGGTGAATGTTGTTAAAGGTGTAGCCAATGCTTTATCCTATATGCATCATGACTGCTCACCTCCTATAGTTCACCGTGATATTTCAAGCAAGAATGTCCTTTTAGATCTTGAATATGAAGCTCATGTTTCTGACTTTGGGACAGCTAAATTTCTAAATCCTGGTTCACACAGTTGGACAGCATTTGCAGGCACCTTTGGATATGCTGCTCCAGGTTAGACCCTTTTCCCGTGTATTTAGAAATGGAAATGATCACATCATTTTTCATTTACACCACTTTTTTTATATCAAATTTCTGCATTGTAATTGGTTTACCTGTGCAAGAATTGGACTAATACCAATGCAAGAATTAGAGTAATGCAAAAGTGATGTGCAAATATCAGAATCCATGTAAATAACACAAGTTACTACACTTGATATAGTATTGAAACCTATGTTGGTTTATGCATAATATCACTTTAAAGAGTTTACTTTTTTTGCAGAGCTTGCCCATACATTTGAAGTGAATGAGAAATGTGATGTTTTCAGTTTTGGAGTACTTGCTTTGGAAATCATTATGGGAAAGCATCCAGGAGATCTCATTTCTTTGTTTATGTCATCATCTACAGTTCCAATGGCTAATAATTTGCTATTAATTGATGTTTTAGACCAACGGCCTCCTCAACCCAAGAATCCAATTGTTGGGGAGGTGATCTTGATTGCAAGGTTGGCATTTGCTTGCTTGAGTAAAAGTCCACATTCTCGCCCAACCATGGATCAAGTATCTAAGGCACTTTTGATAGGAAAATCACCTTTACCGGACCAGTTTCCCATGATCAGACTTGGACAACTCCACTGAATCATTGAACTACTAAGTATCTTGTTTTCTTTTTATTCTTGTGCATATCTCATCCCTCTTTCTCCTATATATTGTAAGTTTATTAACTTTGTTCATTGTATAAGGTAGCATGTCTATAGGAAAAGGCAGGAAAGTGGAGTCTTCCTTTCTTGCCATTTTGCTTCAAAACTTCACACTTCACAGCAAGTGAGGGGGAAAATGAAAACTGACTCAATGCTCAATGTTGGTAAATTGAGAGAATGGAGAGAGTTGTGAAATTATGAGGCAATGGACAGTGTATGTGAAAGAGTACATTATATTTAATATTAACAGAGGTAGAGATGGAGATGGAGTGGCTGTCACTTTTTCTGAGATGTAAAATACTAAAATATTTCGCAAATGCACAAATCATAAGTTAGCACCATTTAGCATTCATGTTTGAATGTCTAACCAAACAAGATGCTTAAGTGATCAAAATTACGTTTGAAGATACAAACGTAATTTTGGGTGGTTCAAACAGCTACCGAAACACTATATGTGGTCGACCTCACAAGCTTAGAATTTGGCTTATGGCAAATGAAAATATTCCAATACCATAATCTAGTTACTCAAAAGTGATCTGAATTGTAAAACCAAAGATGCCGAAATGAAATAAAAACTAAAACAACTAAATTTTAAACTCAAAATCATTAAATACTAAAACAATTATTAAATTTAATTAACGTGCAAAGTACTGAATATTTCAAATTACACTAGAACATTTATTTCCATTACTCTTAACTACATTGAGTTATAAAGGAGGAGAAAAAGCAAGTAGGAAAGTTGTGATGGAAAATCTCCATACCAGATATGCAGCCGTTAAAGTTCTGCCAGGAACAAACTCAGATATGAGAAAGATAGTGCTGACACTTGAATCATCCCACTTGCATTCGAAGGAATGCCTAAGTTTCAAAGTCAACTCAATATTGTGCATGCAGGTATGAGGGCTATGTCTCTTTCTCATCTTCAAAATAGCATTATGAGTTCTTTCACAGAGCACCCATTTATGTATGGCAAGACCACGGCAAATGTATTGGATCGTTGCAAGTAATAAAATGGTGAGAAATCAGATATTGTCCCTAGAATTGGTAACCAAATATCACTTCGCAAAGTAAACAACTATTTAGACTTAATGAAGGCGTGAACGGAAGCTAAAATGCATAAAATAAGCAATTTAATGGTTTTTCTTTTAGATAATTAAACAAACACTTAGAAGGTGAAAGTAAGGATAAAAAGTGTTAGGGATTCGCTGAAGGTCAAATTTCCTAAGTTGGTTATAACCTATTTTCTTTGGTGAAAAACCTTACTTAAACCCTATTAGGAAGCCTAATTCCTTAGGTCAAATTAACAAAGTACCATCATGAAGCTTTATAGAATTTAAACAAGAAAAATGCTAGCAACACACTCTCTAACTCTCTTTTTCCAACATACACACTCCTATTGGTTGAAATTCATGTGGGCCCTACAAAATTCAAGTGGGACTAACATGAATTAGTGGGACCCATATGAATTTCAACCAATAGGAGAGTGTGTGCTGGAAAGAGAATGTTAGAGAGTGTGTTGCTACCACTCCTCTTTAAACAAAGACCACATAAATTACGTTATCTATTCCTAAATTAACTTCATTTAATTGCCATAAGTCAAACTCATATCTAGTTATTCCTAGCATTAATTTGAGCCAACAATCATTTGAATAAGAATCAAATATCCAAAACCATTAAGCATAACAATTAATGCTCAACAAAGGAAAAAGTTCATAGCATAATTCAATCAAGGTTAAAACTTCTTCTATAATCAAATTACATCATTCCCCTAAAAAGAGGTTTCAACTACACATCATAAATCCTTGAGTAAAAAAAAACTACACATAATAAATCCTAAATAAACAAAGAAAAGAGAAGGGAGGGAAGGAATTCCATGAAGATGAAAATAGGTGATGAAACCTCTTTTCCTCTTCAAGCTCCAAGGAGATGCAAAAACAGGGCTTGAATGGATGGAAGGCTGAAAAAGATACTTTCTAAATGTGAAAACCGGGTTTTTATGGCACACAAGGACGAACACCAACGCCCAGCACTGGAAACATAACATGCAATTTTGCGCTGCCCCAATTTTTGTACTCCAGCACCCAGCAATGGGAAATGGACGCCCAGAGCTGGTTATACAACAACTCTTCCATTCTTTTCTTGTCCTTTTCTTCATTTCTTCATGCTCCTTATCCCTCTTTATTCATTTCCTGATATGAAAAAATGAAAACTAAGTCAAAATTAAACTGAAATTGCATCAAAATCATAAAATATTGATGTGATTACCCTAAATTATTAAATGAATGAAAATCAAGCAACTTCAAGGACTAAACAAGGCTTAAAGTCCGAATTAGGAGCAATAATTTCCCAAAATTTATCCCAAAAACCAATTATCTAACAGATTATCAATGTATGTGACATTATAGTTAACTACTATTTTGTAAGTAACAAATATAATGGAGAATAGCTATTGGGAATATTCAGAGCTAAATGTATAATCAGCAGGGTAAACTACAGCACTAAATAATGTGGCGAAATATCCAGTTTTCAGCCAAGAAAAAAAATCATGTAAGCTCTATATTGCAATAAGCAAATATGAATTGTGAGTATGAAAGTATTCAAGAATATGTTCGGATTGTTGCTTGATATCTACTGTATTTTGCATCTGGATTCTTGTAACAACTAACAAACAAGTTAAAAAGTGATTTCTTCGACTGAACTTTTGCATGCTATAATGAGGCCATCCATCTAAACTGTAACCTATTCTGCGATTAATATCATTTTCAAAACAGAACGCATGCTAGAGATTCTAATGGATCACATCAAAAGACAAAAATCAGGAATCAACATTTAATCAACAAGCTTCTCAAATATGCCTATTAATATAAAGCTTCATGCAGCTCAACATATACTAACATAGGTTTTTATCTTCCACTGATCAAGTCTAATGCTCTCTTAGAGCAATATGCAGATTATTGACATAATCGGTTCAACTCTTGAGTTTCTAAAATGGAGGGGAGTTAATGCATAATTATATTCCTTTATTCTGTAGCAGATAAACATGATTCTATAACCCTTAATAACTTCAAATGCATACTGACCATGTAAGCCTTCACTTAAGAAACAAAATATGTCAAAGTTATTTGTAGCCTTCTTAGTTGGTGTTTGGTTGATGGATGTTTTATTCTCAGTTAATATACATTCCAGGAATTTCATTCCGAGACTGTTTTATTCTCATCCTCACATATGAAAATGAAGTTTTCCACTTTAATTCACAAATTACATCCTTAGGAATCTTTTATGCATTGAAATGATGTTTTATCTCTCGTACCAAGCATGAGAAAGTTTTATTTCCTACCTCTCGTTCTCAGTGTGAACGAGTGAAAAAATATAAAGCCACTTTTTTTGGCTTTTGAAGTCAAATATAAAGCCACTTTCTAAGGTTAGACACTGAAAAAAATATAAAGCCACTTTTGTTGGCTTTTGAAGTCAAAAGTATGGGCAATGGCTTGACAAAATGATACGGGTGATTAATTGACGGTGGTTGGCAGCATAGAAGCATATAATGCAATGCTTGGAAATTTCTCTATAAAGAGAGACTTCATTTGCACTTCAATAGCATCTCATCCAAGAGTTGATAGAATGAATAGATAGATAGTTACCGGGTTCTATCATTAAGTTACGTACGGCATATCGAATTTGTCGCACCGCATATTACGTATCAGGTCCACCTTAAAGAAAGTCTTGTAATGATAATGTAAAAAGTGAAGAATCACGTACCAAATGATTAATATATTATGTACCCGTACCGCGTACCCGGTAACTAGTAGTTTCCGTTGATCAGGAGAAGACAACAAGCACAAGATTACTTGTTTGGATGATTCGATTTAAGTTTTTTAAGGGAAATAACAAGATTTTTTTTTTTTTATGAATGGAAACATCAAGACTTATAATAAATCCATGTTCAAAAGTATACATCTTTGGTAATTAGTGTCCTCCAAGTATACTTCCCAAGTTGATTCATTTTAAGGGTTCATTATCATAATCATAACTTGCGTACAAATACAACCATACAAATAGATATGAAACAAGGTAAGGAAAAATACACTCAAAGATTATTTGTACATGGACATAGTCAACAATTCGGATAAACTATAAGATTGGACAGGATGGGAGCCACAATCAGCTTCATAAATATGAGCAATGATATAGTAAATCACAAGGCTGAGTCAAAAGCTCAATCATTTGTGATTGTGTTGGTAGTGATATAATGACACCAACCAAGCTAGCTGATTAGCTGCTATATTAGTAAAGTAATTAAAAGACTGTGTCCATGCTTAATTAATCCTTGATAATTATGTGGGTGATGAGTACTGTATGGCATTATAATCTATAGCTTAGTAGCTGCATGGATAAAGTTTCCTTTAATTTCAAGCTAATCTCTCCATTATTCACATGAGAAATGCTAGCAAGATACTCTTTAATACTCTCTTTCCAACATACTCTCTCCTATTGGTTGAAATTTATCTGGGTCCTACAAAATTCAAATGGGATCCACATGAATTTAAACTAATAAGAGAGTGTGTGTTGGAAAAAGAGTATGAGAGAATGTGTTGCTAACACTTCTTTTATCCACATATATGTAAAGTACAAATAATATTTATTCAAGATTTCATCAAGATAGTGGGAGAGAATTGTTGAATGAGATTATCTTCACAAAGCTTAATTGCCTCCTCCTCCCTAAGTGTCACCATTGCCACCTTGCTTAAGGGCCCTTCCCCTGGTGGTGCTGGGAGAATCAAAACTTGCCCTTCTCCCAAAACTGGCTCTATGTAATATGAAACCCGAATGGGTTTGAACCCCTCTTGAAACTCAGCTAAATAAGGGTCCACACCTTCTAAGTTAGCACAAATGAAATCATGACCGTTCATCAATATAGGAGAATTTATATCATTATTTTCAAGCCACTCTATTAGATCCATTATTCCCTCATTGTCCATTTTTGCCACAACATCTCTTATGGCCCTAGCAGCTAGTGGAATATTGTTCTCTCCTACAATCCCTTCTGCCTGCACCTTATTATATATTACACAGCTCCCAAAGAATCCATGATCTATGCCCAAGACTTTCCTCACATCAACACATATTGACATGTCTACAAGCCTATTTCTCAATCCCTTGATCTTGCTCAGAGATACCCAAAATAGCCCTGCTAGTGCCTCAAAGGGTGTTGGGCTGGATGCAGAAGTGGGTTGGGCCATGGACATGCAAGCCTGAACCATTTGGTCTGAGAAGCCCAGGGATATAGTAGTGTACTTGGCTTCCTTGACAGGAATAGGTTTCTCAATTGAGGATTTGTAGTGATTAATTAACTCCATATATGGTTGGTGATTGGGCTTTTTGTTTCCTAGTCTTCTAGGGGGTAAAGGGTGGAATATTGGAGGATCAATCATTTTTCCACCCAATGAAATGTCAGCCCAGGCCTTAATGAACTTGGTTACACAAGTGGAATCTGCCAAGAGATGAATGCAGCTAAGGCCAATTGCTAATCCACCTTCTTCAAACTCAGTCAGCTGAAATAAAGATAAAAATAATGTAGTTTAAAAATTGAATTTTAGATATTCATTTATTATTCAAACTCTTTGATCTTAACCTGTTCTTAGGGTACTAATTAAGGAAGACAAAAAAACAAATTTTCATCGGAAAATTAAGTAAATCACTTTTTCAAATATTAAATATATTAAATCTCAATAAAAACTTTATTTTCTTAAGGGCATTGATTCTTTAGGGCACTGGTTAGTATTCTCCTTGTTTAAATCAAGAGCAATGCTAGCAACACACTCTTTACAACATTTCTTTCAACACTCTATTTTTGGATAGATTTTATGTAGGACCCACTGAATAAAGAGTGAGGCCATGCGATTTAGTAGGTCTCACAAGAAATCCATTCAATAATATAGAAAGTGTTGATGAGTGTGTTTCTAATATTTCTCTTAAACCGGTCCTTGTTTGGTTTAATTACTATATTGGTTTCCGAACTCTTCGAGAATTTTTAAATAAGTCTCTAAACTAAAAAAAATGTAATTGGGTCCCTGCACTTTAAACGTTTGTAATTGGGTCCCTGAACTTATAAATAATTTGTGATTAGGTCTCTGGGATAAGAGAAGAACCTTGTAATTAGTACTATATAAATTTTTTTCGAGGTTTTCTTGTCGGTCTTAGAGGTTAATAGAACTATTGGATCACCACAAGCAAAAGTTTTAAAAATGCCTAATTTCTCAGGACACAATTACAAACTATTAACAAGTTTAGAGACCCAATTATAAACGTTTAAAGTACAGGGACCAAATTATAAAATATATAGAAGTTCAATGACCCAATTACAAATTTTTTTAATTCCGTGAGTTATTTAAAAATTTCCAAATAGTTGATGTGGACTTGTGGACTAATTAAACCTTAATCAATGAAAATTCTAACCTGGATATAAAAAGTGGACCAATAATAAGGCTTGTGAAGCATATCCTCCCAATACACAAGCTTGAGTTCCTTTTCCCCATCCACATCTCTTAGCCACTCCTCTACACTCCCTTTTGCTGTTGCCTCCACCACTCTGACACCAGCATCATTGCACTTGATCTTCCAATGCCCTTTGTCATCTCTTACCAATCGTCCAGTCACTATAGGGAAATGGGTAAGCATCTCTGAAAATGTCTCTCTCAACTTCTTGGTCACTTCTCCAAGTACTCTCTCTCCTGAAGTTTGGTAATAGTACACCATCCTAATGTGGTTGTTCTCCATGTGACGATCCAAAACTGATAAAGGGAAGTACTTTCCTTGTTGAACTGGCTTGGAGCTCACCACAGTTCTTTTCAACATGTAACTAATTTCGTAGGCCATTTTTGTATGAGATATGATATATAGAAAAATTACGTACCTATGATCTATTAGTAGAACTATAGAGTGAAGAATTTGGCTATGATGTTGATGTTATATATGAATGTATTCTACTAGTTTTGGGCACAAATCACCACAACATTAAGGGAAACAAGATTTTCATGTGCAACAGAAAAACAACCTGCCAGTCTATGAGGGAATGATATATTCATGATCCATGAAAATGTTAGCTTATTTTCGGTTTACTGCATATGTACGATTAAAATATCATGTGTGAATGCATGGTTTCCAAAAGATCACTGCAACAAAATGTAGGATAAAGAGGGAGGTTATTGACACTCCATTTCGTACTCTCCTAATTGTAGGATAAATTACAAGTGAGGTTATTTACATACCTAAAATTATTTTTTTATACTTATTTATTTTAAATATTTCTTTCAAAATCATTTTTAGCTTTATATCTTATATGAAAGGTCTTCGTGAACCTTCGGATCTTATAAAAAAATGGAACTAATTGCGTGGCGGTGAATTAATGGAATTGAGAAATAGAAACAATTTTGTATGATAAAATTTTAACTAAATCATTAAATTAAATTAAATTAGTACTTTTAATTCAATTGTGTAAAGTATTAAAAGTAGGTAGTAGATAGTTTCAATTATGAGAAAGGTAAAACTAGTGAAGATGATTTTAGGTCATTAAAGTTTGAATCAATTAACCCCTATATATTAGGTTAGCAGATGAGATTCCTCTAAACTGATCCAGTGAGTGTATATCCATCCTTGATTTGATAACGACATCCTTGAACTTTCTTTCATTAGCTCTTGGTATTTGAAATACGAAAACAAACCTCAAATAATCTTGAAAACCAACAAAAATAAGGTGTTGTTTAGGAAGGATCACCTTATAAGTGGTCCATGTGGGTGAAGTACCTGTATCACCTGTTAACAGGTAAATTCGGTGTCTGCATCATAAATATAAGTTTTGTATGGTCTAACTTATAAAATTAGTTATTTGCTTTATTATCCGAAGTGTTTAATTTTATTTTTGTCCGGTAAGTGTGACTAAGTTCCCCAATCCCATTTTTCAAATATCAATATCTCACTTCTCCATTATTACCTTCCAAACCCAGTAACAAGATGAGAACTTTTTTTATGGCAAAGAACAATTTCCCCCTTTGTATCCCAGCATAATGGAATGAATCAATTAAAGTTGGCATAGTGGATCCATTATTGCTGAATCAATTTCCCCCCATTTATAACTTTCAATGGCTTAGATTCATTGGAGTTTAATTTAATTTTAAATTAAAGAAAAAACTGAATTGGATTTCTGGAAACCCCATCCTCCAAACCTTCCCAAACAACCTCACTCTGCAATAACCACCCACCACAGTAACCACAGCCACCACCAAAAGCCTTTGTCGCGGCCCACAGTGACCTCATCGCCGTGCCATTCCGCCCTGACGTCGTCGCCCTTCGTGCCGCCGCACCGTGAGTAAGAAAACTCAGGGTTGAAAACCCATTCCTGAAAGCATGTTGAAAACTCATTCGTGAAAAACCATTCCTCCTTTGAATCCACAATGCATGGCACTAGCCCCATATCGACGTCAACCACGCGCCACCGCACCGTGTTGGCGAAGGACATGCCAGGACTCATGCCTCATGCTTTCTTGGACGTGGCCTCTCTTTATAGCCGTCCCAATGGCATGGAGGCATGATTCTGTTGCGTTGGTGGGCCCTACGCCAAGTTGTTAGCGCATTATGCAGAATGGCGCTTTTCATACTGAGGTCTAACCCAAAAGGCGTGCCTTACTTGGCCTTCTAGAAGATTCTTCCCACTGCCTTCGGGTTGGCACCATTTATATCGATCCAATCTTCTCAGGCACTCCCGACTCGACCGGAGGGCAAGAACTCGAACAGGCTATCTCAGGCTCCTTATGTCCTCTTGGAGGATTGGGCCCTTCTGTTTGATAGGCAACAGCCTTGGGTTGGGCTTCCTACCAGATATGGTAGGAACAATTACAAACACTGCCACATTTTTCTCTCCATGTTATTTTGATAAAAGAAAAATTCAATTAAGACAAGCAGAAGTAATTACAATGGGTTTGGTGGATAAGAAAGCATCCTTAGTGTAAGAACAAACAAAGAAAAAAAGAAAACACCAATGTGCTTTATTCACATTTCAAGTCCCAAACGTTTTTGTAGAGCGCATGCTTAAAAACACAAATTCATTTGGATGCCCATAAAAGTGCAAATATCTTTATGAATGGTGCAGCTTAGATAACTATATTACAGATCAATCACATTCCTACTTGGACCTTCTTCTATTGCCTCAGCTTGAAGGTTGGAGCACCTTCTACAGCATTTGTAATGATTTGAAGCAAGACAGAGGCAAGTGCTCCTAGTAAAATAAGAAAACGAACCAAAAAGATTTCCTCTGCTATTTCCTGCTTCTTACTCGTCTAAACCATTTAGCCATGAAAGAATAACTTCTGCACCTTTCTCCCAGCAACAGTCCAACATCATGTCATGAGCAACTGCTTCAACACATACTGGTGACACACCATAAAAATCTGCTGTTTCTTTAAGTCCCTCTGCATCCTATAACCAACAAATGGGGAAAACTGCCTGATGAAGATAACTGGGCAATAATAACTCAATCGACTAGACAATATTGTTAGAGGAGAAATGCTAGAAACACACTCTTTTTGACACATTTTATTCAACACACTCTATTATTGGATGAATTTTATGTGGGACTCGTTGAATAGAGAGTGGGTCCATGTGATTTAATGAATCCCACATGAAATCCACCCAACAATAAAGAGTGTGTTGCTAGCATTGCTCTTGTTAGAGAATAGCTATTTTGGATATTATTTGTTAGAGGAGTACTAGCAACACACTATCTGACACTCTCTTTCCAACACATTCTCTTATATTAGTTAAAATTCAAATGAGTCCCACTATTTTGGAAATGAGTCCCACTAATTCATGTGGCCCCCACTTGAATTTTATAGGACCCATATGAATTTCAACCAATATGAGAGTGTGTGTTGGAAAGAGAGTGTTAGAAAGTGTATTGTTAGCATTTCTCTTATGGGAGGGGGGAGTGTTATTGGGCTGGACCTATTTTGCTTGAACCGACTAATATCTATTTCTGAGTGCATGTGTGTGTGTGTATATCATTGGTGGGGAAAAACAAAGCACTTACCACGATGAAGTCATCGTTTGCACCCAGAACAAGAACTTCGAGAGGGATGTTTGGCATTGAAGGAACTGGAAGTGATGCATTCAGCTTTCTTAAATCAAATAATGGCATCCTTGAACTTTCTTTCATTAGCTCTTGATATCTGAAATATGAAAACAAGCCTAAAAAAAGCTTGAAAACCAACAAAAACAATTGACGATAAAAAACTATCATGGTCATACTATTGACAATCACCATTCCATGACACCAACAGCTTCCATATTTGGTCCCATATGTCTAAAATTTTGCTAAAAATAAGGGAAATGAATTCAACAATATGTTACAATTGCATGAATTGATTCAAATATTATCAAAATGCATGAAAGTGGCTCAAGCAGATGCATTTCTTGATAATGATCAGATTATCGTTCACGCACCAATCACAATGTATATATGGCAAAGCCATCATTAACAACAAAACCAGATTAAATATAGAATTGAGTTTATTGTTTAAGTGTTGAATTAATTTTTCAACTTGTAGAGAAACTAGCTGACTAGATCTTAATACCAACAAGCACATATCCAAACACAAAAAGCTTTGGAAATAATGGGGAAATATGCAGCAGAATGAAATTTAAACCAACAACGTATTAGCCGTATCAACTAACAGTTGACTGACACTTGAGGTGAGTTGAAGGGTGAGTTTAATCAAACTAAAGGTCAGTTGAACACAATTGTTAGTTCTATTGTTTATCTCCTGACAACAAACAATGCAACAACTAAGAATCCATTATAACACATTAAAGTTGTTTTTGGATGCAACACAAATCACTAAATATTCCATAAAGCGGAGCTAGAATCAAAACAGTTAATAATCCATAGCATATTTAACAGAAAAATCAAGTTGAAGATCAACATGAGTTCAGCATATTCACATCAATGGGCGTTTATAAATCCAGTTTCTAACTATTTTACAGTGATAAACATTCTTTCCCTATGGGCTTCTTTATTTGAATTTACTGCAAATAAAGTCAAAGTCACCAGTAAATAAATGTGCTTTACTACTAAAATCACACATATTCTGTAGTTTTGAGGCTCAATGTGTTGCGTTGCCAAGGTTTCATGTTAGGCACATTTGTCAAAAGGAATTTCTTGCTTTTTCCCCCACCTTAACTCCATTATTAAGCTCCATTTATAACCAAAAATGTTTTGGTACATGACTTAGTTCATTTCCTTAATCAATAGTTTCACTTCCTTGATCCATACTAGTAAGAATCCATGAATATATCATTAAGCATCATCTCTCCTTTTCAAATTTCAATTGGAAGTGCTCTAGAGTTCAATCCCAAGAAACAAACCTTTTAACAATATGATCCTCCATTGTGTCCGAGAAAAATGTCTCCCTACAAAGAGAAAGAGAGGTTTGAAAAGCTTTTGCTGCCAAGCTGCGTGTCACCTGCCAGGTGGTGGATATATGCATATAAGAAGATAAACACAAAAAAGTCACATTCTTCAAAAAAGTCAGTCCAAATACCTTGAAAGCAGCAATTGGCTTGGAAAAGAGATATCGCCAGACTAGCCCACTAATAAAAATAAAGAAGAATTTTCAACAAGTGCAAACAAATTAAAGTTTTTTCTATCTTTCTCCTCTTTGAAAAAACAAATATAGCCCTAGAGAGTTTATTTAGTTACCTATTACCAGATGGAGGCACAGAGCAGACAAGGACAGCTCCCCCAAGCTTAGGGTACAAATTTTCTATTTATAGAATCAAACTCAAACAGAATTAGCATAATGAACCAGAAAATGAAAAGTGAACTGTAAAAAGGAAAAGTAGATTTCTAAAATTAAAAAGTATACATATCCATATGATGGGGGTGGGGGAAGAAAAATAAAAGACAAATGATACCATAAAAGACACCTAAAGCATGAACCAGAGGCCTATAAAATCATGAAGGGTATACAGAACATATGACACACTGCCTCAAAATATAAGTCCTCAGCATTGACTACATATATGAAGTCAATCACTCGTGGCCAGAAAGAGTCTTATTTTCGAAGACATAGCTCAGCTGTCCCTCAATAATAAAATCTTAAAAAAAAAAAAAAAAAACTGTTTCTTTTTGCTCAATTGCTATGGTGTTTTCATGTCAAGTTCAAAGTATCCCAAAATAGGAATCTGGTCTACATAGTTCTAAACCATCAACTACTGTATGAGTGTGGAATTCAGAATGCTCTAATTCAACCATTTCAAGTTCAAAAAGCATGTGAAGAGTAAGCCAGAATCTGAAAGTACCTTTAAGTTTGTCACTTCCTAAATTAGAAATATAATACTGAATAATAAGTCCACCAAATGAGTGTCCAAGCAAGACAGGTGGTGATGAAATATTTTGATTGATGAAATCTGCAACATCTCTTGCGTGTGTCTACTGCAGAGTTAGGTACAAACAGGGAATTATAAGACCTTAATCCATTATGAAATCTGTATAACTTAACAAACAAAAATTGAAAGTTCATAGTTGAATTAAACTTAACTAGTAAAGGGAGAGGTACTATACCTCAAGCGTACCAGCAACTGAATCAGCAGGTGCATCACTTTCACCCTGCCCGTGAATACATGCCAGAACAGTGGCAGACAATCATGTGAACAATGTGAAATCGCCAAAACTAGAATATAACAACCAGATATTTAAAAGTGCAGATACAATGAAGGTGTTGCAGCAGCAATTTGATGCCTAAGCCAACTAAACGTATCTCCTCCTAAGAATAGTGTTGTTACACATGACTTAGCTTGGCAACCTTGAAATATCCTTGGGATGTAGGAAGCCACAACAACATTCAACACAAGTATGCAGGTATTTATGTGTATATATGCACAATTTGCTGTAGGATTTAGCACCTATCATATTCATTTAACAACTTAATTCAAAATGTCACTTATGACTTAACATAATGGAGGAAACCTTCCCCATTTAATTAATTACCTTGTTAGAAATTTAGAGGCCCCATTATATAACAAGTACAATTCAGGACATGAAAGTCAGTAAGTCATCACTGATTTATACTATAAAATGAATGGACACGGTTGTTACCAAATACCAAGATTAGTATTTCAGTCATCACGTTAGAACTTTTAACCTTAAAGCTACCGTTTACAACAATAACAAAGTCTTTTCACACAAGATGAGATCGACTACATGGATTAAACGAGATATTGTGTTCTGTCGTGAGCCAAGTCTTCAAAAAGGTCATTTAGATTTAAGTTTTTTTTTTTTAAATAAAAATCACCCTAGAATTTTTTGTCAATCGGGCTATCCTCCATCCTATCCACAAAATATAATAATTTTTTTCTTTTATCTTTCATTAGGTATCCTTACGGCCCTTCCTATGTGACTCTCCTCTAGATACCGTGGCAACTAACCTTCCCAAAACTACCATTAGATACTCATTATTTTTTGTTCTTTTCTGTAAGATAGCATTTGGTGTGTGTACAAACAGGATGAAACAGAATGTTCTGACATGTTGTCTTTGGTTCCACCCCTAAAACTAAAATATTCCATGTTTTAATCTCATGTCCTGTTCTGTATGTTAGGCATCGGGGGAGCGCCAACACCGAAGATCTTAATTCATGGGCGCTAAATGAAGAACCACATTAGTAGGTTTGACACCACAGCTTGACCCAAAACCTGAAGGCAATAAATTTATCGGTCTTCCAACTTATATACTAAGTCTCTACTTCACTCATCATACACAAACACAAATGTGAAACAAGGTCTGTCAGTTTCTGTCACAGCCCTTGGAAGAGCATTGGAAGGTAGTCAAAAGAATCCTAAGGTACCTTAAAGGGACTGCATCATATGGACTCTTGTCCCAGCCTGCTCATGCTCAACAGCCTCTCACACTCACAGCATTTTGTGATGCCGATTGGGCCTTAGACCCAGATGACAGGAGGTCAACCTCAGGGTCCTGCATCTATCTTGGGCCTAACCTGATTTCTTGGTGGTCCAAGAAACAGCCACTGGTGGCCAGGTCGAGCACAGAGGCTGAGTATAGAAGCCTAGCCAACACTGCCTCAGAAATATTGTGGATTCAGTCTCTGTTGCAGGAGTTAAATGCAGCTGCAACTGTCCCTACTATTCTCTGTGATAATCTGAGCACTGTAGCACTATTTCACAACCCAGTCTTCCACTCAAGGTGCAATCACATGGAACTGGACCTGTTCTTCCTGCGTGAAAAGGTCATCAACAAGAGCTTGGCTGTAGCTCATGTCCCTGCTCAAGACCAGAATGCAGACATCCTGACCAAGGTTTTGTCTGCTCTCAGATTCTTAGAGCTTAGGGATAAACTCAGAGTAGTTGATCAGTTTTCGCTGACACAACCCCCATGAGTTTAAGGGGGAAATGTTAGAGTAGCTATTATGCTTGTAACTACCGAACTGTCCTAGTCAGATTCTGTAAGCATTCAGTTAGTTTGTTAGGCTCTCATGATTCCTCTCATGATTGTAATCTTGAGAGGAAAGCTATTTAGCTTTCCTCTATGACAGTCAGACTCAATGAAGTACATCACAATTCAGTTACATCTCTCTCTCTCTTCTACCTACTTCTAATACAAGGTATTCCCGGCCGATAGTGGAGACTAATCTCTTTTGGAGCGTGGAGATCATCGAAGTGAGTTTTGCCTCTTCCAATGATGCCTTTTCTATACATAAGGCAAGAATCCAACTCCTGACAACATGCTTGAGGAACCCAACCATCTATCAACTGTGTGTTGTGCCTTGTTGGTTGCAACACTCGCACTTAATTCCCAACATTGTAGTATAATATAAAATACAACAAACATAGAATACAATCTATATTGTTGAATAAATTAGGTTGGAGACAAATGAATAAGGAAAAGAGAGATAAAAAGAATAATATTAACATAAAGTAATGTGATAGTATTATGGTTTGATGTTCTGTATAAGAGAAACCCAAGAGTCCTATTTATACTAATAACATAATCCTATTCCTAATTAAACGATGAAACAAATCAGGAAATAATAAATAAGAAATAACTCCTAAGAGATCTTCTAAGATATCTTAAAATATTATGAGATATTTTATAGATATTTTAACATTCCCCCTCAAGCTAAAGTTTCCCAAACTTTAGCTTGTACAATTAAACTTAACAAAAATAAAATAAACTAAAATAACTTCAAAGTCTTGGTAAAACGCAACACAAGAAGCAATGTTGCAAAGGCGCACAAGCGGAAGAGCCAAATTGCAAACACGACGACGGAAGGGCCAAACTGCATCTGGGATGAAACCATATTGCATTTGAGATGAAACCACGAAGCCAATCTTTCAGGCTGGATCAGGCAGAACTGATCAGAGGCACAAGATCAGACGGAACTAATCAATTACGTGAAACACGACGACGGAAGGGCCAAACTGCATTTGGGATGAAACCATACTGCATTTGGGACGAAACCACGGAGCCAATCTTTCAGGCTGGATCAGATGAAACTGATCAGAGTGATATAGGATCCGGAAAAACTGAACGGAGTGGATCAGGCGGAACTAATCGGAGACCACAAGATCAAACAGAACTGGTCGAAGATGCATATTAAAGGCAAAAATAAATGGAGATGAGGAACTATATACAACGTAAAGGTGAAACTAAACTCTCCTCAAAGAGGATACCATGGCTCTGATACCATGTTGAATAAATTAGGTTGGAGACAAATGAATAAGGAAAAGAGAGATAAAAAGAATAATATTAATATAAAGTAATGTGATAGTATTATGATTTGATGTTCTGTATAAGAGAAACCCAAGAGTCCTATTTATACTAATAACATAATCCTATTCCTAATTAAACGATGAAACAAATCAGAAAATAATAAATAAGAAATAACTCCTAAGAGATCTTCTAAGATATCTTAAAATATTATGAGATATCTTATAGATATTTTAACATATATGTTATGTTCCATGTCAAACGCTACTTAAGTGTTAGTTAACCTGAAAGTGAAGTAACTAATTGAGAGAGTGTGTGTGTGTGGACCTGTCCCAACAAGCTAAGAGCATAGCAATCGTAGCCAGAGGCTGAAAAGAAAGGCAACCAGTGTTCAGCCCAACACCAAGCGGCATGGTAGCTTCCATGAACAAATACCAAAGGTGGGTTTTCAACTTTGTTGTCTTTTCTTTTCTCAAGTTCGTTTTTTTCTTCACCCTTCTGCACGATCACCTCCATGCTCAGACCAGAGGGGAGGTCGTGGAAAATACGAGATTGCCCCTGCTTCAGATCGAAAGGGACCCGCATCTTGTTAGGTCTGCTGAGGACAGAAGCTACAGGCTTCGAAGAAAGTGAGTTGCAACGATTCAGGAAATGAGTGTGGAAAGAAGAAGAAACAGAAACAGCCATTGCCTTGTTTTGTTCCTTCAAAGTTTTGGTCTTTAGCACTAACACAGTACAAGTAGTATTATGTGCTTTACTTTCGTTTTATTGAGGATAATGGGGTTGGTGCAGAGTGCAGTGTGCAGAAGCAAAGCAAAACAGCAACCTAACCATTACCCACAAACTATTTTCTTCCTCTTCTTCTCCTTCTTCTTAGTGATATGATTCTCTATTTATTCCCAATATATAAAAAATTATTAAAAAATTCTCATATGCGATCGTTATTCATTTGTCTCTTCTATTATCTTGCTGTCTCTAATAATCCATTAACTTCTACATATAGGGACTAAATGAAGAATTCGTATCACATGTAGGGACCGGATTATTACTTTAACCTAAATTATTGGGTCCTTATACATAACACACATTCTTCATTTAATTCCTATACGTAGTAGTTAACGGATTATTAGAGACGACAGGGTAACGGGAGGGATCAAATGGGTAACGATGACAAGTAAAAGGACATTTTCAATAATTTTTTATATATAGGGACTAAATGAAGAATTAGTGTCTCGTATATGGATCACGTTATTACTTTAACCTTTCTATTGTATTCTTCAACTTTGTTTTTTTTGTTTTTAATCTCTTTTACCTTGTAGATTGACTAATGGCGATCATTTACAATGTGATTTATACAAAAGGTTTCCTATCAAGGCATGGGCGACTTAAGGTAGTCGCTCACGGTGCATGACCAAGTTATAACCATCGGATCTTATAAAACAAATTGAACGATGGAGATCAATCACGAGAACCGACTGTCTGGGTTTTACTTGAAATGGCACTATTGCACTGAGTTGAGTGAAGCGGGAAATAGAATATGGCGGAGATTCCTGATGCTAGTGGTGTTGATGGAGATACCGACATGGGGTTTCGGAAACCGTAGATGATTATTGATCGGGGAAGATTTGAATCGGATCATCTTGGCGGACCGACACGATCGTTTCACCGCTGCTAAGAAGATGTTGGACCCTTTGGTGAGGGCTTATGCCGATGTGATGGGGGAGGAGACATTGAAGACCTTAAAGCTATTGCTAAGAAGAAGGAGGAAGCGGCTAAGTTTGTATTTTAAAGTGTTCAAGTCATTCATTCCTTTTGATTGAGCTTCTGCACAGTTTCACTCCATTGCGTCCCATACTTTGTTTTCTCCAATAGTCCAACAACTTCTTCAATCTATTCAAAGAGTGGATGATGGTCTCGAATGTCCAGATAATTGGTGGCCAAGACTCTGTGAATGCCTTGGCTTTAAGAAAGGACAAGTTAATATGCATGTCAGCATGTCTTGATAATTGGTGGCCAATATATTACTATTTCTCTATGCTTCTCATTGAAGCTTAATTTAAATGCTTGCTTGTTGAAATCCCTCGTTTTCTTTTCTAAACCGTCACCAAGCAAGGAAGAAAGAAATCACAATGAACCAAGTCGCCTCGTTGGTGAAGGCGCTGAAAAGGTGAGAGCTTTGGCGACACAAAGGTTGTCAAGCCCAAAAAAACACTGGACCAGGAGAAAAATATTGGAACCTGCTACACCTGGTAAATCTTGGTCTCTCACGTTGAGAGACTTCCAAGGATGCTCATGCTAGAATTTGCCTTCCTATCAATTGCTTTTTGGACTTTATAGTTAGACGAATACTAGCATCCTAATCTTTCAGAGATAAAATGTTTTTCTCTTTTTTTTAACACATAAACTCTAATCATCTATCATTGTAGTTTCCAAAGCAATAATGATTTGTTACGGTTATAACTTACTTACTCATAAATGATTATAGGTAAAAATAGGTTGATTGGTTTTTTACATTTTTTTTATCTTTCACTTTGGTCTTATATGATTTTTTTTTTTTTTTCATTTTGATACTATACGTTATGTTTTGTCTTTCATATTAATCTTTTTTATCAATTCCTTCGTAACGAAGTCAATTTTAAGATTAACATGGAAGACAGATCATAATGTGTAGGATAAAAATGAAAATATAAAAAAGATTAGCTTCCCAACCATTTATTTTCTCTACCAAAATAATAAAAATAAAAAAGTAAAACTTATAGGACCAAAGTAAAAAATAAAAAACGTACGAGATCAATCAATCTATTTTATCTTTTTCATATAAATTTTATTTTACGAAATATGAGTTAGGTAAAATAGAGATTCTATTAAATAATAAGGGTTAAAATGAAAGAAAAATTAATAAATTATAAGTTATTTAAATTATCTTATGAAAAAATTATAAGTTAATGAAATAAGTTTGTTTATCAAATATTTTGGACAAATAAGTTTGTAAGCTAGTTAAATAAGGTATAAGATATAGTATATTTAACTTGTCCAAGAGAGCCTATCAAACTGGAACCTTCCCCATTTTTTAAAAAATGTCTTTTTTGTTAAAATTAAAACCACACTTTTTGAATTTGGTATTAAAGCCTTTATGTACCCAGGACTATAATTGTTTTCTAATTTTTCTTTTTTGTAAAGGATAAATACCGAAAAAGAAGAAGAAGAAAAAAGTTGGTTTTGGTATCAAAGTCCAAATTATGTTAAGATGGGCCGAGATGCAGTGTATTGGTCCAAACATGAACTTACAACCAAGCGGGAATCCATTCTGTTGATTCATTATTAGTCTCTTTGTTGTTGGAGTGAGGAGCCTCCCTTGTGTGGCCAATAATAAGGTAAACCCTTTTCTTCACTTCGTTTGAATATATTGGTTGGCTTTTTAACACCCATAATATATGTTCATAACTTTTATGTTGACATTCAATTATGTTGGTTTCATTTTGAAATTGAATCCCACTTTACTAAGACACTGCTTGTTGTCTCAGTAAGTCAAAAGTGGGAAGGTATTATTATGGTATTGTTGTTGTTGTTGTAGATATACTGTTTGATGAAATGCCTGTATGTATGTATGTATGTATGTATGTATGTTCGGTAGTTACATACTGAGGTCTCTGCTGATTTTAACCTGTCAATCTGTGTTGAACCTTAAACTGACATGGGTTGAGGGATTGATTTGTCTTTGTACTTGTTAAATAAGTAGATAACTCTTTGGAGTTTGGACTTGAATTCCTCAGTTTTCTACATTCATTACTATTACTTTTTACCCATTTCTTTCTGTTCATGTTTTAATCTTAGCTAAAATTGGAAATCCATGCCAGATTCAAACTTCTATACAGATTGCACCATTGGAGTAATATGATGTCTCATCCACATATAAGGATAATTGCTTCTATAAACAACTAGGTCTTATATAAGAACCCAATAAAAAATCGTAGAAAGGAGAGAAAAATAAACTAGAGAAAAAATGGGATAACTTGTGGGACCCATTTGGTGAAACATTTTAGAGTTGCACCATTGGTGTGGAGGGTTGTTTAAAGTAGTATAATATAAAAAGTGGTGATGTGGCATGATGGGGCCCATAAAAGGGGAGTTAAGTAACTCCAATGAGTTACACCGTTGAAGATTCTCTTACCAATGCTCCCTTGTAATGCAGATTCTACTTGAGTGTCCTTGAAGCTGGATCTTCCAAATCTCTTATTTAATTCATAGTTAAGTAGGCATTTCTTATCTTTATTTAATCCATATCTTCAGTTTTTTGTTCTAATGTTTCTGAACAAATGCAAATAACAGATTATTGAGCTTGATTTGGAGTTACATAATACATTAATACTTATACCTCTATTGAAAATACTAGTTGTATGTAAACAAATGCAAATGGATGGGTTCCATTCCACCTAGGATTAAGTCATCTTGCATCATCCAGCTGTGGTTGGGTTGAAACTTGAAACTGTGTGGCTGAGCTTTATGATTTCTTTAGACCTGTTTTGTCTTATAATATTCTTGACCTTCTAATATCCCGTTTTTGGTTCCTTTGCAGTTTTGTTGTCTTATATTAGTTTCAGTGCACCCTTAAACAATGAAGCATCTTACCTTTTTTTTTTGTTTTCTTTAATTGTTTCCTTTAGACCTGTTTTGACTTTTAATATTCTTGAGCTTCTAATATCCCGTTTGTTGTTTTGGTTCTTTTGCATTTCTGTTGTCTTTTATTAGTTACAGTGCACCCTTAAACAATGAAGCATCTTACCTTTTTTTGTTTTTGTTTTCTATAATTGTTCAAAATACAGAGATGGAAACAGAATCATGTGATGCAGTGAACCCTAGGCCCCGGGTGAAGGCCACAATCCGCCTTGGCACAGAATCATATTCTGTTCTGGCAAGCAAAGGTTCTTTATCAGAGCAATTAGTGTCATTGAAAGAGGAAAGCATGGTCATATTGAAGGACTTCATAACAAAGCATAATGTTCCTCAGGATGTCCCTGATGAGTTATTGGAAGCTTCATCAGAAGATGATAATATTCTTGAGAAGCCTGAACTGAAGTCTAAGAAAACTAAGCTCACTTAGCTTTTGAAATATAGCAGATCTGTCTGAGTGCTTCAATGTGTGTATGATTAAACATTTAGTTAGTTTATTCAAAAGTTTACAGAATACTTTTTTGGTGATAGACAGCATGTACTAACTTCTACCTTTGTGGAAATGAGTTTGAGTCACCATATGTTTTTAGTTGCTCTTCCGGTTATTTGGCATTGTCTCTCTGATTCTTTCTGCAGAGTAATCTTTGGAACCTTCCATAATTTGAATTAGTGACTGGAAATATGCATTAAACTAAGAACAACCGTGATATTCTCATACCTATTTTACCTACACCATTTTTTTACACCTGACACATCATTGCCAACGAACTCAATGTACCCATTAACCAACCAATATACATGATTAATTACGAATTTGTACATTATTTATCAAGAATTGTGTATTGGATGGATTAAATATTAATGACGAATTTACTCATTAATCAATACATACAATTAACCATGAATTTATACATCATTAATCATGCATTTTCATATATTAATTTTTTAATCACTTTTTACTCCTCCTAATGATATACAAATTTGTGGTTAATTGTAAGTATTTATTGGTTATTAAGTACATTTGTGGTTAATGTTTAACCTATTAATCATTGGATACATGTGATTAATCATGAATTTATACATATTAACCGGATTAACTAAGAGTAAAAAGTGGTATAAAAAATTGTGATTAAAGATGTACCCATTTACTTGCATGTGTGTTCCATTAACTATCATACTTGACTCGTTAGTGGTCCTGCGTGATTTATGACGAATTTCCTCAGAGGAAAACGAATAAAAAGTGAAAAAACGTGCACAACTTTAAAACCCAAATACCGAAAATTTTGCACTTTTTTCACTTTTCATTAATATTTCATTGTGGAAATTCATCATAGGTCACACAGGATCACTAACGACCCAAGTAGGATGGTTAATGAGACATATAGACAAGTAAATGGATGCCGGAACTAAATCTAAGGACTAATATGTCCCGCATTTGTAAATTGATGAACTAAATGATTAATTTTTTTTCTGGAGTGGGTTTGTTTAAAGTAATGTAACATTATTCCCGGGAAAGTGAGGGAGGGAATGCAACATTCTCATGTTTGTTTTGAGTTTTAAAAATTTATAATGTTGTTTATATATGATTTGCTCACTACTTATTTTCATCTTAAAGAGTGAGAATATAACATTTCCATCGGAATAAAACTCAACTACCTATAACTTCTCACTCCCACATCGTTTTATCATATTTATTTGTATTATTAATTTTTAAATTTTTTTTAAATTAAATAAATTATAAAAACATTTCTAAGAATTTAAATAACTTATCAAATACATTAATAAGAATAAGATTCTTAGTAATAACATTTTCGAGAAGATGAATGTCAGTAATACACTTTTTAATATTATTTTTTTAACACACATCCTCTTATTAATTAAAATTCATATGAGTCTCACTTAAATTTTATAGAATTTACATAAATTTCAACGAATGAAGGAGAGTATACTGCAAAGCGAGTGTGTTGTTGATATTTGTGTTTAGTAATTTTAATCCCCTCAAAAGTGAGCCTTCGCTCTTCTTTCAAATATAATTAATGTTTCTACAACTGATCAGTCATGTCATCTTCATGAGAGAGAGAGAGGACCCAAACTCGTTTTCGAACATGCCAAAAAAACAGATTCATTCGTACCCTCTTTTTGATGTCCTTTTTCTTATTGCCCTGTGTCTCATAGTTTAAAGAAACGGTAAAAAAATGTGACCTTGAAACAGTGTGTATTTTGCAGTGATCATCATTTTCCATTTATCAGTGATCACGTTCTATGTGGGGGATATCAGTTATGAGTCGGTTGTTAACTCGTGCTCAACTCGGCCGAGTCACAGGGTGGTTGCAGACTCAGTATCACCACCTTTCTTTCCCTTCCTCCACAATCCCATTCAAGCAGTGCTCAACCACATCCACAAACGATCCTTCTTCAAAAATTCAGAGAAAGTTGCCGGAGCACGTGGTGTCCCTCACGTGCCGCTCCTCTGCTAACTCGGGTGTTTGTGTAGTCTTTTTGATTGGCACAGTTCATATTTCTCAGGTTCATTCAATTCAATTGCTTCTGGGTTTCTCAGCATTCATTGTTATTTTCCTTGTTTTCATGGAAAGTAAATAACTTCATGGAAAAACAATTGTGTTCATAATATTTAGTGTAAAGGCCCGTTTAAGTCCACAAAAATTTTTAAGGTACCCCTTTTTTCGTACCGGAAAAAAAAATACTCACCGAACAGTCCCGAGAATGATAAAAAAGGGACAATTTAGTCTCTCAATTTGTTTCTATCGTGAACAAATTAATTAGAATGTTGATGTGTATCGTTAGTATGTCAGGTGTCCAGACATAATAGACCATGAGAATAATTATGTATTGATCCAATTAAGTCCCTTACTATTATTTAAGTAACCCAATTTAGTTCCTGACAATTCTATCGTAGGACACATTAGTCCTTACATGTTACAAGCAACATACCATATGCACCGAATGCACCACATCAGATGCACCAACACAGGTCATATAGATGAGTTTAATGGACACCCGGCACAGTGACGGTATATATCAGCGCTCAACACTATGTTTAGGATGAAGGCAAACGGTGGGACTGACGTGTCCCTCTTTTGTCATTGTCAGAGATTATTCGGTGATGTTTTTTCTCGGACACGAAAAGTGGTACCTTAAACATTGATAGGGAATAAAATGGGCCTTAAGTAGTGCCCTAATGTTTATTTTTTTTCATAAAAAAACATTGTTAGGGAATAAAGGCCCATTTTATTTTTGATAATACTTTTCTGTGATCTTGTTTAAACTTGCCCTAATGTCACTCCTTACTAAATGGCAAAGTGAAACTGCATTTTCATTTTCTGTGTTTTTTGTGATTGTGGTGTGGTGTGCACAGATTATTTTCATGGTCATTTGTAAGAACATAGTTATAGTTATTAGAAACGTGATACGAGTGCGGATATGCGATTCATGACTTAAACTCATGAGAAGAGCCCAACCGAAAAGACTTGTCCATTAGGTGGGAGAGCGTTATGGCTTAAGTAGCACGTTCAGCTTCCATATTTATTCAATGTGGGACTCATAACGTTATCCCTATAGAACTTAAAGTGAAAGGTTCGGGCATTCTTTTTCCGAGGAGTCTATGACTAATAAACATTTTGGAACTTTGAGTATGCTATCTGATGGTAACTGGAGTACACTGCACTGACTGCAGTGAAAGCTTAACTTGTTTGCTCAACTCTGCCTGTTTGGTTCATTGTTTGCAGAAATCATGCGCAGAAGTTCAAGGAATAATCAATTCTTTGAAACCAGAGGTACTTCCCTCTTACAATCACTAATTTAACAGTTGATTTACAAAAGGATCATTTAGTAGGTAGCTGCCAGCTTCTTATTTCAGGCCATACCATCCCCTTCAGCTTGCAGATTTTTCATGATGAAACCTTATGCCTTGATTTTGTTTGCCTGCAGGTCGTCTTTGTAGAATTGTGCTCAAGTCGTAAATTTTTACTTAAACATCTGAAGGTCTCTACTTATCTTGGCCATTCTAGAATGATTTGGTTTTCTTTGGGGCACTGATTGGGGCTATTTACTTTCTTTTTTGTACTGTCTTGCTCCCATTCATAAAATAAGAGCTAAAATTTGCAGAAGATGTGTAATGATATTCTGATAATGACAGTGATGCACACACATATGCATGTTATGATAACATTGTTATCTACTCTTTTTCTTGGGCTTGAACTTTTAAGAATTACATGATTCTCTTTTAAGTGTGACGTCAGATAAGAAATGGAAATAGAAATTGGAAAAATAAGAATAAGAACAAACTAAATACACCTTAGGAATCCACCTAAGATATATTAAGTCAAGAGGAAGGACTCAATCCTGAGTTGTAAGAGAAACTTGTATTTACTATTTCACTCCAAAGATGACCTGCCTACAACCATCACCAAGACACCTATTTATACTAGTAGTGGTGCACCACCCTTCTCCATCATAGTGTCTTGTTTTATTTGTAAATAATGAAGAAATATGTGAAATATGGGAAATGATATTATTGACAGTGAATCAGTGATACACACATACATGTCATCTACTCTTTACCTTGGTTTATTTAGAAATATGTGATTTTGTTTCGGGAAGGTCATCAACTTTCTTCTTTTGTTCTGTCTTGTTCCCATTGTAAATAAGAGCAGACATCTGTAAAAAGGGGAAATGATATTACTAATGGTGACACAGGTATATGTGTTATCTACTATTTACTTAGGACCTTTTAGACTCACCTGATTTTCTTGGGGGGGGGGGGGGTGGATCTTTTCAACTTCATTTGTACTGTCTTGTTACTATGTATAAATAGGAGCCAAAATCTGGGAAATGCTATTACTGACAGACGCGATTTCTCTATCTTTTTCAGCAAGAGGTGCTTCTATAAGTGTAGAATTTATTTTATTACTAGTTTCTAAATATTTTCAAAATGTTACTCAAGTTTATCAACCTATATATGATTATTTTGATAAAAATAACAGCTTATATATTATTAACCCATAGCCTCATCCAATTTCTGTCTACATTTGTTTCTTTTATACCTACAATTTTCTTATTTGTTTCTCCTTTCAGGTACCTACTATGGAAGAAATGATGACTCGAATATTGAAGAATAACAAAAAATATAACATACTCGGACTACTTTTTAGCTTGGTCTATGCCCAGGCATGTTTCTATGTTTGACACAGTATGTATATGATTATGTCCCTTTTAGATTTTCTGTCTAAGCCTTCCATCCCTTTTTAGTCAAGCATGCATTAACTCTCATACAACATGCTTCCTGCCTTAAATTTCTTAACAGCTTGCTAGTGAACTTAAGGTCATCCCTGGTTCTGAATTTCGTGTGGCATATGAAGAAGCAATCAAGTATGGTGGCAGGGTGGTACTTGGTGATCGCCCTATACAGGTTAAATGAAATTTTGTTTTGCATTTTGTTGGATGCTGGATGAATTCTTGTCATGCTGGTTTAAAATAGGGAAAAGTCTCATGTACCCCTACCAACTTTAGGTCGTTGCACTTTGATCCTCAAACTAAAAAATGTGCAACACAATCCCTAAACTTTCATTAATGTGTGCACTATCCTTTCGTTTAATTTTCCATAAACTCTAACCGCTGAAATCACATTTTTAAAATTTCAAGACCAAAGTACACATGACGCTAAGTTGGAAGGGGTAAATTGAACTTTTCTAATAGAAAATTTTGGTACAAAAAATGGTCACATGATTTTAACATGACAGTTTCCGTTAGAGTTTGACGGAAAATCGAATGGAAGAACTAAAACGCACAAGTTCGAAAATTTAGGGATTGTTGCATGTTTAATAAAATTTGAAGACCAAACCAAAGTGCACACAACCCAAAGTTGGACGGGGTAAATTGGACTTTTCTCTTTAAATTATTATACAACAACAACCAAGCATTTTCCCACTAGCTGGGGTCATATAGCCACATTCAGAGACTGTATACCTGAATATTTTTTATTCCCAGTGCATTCTTCAGCCACATTCAACCATTGCATTTAAGAAATGAATTTCTCTCTGTGTCTGCAGAAGTGTAATCACTGATAATTTATGTATTATCCATTCCCTATGTCTTGGTGTTCACATGAGGATACATTTACATAATATAACTACTAGAAAGGCTAATAGAGAACTGTAATGGCAGGGAATGGGATACTATGTATTTGATCTTTTGTATAAATAGTCCACCGTTTTTGAAAGGCATTCCCAAACCTTCCTTACTCGCAGATTTATATATTAGTATACACTTCCATCCTAGATTAGAACTGTAATTGTTTCAGTTGAGTCCTCTTGAAAAGCACACTAGGACATGTTAAATGTTTATGGGTTTACCGTTAATTCTTGTTTCTATATTGATGTCAATGTATAACTTACAAACCTTACTGTGAATTTTCAAGTTTCAGCATCTTATTGTATGTGTTTCCAACTGATATAAATTGTGTGGTTAACCATTAATATGTAATGGTTAGGACCTATTTATGTATTTATATGCTGATCAAGACAGATCACCCTAACGAGAGCTTGGAGAAAGATGCCTTTTTGGGAAAAGAAAAGAATTTTTACTGGTATATTTAGAAAGGGTTCTTCACACTCATCCGAGGTTCTAAGTAAATTGGTAAACTTCACAATCCTCGAATAGTTCTGGTGGGAAGTGATTATATTAGTTTTAAAATCTTTTCCGTATCCTAACTTGCGTTTGTTTTCTTCAGCTCAAGGGCATAGACTGTGACATGGACATGGACACAGTAACTCTTTTGCAGCAGGAGATGGGTGAGATGTTTCCAACTTTAGTGGAGACCATTCTTCATGAACGAGATTTGTAAGTTCTCTTTCACTTTCACTTTGTTAAATCAGATTTACAATTTATTTACAGAAGATAGCGCCATGGTGCTACTTGTCAGTTTTCACTCTTTGAATTAAGAAATTTATGCTTTTCTTAACATTTTTCATATCCCGGATATGCAAAATGGGGGGGGGGGTGCCTTCATAGATTCTTCTGGATGTGGTTCTGATTTTGACATTTTCTGCATATGGGAGTCACCCTCAGGATCTAAATCCGAATATCTGAACCTTCATACTTGAGTACTGTTTTATCTCATCGCATATTTATGATGGAACCTTTATATTGACAAAAGTATGGAGAATGTTCTATGATGTCATTTTGTTATACCTCTTATACTCCAAGGGCATTCTGAGATTCTTAATTGAATAGCTTTGCTGTAGTTAAAATAAGTAGTATATTATAGTCTTAGCATCATGAGGCCAACAATGTGCACTTAAAAAGTCCCTTCATATACATTATATGATTGTGGACCATCTGCCTCACCTAAGAAATTGGGATGTTGTTGCCTGAAGCTTTAATTAGTTAATTGGTTGGTGCATACCTTTTTGCCCCTTCTTATTTTCTTCTGAGCAAAGACTTAAAAAGGCTTGCATGGTAGAGAAGGAAATGTTTCATTCTGAATAAACGAAAAATAACCACAATTATCAAGATAATGCTTTCTGCCTTCTGTTGGTGTAAGATTGTATGTAGCAAGTACTCTCTTGAAGAGTTTGCTCAAGCCTGTCTTTGGTATGCATTTCTTCCTTTCAATTACTTAGGGGTCCTGCTACTTTACAACCCTCTTTGCTCCCCATTCTTTTCTGGTTGAAATGAGACCCCTGCTTAACCGAGTTAAAGACTCTATAAGGCTCTACCATTACAATGTGAGGTAGCATAAAGCTCGATTGCACCTTTCTTTTCATCCACTATATTTACCCCTGCTTTGTCTAAAATTTGTTAATTTGTTAATAATTTGACTTTATTGTGTCTAAATGTGATTGTTTGGTTATTGCCACAATGTCCCTCTGGGTATTAACAATTATCAGTCATTTTCTTCCTTGAAAAATTCAGATACATGTCTTCTACATTATTAGAAGAGGCACAGAAGAGTAACTGCGTTGTTGCTGTTGTTGGAAAAGGGCATTTACAAGGAATAAAGAAGCACTGGGAGCAACCTGTATTGGTTGGTTAAAATTTTGTCATTTCCATTGTTTAACTGCATTTCATGCTAGAGATTTTATCATGTGAACATCTAAGAAGATATATTACAATTTAGAAGTATCACTATTCATCGATATCTTTTTCTTAACCATTTTCTGCTTTGTTTTCCATAATAAATGTTGGAGTCCCACATTAAATAATAATATGGCCTGAATAGTGTTTACAAGTGAGGGGCAACCCTCACCTCACGAGCTAGCTTTTGGGTTGAGTTAGGTCCAAACCCAAATTCTAAGATGGTATCAGATCTTAATCGAGATCCGTTGAGCCACCCGCAGATGTCTAGTCCTGCAAACTTCACGCTCCAGATGTCCAGTCCTGGACGTGAGGGGGGTGTTGGAGTCCCACATTGAATAGTGATATGACCTGAATAATGTTTATAAGTGAGGGCAACCCTCGTCCCATGAGCTAGCTTTTGGGGTTGAGTTAGGTCCAAACCCAAATTCTAAGATTAAATAACCACATTTAGAGGTATCAGATTTTCTTACTTCAATTCTGAATTACTCTTTCTCAGGTAGAGGATCTCTTGAAAATTCCACCTCCTCCCAAACCTGCTATGTCTACAATAATCCTTACTTCTGTTGGTGTCGCTGTGGCTGGGGTATCCATGATTTGGGGATATCTTCATTGACGACATGACTTACCAAGTGGAGATATTGTGATATTCAGAAATGAGTGTATGTCTTTATCACAATTGAGAACAAACTAATGCTATGCCATGCCTTGCAGCGGCTATGATCTTCAGTGTAAATTAACTTGAAGGAGATACTAGACAAAATAGATGCAGTCTATTCTTAGCCACCTGAATTTCTACCATCTATGAAGTAATATGCTTGTTTAGCAAACAAAAAAATAAGGTAATATTAGCTAGGAATTCCATATAAGAATGCTGGGTAGATTTTAACAATCAGGTACAAGCTTTTACTGGTCAAGTAATATCTGTGAAAATTTAAAACTAAAGAATATAACCACAATCGACTCAAATTACATGCTGTAGAATAAAATGAAGTGGCATTCTTTGAGTGTCTAAATTACATTCTCTGACTGGAGTTGTGATATTTACATATTTCACGTTGCTTCTATCATATATGTCATTTCTGGTCCTAAACTTTGTTATGTAAGACTATAACCATGTCATTCAGTCAAGTTTTCTTTTTCAATGCTATACACATGGAGATTCAAGTGATGATGATATGTCGTGATGGGTGGCAGCCTAAACAGAATGGTTACAAGCCATAAAAACCTTGTGTTGTTTTTGAAAGTGATGCTTTGGTGAGGTCTGTGATAAAATGGAACTAATTGCACCCATGTCCTAAATTGGGGGCTGATATTTCATTTCGGGCAAATAGTATTAGCAGTTTAAATTATTTATTTACACTCCTACTAATTTATCATAATTTTAGTTTTTAATTTTACAAAATTATGATTGGTTAATAACGAGTGAGTAGACAATTAAGAGTGTTAACAGTTTCACCCTTCATTTTGTATGATAAAGTAATAAAATTAAATTGATAAAGCATGCTGGGGCAAGCCACGGAAGTAGTTCTGGGAATAAGAAATGGTCTTTCATCAACTCTATCTTTCTGCACTTCATCAAGGCAACCAACATTCAGGAGGAGTACAAGTCTTGTTATTTCTTCCTTAACCATTTTAATAGAAGTTATATTCAGCTTACATTTTAACTTTCAAACATTTAGGTTAGCTTATTTTTCCTTTAAAAAATATAATAAAAAGGAAAAAATATACTTTACATTTTAATATTTGGGTCATACGCAAATTAGTTTCAGAAACCATCAAATGTTAATTGATATAGTCACGGGTCATCGTGACCATGTACAAAAATGATCCTGCTGTGACCTCTCTTCACTTCACATTTCCCCCAAATTTGATACCTAAAGGAAAGAGGAGACTTATTTTTCATTTCTAAATTAAGGAACATTTTAATTATTCTTTACTGGTGGAACATTTTACTTGTTAAATTCAGTTAATACAAGTGAAGATTATGAGAGATCTTAAATCAAATTTCTGAATCAATTTGCATCCGGAATCCTCCCAAAAGAAACTGACTTTTCAAAATTTTAGCATTTGATATCATACATATTTTAATATTCCCGAGAAAGTGAGTTGGGAATAAAAGTTTCTCATATTTGGTACAAGCGATAAAAAATCATTTTCAAGATGTCAGAGAATAAAAATAATGAATGAAAGTTAAAAACTTCATTTCCATATAGGAGGATGGAAAAAAAATATTACTGAAAATATAATTTAACTAGGAATAAAACTTTCCATGAATCAAACGCCACCTAACTTTACTGGTTGGTTTTGCACCAATTTTGGACCTAGAACTCATTGACATTGAGTTTTATGAAGATTCCCAGGAACCATAGCTGGGTGTGGTAAAAACTTATACAGATTCTCAAGCTCATGTTGATCAAAAAAGATTTATGGGAAGTTTGCTTTGCGACTTAAGGAAGAAGTATTACACTCTCTGCCAGAGTAATAGATACACTTGACAAAGAACAAACAACAAATGATGTAATTTTTGGACTGAAGACCAAAAAGTGCCAATGAAATTTATAAGTTACTTCAACTCAAACATGACTCTTTCATATTGTTAGACTTCAAACGAACTCCTTGTTTGCTTCTGTGTAAGCAGGTGCCCTCTATAAACCATGACCCTCTTTTCTGGTAGTTTTGGTCATTGCTTTAGTGATGACATGAGTAAGAATCCCAATGGGGCAAAAAAACAAGCAAAAGGAAACTGAATGCCGAGTCTCAATCTGGTTCTCTAGTCCATCTTGGAAAACATGCCTGGAATCATAACCACAAATACTATAAGAAGAATAACTAAAGAATAAGAAACCAACAGTAAGGAGGAAAGGGGGGTAGGGAGGGAGGAAAAGAAAAGAAAAGATAAAATGGAGGACCTTGCAGCAAAAAGATCAACAACCAACAGGTGAATCCAGGCGGAAGCTAAAGTCAACTCACTAGAAAACATTTTTCCTATACTAGTCAGCTGCACCAAGTATTCAAGAAGATAACACAGTTATCAGTTGGATAGAACTCTTTTGGAAAGAGAAACTTAGGGTCTGTTTGCTTTGTTTTCAATTTCCTGTTTTCAGAAATAATTACAAAACTGTCACCTTGTTTTCATTATGTTTCCTGTTTTAAAAAAATTGTACAAGAAACACTGAAAACAATTTTTTGTTGTTTCCACTATTTCCTCTACAAGTCTTTGGAAACAGAAAACAGAATGAAAACACGGTGACATTTTTGTAATTATTTCAGAAGGTTAAAGTAATATTTTGGTCCCTATACGTGACACTGATTCTTCATTTAGTCCCTATACGTAAAAAGTTATTAAAAAGGTCCTCATACGTGCAAATATTATCCATTTGGTCCCTCCCGTTATGTTGTCGTCTTTAATGATCCATGAACTACTACGTATAGGGACTAAATGAAGAATTTGTGTCACGTATAAGGACTAAATGAAGAATTTGTGTCACGTATAAGGACCCAATAATTTAGGTTAAAGTAATAATCTGGTCCCTATACATGACACAAATTCTTCATTTAGTCCCTATACGTGACACATTCTTCATTTAGTCCCTATACGTAGTAGTTCACGGATCATTAAAGACGACAACATAACGGGAGGGACCAAATGGATAATATTTGCACGTATGATGACCTTTTTAATAACTTTTTTACGTAGAAGGACTAAATGAAGAATCGGTGTCACGTATAGGGACCAAAATATTACTTTAACCTATTTCAGAAAATAGGAAACTAGAAATAAGGCAAACAGACCCTTAACTTTGTTGATGAACATACCTCTGGTAGCAAGTATTTACTTGCAAAAATCAATCGGACAGTCTCAGGGGTCCAAGAAAGGTACAATAAATATGCATATAGAACGCCAAGCACTAAATATGGTATACTACTTTCCATGGACTTTTTAGTCTGCATTTTTGTATTTAAGGAAAATGAATTAGGCGCATTAATTACAGAATCAAAACCCAATAAATGGTATGAGAAGGAAGAATGTAAGTATTCACCAAACTAATAATTCATTAATACAGAAAAAAAAAAATCACAATCTAAATAAACAGTAATAGTTTTGGCATATCATCTGTACCAATGAAAAGACATTGTCATGAACTAAAAATTAAAGATGAATTGTGATCATAAATTTTCCCAAATACAGTAAGAAACATACTAACTCAGATTTTGGAGCTAGAACCATGAGTGTGTAAAATGGGAGCACTGCTACTGTTCCCAACGTAACTACAGTGCTAGCAATTTGAGATCCTGAGAACCCTGAAACATAAAGGGGCTAAAGCGATTATGAGAATTGTACAACACCTCTTTGCTATATAGAATTACTAATGATGATAGACTCAATCATTCCCATCTCCATTACATCTTACATTGCAATAGCAAAAATATGAAATTCAACAGTTAAAAGCAAAACTTAATACACAACCAAGAATGATGTAAGGAAATCTAGACTGTAGTGAGTAATATCTAGTCAATAACCACTCCCCCCCCTCCCTTTTCAAGGTCTCCATTCTTGTGGAATTAAGACACAAATCACACAAAAGAAACTCACAAGAATTATGCCAGGATTGTTAATAAGTGCAGTGAAACCTGGTGTCTTATATAGCTGCCATGAAATTTAACAGCTGCTTAAAATTGAAGTGCAGATTTGACAGAAATTGTCTTAAAAACAGAACATTGTCAAGTTTCACGTATGTGTTAGATTGCAGTATAATTCGATATCAAAGTTTATTCTTACTTATTTCCATCCAAAATGAATTTCTTCAAGGTTTTGGAAGTAAGAGTATGTTACATTTTAACAGAAAAGTAGGAATCCACAACAGCAAAGATAGCTGAAATCAGGAGCCACTTGAAAATTGTAGAAAAGAAAATACAAAAGTAAACAGACAATGTTAATATCAATAACTGGTCTCTAAAACTTGAAAGAAGAAAACTTAGTAACTTAATCAAGCATGCCTTCAGCAACACATTGCGAAGTTATATCCAACATAACATTGTACACCATGAACCACCCCACTACAATAGTGTACTTAATCAAGTATTTAATGTAAAAAAAGACCAATTCATGAACATTTATCATTGCTTTCAGTGTTCATATGAATTGTAAGAAGATATTAGGGTTATTAGTCTACATAGTAGTGGGCTTGTACTAGTAGTGCTAGTACTTAATCTAATTAGTAGTATAAATAGCTGCACTAAGTTATTGTATTTGTGTGCAACACATTTTCAAATCATATTCAATTTCCGTTGTCAGCCGTCATTCTCATTTCTGTTCTCCCTGTCTAAAAAATAAAGTTTCAGACCCGCAGTAATGTAGGTTATGTCAATCCCTTAATTTGTTGTCTTCTTCAAGTTAAACAATATAATTTACTGGTAAGACAGATCCAACAATTTTTGCATAAGAACCGAAATGTATCCAATATAATGCCAAAAATCCCTCAACCAGTTCCATTGAATGAGAAATTATATCTATGAATCAATGGAAAAAAAGCTGTCACCAATGATATTACATCCATCAGAATCAAGGGACAAGTTTCATGGGTCAAATTGATAGTAGACCACTGAAAGTAATGTTAAGCCAAAGAGACGGTATAACAAAACCTCCAGCATCTACTGTAAGAATCACAGCGACATGAAAATGTGTTATGTAAGTGCAAACCATAAAACCAAAAACTTTAGTAGAGTGCTTAAGTTAATTTGGATCAGCACAAGACACAAGAACCTTGTTATCATAAAGCTGAGTTCGAAAAGTAGTAAATGTAGCATAAAAAAGGATTACATGAAGCACGTATTCGACCGCCTTTTGGATAATGAACCAATCTTGTAACTTTTGGTTTCACAAGAACTCTGGATCCTCCTATGAAACTCCAATCTCTGCTTAAGCTGACTCTACTTCTCACAATTCGTTGGTCACAAAGCTCAGTACCATTACTTTGGATAGGGAAACGAGAACTTTGCCCTTTATCAACTGTACCACAAGGTTTTATAGCCTGCCCCAAGCGATCAATCTATAAGAAATAGAATCTCAATTGTAAGCAAATTTCTTGAATCTTGAGCCCAGAAATATACACCATGTTATCTATACATAAAAATAAATGAACTACATTGATTGTTCTTTATCTTCCATTATGATTGAACATTTTCCTCAGTGTGAAATAACCAGGATGTGCATATGGTTCTTTAAATGACAGACCAATTCAGTTCAATATGCAAGGACTACCTGAACAAACTACATAAGGGGAAAAGTGTGTGAATTTAGATGTATTGTCAGAGGCAACTTTTTGAAATATAAATACCCTTTAAATATCACTACACCAACATGTGCCTAGTATAGATCCATAGAAAGCAAAACAAAAAAAATTAATACATTGCTAAATCTAACAAATTTAAAAGAAAAAGATATACAGATGCCCACTTCATTAGTAAAGTCTATCTGATTCAAATCTATGGCAGAAGGCCATTTTCACTCAGACATTCACTCAGTTCAAAACTTAAAAGTTAAAAGGGAATCCCCATTTTAAGAAAAGAAGGAGTACAAAAAAGCCTCAAAGAAAAAAGCAAGCAATGAAAACCAAAAGACAATCAATAAATAAAAATAAAAAGACTGCAGATATAAATTGGATGCACTAAGAGCAAATCAAACACTGCATAACAAAGAAACGGTACCTTAAGTGCTAATAGAGAATGGGAAAAGCAAGAAGAGAAAGACATGACTGAAGCAAAACCAGGGCACCCAATAACAGATTCAGCAACAATGGCCGCTTCTTCATATAAACCGAAAAGAGTGACACGTTTTCCCACTGAAGTGAAATGCAACACTGAATGAGAGATAAGAAAAACAGGAGAATGCCCACTAACTCCAAGAGTTGGAGTTAAAATGGAAGAGGAAGACAAACAAGTAAAGGCACTTTTTGCCTAAATTAGTAGTGGAACGTTATATGATATCTCCTACTACTTGCACCATATTTTGTCCTTTCTATGTCTTTATGGTTCTGATAGTACACTTCTTTATTGAATTATTGGACGTTTTATTCTACTACTACTTTTAGTTGACCAAGAGACAAAGCAATACATGAGTTGGCGGTGACTGCACTAGTTTTCTATGAGCAACTTGGGTTCTACATTCTCTTTTACTGGGTCATCCAATGTCGCATAGACTTAAAATTATCACTAGTTTTTATTCTAATGTTAGAATCCAACATGAATTCTTAACTTACTTTTAGTGGATCCCACAATAAACTCTTTTTGTATTGGTTCTAGTGTTCTCATTTTTTTTTTTGGAAAGAATCATTCTCCACATTGACATCTATGTCGGCACTCTTCAATGATACAAATTATAAGAACCTCTTCTTACACACAAGAACTCACATAAGAATGAGCATCGAAGATGGTTTATCTACTCGGAAGAGGCCAAATCATTTGTTTAAAGATTAACTTTCAAAGATCTATTTTCAAAAAGCATTTAATTGATATGCATTATCAATATAAAGGTTTTTTTATACTGTCAACTAATCATAATTTGATATATCGTTAAAAATGTTTGACTCTCATCTTAACTATCTTAAAAGTCCTCCATATCATGATTTCTGATTGATTGACAGTTTAAAAAACTTTACACTGACAATACATACTAATTAAACTCTTTAAAAAAAATTCAATTTTCTATTTAATTTTTATACAGTAAATTTAATTTTTTTTATTTGGTTTAACCAATGTTTTGGTCTTTATACGTAATGCGAATTTTGATTTTAATCCTCATACATAAATAAAATTTGAAATTGGCCCCTATATGTGCAGGGCCGGCCCAACATATATTGAGGCCTAAAGTGAATTTTGAGTAAGATTTTTTTTAAAACTAATAAAAGTATTTCGAGTAAGGCCTTTTGAGTGAGATCTTTTTATAATTAATAAAAATAGTGAGGCCTAAAACTAATATTTATATTTATACATTTATATATGCAAAATTTAAGACTTTTTTGGGGGGCCCAAAGCTACTGCTTTAGGAGCTTTACCCAACAATTGGCCATGTATATGTGTCATCATTATAAAATTAGTCTTCTTCGTTAGCAAAGGTGTCAATGACGTTAGTAATGGTCCTATGTGGATTGTAACGTCTTTCCTTACATTAGTAAGCCAAAATAATTAATTTAAATAAAACAAGGTAAATAAAATTTTCTTAAATAAATGTTGAATAAATACTTAATATAATAATAATCCAAAATAATTGTTTACATTAATTCAAAAACCGAAATATCATAAGTTTCAGAACCTCAAAACCGAGCGTATATAACATCTCGCACCAGAAAATAATTAAAAGATAAAAAAGGTCGTCCTGGCATATGCCATACAATACTAACCAAGCTCTAAAACTAAAGAGATAGTCTTCAAAACGTCTGAATGCTCAACAGGGACGTTCTCAGGCTCTGAAAACAATACTACTAATGAGATATAAAATCTTAATGAATAGAAATACAGTTTAAAAGGTTTTCGCAAAAGCATTATTCTCAGCTGGTGCTGTAACCGGAAAAATTGTCCATGGTACCCGCTATTTTCAAAATAATGTGTAATAAGATGATGATGATGATAATAATAATAATAATAATAAAAATTATTATTGGCAATAATCATTCATTATCAACACATCATAATTCAAGCATGTCAAAGTCTTATATATCAAATAATCTCAACATCCTCATATGTCATATGACTTTCAAACTGCACATAACAATGACGTCTCATTGCCTACCTTACTCATGAAGGTATTTCGATGTCACGTTCTCTTCAGTGACATTATTCATTTCAATACCAACCATTGTACACGGGTGGTATTACTCATTTCGTCATCCCAACGTGTGGCGATTTTGATTTCGATACCTCATTATGGCGGTATTTCATATTTCGACACCCCAATTTATTGGCAGTGTTACTTTCGATATCCCTATCATAGGCGGTATTGCAGCAAACAACATTCATCACATTTAATAGTTATTGAATCATACCAATATCATCATATAATCCAAATATAGCATGTAAATCAACCAAATCATTTATACAACATGCATAATATAACATCAATCTCAAGAATAAACATTTAATTCATAGCAGAAACACCTTAGAAGGAAAACCATCAAATTTAGAAAATCAGGATTTGATCAAATACAAAAATTATTTTCCAAAAAACATATTTTTGAAAGCATAACCCAACCCCAAAACAATTTGCACCATGGAAGAGTGAGAAAGAATATTTCTACTCACCTCTTGAAGACCTTCAAGAATCTCCAAGCGTACCCCATGGCTAATCCTAGATGTCGCCTTCCTCAACCTTGAATCTCCTTCTCCTTCTTCTTCATCTTCTTCTTCTACCTCTTCTTGTTGTTGCGGTTGTTGTTGTTGTTGTTATTGTTCTCCTTCGAAACTCATTGTTTGTTGCCACCCCATCTCCCAAGCATGAGGATGCTCCACAGCTATTACTAAGGTGTTTTAGGGTGCAAAAAAGGTTTCTAGCCATTATAGGGTGTTATAAGATGGTATATATATAATGTTGCACTGATTCCCTATTTTTAAACCTATTTTTAACGCATCCTAACATAGAGCACAGGCATGCTCGCGATTGACACGGCCGTGCCAATCAGCGTCAAAATTTGCATAATTTCCTAACGGACGTGCTATTAGTTAGCACGGCGGGGCTCAAACAATGCTCTATCGACACGAGCATGCTGAACATGAGCACGGGCGTGCCAAACAGCATCAAATATTGTCCATTTTCCAACATGGCCGTGCTAATAGTTAGCACGGCGCGACTCAGACCGTGCTCTTTCGACATGGGCGTGCCGACGCTATTGTGATAGATTTTCAACTTAAAGCTTCTTTCTTTCATTCTTTTGATCAATACACCACCCTTAAGGTTCGAAGTCAACCACTCTAAGCCTCCCTAATACTTTATTAATTTTATTTGTTAAGATTAAAGTCTTTTATATCTTTATTTAATTTTTGGGATGTTACATGGACAACTGGCCATCCTTGTTGATATCCGACGGTAGCTCCATCTAGCGGTTTAACTAATGTTTTGGTCCATATATGTTACGTGAATTTTGATTTTAGTCTTCATACATAAAAAAACTTGGAAATGGGTACCTACATGTGTTATCGTTACCAAATCACTCCATGTCATTAGCCAAGGTAGGATGTTTATATCTTTAGATCATTTAGTAGATTGTGATCTACATACATTTTATTAAATTAGGGGTGGATATGCCATTACTTGCACACTTTAGAGACAATCTTACTTTAGAAGAATCTTATATGATAATGTCATGTTACGAGCAAGAAGTATATTTCCATTAGCAATAAACTAACATGAGCATAATTAAATAAAGAAAATAATATAGAAGGGAGATCTGAAATAAAGAAAATAATATAATATAAATTGTACACATCCTTAAATAAAAGTAATTTTTAAGAAATAAATAATAAACTTGTGTCCACTTTTTAAAAAAGTTAACTTTAATTTAGAGCATAATTAATTGAAAATTTATAAATATTGTGAGTAGAATAAATTTGAAAAAGAATGTCATTTAAACCCTTACATTTTCAAATTACATTTCAATTCCAGAACACTATCAACATTAACAACACACACCCCATGAAAACCACATCAACGACTTGTACATCCATACTTGTTTCTTCAGTTCACCAATCAATCTATGTTGTCGTTTAATCATTTCCCTCGCACGGTCATTCATACCTTCATCCATACTGGTTTGTTGCTCTCTGGTTTGCCACGCCGCTCTTCTTTAAAGGAATGACATGTTAATTTATTACTAATTAGAATATACCTCTTGCTCGTAGCATGACATCATTAAAAAGATTATTCTAAAGTAAGTTTGTCTCCAAAGTTGAGAAGTGAGGGTATATTCATTCCTGATTTAATAAAGTGTATTGTGATCACAATCAACTAAATAATCTAAGTATCTATACACCCTTACTAACGCCGTTGGCATCTTGGCTAATGACAGACAATGATTTTATAACAATGACACATTTAAGGACCCGTTTCCAATTTTTTTTACGTATGGGGACTAAAATCAAAATCCACCTTATGTATAGGGAGCAAATATTAGTTAAATTGCCAGATGGAGCCACATAGGATGCCAACAAGGATGATTGTTTGTCACATAGAACCGTTATTAATGTCGTTGGCACCTTGGCTAATTACAATGATTGATTTGGTAACGATGACACATGTAGGGGCACATTTCCAGATTTTTTACAAATGAGGATTAAAATCAAAATCCACGTTACAGGACCAAAACATTAGTTAAACCTTTTTATTTTACATTTATAGAAGTGTTATTTATTAGAAATTATTGGACAAGATTATTTGACTTTGAAGCGAAGTTGAATAGTTATGATTTAGTTTTATAATCAATTTATAGTACCAATTTGACCATGATGAAGTGAAAATGAAGTAGTTATGATTTAGTTTCATAATCAAATTTACAATTGTGAGGATGCAGTTTAAATCCTCTTGAAATATGCCAAATTTAGAGTTGTCTCATGAACATCAACCGTTGGGCACCGAGATCGTAGCACCAACGTTGGAGGTGCAGAGAAAGAATGGTGCTCTCGAGTTTGTCAATGGCCAACACTGGAATCCGAACGTCCAACATTGGGCACCCTGAGAAGGGGGTTTGGCGTCGGCCATGTTAGTGCCCAACACTAGCACTGTTTTTGTTGCACGAATCTTTTATAATTTTTAGGGTTTTCATGGTCTTTTTCACTATAACTTGGGCCAGTATACAAGGCTCTTTAATCCTAGGATTACTTAGATAGAGAGAACAAAGAGAGCATTGGGTGAAATTCTACTTTGAGAGAGTACGAGATTTCACAACTGTCTTTTTGTGTTTGTAACTGTATATACCGTACAATGAAAAATTTGTCGATGCCTGTGGACGTAGCTCGGATTGGGTGAACCACGTAAATTTCTGATGTCTTGCTTTGTGTTTTCTTTATTTTCGTACTTGCAATTTTCACAACTGGTATCAGAGCCCATCTTGTTTTGGGAATTGGACTAGGATGGCATCACACTCAATCAAGATTGAGAAGTTCACGGGGAAGAACAATTTTAGTTTGTGGCGCATAAAGATACGCGTATTGTTGAATCAATAAGGGATTTGGGGACCTCTATCTGGTCGAGTTGGAAGGGACACTGACGCAAAATTTGCAGATCCAGAGGAGAAGGCACTTGATGTTACTTTGTCTCTCCAATGAAGGAATATATGAAGTAGCCGAAGAAGAAACCGCAACAAACCTTTGGTTGAAGTTGGAGAGCCTTTACATGACCAATTCAATTTGTAATAAGTTGTTGTTAAAGAAATGGTTGTTTGGGCTTCACATGAAGGAAGGTACGCCCTTGAAGGGATCACTTGGATGACCTGAACTCAATCCCAATGGATTCGTGCAACATAGACATCAAGATAGAAGATGAAGATGCTATAATGATACTACTTATCACTACCTCCATCTTATGAAAACTTTGTGAGTTCTCTCATTGTGGGAATGAACACTATCATATTGGAGGAGATGAGGGTGAGTCCGCATGAGAGCCAACTTTGACATAAGACATTTGGGGATGAGGAGGAAAATCCTACATTCAGATTGGTGGATTCTGATTTTGGAAAGGGACAATGTAGCGGACAGCTAGCTTGATTTGCACAGTCTAAGAAATAGAGAATAAATCTTGTATACATATGTTCATATTGGACACAATCAGGCAAATACTCATTAGTCATTAAAGTAATATTTTTAAAAGACGATACCCTTATTACAATTATTTTAAAGTTTTCTTAAAATTTTGATTAATTATACCCAATTGGTAGGTATCCATGCAAGAAGCACTAAAAAACTCACCTATACAAATTAAGTAACATTTTTGGGGTTGATTGTCCTAGTTATTTGATCCATTTTGACGGCCCTTAACCATAAAAACTAGACTATGATTATTACATATTTATAAAGGTCTTGTAATAAAACAAGAAAAAAAATGACAAAAGTTGAAGAGGTAGCAAAAATAAAATTGTATTATATTTAAAGTGGGGCTACTTGTTAATTATGAAAAATCAATAAAAATTAGGTTAAATTATCTATTGGTCTCTGAACTATTTGAGAATTTTCAAATAGGTCCCCATATTTTAAAAACTTGTAATTAGGTCCATAAGCATATAAAAATTTGTAATTGTCTCTCATACACTTTTTCATTAGGATTCTGTTAGGAATCAATTAAGTGATCCTTTCGTCATTTATGGATTCCTGAACTTTTGGAAAAATTCAAATACATCCCTATTCTTTTTAAAAAATTCGAATAAATCCCTATATTTTTTAAAATTCTAACAAAACCCTAACAAAGAAGTGTATGAGAGACCCAATTACAAATTTTCTATGTATTCAAATTCTCAGTTATAAACTTTTTAAAGTATAGAGACTTACTTAAAAATTGCTAAATAATTCAGGAACCTACAGAATAATTAAACCTAAAAATTATTACTCATAAGTTACACAAATTTGTTGCAGGTAACTATAACTTGAATTGCCCACCCAATCCACATTGAGGCATGCATCATTAATCGTTTCCGCTCATCAGCATTGTTTTGCAGTACACACCAAGCAAAAATGGTGCAGTTTTATTTACATGTGCAGATCGGTAGGTGCAGGTGCTTCACCGCTTGGTCACAAACCAAAGGTTTGTAAAAAGGATATATGTCACGCCATTCAGACACATCTACATCATGTCATAAACAAGGTTCCTACTGAAGCCTTAATCAAACCTCCAACAAAGCAGGTATATAAGAGCCATTATTTTTGCTTCCACCATGTTTGTTCTTTCTATGTGAAGATATAAACACTGCCTACATTATTCACATAAAACATGACTATTGTCTAGTAATTGACTCAAACTTTAAAGAACAAACATAATTTCCAAATTTGATTATGCTCTTGCTTTCTCATACAATGCTTTGCTCACAGAGGGATCAGTCACAATATCAGCCTCCCCATGAAGGATCAATAATGGCAGAGAGACCTGTAATCACATCCATTACATGTGAAAATGAATAAAATTTCATTACAATATTCTTGCAAGACTATATTGGGGTAGGGAGGGAGACGAAGCGAAACTTCAGATTTGAATAAGAATTCTAATTGTAAACCCAACTCAATCACAAAAGTACAGTCTTTCAACAATAATAAGATCATATCTAAATTCATAGAAAAGAGGGCAGTGAATATATTTGCATGCTTCTTAGTTCTTAGTTTACAGCAATCTAGTTGGATCTCACTAAACAGGAACCAAATATATTAACATACAATTTGATCATTGTACTTCTGCATCAGGTGTTAATAAATATGCTCTGAGTTAAGACTAGTAATAAAAGGCTCATACTCAGTAGCAGACAGACTTAAAATAGTTAACTTGCTTAGGACTCTTGCCAGCCCTAACCAGTTCAACTAGCTTTTAAACTTTTTTTATTTAGGATTTTTGTCCTACTTCTGCATTTTTCCTCCTTAAATATTCTCTCTTGGTACATCAAGGAGATATTATCACAACTTGAACTTATGATCTATAATGAAATTCCTACCTTCCCCTATCACCTCATAGACAACTAGGTGCCTAAAGCAAATAATGCTATGTTTGGTTTAGATTCTTTCTGCCGCAAACGGGAAAGATTAGCGTCCCAAGGCAATTTTTTTCAAAGCTTCAAATTGAAGCTTTCTTCAAACGCAATTCCAAACGGGAGTATGCGTTCACGAAAATCTAAAACAAACACGGTGTAAAGCTTCTGCTTTTTATATAAAAGGAAAAATAAAATAGGGAACTCAAAAAATATACAACGAACTGGAAATCAACTGTCATGTTATATACATCCAAAATTAACAGGATGAGGATGGTAGAATGGAGTGAACAAAGTAGAGGGAAAGAGTATGCATTTGACTGAATCCTAACATAATTTTCTTTAAGATCCCAAGGGCTAGCTTTAAGCAATCCAAACTGTTGCTTGTTGACCATAACTTATTTTACACCAGCAGTAGTTTATGTCAAAAGTCCTCTATAGTCTATACCTTTACCTTATCAGATCCACTTCTATCAAAAGCCATTAAACACTAGATGAACCTTAATAGAAATGATAAAATATTTCATTTATTATTAGCAATAACTCTACCAGATCAAATGCCAGTAGTGCAATTTCTTTAAAAAATGGGGTTGAATCTATCTTTTATTTTCAAGGAGAAGCATAAAACGTATCCCACAACAGTCAAGGGAGCAAAGTAGAGAGTTTGTTCATATTGGTGCAGTTTATTTAGCAAAAGGTGGACAAGTCAAACGATCAGAACATACTTCTTCCAATCTGCGTTCTATTTCTTGAGTAGTTTTAAGCATCTCTACAGCAGTCCACAAGCGTGGTTTATCTTTGTAAGCAACAACATTATATGCTGTCTGCAGAGACAATAGAATGGTGTCAAGTACTTAGTGATATACATATTATTAAGCAAGAACTGACTGCAAAAATTGAAGGAAAAAATCACAATTCGAATAGGGGCTGAAGAAAAGATGCCACATTGACCAAGTACCTTCAAGGTTACATGGGTGGATGTGTTAACCAGCTTAATCACGAGATAATCTTCTCTATAGCATCTTTAGAATTAGATTAGCAGGCCAAAAATAATATTCTACTGGATTAAAATATACAAACCAGCTCTCTCTTCTTCAATTCTCTGAATGCTGCCTCTGCTAAATCCTTTTGTGGAACTAACTTCTGTTTCGGAAGAACATTGGCTACCCCAATAAGGATCTGAGTTAGCAACTTTGGTGGAACCATGTCATCTGCAATCTGCAGAGTGTCTGGTCAAAACGATATCATAGAAAATCCCACCAAAACTCCTCACTTGATTTTGTTTTAGAAAAAGTACTTTACACATAGGTGCAACAAGAATGGCACCATCCCACGCCTTAGGTTGTTTAAGGTGCATCTTTAAAGCAACAGCTCCACCCATAGACTGTCCAAAGAGGAAGCTTGGAAGAGAATGGAATTCTGGGTTTTCTGCCATAGAACGAAACAATTTTTGTATGAATATAGTAGTATCAAAATTCAAAACTCCATTGGTGTTAAATTGTTGCGATGTAAAACGCAAATTATACATAGACAATAGATTTACCATCTGTAAAGAATGAACCACATTGTTTTCATGCAAAGCTTAAAAGATATACCCCAGAATACATCTTCCATGTGAAAGCCACAGATCAAGTTTCCAGTCAATAAAGCACATTCGAAAAACACCAACAAGTTAGAGTCACTTTCTTTAAACTCGTAATGACACTTAAAAGAAGAAATCTGAAAATTTTTCTGTACAACAACAACCGAGCCTTTTCCCACTAGGTGGGGTCAGCTGCATGGATCAAATGATGCCATAATGTTCTATCGTAAATCAAGTCTATATAGAAACCATTGACCTCTAGATCCTTCTTAAGGGTTTCTGAATCAGAAACAAAATGTTGGACAATTGAGCATGACAAGAGTTCATTAATAATTCCAAGGAGTTCTATTTGCAGAACTTCCAAGTGACAGATCCACTTCAGAAACTGCCCAAATTGGAAGATATAGAGGCATCAGCCAGTGAAGAACAAAGAGATGGCAGAACTTCAGCCTCATGAATTCCTTTCCATAAAGCTCAAGAACTTTCCTTGTTCACCGTTTCAAGCCTTTGCATTTACAACAATAAGATGTTCGCTCAATGTTAAAATTAAAATACCTTGCAAAGGATGACTAAGGTCCGTGTGAATCTAAACTACAAAAGAAACTAAAACTCTAGCCATCTAACAGGGATGGAACACTGCTCCCACCTTCCTAAAAAATTTCCTTTAATCCTTAACTTGACACTTCAAACATTTAAATTGTTTTCCCCTAAAAGCACTCTACTGGACCTTTGATGTTTTATTGCTAGTTATTAATGGGAACAAGAGCATAAATTGACTGAGAAATGCAATAGAATGTATTCAAGATAGTAAAGAACCAAGGTTCCTACAAATAAACCCAGAGCAGAAGCTCCTCAGAGAAGAGTATATTCTCTCTCTCTGCCTAACAAATATAACAGCAAATGCAATCATGCTCCCCTCTTTCCATCACTCCCCTCCCTATAACTACGTGCATGCTGTAACTAACCAGCCACGTCAGCATTCTTACTCTCATACTCTCCTCTATTCTTTTTCTTACGCCTATACACCTTCCAAACCTTGGGCTTTTCCTGATGCAGGTCCACTAAATGATCTCTTCCTGTTTCCCCTTCAGGCCCAACATTTAGTGATCTATCACTGCCTCCCTCTGAAAGAACAGCCTTGTCCCCAAGGCTGAATGAGGGGAATTGGCTGCCCAATTGCACGGCATCTTCCCATGTAGCATCCTCCCGTGATGATCCTCTCCATTGTATTAAATATTGCGTCCCTAGGATCCCATCCCTCACAATTTCTCTGCTGGCCAGCACCGTTTCTGGTTCCTCCACACTCTCGAGTTCCACCTCGAAACCCACAGGCAGGTCCGCCTCTGCTGCATAGTTACCAATAGCTTTCTTGAGCTGTGAGACGTGGAAAACAGGGTGAACTCGTGAAGTAGGAGGCAGTTTGATCTTGTAAGCAACACTGCCATACCTCTCCACTACTTGGAAGGGACCATAGTATCTAGGAGCCAACTTCTGATTGATCCGTCGAGCAACTGATTGCTGCCTATGAGGCCTTAATTTTACAAACACCCACTCACCAACCTCAAATTCCATCCTCTTCCTATGCCTGTCTGCATACTTCTTCATCTGCTCTTGAGCCTTGACTAAGTTATACTTCAACTGTCGTAAGGCCTCATCTCTTTCTTGCAACTCACGAGCCACTGCCTCCACCTTGGTTTCCCCTTGAGAGAAGCGAATTATAGGAGGTGGTTTTCTGCCATACACCACTTCAAAAGGAGTGGTTCCTGTAGAGATGTGAAATGTGGTATTATACCACAATTCAGCCCAAGGCAACCACTCAGGCCAGCTCCTGGGTTGCTCCGACACAAAGCACCTCAAGTACGCCTCCAGACACCTATTAACCACCTCCGTTTGGCCATCGGTCTCCGGATGATAGGCGGAAGACATCTTCAAAACAGTCCCCTGCAGTCGAAACAACTCTTGCCAGAAATTGCTCACAAACAAGGGATCTCGGTCACTAAGGAGAGATTGCGGAATTCCATGTAGTCGAACTATTTCTTTTGCAAAGACAGCTGCCACAGTACGCGCTGTATACGGATGTTTCAACAGAATAAAATGCGCATACTTTGACAGACGGTCAACAACAACCAAAATGGCCTCCATACCTTTAACCTTAGGCAACCCAGTGATAAAATCAAGAGAGACTTCCTCCCAAACTTGAGCTGGAATGGGTAATGGTTGTAACAAACCATATGAGGAAGTGGCTAAGTATTTATGGCGTTGACACACATCACATGCCTGCACAAATTCTTGAACCGTTCTCCTCATTCCAATCCAATACACATTGCTGGCCAGTCTTCTATATGTTCTTAGAAACCCCGAATGGCCTCCCAAAGAAGAAGAGTGGAATTCCTCTAATAATAGGGGAATAAAAGGAGAGGATGAGGGTATCACTAACCTGCCCTTGTGTAATAAAGTGCCATTTTGAATACTGAACCCAGGTTTAGAATCAGGATTTTTTTGCAATTCTTCAATGATGTTCTGCAAAATGGGGTCCTCTTGTACTTCTTGAGTGATCTCTTTCCCTTGATCCCAAATTGGGTATGAAACCAACACCTGTAACTCCCCTTCCTCATGAATTCGGGATAAGGAATCAGCTGCCTTGTTATCTGGGCCCGGCTTATAAACCACATCAAAACAGTAACCAAGGAGCTTAGACACCCAACATTGCTGATCACAACTGACTACTCGCTGCTGTAGTATATGTTTCAAGCTCCTTTGGTCAGTAAACACTGTGAAATCCCTACCAATGAGGTAATGCCGCCAATGTTGGACAGCCAGCACAAGAGCCATAAGTTCTTTCTCATAAACAGATTTGGACAAGTTATTGTTAGCAAGAGCCTTGCTGAAATAAGCAATAGGTCTTCCGCCTTGCATCAACACAGCTCCTAGTCCTCTACCGGAAGCATCACACTCAATTTGGAAAGACTGCGAAAAGTTTGGAAGTGCCAAAACAGGAGTAGAAGTCAGTGCTATTTTCAGCATTTCGAACGCTTCAGCAGCGGTAGGTCCCCACTTAAATCCCTCTTTTTTTTGTTAGCTCTGTCAAGGGCCTTGCTATTTTCCCATAGTCCTTAATAAATTTTCTATAGTATCCCGTTAAGCCCAAGAAGCCTCGCACGCCTTTAACATTATGAGGTGTAGGCCACTCCACCACACTCTTCACCTTTGAGTAATCCACAGTAACACCTTGCCCTGAGATGACATGACCCAAGTATTCCACCTGGTGTCTTCCAAAGGAACATTTCTTTTGATTAGCTACAAATTGATGTTCTTCCAATACCCCAAGTACCTATTGTAAATGCTGAAGGTGGGCTGCCCAATCCTTGCTGTACACTAAAATATCATCAAAGAAGACCAACACGAACTTCCTGAGATAGGGCTTAAAATTCATATTCATAGTCGCTTGGAAAGTGGCCGGTGCATTCATCAACCCAAATGGCATAACAAGGTACTCGTAGTGACCCTCGTGAGTCCGAAAAGAGGTCTTGTGAATGTCATCTTCTCGAACTCGGATTTGATGGTACCCGGACTTGAGATCAATCTTGGAAAAATAGAACGCACCCTGCAGCTCATCCAACAACTCATCCACCACCGGTATCGGATACTTATCTGGAACTGTTACCTTGTTCAAAGCCCTATAGTCGACACACATGCGCCACGTAGAATCTTTCTTCTTAACCAGTATTACGGGGCTTGAAAAAGAACTAGAACTATTTCGTATCAGTCCTTGTTGCAGCAATTCTTGAGTTTGCTTCTCAATTTCATTCTTATGCGCGTGAGGATACCTGTAGGGTCGCACACTGACCGGTCCAGCTCCCGGCTGCAATACAATAGCATGCTCTATCATCCTCCTTGGGGGCAACCCCACCACTTCTCTAAACACCTCAACAAAAGTCTCAAGCAACTTAGCACGTTCCCGCTGCTGAACCGAAGACAATAGGCATTCTTCTCTGTTTGCAGCTACCATTTCCCTCAAACACGATTCACTAAACTCCTCTATTACCCCTATTAACAAACTATTAAAAGATGCCGAGTGCCATTCCCGTTGCCTTGCCACGATTGATTTTACTGCATCGCAGGGTAATCCCTTAAACTGTACAGGTTTCTCCTTGAATAAAAAGTTCATGGTCATCTCTCCCCAATCCATGGTCACCCTTCCCAACTCCTTAAGCCAAGCCACCCCAAGAATTAAGTTCAGACCGCTCAACTCCAGGACATAGGCATCAATATGCAGGTCTATATCATCAACTTGAATGCTTAAATTGCTACATTTACCCTTCGTTGTGACTCTGTGACCATCACCTAGCCGGATTCCCATCTCACAAGTAGAATCAATGGGTAAATCCAACGCAGCAGCGATGTGGGGAGATATGAAATTATGTGTAGCTCCGCTATCCACCAAAACCAAGATTGGCACCCCTTTTAACTTCCCCTCCAATCTTATCGTCTTTGCTACAGTCAAGACCTCCCTTGACAATCCCCATAACTCCATCGTTTTACATTCCAGAGCTTCTTCTTCCTCAGCCTCAACTTGTTCAACGGCAATGACCTCCCCTGCTTCATCTACTAGTTCGTCATCTCCCAAAATCACAAGCCTTAGTTGTCGCTCAGTACATTGATGGAGTGGGTGATACCGTTCCCCACACCTAAAACACAACCCACGAGCTTTACGGTCCATTAATTCTGAATAAGGCAAGTGTTTGAGTCCTCTATTCCTCTCGGTCGGCCCTCTTCTATCTTCCCGATAGGATTGTGCGGTGGAAACAGAGGAAACTCCCCTGGGTTGTGTCGCTGTTGAAAGTCCAGGTCCATTGTTACCACGGTTTGGGCCCGAGTGTTGGGTCGGCCCACTATGGGTCCTGTGCGATTGAGACCCATGGAAAGCCTGTTCGGTGTCTCTCATCCCTGACCCTCCTTTAAATCCCTTCGTGGAGCTTCCGGCACCGCCCCAGGACCGAGGCACCGCCGTGGGTCGATTATCGGACATACCCAACATCTCCGACTCCACATCCCGAGCTAGCTTCATAGCCTGTGATCGATGACGCGGGTTGAAAGTGCGAACCCGGCAACGCAGCTCCGGGCGAAGGCCACCCATAAAGTAACCCAGATACTGCTCTTCCGGAAGACGACCAACTTGGGAAGAAATGTACTCAAACTCTGCAATGTACTCGTCGATGCTTCCCCTCTGTTTCAGGTCAGAAAGCTCCTCAAAAGGGTTGTCATATCGTCGCCCTCCATATCTCTCAATCAAGGCCTGTTTCAGCTTAAGCCAGGTGAGTCGATCCTCCGTTTCATTCAAGAGGTTAAACCAGTGAATAGTCGCTCCCTCCATGCTCAACTTCGCCAATTTCACCTTCACCTCCTCCGACGTACCTTGCACCTCAAAGGACGTCTCGGCTCGTGTAATCCAACCCATTGGATCGTTTCCATCAAACAGGGGCAACTCTACCTTCCTAGCTGCCATCCGATACTCGTCCAAAGAATCGCCATTGGAGAAGGAGGCACCTCCGCCATCACTATGTCCTTCCTCAGCAGTACGGCGGCCCAGTAGCTTGGTCATCTCTAACAACAGAGATTGACGAAATTCCACCAACGCCGATTTGACGGAATCCTCTAACGTAGCGACCCTTGCTTCCAACGCTTCTACTCTATCCCCCATTTTAGGTGGCATGAATTATCCGGCAGGTCGGACCAATTAATGGGAACAGAGCATAAATTGACTGAGAAATGCAATAGAATGTATTCAGGATAGTAAAGAACCAAGGTTCCTACAAATAAACCCAGAGCAGAAGCTCCTCAGAGAAGAGTATATTCTCTCTCTCTGCCTAACAAATATAACAGCAAATGCAATCATGCTCCCCTCTTTCCATCACTCCCCTCCCTATAACTACGTGCATGCTGTAACTAACCAGCCACGTCAGCATTCTTACTCTCATACTCTCCTCTATTCTTTTTCTTACGCCTATACACCTTCCAAACCTTGGGCTTTTCCTGATGCAGGTCCACTAAATGATCTCTTCCTGTTTCCCCTTCAGGCCCAACATTTAGTGATCTATCAGTTATCCTCTGGCCAGAGACTCCCATATGATCTAACTCATCAGTTCACTCTCATTTTGTCTGATACTCACCATGAACCTTTTTATGATGGAGCATTGCTTCATACAGACTGCTTTCAGAGGGAAAACTACATCGAGTTATACAAACAGAAGAAACTATTCATCAGCACTATATTACTTTAACACTATGCCTAAGGTACACATGCCACCTAGATACACTATAGTATTTGATCCCCTTCCTGAGAAGAAACTAATTCTACCTCAACAGACTTGTATTTAAATTTCATGAAGATGTTAGCTGAGCATTTAGGACACAGAGGTTGGTGCTTGTTTAAGTACCTTTGATTTTGGAATAACGCTCCATGACATCATCAACAAGCCTATCAAAACTGGGAATATAGCAATGGAGACCTTCTGAAAGGCCAAATCCTGGATAATCCATAGCAAAAACTCCATATCCAGACGATGCCAACTTTCTAGCTATTCCTGCAAATAATTCCATGACATGACTAAGTTGGTAATGTAACTTAATCTAGTTACTTATTTCAAACCAGATCTTAATGTCAGCTACATGCCTTCAAAGAAAAAAGTGCAAGTGTCTCCATATCCATGGCAGTAAAACACAGCTGCTTTGGGCCTAGCAGCTCCCGGAAGCCAACTTTTACAGAAGATTTCTAGGCCCCTTGAGTTCACCTCATATGACTGTTGCAAAGCACATGAAGTAACACACATCAAAAGTGGAGGAGGGGGAGTTTTAGCTTTAGCATAGCAAAATAGGACAATGACAAGGAGACATTGACGCCAATTGTCCAATTCAAAGCAATACTAAGCCAAGCTCCATTTCCTTTAGTTAAATCCTCAGTAGAAAAATAAATTTTTTAATGAAATTGTTTAAGACTACACTTCTTACCTCCTTCATTTGTAGTCCATCGCACGGAGTCTGCAAAGCCGCAAGCATAAAGAAATTGATATTAACATTTAAACGACATAAAACTTTACAACTTTGAGACCAAAATCTGGGATTATGTAAATTCAAGAAATTGATGGAATTGAAAAACAATAATACTAGTAATAATAACTGTCATAAGCAATTATATCCTTTTCATAGTTATCCAAAGCTTCTATAGATTGTTGAGTAGTTTTATAACGTTGGCTGACCCCTCTCACTCTTTGAACCCTCAATCTACTTGCAATCTCAAGGTCTTTCTTTTTCCCCATAATTTTTTGTAATCCACTTTGAACCAAACCCAACCACATCTTAACTACCATGTACTACACCTATTAACGTCCTCAGAAGAATAGAAAAGGCCAACAAGGAATTTATTACAATGTCAGCTAGATACATTATTCTCAGAAACCAAAAGCATCAAAATTTAACTTTAATGAAACAAACAAAACAAATAAAAAAAATAAATCAAATTACACAAACAATAACAAATCCAAAGGCAAAAAAAAAAAAAAAAGAGAAAACAAAGAGCACACATATGACATAAGGTACCTTAAAAAGTATATGATCAATCCCAAGCTGAATATCCTTGAAGGCCTCACGAGCGCGCCTTCTAGAAGTCACTTGATCCATTTTAGCATCCAAAACTTTGTGTAACTCATTGTCAACTCCTTGAAACTTCATGGCAAGTGCCTTTAACTCTCTCCTCCTCAGCAAACTAACTGCACCCTTGAATTCTACACCATTCCAAACACTTGGTTTCAGCCTAATTCAGATGCCCAGAATCAGAACTGATGGAATTGGAAACTTAAACACACACCCAGATGAAAAAGCAACAATTTTTATTTTTTTCATTTTTATTGGTAACAAAAATGCAAGCAATGGGAACACAAAGCTGGCTTTTTGGTTTGTATGTGTTTTTTGAAAGTACCAATTAAAGGGTGGCGCCTGCAAAGCTTTTGTGAGTCTCAGAGCCATAAGGATATGATCCTTAGTTTATTGGAAACCAAAGAGAAAAACTAAGCGAATCTAATTTAGAAAAGAGGAAAACATTTTCGACTCATTGGGTATGAGGGAAGGGAAAAGATTTGAAGGAAGAGGATAAGAAGTAGATGGAGAATAGAGATTTTAACTAAATAATATATAATATATAATATATTTGATTGAGAGGAACGGAAAGGAGAGATTTGAATGGAATGGAGGGGAAATACACTTTTCTTGTTTCCATTATGATGGAGAAATTTTTTTTTAAAATTAATTTATTTTAATATTTTTATAATTTGGATTTCCAAATTACATGTTAGGATATTTCAGTCATTATATTTAAGATATTTTAAACTCTTCTCACCTCCCTTCCAAATCTCTCAATATTGAATGGGAGTTAAAATTAAGTGAGAAGAGATTTTACTCCTCTTTATTCTCCTTCCCTTCCCCCCTCAAAAAAACTAAATCAAACAATACAAGTTTATAAAAATCTCTCATCTCTCCTCTCTTCTCTTTCATTTCTTTTCAACCAAACATTATGTTAATTTATTGAATATGATATTTTTTACACAGCCATAAAATATAAACTTTAAAAGAACTCGAAATAGTTAGCACTGTTCAGATGTCTTGAAGTATAACTCAAACTCACATCCCTATATTACGTCAGGTCTAATTTATAAAACTCAACTCATCACACTTAACTTTGGATCGGGACATGTTAGTGGGAGGGAGGAGCCTTGCATACTTCTTTCAAGGTTTAGAATTAAATCTCTCTAATCACAAACCCGAGAATGCAATCATCCGAAATGTCATTGCTAAGGATTTTGTAAATCATGTTTGGTTAACAATTAAAATTCTTGAGAATTTTCCTTGAAATTTTCGAGAATAATTAGAAAATTTGTTTCATTCAAGATGTATATTACTCGGAATAAATATTATAATTATTAAAATACGGCTGTTTAAAATTTTATCAAAATATTAATTTTTTAATGCAATTGATAAAAATAAAACAAAATTTCTAATTTAAGGTGATTATCATTATTATAATATAAAATAAATATTTTTAATGAATAATATGGACATTTTTAATGATTTTTTTAATAAATTTCATAGGAATTGATAAATTTTAGGCTTAATTGCACTTTTAGTCCCCTAAGTTTAACTCATATGTGATTTTAATCCCTATAGTTTTTTAGTACATTTGGTCCTCTAATTTTTGAAAAGTTGCAACGTTAGTCCCTCTGTCACCCGTCTGTCAGTAAACTAACAGAACAGTCCTACGTGGCTAACATTTGGCCACTTGACATGTCCAATTGGAATTTATGCAATTAAAATAACAAAATAAAAAATAAATGAAATAATTAAATAAAAAAATAAAAAATCTGGCATCCCCAACAATTTAGATATAAGCTGAGAGGATCCAACGTAAGGTAGCCTAAAACTTGTTGTATCCTTAAACCCTAAATTCCATTGCATCTCATTGCAAATTCAAACCCCAAAACTCACCAATGACGACAAGGACAAACCCCCTGGAACAACAACTACTTCAATTTCTTGAAGATTTCGGTTGCCCTCACCTATATCTCCACTTCCCGCCAACAGAAACAGGAACCCAAAGAATCATCTGCCAAAAAGGCTAAGGGTTTGTTTGGGAGTTTGGAGGGGAAAGGGGATGGGGAAGGGAGGATAATCCCCACCTTACATGGGGGTTTATTTTCTAACAAAAGAATCAAAACCCCCCAATTCGGGGAAATAAAAAAAAATGAATTAGAGGAGAGTTTTAGGGGGCTTTTAAAATTTATTTACATTCTTCTTTTTTTTAAAAAAATCTCAAAATGTCTTCCCCTCCCCTCCCACCTTCCAAACAAACCCTAAGGCTTTGTTGCTAGAGGAACTAAAATCATGTACTCATAAGCTTCCCTCAACAAATATGTCAAGAAGGAATCCCAGCAGACAATTGAACTAGCCCTGTTAACCCGCACTCAGAAGCGAAGGAAGCAAAGCAAATGCGCCGGATGTTAGCCGAAGCAAGGAACAGTTGAAACAGTGTTTGACCTTAAGGCGGCAGAATAGTTGAAGACGTGATCTCCCAGAATCATTAGAACCAGTTGAAGAGGAAGAAAATCTCACAAGATTAGTAGAACCAATCGAAGAGGATGACTTCTCAGAATCAGTAGAATTAGTTGGAGAAGAAGATAATCCAAAATCAGTAGCATCAACTGAAGATATTACAGTAGCTGAGGAACTCATGAGCAATAATTCGAACAAATCTTCAGCTAGCATTGATGTCATTGGTATTATCCAAAGAAGGTTTTAGGAAGGTGAAGATCATCCAGACAAGTTAGAAGGATATATGTTTGCTGAAGAAGCTGAATGGACAACATTGTCAGAAGACATAGTAGTTGAGCCCACCATTACACAGTTTGGAAAGCCTTCAAAGGATATGACTAGACGCTTAATGCTTATATACATCACGACTTACATCAATGGCAAGCCAGTTAGTCGAGTATATCTTGATATAGGAGTTGTACTGATCACTGTGATGCCTATCGGTAAACTGAAGAAATTAGTTAAGAATAAGGCTGATTTGGTTACCACTAACATGAAAATGACCAACTTTATAGGAGAGGCTACCACTGTTGTTGGGGTGTTGGTAACGACACTCGGCTCAAAATTCTTTGTGGTGGAGGCCAAACCAACCTACTCAGTTCTTCTAGGTAGAGATTTTAATCCACTCCACTTAATGTGTTCCATCTACCCTCCATCAACTACTTATGGTTTGGGAAGGAGATAGAGTTGAAGTAGTTTTAGTTAATAAGAATCTGTTCTCAACTAATGTTAAAATAGATGAAACGATATTCTACTCCTCTCTTATGGAGGCGATCATAGAAGATTGTGAAAAAGGTTTTTTGAGTCATACGATCTCACTTCATAAGGGCTCACAGTGAGGATCCAGACCCATTCAAGATCTTTTGACTAGATGATTAATGGATCAGAAACGTGAAGTGGCCTAAGAGGTCCTACATCAGTTAGCCTTGCTCATAGCTGATAGGGTAGAAGAAGCAACTTATTATACACTTGGGGGAACGAAGAGGAGCAAGACCAGCTGATAGGTCAGCTACTAGAAGAAAATTTGCAATCTCTATTAAAGAGGCAAGTACCTACCTTTGAGGCTTGGGATCCTTTGATTTATGTTAACTTGGATACTGAAGAAAAGTCGAGGTTGACCAAAATTAATGGCTTATTAGCTGAAGATGATAAAAATCGATCGAATGGTCTCATCAAATATTTCAAAGGTTATTTTGCCTGGGAATATCATGAGTTGCTTGGATTATCTAGGTAGCTAGTTGAGCACCAGTTTCCGATTAAAGAAGGATTCAAACCACACAAATAGCCACATAAAAGGTTCTAACCAGGAATTTTTGCCGAAGATCAAGGTAGAAAAGAATGGTTGTTGAAAGTAGGGTTCATGCGAACAACTAAGTATGTGGAGTAGCTTTTAAACATAGTTCCAATCATAAAGAAGAATGAACAAGTGAGGATCAATCTTTAGCGACTTTAGGAATTTAAACTTGGCCACTCCCAAAAACAAGTATGTAATGTCGATAGCTAATATGTTAGTCCATGCAGCCAGCTAGCCATGGGATTCTCTTTTTTTATGGATGGATATTCGGGTTATAATCATATTTTTGTAGCCGAAGAAGACATTTACAAAATTGCATTATGTCGCCTTGGGGCTTTGGGGATTTAAAAGTGGCTTGTTATGCCATTGGGCTTAAATAATGCAGTTGCACTTACTAACAGCTGATGAATGCAATATATCATGAGTTAATCATCAAAGGCTTGGAAGTTTAAATAGATGATGTTGTGGTGAATTCTAGGAATATTGACCAACATTTTGCTTATTTGGAACAAGCGTTCAACAGAATAAGGTTTCACAATCTGAAGATAAATCCAGCTAAATATGCATTTGGAGTCTCATGTCGTAACTTTCTTGGTTTCCTAAGGATTGAGGTGGATAAAAACAAAGCTAAAGCAGTGCTAGAGGCAAGGCCACCTCAGTCTTTTTTGAATAAATCATGCAAGTCCTAATTCGATGTGAATTAACTTGGATCCTATGATATTTTCAATTTATGCATAAAATATGTTGGCATATCTTTTGTGCACATTTCTACAACTAGTTTTGCTATCATTCAACACTATTATTTCTCTTTTGAGCTTTTGTTACTATTAATCTCAAAAAGATAAATAATAGATTAAAAATAAAATAAAGGTTGGTAAAAAAAGGAATGAACTCTGATGACTAGAAACATTTTTATGTGAGAACCTTACTCAGGTCAAGTGATCATTTGATGAGTTAAAAAAGAAAGAAAGGTTGGTAAAAAAAAAAAAAAGGATGGAACCCTCATGACTAGTAACTTTTTTATTCAAGAACCTTATTGAGGTCAATTGATCAATTGCTTGAGTTAAAGGGACAAACATGACACAATGATGTACTAAAGAAACAAAAAAATGATTTTTGTAACACCCCAATTTTTCACCATCTCTAAACTCCAATACAAATTAAACAGTATTTATGTATTTGTATTTTATTGGAGGGTATAGAGAGTGAAATAAAATAATCCGAGACCATAGTCATACTCTACGCTATCGTAGGAAGCTATGGTTAAATTTTGGTCGAAAACTCCGACGGAGCCCGGTCTACGTTTTACACTAACAATATGATTTTACTGCTCAGACGACCTAATTTTGACTCGTAAACGAAACGGTTAGGTTTTATATTTTATTTCCAACGATATTGGTTATTTTGAAAATTTTCAAAATAAATAAGTCGTTATACGTTATTTGGGCGTAAAACCTAAATCGGGTGAACAACGGAGCTGAATACGGATTTATCGGAATCCGCTAAAGGATAAATCCCATGTCCCTTTCAAGAACAACTCACCTAGGTGAGTCATGTGGGTGACTCACCAAGGTAATCATTGCTTAGTGACAAAATGGACTATTATGTCCCTCAACTTTAGTAAAATGACCATTTTATTCCTATGTAAAATTACCCTTCTATCCCTCAATTTTAATCCAGTGGATAACACTCTCCCTCCCCTATCCCATGCCTCTTCTTCTTCTTCTTCTTCTTCTTCTTCTTCTTCTTTCTCTTCTCATTTTCTTTCTTCTTGTTCCTCATTTCCTCCATACTTTCCATTCAAATTTCTTCTAATTCTTCAAAGATTTGGTGAATTAGCTTTGTCATCTAGGAGTTATTAAATCCATTATTGCTCTCTTAATCTCTCTATTTCTCCATTCCATTTCATGATTCATGGTAGTTTAGGTTTTGAAACTTAAACTTCAAAAATCCATGAAAAATCATAGAAAAATCCTTATAATGTGAAATCAATTTCTATGATCTGGTTTCATCATTATCTATCACTATCTAAGAGCGTGTAATCAAATAACATGTCTAACTATTTGTTACTAGGAGTGGCCGAACCCACCCTTGTTGGAAAACAAGAGTTTTACTTCAAATTTTTGAGTAATGTAGCTTAATCTAGTTTTGTGTGTACTTGAGGATAATTGATCCAAAAGTTGGAAACCAAATGAGCTTCCTAGCTCATATGGATTTTTGGGGCCGAAACCCCTATGTGTGAGTGGGTAGGATTTTGGTTTATGTTTTGGCGTAATAGGCTTTGATCTAGCCTAACCACACCTAGTAAGGATGGAATCCAAGAGATAGGAATTTTTGGAACTCCTAGCCATATTTTCTATGCTAAGGCCGAACCATAGGTGAAGAGGGTTAGAGAAATTTTTGTGATTTAAAGTTGATATCTTAATTGATTGATTGTGTGTAGTTATCGTTGGGTAATCGGACAAGGAATTGGGAGAGTTCGTGGAACAATCAAACGAAGGAATCAAGAGAGTTCGTGGACCAATCGAACGACTTTGCATCCGGAGGATACTCCGAGAGGTAAGGGGGTTTGCCTGAGGGATTTTCCAATAACTATGTGTTGTCTGTAGTGGTCTGTATATATTTATTTGAGCTATGTGATGATTGGTTGATACCATAGGTGAAGAGGGTTAGAGAAATTTTTGTGATTTAAAGTTGATATCTTGATTGATTGATTGTGTGTAGTTGGTGTTGGGTAATCAGACGAGGAATCGGGAGAGTTCGTGGACCGATCGAACGAAGGAATCGGGAGAGTTTGTGGACCAATCGAACGACTTTGCATCCGAAGGATACTCCGAGAGGTAAGAGGGTTTGCCTGAGGAATTTTCCGATAACTATGTGTTGTCTGTAGTGGTTTGTATATATTTATTTGAGCTGTGTCATGATTGGTTGATTTGTTTCAGCTGTTGTTTATCTACTAATGATTATTGATTCTTGGTTGAATTATCTGCTAATATGTGTTATAATGTTTTAATGCATGTTATAAACTGCATTCTCTGCTATAACGTCGTTGATTGTTGATTGAGAAGCCTGACAGTGATCAGTGCTCAATTAATTAACGGGGATAAAAGCCTTAAAAAGCTTTGTATTAAACGCCAAAGATGTATTTAGGAAAACGTTGGGGATTTTCAATGACACTAGTTTTCTAAAGGAAAAGAGGAATCCTAAAGTAATGTATGAAGTTAGTAGGAAAAAGTCAAGTTTTGGAACTTAGAACGTTTTAACGCTAAACTATGTTTTAATTCCGAAAAGATTTACGGAAAACATTTCGAAAAACAATAATGCTGTTTTGGGACGACGTTTTTGGTCTCAGCTGTTTCCTTTCAAAAGTAGTTTTTGGGAGGAGAATTTGCAACAAAAGGTAAGTTTTATCAAAAATTCATTGGCTTACAAAACAGTTTCCAAACAGAAAAGTTTCCTGTAAAACAATTTTTGCCAACTGTGTAAAAATCAGACAACTTGGATAAGTTGCATCGTTTTGGATTTGTGTTTCATAGAACGAAAAACGATGAATAAACGATGAAAAACGTGAACCTAATATGCGAGACATCGGGACTAGTATTCTGTAAAAATAGCGCGCGAAGCCGTGCGACAATGTTATGGACTGCGTGTCATGTGGACTGTGTGTCGTCCTCTTGTTATGAGGAAACAAGATTAAAGGTGAATGATGTTTTCCATTACCACGAAACTTGAGCTGGTGCACCGGTCTAGAGTTCCGCGATTGAGCACTCAGACGTTTTGTCCTGTGCTAACGGTGAAAAGTTTTAAAACGGTGTACATTATAAATAGTCGGGAGCCTTTGTGCTACGACAACAAAAGAACGTATGCAACGGCAAGTGACAAGACTTGAAATGTTGTCTCATGCATTAAAATTCGGCAAACGTGCCAACAGCGTTTTAATCTGGATATCTTGGTGGTTAGGATATTCAAGACGGTGTATATCATTGTGCCTTGATGGACAATGAAAAACCATTAAACGGTGATCACTTGTGCCTTGTGTTGGACATTGTGAAATGGTTTTAACAACGGTGTGCCTTTTGGCAATCGAGCCTGATTAGCTTAGTTTTTATAATAAAAAAAAACAGTGTCGGGATCTTCGGAGATTAGGTAAAGAACTAGACATTGAATATTGAAATGTCATGCATATTTTTTTAAAAATGACGATGACTGTTGGGTATGAAACCTTTTGATCAACTACATGTTTATATATGTCTGTATGCTATTTGGTGTGTCTCACATGTGGTTATCGAGTTTAAATCCATATATTGGTATCTCACCCTTACCTGCACTTGTTGGACACCCTGTTGTGTTTTTGGATACATGTACAAATGCATTTCAGAGAATCTCTGGATCATTTTGGGACCTCGAAGTTGAAGTCTTTTTACGTCGATGGCAAAGATGTGCGGACTGGCGGCGGCAAGGCTTAGTCTCATAGGTTTGAAGTATGCTGGTAGTATACTCTATCAACTTTAAATGTTCCTTTATTATACCAACTCTGGGAGTTTTTGATATATGTATGGAGTACTAAAACATTGGGAAAATGATGTACGCCTTATGGCGAAGTTGAGTTATTATTACAAAGGATGAATGACAATTTGTTTTATATTATTGTTCTATTTTGCTTTTGGTATCATATTTTTATAGCCACTCTTGAGTGTCTTTTGAAAAAGTTTTTAGTTTTCCGCAATGGATTACCACGTGATGTCCCAGAAGGGGGTGTTACAATTTTAATATTACAAAAGGGTTTCTTGCAACTCCAGAAGTGTTACAAAGCTATATAGTTTATGTAAATCGAGTTTGGCGTCTTTTTTACTTTAGTAAGTGATTAAACCATTTTTGGTTTGTTACATGCAGATGAGGAAAAATATGGCTGAAACTATCAAATTTGTTAATGCTAATCAATATGAATCATAAAATTGCTGTGAATGAGAATATTGAGTAAATCATACAAGTCCTCAACTGGATGTGAATTAACTTGGATCCGATGATATTTTCAATTTATGCGTAAAATATGTTACCTCCTCATTTGTGCATCATTTCTGAAACTAGCTTTCCAATCATTCAACACCATTATTTCTGTTTTGGGCTTTTGTTCCTATGTATCTCAAAAAGGGTAGATTAGAAAAAGGTTGGAAAAAAAAAAAAGAAATGAACTTTGATGACTAGAAACATTTTTATGTGAGAACCTTACTCAGGTCAAGTGATCATTTGATGAGTTAAAATGATACACTGATGTACTTAAGAGACATAAAAATGATTTTAATTATACAAAGGGTTTTCTTGCAACTCCAGAAGTGCTACTAAACTATATAGTTTATTGAAATCGAGAATGGAGTTTTTTTACATTATAGAGTGATCAAACCATTTCTAATTTGTAACATCGGAGGAGGAAAAACATGGCTGAAACTCTCAAGTTTGTTAATGCTAATCAATATGAATTGTAAAATTGTTGTGAATGAGAATATTGAATTAATCATGCAAGTCCAAAATTTGATGTGAACTAACTTGGATCCCATGTTACCAGTGGCGGATCTAGGACTCAGAGGCAGTGGGGACAAACTATTTTCAAAAAATTAATAATAATTACTATCATACATATGAAGATAAAAACATAAATGTTAAAGGCATAAATTTTAATGTATCTAATAAAATAAATTACATATCTCATAATTGTCCTCGACGTGATTTCATGTTTTGAAATCGTTGAATGATTCGCTTATTGTCAATGTTATTGAACACATCTCTCTCAATATAAGTCACCAAACAATCATTCATCCATGCATCTCCCATTCGATTACGCAACCAATTTTTCACAATCTTCATAGCAGAAAAGACTCTTTCTACAGTTGTTGTGGCAACAGGCAAAATCATTGCAAACTTCAAAGTAGATAAACTAATGGATAAATAGTATGTCTTCTAGTTTCAACCAACTTCTCTGAAAGATTACTGATTCCTTTCAAAGATGCAAATTCAAACATGCTACGCATATCAATGATATAGTCTCAAGTTGATTATCAAGTATCACTAAATCAGTAGAAGAAAATTCAAGTGGATAAAACTTCGCAAATTCAATGAGTCTTGTCTTATCAAAAGTAGAGAACAAATTGGTTTGATTCAAACAAGCCATACAAAGAAGCAACTGAGTATTTGTCTCAGGGAAACGATCATCAAGTTCCCGAAGCTGCATGTCCACAACAGTATAGAATAATTCAATAAGATAGTGACGCTCTACTGTGATAGCTTGAGCATTGCCTACACGTCGTAATCTCCCCGTAGAACAAAATATATCTTACATATTAGGAATGTTAATATCATGCATATTGCAAAATACAATTACCTCCTGCAATAAAGACTCCCATTCATTATACCTCATAGTTCGTAACCGCTGCTTTGTGATGTTAACCAAATTCATAACATTGATGATGTCTTGATCTTTCTTTTTCAATGCCTGTGACAATATATTTGAAATACCCAAGACATTTTTCACCAAATGTAATGTGAATGCAAAATCAAAATCCCTTAACAAACATAAAAGACCATTGGCTTCAGCTCTTTGATCTGCATTTGATCCATCTTCTTTTATAATTTCAACAACATCAACTATCAACTATAGAAGAATACATCAATATCAAATTGATCAAATTGCATAATGTGAACCTTAACGAGTATCAAAAGGTCGTTTGAGGCTAGTTTCTTGATTCAAACCTTTCCCACTAGGAATTTTCTCCTTTTCCCAATGCTTCTCTAACATTGACTATTTGTTTTTCACGAAACATGTCATGTCGCTTGCAAGATCCCCCAACAACATTTAATAAAGTGGACATTAAATTAAAAAGAGAAGCAACTTGAATATGATTTTTGGCAACAACAGCTAATGTCAATTGTAATTGATGAGTGTGACACCCCCTTCTGGGGCACCATATGATTACCCGTTGCGAAAAATAAAACTTTAATTAATTGTACTGGTTACTTTTGAAAAATAAGATTTTCTAAGTATTTAACTTATAGTGAAAATCCGTGATAAAATTTTTTCTCCTAACTTAGCTTACCATACATCAACGTTACATAAACACGCATGTAAATAAACATCAAGCAGAGTATACATAATAAGATACCATAATATACTACATAGGCCTTATACATACGGCCATTCAAAACAGTCATGACTTTTTGTAGCCAGAGCAATTAACTAACTGTTGTTCAAAATAAAATAGGACATATCCTATAGCTGGTCATACTACTAAAACACGGTGACTTCTCGTACGTCACCCTCCTTCAGTGCCCTCAAGCATCAGGGAGTGGATCCCCGAATGTTCCGATGGCATCTTGGAACTCATCTAAAGATGTATGGGTGAGATACCAATATATGGATTCACACACGATAACAACATGTATATCATATTAATAACACATAAGCATAGATAATTATCATGTGTAAGGTCCTACTGATAAACAAGTAGTATATCATAGGGTCTCATACCCGACGGCCATCGTTATTTTCAAAAGAGATGCATGATACTTCATGACACTTCAATGTTCATCATCTAATACTTTACCTAAACCCTAAAAAAACTACTTTTTCCTACTAACTTCATAAATTACTTTTAGATCATCTTTTTCTTTAGAAAACTTGCGTCGTAAAAAATACCCAACGTTTCCAAAATAGATCTTTGTCATTTAATTCAAATATTTTTAAGGCTTTTATCCCCGTTAATTAATTGAGCGCTGACCATTGTCAGGCTTCCCAATCAACAATCAACATCATAATATGTTTATAGCAGATAATACAGTTAAATTGCATATTCAACTACTATAACACATATTAACCAACAATTATCAACAAATCAAATAATTGCCAAAAGTAATTAAATCAACCACCACACCACTTAATTACACATATATAGATCAAATATGATGACATGCAGTCATCGGCAGAATCCCTCAGGCATTTCCCCCTTACCTCTTGTAGTTTCCCGGTAAGTGAAAAGTTGCCCGATCGATCTGGTTCCTCGTCCGATTACTCGTCGACAACTACATGCACACAGTCAATCAATACATCAACTTTAAATCACGAAAAACTCTACCATTAACACCCTCCTAGGTTCGGCCATAGCTGGATAAAATAGCTAAGGATGTCCAAAAATTTTCATCTCTTGGATTTCATCCTTACTAGGTGTCGTAAGACTAGATTAAAGCCTATTACACCAAAACTTGAACCAAAACTCTACCCACCCACACATAGGGGTTTCATGCAAAAATACCCATATTGCTAGGAACCTTATTTGGTTTCCAACTCTTGGGTTTAGGTAGACAATCATGAACTAGGTTCATAGAAAGTGATTTGACATTAAAAGGATTTTTCTATAATTTCTTATAAATTTTTGAAGTTCTGGATTCAAAACTAAACCATCATGAATCATGGAGATCAAAGAGAGATTAAGAGATGAAAGTTGAGGTAATACCTCCTAAATGATGAAACTAGAGAAGGAATCAACAAAATCACTCAAAAGCTTGCAGATTTATGAAGAAAAACTTGAAGAAAATGAAAAATGGTGAGAAATGGGTGAGTTAGGGAAAGAAAGAGTTCTGGCCGAGAGGCCTTGGATGATGGGGTGAAATAGAAAAAAATTTACTTCAATGGCAAACTTGAAATTAAGTGAAAGGGTAGTTTGGTCATTTCTTTAAAAGACTGGGGTATTTTGGTCATTTCGTGTCCCGATATTTTTTGAAACCACCATGATACTGAAACGCATCCCAAGATGATTTTGACCTGATGTGACTTAAAAATTATTTGTTAGCAGGTCTCGTTAGATCTATCAACCGCTCCAAATGTCCCCCGGTTCGAGTATTGGCCCAAATATAATATATTATTTTCTTTTTCGAAGGTCAGGACACATTTTTTCGAAAATATAGAGGATCGAATTCTAAGACTAGTGGTTCTGACCGTTAGTCAAAATTAGGTCTTTATAGTAGTAAAACACTATTATCCGTGAAAACGTAGACCGAGCTTCTTTTGAGTTTTCAGCACAAAATTTACCCGTAGGCTCCCACAATAGCCTGGAGCATGAATATGATTTTATTTTTCCCAAAATCATTTTCTAACACACAGATAAAAATATAAACTCGTTAATCGAGTTTATTGTCCTTAGAAAGCACGAAAAATCGGGGTGTTACAATGAGCAAAACAATGTACATAAAATGCAGATGGATTCTCCCTTAAAATCAAACTTTTGAGACCACAAAATTCCCCTTGCATGTTGTTAGCACCATCATAACCTTGTCCACGAATTATTGATATACTAAGCCCATGTTTGCGAAACAAATCATCAATGGCCATTTTCAATGATAAAGTTGTAGTATCTTTAACGTGAACAATACCAAGAAACCGCTCAACAATACTTCCATTTTTGTTTACATAACGCAAAGCAACAACCATTTGTTCCTTAATTGATATGTCACGGGCTTCATCAACCATAATAGCAAATGGTTCATCTCCAAGATCAGTAATAATAGCATTAATGGTTTTCAATGCAGCAACATTAACAATATCCTTTTGGATTGTTGGAGCAATTAATTCATGATTTTCAGGAGCATTTTCCAAGACAACATGATTTATTGATTCATTGTGTTTAGAAAGAAATTCAAGAAGTTCAAGGAAATTACCTTGATGAATCGATTGATTCATCATGACCATGAAAAGTTAATCATTGCTTCAATAGAAAGTGAATGCAATGAAGTGACTCTGTTAAACGCTTTCGATATAAGTCACGAACTTGTTTAGATTGCTTAAATATTGCAACCTTAATATGTTGATTTTGATTCATTAAATTTTCAGACTTCTTCCAAGCAATATTATGAGCACTATTAGGACCTCCAACATGAGATGAGAGCCTTTCTTTTTTATTCCAATTTGTGAATCCCTCTGTGATAAATGTATCACCACCTGATTGCTTTCCAAAATCAGGCTTAAAAAGATAACAACATAAGCAAAATGCAGCATCTTTTTCTATACTATATTCTAACCAATTGCCAAATTCATTAAACCAAGGACAAAATCTTAAAGAATTTCCAATTTTTCTTTAGGGAAAATTATGTTGAGTAGGTTGACATGGTCCTCTTTGTAAATATGCTCTTCGTATCTTATCTCGATCATTAGGATGATATACTGAAATTTTAATTCGCTTTCCTGGATTTGATGGTAACTCTTCTAAATCAATTTCAATCCTTTGTTGTTGGAGACTTGATTCACAAGTTTTTTGCTCATTTGATGGTAATTTTCTCTTCAAAATTTTTCCATTATTTCCTACAATTAAAAGCACAAAGTTAATACATTTACTTTGATGACTAACCAATCAATTTGATGAAATAATATTGTTATTACAAAATTCCCAATTTTGAACCCTAATCCCAATTTGTACCCTAACCTAACAACATTTGAACACTAATCCCAAAAATCTCAGAAATTTGATTCAGATTTAAAACGAAATCCCAAAATTTCCAAATCCCAAACAAGTTGGTTTTGGAAGAGACGAACAAAAGCAAAGCTTGGAGTATGGATGGAAGCAGGGGGCGGACGCACGCGGTTTCGCAGCAAAGGGACAGTGCTTTGAGCTAGGAGCTATGGATGGACCTGTAAGGCGTGCTGCGACGATGGGTGTTGCTGTGTAGTTCACAGAGGACGGTGCTTTGCGGTGGGAGATATGGATGGGAGCTATGCGGCGCGTTGCGACGGTGGGCGAGCGGCGTCAACGGCGGTGATTCAGTGAAGATGGAGGTGGTTTCGTGAGAGAGGCGGATTGGGTTTCGCTCGCGTGAGAGAGAGGGATGAGGTCTGGTGATTGTTGCTGTTGTGAGTCCCCAATGGTATGTAAAAAGGAATTTGGGATGCAAATCTGCTCTTTCATTGCTGTACGAACCAGATATATATACACAAAGTTGTCAGGGGTAGTTGCCTCAATTCTATACTAATTACACGCTAACTATTCCTATATATAATCTGTACAGATATGTTACAAATATCATAACAGATATCATAGGCTAATTATAATAAATATGGAAGATATTGAATCAATCCCAATAATAATGGAAGATCTCACCGGATCTCAAGAACCTCAATACCCCCCTCAAGTTGGAGCAGATGGATTACAAATGCCCAACTTGGATAGTATGCAGTCAAACTGGGACTTTCCTAAAGCCTTGGTGATAATGTCTGCTAGTTGAGCGTTAGACGGAACATAACGTGTAGTAATGGTTCCTCGCAAAAGTGCATCACGTACAAAGTGGCAGTCCAACTCAATATGTTTGGTGCGCTCATGGAAAACAGGATTAGCAGCGATGTGGAGTGCAGCCTGATTATCACAATAGAGTTGCATAGGTCTAGGATGAGCACAACCAAGGCATGACAAGAGTTCCTTTAGCCATTTCAATTCACAAGTAGTAGTAGCCATCGATCGATATTCTGCTTCAGCGGAAGAGCGGAACACCATGTGTTGTTTCTTAGTTTTCCAAGAGACTAGGGAATTGCCAAGAAGAATAAACCAGCTAGTAAGAGATCGCCTAGTCAAAGGACAACTGGCCCAATCTGAATCACATCATGCATATAGTTTGAAATCACAATCAGCACGCAGCAAAATTCCTTGTCCAGGATTACCTTTTAAGTAGCGAACAACACGTAGGGCTGCGTCCCAGTGTTCTTGTCTCGGATGCTGCATGAACTGAGCAAGTGTATGCACACAATAAGAAAGTTCAGGCCGAGTAGCAGACAAGTAAATTAGCCTGCCCACCAACCTGCGATAACGTTCTGGATTTGGAAGGAGATTACCTTCAGCCAAAGGGAGGTGATGATGTGGATCCATGGGAAAACCAGCAGGCTTGGCTCCCAACAATCCCACTTCAGATATGATATCCAATGCATATTTGCGTTGACACAAGAAAATACCAGTAGAGTTACGAGCCACCTCAATGCCCAAAAAATATTTCAACAATCCAAGATCTTTCATATGAAAACAAGAATTCAAGTATAGTTTGAAGGCTTTGATGGCAGCATTATTATTTCCTGAAATCACGAGGTCATCCACGTAAACCAACACATGAAGGTGCACATTTGCACTTTGGAGAGTAAAGTGTGAATGATCAGAAGAGGATTGAGTAAATCCATAACGTTTCAAAGCACCAACCAATTTTGCAAACCAACATCGGGGAGCCTATTTCAACCCATACAATGACTTGCGAAGTCTACAAACTTTACTTGAAGCTTGAGGTCGAAATCCGGGAGGAAGTTTCATGTACACCTCCTCTTCAAGATCCCCATGCCAGAAGGCGTTGTGAACATCCATTTGTGAAGCTCCCATTTTCTAGCAGCGGCAACTGCAAGAAATATGCGTACGGTCACCATCTTCGCCACTGGGGCGAAGGTTTCATTGTAGTCAAGTCCTTCAACTTGGTTGTTTCCCAGTATCACGAGGCAAGCCTTAAATCGTTCAATGGAACCATCAGAGTTATACTTGATTTGATAAACCCATTTGCACCCAATTGCCTTCTTTCCAAGTGGAAGTGGCTCCAATGACCAGGTCCCATTACTCTCAAATGCTTGTATTTCAGCCTGTATGGCTTGTCGCCATCGTTCATCTTTCATGGCTTCAGCAAAAGATTGAGGTTCAGTGCCTGCACTAACAGCTGCCAAGAAATGACGATGATGCAGAGAAAAAGTATCATAATTGACATAATGTGTTATGGGATAGGGTGTACCTGAGGAGGGTGAAGTAGCAAGTGAACTCGGAGAGGGGTCCAATCTGGAGATGGTATTTGTCACAAAGTCTCTCAGCCGAGTGGAAGGTATTTTAGCATGGTGTCCACGACCCAAGGTCTGCGCATTCACATCAGCACTTGAGCCCCCCCTTTCGGTCATACCAGTCTCAGTATCATGAAAGTCAGCATGTGGAGCTTCTGGTTCTTCCAAAGAAACTGCACTCGCATTGTCTTCAAGATTGCCCGCTGTTTCTGCACGGTTTCTATTATCAGAATCAGACCGTATAATTTCTATTTCTTCATCATTATCAGCACTGCTCCAAGATGCAAGATTATTTGGTTCTATGTGTATGTTTTCAGGTGCTGAAGTTTGCAATTCAGCATAAGGAAATTCATTTTCAGAAAACACCACATCTCTGGATGTCAAGAACACACCCACATCCATATCATAAACTCTCCAACCCTTTTTACCATAGGGATATCCTAGGAAAACACATCTTCGACTGCGACTTGCAAATTTATCACATTTAGAGTCTCGGTTATGCACATAGCATAAGCTCCCAAACACACGCAGATGATTGAGAGATGGTGGTTTGTTGTACAGCATCTCATAGGGAGTTTTTCCATTCAAAACAATTGAGGGTGTGCGGTTGATTAAATATCCAGCTGTTAAAATGCATTCTCCCCAAAACTCAATGGGAAGATGAGCTTGAAAACGTAGTGCACGAGCAACATTGAGAATATGCCTATGCTTTCGCTCAACTCTTCCATTTTGTTGAGGAGTTCCTACACAAGATATTTCATGGACAATTCCATGATTTTGAAAATAATTATCCATGCATACAAATTCTGTACCATTGTCGCTGCACACAACTTTCACTTGTTTGTCAAATTGACGTTCTATCATAGCAAAGAACTGACACATGCGTGTGAAAACTTCTTTCTTTTCTTCCAACAAATAGATCCACACAGCTCGTGAATAATCATCCATAATGGTCAAAAAATACCGAGCACCACAGTGAGATATAGTTCGATAGGGTCCTCATAAGTCACAGTGAATCAACTGAAAAATATCCATGGTTTTATTAATGCTAACGGGAAAACTTTCTCTACATTGTTTAGCCCTAAGGCAAACATCACAAGCTTTATTACATTATTATTGGGATTGATTCAATATCTTCCATATTTATTATAATTAGCCTATGATATCTGTTATGATATTTGTAACATATATGTACAGATTATATATAGGAATAGTTAGCGTGTAATTAGCATAGAATTAAGGCAACTACCCCTGACAACTTTGTGTATATATATCTGGTTCGTACAGCAATGAAAGAGCAGATTTGCATCCCAAATTCCTTTTTATGGTATCAGAGCTCGGTGTGATAGGCCTGCCATTGCCATCATGACCGAGCAAGAAAGCAACAAAGAAGTTGCTCCTGATAAAGAAGTGATGCCAAGGAAGACAATCTCACCTTATGACATCACTGCGAATGACAACCCAGGAAGTCTCTTGACGCAGGTTCAATTGAAAGGAGAGAATTATGATGAGTGGGCTTGCTCGCTCAGAACTGCATTGAGAGCAAGAAAGAAGTTTGGGTTCATAGATGGAACAATCAAACGAACCAAATATATATACACAAAGTTGTCAGGGGTAGTTGCCTCAATTCTATGCTAATTACACGCTAACTATTCCTATATATAATCTGTACAGATATGTTACAAATATCATAACAGATATCATAAGCTAATTATAATAAATATGGAAGATATTGAATCAATCCCAATAATAATGGAAGATCTCACCGGATCTCAAGAACCTCAATAGTATGGGTGCAAAATTTCGTACTATTGGGGGCAAAAAAAACCAAATATATGATAATTATAAAAAAATTTAAAAAGCACACCCTGAAGAAGACGTGCGGGTCCGCCCCTACATGTTACTTTCAATTTATTCATAAAATATGTTGTCACTTCTTTCATGCACCATTTCTACAACTAGCTTTTCCATCATTAACATTATTATTACTCTTTTGGGATTTTGTTCTTGTGTATAACAGAAATGTAAAAAGATATAAAAAGAAAAGAAAGGCTGGTAAGAAAAAAGGAATGAACTATAATGACTAGCAACGTTTTTATGCGAGAACCGTACAGAGGTTAAGTGATCCATTGAGTGAGTTAAGAGGACAAACATGACACGCTGATTTACTTAAGAGATAGAAAAAATATTTTAATATTACATAAGGGTTTCTTGCAACTCCGAAAGTGCTAAAAAACTATATTCTTGATGTGAAACGTGAATGACATTTTTTCACATAAATAAACCATTTATGGTTTGTTACATGTAAAGGGGGAAAAATGATTGAAACTCTCAAGTTTGTTTATGCTTTGATTCTCTTTTTTTCCCTATTTCTTGTTGTAACCAATGGTAAGTGAACCCTTTTGTCCTCCTTTTCAAAATTTCACATTTACCTTATAGATAAGATTTCATTCCATTTTAGTAACATTTTTTATTTCTGCTTTATGTCACAGCATTGGCTTGTCGAACCGACGCCGAATGTATGCTTGTTTGTCCCGAGGATACTGTTGCAATGTGCATTTTGCATAGTTGTTACTGCTTTTAACGGTGAGTTGAATCATAATTTTACCTTAAATATGAGCTTGTAATTTTATTTGCACGTCACAAAGTTGTCACTCTTATGATTTCTCTCACAATTTCATATATGTTTCTCCAACCTTTCAGCTTCTATGATAACCTCAGAAAAGTACCATATTATATTATGCAAGTGATCTTACCTATGTTCGTCTCTAGAAGATCTGGAGAACTACAACGTTGCTAAATAACTATAAGGCTTAATTGTACTTTTGGTCCCCCAAGTATCACGATTGTGCAATTTTGGTCCCCCGGGTTTTAATTGCGCCAATTGGGTCCTCCAAGTATCACGATTGTACAATTTTGGTCCCCCAAGTTTCAATTGTGCCAATTGGGTCCCTCACATATCATGATTGTGCAATTTTGGTCCCCGGATTATCACGATTGTGCAATTTTTAAAGTTAGTAGCCAACATAGGACACATGGGATTGATTTGACACTTAGTGAAGTCAACTTGACAGTTTACGGGACATTCTTATAAGACATCATTGACATCTCACATAATTTAATAATCAAATGCACTTCATTAAGTGTCACATAAGAATGACACGTAAGCTGCCAAACTAGTGTCATTAAGTGCCAAATCAGTCGCACATGTGCTTCGTAGGCTATTGATGTTAAAAGTTGCACAATCATGATCCTTGGAGGACCAAAATTGCACGATCGTGATACTTAAGGGACCAAAATTGCACAATCATGATATGTGGGGAACCCAATTGGCGCAATTAAAACTTGGGGGACCAAAATTGCACAATCATGATACTTGGAGGACTCAATTGGCGCAATTAAAATCCGGGGGACCAAAATTGCACAATCATGATACTTGGAGGACTCAATTGGCGCAATTAAAATCCGGGGGACCAAAATTGCACAATCGTGATACCTGAGGGACCAAAAGTGCAATTAAGCCTAACTATAAATAGCTAGATTAATTAATAAAGACAATATGACTATGTAATAATTTCTAAAGTAATTATTTATTCTACTTCCGCATTTAGTATAAGAATGGTGTGTGAAAGAAAGCGAACAAATAGTAGTATGTATTTAAAGAGTCATATGAAGGAGCTAAAGTTCATTGATTGAAAACAAATTTGAGGTAACATTTTCTTGTATTTAAATATGATAGATGAAGATGAAAGGATATTTGTTTTTGTGTATGCTTATATGTCGAGTTTGGTTATTTTAAAATGGAACTGACCTACAAGGACAGATTAAGTACCCTTTTGGTTTAAATTCTGGAGAGACCAAGATCAATTCTGGGAGCAAAAACAAGATCATTAGAAGTGAAAGTTACTCTTCTTGTGTTTGGGTGACAAAATCGTGGTGGATAGAATTGATTCTGATGGAAATAAGAATTCCTAGCTTTTGAGTTGAATAAAATCAATTCTGTGTGTGAGATCCATAAAATTCTTTATATTTGCACATCAAAAGTGATTGATTATACTTTTATCATCCAAATGAAATCAATTCTTATGAACTCACTTTTAAAATATCATTACCAAACACAAATCAATTTTTTAAAAATCAATTCTTTTAAAATCAATTATTCATAACCAATTCTATCACAATTTAAAACAAACAGACCCTATGATATAAAACACTAAGAATAAGATAACGTATGTAATAAAGAACTATTGACCCGCCGCGAGATCTGATCAGTTCTCCCATTTCTGGCCACTGTTTCGAGCAATCTTTCTTGGGTTTTGTTCTAAAAGGTTTGATCTATTGAAGCTCCAAATCAATTTCGTGTTTAATCAGTTCATGAGTGAGAAATTGGGCTCCAAATTTGGGGTTTTCTGATTATTAGGTATCACAAGTGGAATTGATATAATTAAATAAAATCCATTATTTCTAAATAAGGCTGAAATCCAAACATGCCAATGTTACCAAGGGACTAAAAAAACTCTAGAGGGGGTGAATTGAGCTCCAAAGGATCGAGTTCACACACATCTTTTTTTAAATGTAGCACTTGATAAATTTTTCTTGAAGCTGTGTTAACCTTAGAATTGAATGGATGAGAAAAAAATGATTAGAATTTTAGCTTAGATGTGCAAGTTTTGATAAACAAGTTTCGCACAAGATTAATAAATATGCAGATATTTAAGATAGTTAGGGAGAACTGTATTAGACAAGATTTGCATACCTTTGTGACTTACTCTCAATCCACATGCTAATTAAATACCTGAGATTTTCCACTATTGCTTTACGCCTAAAACATGTGCTTGAAATCTTCATATCCAAATGCACTCTTCACACCTAGTATCTTAATATTTATAATAATCTCGATGTGTTTTTCTCTGTCTTATGAACAAATTTGACAATAATGATAATCATCAAGCGTTGGCAAATGAATTAAAAGGATGCATTAATATTATTTTTCTGCAATTTGTGACACCCCCTTCTGGGACATCACATGGTAACTCATTTCGGGAACAAAAAAAATATATTATTTATTTTTTTTTGTATAAAACACTCACTCGAGTAGTCTTAGAAAAATTGATACCGAAGATAAACAGAGCAATCATATAAAACAAACTGATATTCCTCATTTGTAATAATAACTCAACTTCGAGAGGTAAGGGGGGAAATGCCTGAGGGATTCTCCCAATGACTACATGTCATCATATTTGCTCTGTATGTATGTAATTAAGTTGTGTGGTGGTTGATTTATTTACTTTCGGCAATTACTTGATTTGTTGATAATTGTTTATTGATGTGCGATGTAGTAGTTGGATATGCAATTTAACTATATTATCTGCTGTAAAATCTGCTGTAACATATTATGATGTTGACTGTTGATTGGAAAGCCTGACAGTGGTCAGTGCTCAATTAACTAATGAAGATAAAAGCCTTGAAAAAATCTTGAATTAAATGCCAAAGATTTATTTGGGAAACGTTGGGTATTTTCAGCGACGCAAATTTTCTAAAAGAAAAGTGGATCCAAAAGTAATTTATGAAGTTAGTAGGAAAAGTACGTTTTTAAACGCTAAAACGATATACGATGTTTTAATTCCGAAAAGATTTACGAAAAACGTTTTCGAAAACAGAAATGCTGTTCTGGGACGACGTTTTGGTCTCAGCTGTTTCCTTTCAGAAATTTCTTTTTGGGAAAGGGACTTTCGATAAAAGTTAAGTTTTACCATAATTCGATGGTTTTCAAACCGTTTTCAAATAGAAAAGTCTTTCTGTAAAACGAGTTTTCCCAACGATGTAAAATCTGTCAACTTGGATGAGTTGCAGAGATTTCGTTTTGGATTTGTGTTTCACAGAACGAAAAACGGTCAAAAATGATGAAAAACGTGAACCTAGTATGCGAGACGTCGTGATACTAGTGTTCTAAAAAAAATAGCACGAGAAGCCCTGCAACAATGTTATGGACTGCGTGTCCTGTGGACTGTGTGTCCTCCTCTTGTTATAAGGAAACGTGATTAAAGGTGAATGATGCTTTCTATTACCACGGAACTTGGGCTGGTGCATCGGTCTAGAGTTCCGCGATTGAGCACTCGGACGTGTTGTCCCGTGCTAATGATGAAAAGTTGTAAAACGGTGTAAATTGTGAGTAGTCGGGAGCTTTGAGCTACGACAACGAAAGAACAAACACAAAGAAAAGTGACAAGACTTGAAACATTTTTCTCATGCATTTGTTTTTAGGCAGACGTGCCATCTGGATTGGGGGACCTTGGTGACAGGGAACCCTGTGCTGACTTTAAGTCATTGTGTAACATTGTGCCTTGATGGACAATGGTGTCATACAACTGACGAATATTGTGCCTTGAGTTGGACAATATCGTATGACCATTTACAGTTTATTCAGTACCGCTGAATGTAATTCCATGTAATCGCGTAATGTCATGGTGTTCATGTACTGCCGAATAATCACTTAGGTGCTGGTCATTGTGCCTAGGGCCAATGTACCTTGAGCCTGATCAGCTCAGTTTTTACACAATGGTGTCCGAAGATTAAGTAAAGAATTTGATGATGAATATTGAAGTGTCATGCATTTCTTTTGAAAATGACGATGACTGTCGGGTATGAGACCCTATGATATACTACTTGTTTATCCAGTAGAATCTTATATGTAATGATTGTATATGTCCATGTGCTGTGGATTTGTAATGCATGTAGTTATCGTGTTTGAATCCATATATTGGTATCTCACCCTTGCCTGTACATGTTGGACACCCTGTTGTGTTTTTGGATACATGTACAGATACTTTTCAGTGGATCTCCAGGTCACTTCGGGACCCCGAAGTTGGAGTCTCTTTACATCGACGGCCAAGATGTGTGGACCGATGACAACGAGGCTTAGTCTTATAGGTTTGAAGTATACTAGGTAGTATACTCTATTGTGTTTAGATGTCTCTTTAGACCAGCTCTTAGGATTTTTGAGGTACGAATAGTGTACGAGAAGATTGGGAAAATGATGTACGCCTTATGGCGAAGTTGAGTTATTATTACAAATGAGGAATATCAGTTTGTTTTATATGATTGCTCTGTTTATCTTCGGTATCAATTTTTCTAAGACTACTCGAGTGAGTGTTTTATACAAAAAAAAAAAAATAATATATTTTTTTTGTTCCCGAAATGAGTTACCATGTGATGTCCCAGAAGGGGGTGTCACATTAGTGGTATCAGAGCTGGTCGATGTCTTTTGGGATCTAGGTTATGGATTCATGATGTTTTTGCTGTGTTTACTCTGTATTTTGTTTTGGTAAAGGTCAGTCAGAGTAAGAATACTTTGTTACGAAATCGGGGTGTTACACAATTCAATGGCATTCTTCTTTTTTTTTTAAATGAACATTCACTACAACAGAAAATGGCTTTATCAATGTTTTTTTAGCGCTTTCGGGCGCTAGCTATTTATCCTCTAGCAAAAGGGGGGAAAGTTCGCTAGCGCTGGCAAAGCGCTAGCAAAAGTTCACGATTGCCAGCGCTCGCTTGACAAAGCGCTGGCAAAGGTGAACAATTTCCAGCACTCTCTTGAAGAAGCGGTGGCAAAGGTTCACAATTGCCAGCGCTTCTTCAAGATAGGGCTAGCAATTCTCTTATTTTTTTTTTATATTTACTTTTGTTTTATTTATTTCCCCCTGCAAACCAATACAATTGGCAAAATCGACACAAGCAAAACCAGCAATAAATAATTAACATTGAGATGATTCAAAACCATGCAAACAGGTTAATATATTCATGTACATGTACAGTTAGCAACACCAACAATATGTTTATATACAAGAGCACAAACCAAAATCCTAGCACTACTAGCTAGCTTGAAGCCCTTGATCAATTAATCCTTTGCTTCCCTTCAACAAAATCTTTGCTCCCCTTCAACAATATCCAAATAAACATTGTTAAGTTCAAAATGGTATATGAACTCGAAGTGATCATCAAGGACACACTACAATAGAACACAAATAGCACATACCTTCATTCGATAAAATCAACAAAATAACGGCACCACTCTTGCTTGATGTAACACCCCTCCTACTCGGGTGTCACTTTTGTAACCCCAAACCACATAAAGTATGAAAATAAAATTTTGTTGGTTTACTTTCGGAAAACAGATTCCTTTTCTTAGATCTTACTTACTGTAAAAGCGTGATGAAATTTTTCCTTCGCACTACACTACAGAATATACATACTCAAGATAAATATTAACGCCAATCATATACACATACTTGTATCACCAGATTAACAAAACACATATGAGACTCTGGACAACACATCCGTCTCCAAATTATATTGACAGCAACAAAACACGCTATAAGTCCAAAACTAGGTAGTGATGGGTCTGAGAATCATATCTCTAAACACCCTGTTCATCAGTAGCCATTCACAGATTAGCCCAAAAGGCATTACCTCAAAAGACACCTTAAGCTGGTCTAGCACTAACAAAAGACGCACTACCTAACATACTCCGCATTCCGGAGATCGAGTCTCGTCTTCAACTGTCCACATTTCTTCGCCTTCAGCATCGACAGATTCAAGCCACTGAGTCCCTAAGCGACCCAGGGAACTGTTGACAAACAGCTGTACATGTATCCAAAAACACAACAGGGTGTCCAACATGTACAGACAAAGGTGAGAAACCAATATATGAATCCAAAAACGACAACTACATGCCTACTCCAAACAACAGATTCATACAATACATATCACCACATATCATCATACATCACATAGTACAATATATATAGTCATGTACCAACAGCAGTAAATGCACAAGGGCTTCGTACCCCCCAATCAACGTTATACTCTAAATGTATGCATGACACTTCCATATATCTCAACTAATATCCAATCTAGATTTCCGGAAACCCCATCACCATAAACAACGAGTTGATCCGACTCAACGTCATTGCCCCGCAGGCAACAATGACAAATGTCAGAATTAAAATTCGGCAAAACGTGGGCACGTAACCTCCCAGGAAATAATACATGAGCGCGCATGTCAGTGGTACTCACGATGTATAAGTCATACTATATTGTCCTCTTCACTGGGCACAATACGCTCTCACATGGCACATATGACATTATTGTCCATCAAGGCACAATGTTACATAGTGACAATAAGTCATCTCAGGTTCCCCTTGTCTATCAAGGTCCCCCGTTTCACGGCACGCCTGCCGAACACACAAATGCATGAGAAACTATTTAGTTTCCGATAATTGATCTTTGTCGTATCAATATTTCCTCATTGTAACATCAACGCTAACAACCCCCATAATGTCTTAGACTCTTTAGGCCTCAAAAACATTTTCTCAAAACAGGACATCTAGTCCAAAACAACTCAAATCCAAACATCCCTAACCGATGCACCAGTTTAGAATTTTGGATTCAAGAGCATAAAACATCCTTAAGCTTACAGGACCACAAAGATCGTGCTTAATCCGACAGGATCACAACTAACACGGATCCTTGATCCACATGTTTCTGCAGAACCCTAGAACTTCGACGTCTCAGTTTCTAGTTTCTAAGCTTTAAAACCACTTTTCTTGAAAACTCAAAAACCAAAACCTCAATCTCCGACACTTACACAAAGTCCTAGGGATCGGTTTTCCATAAAACAAAACTTGATCCAAAGACCATTCCTTTTTGTTTCGTCGTTTTTCGGTAAGACACAAACCTTAAAACAAAGCTTGTAAAAACTTTTTTTCTTGGATAAAACCAAATAACTCGAAAACCACGTTTCTCAAAACGCTTTTGCTCAAACGGTTAACTTTATTAATTTAAAAACTAATAAAGGTTTCTAAAAACACTATTTATCTTAAAACATCGTTTTTCGTTATTAAAACACATTTTTGCAGCTTGGCTCCTTTAAGTTAACTTTTTCTTAGAAGCAGCCATTTATTATTATTTTATTCCAAAAGAGATAATTAATTATTTTCTCTTAAATTAAATTGAGAAACAATAAAACATATTTATTTTTCTCAATTCCACAGTTCAAGCTTTTAAAACTTTTAAGTTGTACGATGTCGGATCCTAATCGATATTATGTCCTCTAATGCCTTAAATCCCACAGCAGGGCACACGATACATCCATACAATTATTCAACAATTATAGCATGTATCTACATATATCAGCAGGTATGTCATACATAGCCAAATCAACAGCAGTAAATAAAACAATCACCCAATAATCAGATACAGACATTCATTTATAATACAAACACCGATGCAGCACATAGCTGTCGGAATTGGAATTCCTCAGGTTTGTCCCCTTACCTCTTGTAGTTCCAAGGCAAGCAGTAGACACCCGATCAATCTGACAACTGGCTCAACCAGTTGCCGATCACTAAATACACATAATCAATAAAGGCATTAACTCAACAAAAACAAAGATTTCTCCTATTGTACCACCCCTAGGGTTCGGCCCTATTAAATTAAAAATAGCTAGGGAGCTTCAAAAATTCTCATTTCTTGCATAACACCCTAACTAAGTGTAATACCCCTAGATATCAACTCAAAACATCAAAAACCAACCAAAAACCCTACCCTACACACTAAGGGAGTGTCGGCCTCTCCCTCAAAAATATAGCTAGAGAGATTTCTTGGCTCTAATCTCTTGGATCATGCAAGTATGTCATGAACCTAGGCCATAGAAATTGGTTTGGTATTAAAATGATTTTTCTACAATATTTCAGGGATTTTTGAAGGTTTAGTGATAAAAACCCTAACCTCTATGATCATGGAAATTAAAGGAGAACAATGAGAGATAGAGAAGACTAGCTACCTCCTATGATGATCTTTTTCAAATTTGGTGAAGATTGCTTCACAAAATCTTCAAGATTCAAGCAGCTTAAATGGTGAGGAAAAAGAGAAAAAGAAGAGAAAGAAGTAGAAGATGTTGGGGCTGCTGGGTTGCTCAAAAATTTGGGGAGGGAGAGTGAGAAAATATTAGATATTTATTTAGGTGACTTAAGAGTTATGAATAGGTAAAAGGTAATAAAAGGTAATTAGTAAAAATTAACCAAGGGCAATTTGGTCAATTCACGTTCCGACATTTTCGAAATCCTCACGAAACTGATAGGAATCCTCGAATGATTTAACATAGCACTGTTATGAAAATCATTGGCTCAAGGTTCTCAAAAAACCCTAAGACAGCTCGAATCGTCTCCCCAATCGAATATCGGTCCGAATATAAAATATTATTTATATTTTTGGACGTCAGAACACATTTTAGCAAAAAGGTAGAGGATTGAATTCTAAGACTAATGATCCTGACCGTTAGTCAAAAAGAGGTCTTCATAGTAGAAAAACACTATCATTTGAAAAATGTAGATCGAGCTCCGTTTGAGTTTTCGGCCCAAACTTTAACCGTAGGCTCCCACGATTATTTGAAGCATGAATATGATTTTAGTTTTCCCAAAATCATTTTCTAAAACATAAATAAAAATATAAATTCATTTATATAGTTTACTGGTCTTAGAAAGTCTGAAAAATTGGGGTGTTACACTTGAGTTCGGTAAGTTGATCATCAGAGTATACCAGACATTTACGTTCAGGATAGTACTATGAAACGAAAATTAAATCAAGTTAATCATTAAAGTACATTTCGAATATGGTCAAATGTAGAGTATTCCCATACTAACGCTTCCTTTAGAAAGCGCTGGCAATTCCCATACTAAGAGTATTTCCAGCGCTTTCTTAAGGAAGCGCTAGTAAAGGCTCACCATTTGCTAGCGCTTCCTCAAGAAAGCGCTGGGAATACTCTTCCGCCTCATATTTTATAGCGTTTCACGGGGAAATGCTGGTGAAGGTAGCGTCAATTATTCCCTAATGTGACGTAGTGATTTCTTTTAGTGTAATGTATCATTTTTTATCGTAATATTTAACTAATATTTTGGAGATTGATTATTGGACTTTTTGTATTTGAACCTTTGCATTTCACACATTTCATGTTCACAAATTGATTATTAAATCTACAGATTGCATTTTTAGTTTGGTATGCAGGACATTTACTGCGTGGAATGTAACTTTATGGAAGTACAAAAATAAGTCATTTTATTGTTTAAAGTGAATAATATGAAAATTATGCTAATCGAAAAACCTTTGGGTATACCATATTTACTGATCTTATTTTCAAAATCCACAAATTTCTTATACTAAAGTGCGGGTAATGGATGCAGGTACGAGTATTTAGGTACCCAACGGATGAGGGTACAGGTATCAACATTGCTACTCATGCGGGTATGAAGACTGGTACGAATATTTTTTTAAAACGCGAGTATGGGCACGAACGGATTTACATGAAAGACAACCAGGGCTTGGGCCCTTACCAGCTTCAATTGTTTTACTTTTACCTGCTGAAGTTCAAGCTAAGTGGAAAAGAGGCTTTGGCTTATGGCTCTTGAGAAGAGAATTCGTAGATTGAACAAAAAGTTGTCAATATGGACAAGAGCCTTGGAAGGGAAATCATTGGACGTGAAGTTGACGAAGTGGTTCGTAGTGCTGTGAGTGTGATGACATTAAATGAAATTTATAAATGTGGTTAGACAACGTTTGTTCTTTCACTATGTTATATGTTATATAGTTTAGCTTTTCTTTTTTGCTCATATCATAAAAATTCTCAAGGCTAGAACAGAAGAATAGTGAAGTGGAGGAGGTAATTGTAACACTTAAAATTCTCACACTTCCTGTACAGCTACTACAAATCAATCTTTTTTTTTTTCTATATGAATATAGTCAAGACAGGTCCGACCCAACCCTTGTATAGGCCTAAAGCGACTTTAAGGTAAGATTTATTTGGTGCAATTATATAACAAAATACATAATATATTTCGCATTTCAAACACAAATCATATTCAGTGTAGTAAAATTGATTTGATTATTCGGTGCAATCAAAAAATTTGGAGCACAAGTGTCAAGCTTTTTGACTTATTTGGTGCAGTCAAATAATTTATTATTATTAAATGAGTCAATTATATATTATATAACATTAACATATATAAGGTATATGTGTTTTTTGAGTGAGGCCTAAAGCCCTTGCTTTAGGAGCCTCACCCTTGGGCCGGCTATGAGTCAAGATTATATTTCGCAACAAGATGGAAGATGAATTTTTGAATAACTGCCTCCTAGTATACATTGAAAAGAAAATTACCGAAAATTTTAATATAAATTCAATTATAGATGATTTTCGTGATTTGCATGAGAAATGCTCTATGTTTTGATAGATTACTAATACAATTAACATTTTGAAACATATAATTATGAATATTTTGTACGAAATTTGATACACATATATTTGTTGGAAGAACTTTAATTTTTATAGTTGACCCCTCTCATCATCCAAGTCTGGCTCCGTCCCAAGGTATGGGGACAGTTACTATAATACCCTACCCATACCCTACCCATTGACATCCCTACTCACACCTTTGGGATAACTCACCCTAGTGTTTGAGCCTCGCAACTAAAGCTCTAGGATGAATTTAGAAAGATGAAACACCATTTGAAGTGTAAATAATATAAACTAAAGCTCTAGTGATATTCATAAATATCGCAACGGAAGTTCAAAAATAGAATATGAGATTTGAAAGAATTTAATGCACAATCTTATGATCAAATGAGTTGTGGTTGGGTGTTGTAATTTTTCAATAAATGCCCATTGCTATGTAGTTACAACCCAAGTGAAAATCAGAACTGTTTGGGTTGGTAAGAGCTACATTTAGCCGTTATAGATTTTAGACCACTTATTAATTAAGTAACTTGTGTTTTACTCTATTAAGGTTTTTAAAAACTAGTATTACTGGGCAGCTCATGAACAAAATACATGATTATAGAACGTAATAATCGGTCAAATATGTTTTTCCAGAAAAGGTACTCAATTACCTTAAGAAGTTAGTCAATTAAGAACTCTTAGGTTTGAAACACATTGACAACCAGAAGCAAACTAATCGATTAATCCATAGTATTAATATCTTTACCTACCAATTTTTAAAACATTGACTTGTAACGTAAACGGTTAGGTTTTATATTTTACTGCTCAGACGACCTAATTTTGACTCGTAAACGAAACGGTTAGGTTTTATATTTTATTTCCAACGATATTGGTTATTTTGAAAATTTTCAAAATAAATAAGTCGTTATACGTTATTTGGGCGTAAAACCTAAATTGAGTGAACAACGGTGCTGAATACGGATTTATCGGAATCCGCTAAAGGATAAATCCCATGTCCCTTTCAAGAACAACTCACCTAGGTGAGTCATGTGGGTGACTCACCAAGGTAATCATTGCTTAGTGACAAAATGGACTATTATGTCCCTCAACTTTAGTAGAATGACCATTTTATTCCTATGTAAAATTACTCTTCTATCCCTCAATTTTAATCCAGTGGATAACACTCTCCCTCCCCTATCCCACGCCTCTTCTTCTTCTTCTTCTTCTTCTTCTTCTTCTTCTTCTTTCTCTTCGCATTTTCTTTATTCTTGTTCCTCATTTCTTCCATACTTTCCATTCAAATTTCTTCTAATTCTTCAAAGATTTGGTGAATTAGCTTTGTCATCTAGGAGGTATTAAATCCATTATTGCTCTCTTAATCTCTCTATTTCTCCATTCCATTTCATGATTCATGGTAGTTTAGGTTTTGAAACTTAAACTTCAAAAATCCATGAAAAATCATAGAAAAATCCTTATAATGTGAAATCAATTTCTATGATCTGGTTTCATCATTATCTATCACTATCTAAGAGCATGTAATCAAATAACATGTCTAGCTATTTGTTACTAGGAGTGGCCGAACCCACCCTTGTTGGAAAACAAGAGTTTTACTTCAAATTTTTGAGTAATGTAGCTTAATCTAGTTTTGTGTGTACTTGAGGATAATTGATCCAAAAGTTGGAAACCAAATGAGCTTCCTAGCTCATATGGATTTTTGGGGCCGAAACCCCTATGTGTGAGTGGGTAGGATTTTGGTTTATGTTTTGGCGTAATAGGCTTTGATCTAGCCTAACCACACCTAGTAAGGATGGAATCCAAGAGATAGGAATTTTTGGAACTCCTAGCCATATTTTCTATGCTAAGGCCGAACCATAGGTGAAGAGGGTTAGAGAATTTTTTGTGATTTAAAGTTGATATCTTGATTGATTGATTGTGTGTAGTTATCGTTGGGTAATCGAACGAGGAAATGGGAGAGTTCGTGGAACAATCAAACGAAGAAATCAAGAGAGTTCGTGGACCAATCGAACGACTTTGCATCCGGAGGATACTCCGAGAGGTAAGGGGGTTTGCCTGAGGGATTTTCCAATAACTATGTGTTGTCTGTAGTGGTCTGTATATATTTATTTGAGCTATGTGATGATTGGTTGATACCATAGGTGAAGAGGGTTAGAGAAATTTTTGTGATTTAAAGTTGATATCTTGATTGATTGATTGTGTGTAGTTGGTGTTGGGTAATCAGACGAGGAATCGGGAGAGTTCGTGGACCGATCGAACGAAGGAATCGGGAGAGTTCGTGGACCAATTGAATGACTTTGCATCCGAAGGATACTCCGAGAGGTAAGAGGGTTTGCCTGAGGAATTTTCCGATAACTATGTGTTGTCTGTAGTGGTCTGTGTATATTTATTTGAGCTGTGTCATGATTGGTTGATTTGTTTCAGCTGTTGTTTATCTGCTAATGATATATTATTGATTCTTGGTTGAATTGTCTGCTAATATGTGTTATAATGTTTTAATGCATGTTATAAACTGCATTCTCTGCTATAACGTCGTTGATTGTTGATTGAGAAGCCTGACAGTGATCAGTGCTCAATTAATTAACGGGGATAAAAGCCTTAAAAAGCTTTGTATTAACGCCAAAGATGTATTTGGGAAAACGTTGGGGATTTTCAATGACACTAGTTTTCTAAAGGAAAAGAGGAATCCTAAAGTAATGTATGAAGTTAGTAGGAAAAAGTCAAGTTTTGGAACTTAGAACGTTTTAACGCTAAACTATGTTTTAATTCCGAAAAGATTTACGGAAAACATTTCGAAAAACAATAATGCTGTTCTGGGACGAAGTTTTTGGTCTCAGCTGTTTCCTTTCAAAAGTAGTTTTTGGGAGGAGAATTTGCAACAAAAGGTAAGTTTTATCAAAAATTCATTGGCTTACAAAACAGTTTCCAAACAGAAAAGTTTCCTGTAAAACAATTTTTCCCAACGGTGTAAAAATCAGACAACTTGGATAAGTTGCATCGTTTTGGATTTGTGTTTCATAGAACGAAAAACGATGAAAAACGTGAACCTAATATGCGAGACATCGGGATACTAGTATTCTGTAAAAATAGCACGCGAAGCCGTGCGACAATGTTATGGACTGCGTGTCATGTGGACTGTGTGTCGTCCTCTTGTTATGAGGAAACAAGATTAAAGGTGAATGATGTTTTCCATTACCACGAAACTTGAGCTGGTGCACCGGTCTAGAGTTCCGCGATTGAGCACTCAGACGTTTTGTCCTGTGCTAACGGTGAAAAGTTTTAAAACGGTGTAAATTATAAATAGTCGGGAGCCTTTGTGCTACGACAACAAAAGAATGTATGCAACGGTAAGTGACAAGACTTGAAATGTTGTCTCATGCATTAAAATTCGGCAAACATGCCAACGGCGTTTTAATCTGGATATCTTGGTGGTTAGGATATTCAAGACGGTGTATATCATTGTGCCTTGATGGACAATGAAAAACCATTAAACGGTGATCACTTGTGCCTTGTGTTGGACATTGTGCAATGGTTTTAACAACGGTGTGCCTTTTGGCAATCGAGCCTGATCAGCTTAGTTTTAATAAAAAAAAAAAAACAGTGTCGGGATCTTCGGAGATTAGGTAAAGAACTAGACATTGAATATTGAAGTGTCATGCATATTTTTTAAAAACGACGATGACTGTTGGGTATGAAACCTTTTGATCAACTACATGTTTATATATGTCTGTATGCTATTTGGTGTGTCTCACATGTGGTTATTGAGTTTAAATCCATATATTGGTATCTCACCCTTACCTGCACTTGTTGGACACCCTGTTGTGTTTTTGGATACATGTACAAATGCATTTCAGAGAATCTCTGGATCATTTCGGGACCTCGAAGTTGAAGTCTTTTTACGTCGATAGCAAAGATGTGCGGATTGGCGGCGGCAAGGCTTAGTCTCATAGGTTTGAAGTATGCTGGTAGTATACTCTATCAACTTTAAATGTTCCTTTATTATACCAACTCTGGGAGTTTTTGATGTATGTATGGAGTACTAAAACATTGGGAAAATGATGTACGCCTTATGGCGAAGTTGAGTTATTATTACAAAGGATGAATGACAATTTGTTTTATATTATTGTTCTATTTTGCTTTTGGTATCATATTTTTATAGCCACTCAATTGAGTGTCTTTTGAAAAAGTTTTTAGTTTTCCGCAACGGATTACCATGTGATGTCCCAGAAGGGGGTGTTACAATTTTAATATTACAAAAGGGTTTCTTGCAACTCCAGAAGTGTTACAAAGCTATATAGTTTATGTAAATCGAGTTTGGCGTTTTTTTTACTTTAGTAAGTGATTAAACCATTTTTGGTTTGTTACATGCAGATGAGGAAAAATATGGCTGAAACTATCAAATTTGTTAATGCTAATCAATATGAATCATAAAATTGCTGTGAATGAGAATATTGAGTAAATCATACAAGTCCTCAACTGGATGTGAATTAACTTGGATCCGATGATATTTTCAATTTATGCATAAAATATGTTACCTCCTCATTTGTGCATCATTTCTGAAACTAGCTTTCCAATCATTCAACACCATTATTTCTGTTTTGGGCTTTTGTTCCTATGTATCTCAAAAAGGGTAGATTAGAAAAAGGTTGGAAAAAAAAAAAAAGAAATGAACTTTGATGACTAGCAACATTTTTATGTGAGAACCTTACTCAGGTCAAGTGATCATTTGATGAGTTAAAATGATACACTGATGTACTTAAGAGACATAAAAATGATTTTAATTATACAAAGGGTTTTCTTGCAACTCCAGAAGTGCTACTAAACTATATAGTTTATTGAAATCGAGAATGGAGTTTTTTTACATTATAGAGTGATCAAACCATTTCTAATTTGTAACATCGGAGGAGGAAAAACATGGCTGAAACTCTCAAGTTTGTTAATGCTAATCAATATGAATTGTAAAATTGTTGTGAATGAGAATATTGAATTAATCATGCAAGTCCAAAATTTGATGTGAACTAACTTGGATCCCATGTTACCAGTGGCGGATCTAGGACTCAGAGGCAGTGGGGACAAACTATTTTCAAAAAATTAATAATAATTACTATCATACATATGAAGATAAAAACATAAATGTTAAAGGCATAAATTTTAATGTATCTAATAAAATAAATTACATATCTCATAATTGTCCTCGACGTGATTTCATGTTTTGAAATCGTTGAATGATTCGCTTATTGCCAATGTTATTGAACACATCTCTCTCAATATAAGTCACCAAACAATCATTCATCCATGCATCTCCCATTCGATTACGCAACCAATTTTTCACAATCTTCATAGCAGAAAAGACTCTTTCTACGGTTGTTGTGGCAACAGGCAAAATCATTGCAAACTTCAAAGTAGATAAACTAACGGATAAATAGTATGTCTTCTAGTTTCAACCAACTTCTCTGAAAGATTACTGATTCCTTTCAAAGATGCAAATTCAACATGCTACGCATATCAATGATATAGTCTCAAGTTGATTATCAAGTATCACTAAATCAGTAGAAGAAAATTCAAGTGAATAAAACTTCGCAAATTCAATGAGTCTTGTCTTATCAAAAGTAGAGAACAAATTGGTTTGATTCAAACAAGCCATACAAAGAAGCAACTGAGTATTTGTCTCAGGGAAACGAGCATCAAGTTCCCGAAGCTGCATGTCCACAACAGTATAGAATAATTCAATAAGATAGTGATGCTCTACTGTGATAGCTTGAGCATTGCCTACATGTCGTAATCTCCCCGTAGAACAAAATATATCTTACATATTAGGAATGTTAATATCATGCATATTGCAAAATACAATTACCTCCTGCAATAAAGACTCCCATTCATTATACCTCATAGTTCGTAACCGCTGCTTTGTGATGTTAACCAAATTCATAGCATTGATGATGTCTTGATCTTTCCTTTTCAATGCCTGTGACAATATATTTGAAATACCCAAGACATTTTTCACCAAATGCAATGTGAATGCAAAATCAAAATCCCTTAACAAACATAAAAGACCTCTTTGATCTGCATTTGATCCATCTTCTTTTATAATTTCAACAACATCAACTATAGAAGAATACATCAATATCAAATTGATCAAATTGCATAATGTGAACCTTAACGAGTATCAAAAGGTCGTTTGAGGCTAGTTTCTTGATTCAAACCTTTCCCACTAGGAATTTTCTCCTTTTCCCAATGCTTCTCTAACATTGACTATTTGTTTTTCACGAAACATGTCATGTCGCTTGCAAGATCCCCCAACAACATTTAATAAAGTGGACATTAAATTAAAAAAAGAAGCTTTGGCAACAACAGCTAATGTCAATTGTAATTGATGAGTGTGACACCCCCTTCTGGGGCACCATATGATTACCCGTTGCGAAAAATAAAACTTTAATTAATTGTATTGGTTACTTTTGAAAAATAAGATTTTCTAAGTATTTAACTTATTGTGAAAATCCGTGATAAAATTTTTTCTCCTAACTTAGCTTACCATACATCAACGTTACATAAACACGCATGTAAATAAACATCAAGCAGAGTATACATAATAAGATACCATAATATACTACATAGGCCTTATACATACGGCCATTCAAAACAGTCATGACTTTCTGTAGCCAGAGCAATTAACTAACTGTTGTTCAAAATAAAATAGGACATATCCTATAGCTGGTCATACTCGTACGTCACCCTCCTTCAGTGCCCTCAAGCATCAGGGAGTGGATCCCCGAATGTTTCGGTGGCATCTTGAAACTCATCTAAAGATGTATGGGTGAGATACCAATATATGGATTCACACACGATAACAACATATATATCATATTAATAACACATAAGCATAGATAATTATCATGTGTAAGGTCCTACTGATAAACAAGTAGTATATCATAGGGTCTCATACCCGACGGCCATCGTTATTTTCAAAAGAGATGCATGATACTTCATGACACTTCAATGTTCATCATCTAATACTTTACCTAATCTTCGGAGATCTCAACACCGTTGTATAAAAACTGAGCTGATCAGGCTCAAGGTACATTGGCCCCAGGCACAAATGACCAGCACCTAAGTGCATATTCAGAGGTACATGAACACCATAAGGTCGTGTTTACATGGAATTACATTCAGTGGTACTTGAAAAATTAGTAAACGGTCATACTCTATTGTCCAACTCAAGGCACAATGTTCATCGTTCATATGTACACCATTGTCCATCAAGGCACAATGTTACTCATCTTCTGGAATATCCTACCGTCAAGATATCCAAATTAACCTCATTGGCAGGTCTGCCGAATATTTTAATGCATGGAAAAACGTTTCGCGTATTGCCATTTTTTCTTTGTGTTCATTCTTTCGTTGTTGTAGCTCAAGGCTCTTGACTATTCAAAATTATACCGTTTTAAAACTTCTCATTGTTAACACAGGACGAAACGTCCGAGTGCTCAATCGCGGAGCCCTAGACCGATGCACCAGCCCAAGGTCTATGGTAATAGAAAACATCATTCACCTTTAATCACGTTTCCTCATAATAAGAGGATGTTTCCCCATAATAAGAGGAGGACACACAATCCATAGGACACGCAGTACATAACATTGTTGCGCGACTTCTCGTGCTATTTTTATATAACACTAGCATCCCGACGTCTCGTATGCTATGTTCACGTTTTCATCATTTGTTTTACAGTTTTTCGTTTTGTGAAACACAAATCCAAAATGAAAACTCCGCAATTTATCCAAGTTGTCGGATTTTGCACCGTTGGGAAAAACTCGTTTTTACAGAAAACTTTTCTGTTTGAAAAAGGTTTAAAACCAACGCATTATGATAAAACTTAGCTTTTATCGAAAGTCCCTACCCCAAAAACCAATTTTTGAGAGGAAACAGCTAAGACCAAAACGTCGTCCCAGGACAATATTTCTGTTTTTCGAAAACATTTTCCGTAATCTTTTTGGAATTAAAACATCATTTTTAGCATAAAAAATGTCCTAAGTTGAAAAACCTTGACTTTTTCCTCTTAATTAAATAAATTCCACATAAAAGGTTAATTTATTCTTAAAAAAACTACTTTTTCCTACTAACTTCATAAATTACTTTTAGATCATCTTTTTCTTTAGAAAACTTGCGTCGTAAAAAATACCCAACGTTTCCAAAATAGATCTTTGTCATTTAATTCAAATCTTTTTAAGGCTTTTATCCCCGTTAATTAATTGAGCGCTGACCATTGTCAGGCTTCCCAATCAACAATCAACATCATAATATGTTTATAGCAGATAATACAGTTAAATTGCATATTCAACTACTATAACACATATTAACCAACAATTATCAACAAATCAAATAATTGCCAAAAGTAATTAAATCAACCACCACACCACTTAATTACACATATATAGATCAAATATGATGACATGCAGTCATCGGCAGAATCCCTCAGGCATATCCCCCTTACCTCTTGTAGTTTCCCGGTAAGTGAAAAGTTGCCCGATCGATCCGGTTCCTCGTCCGATTACTCGTTGACAACTACATGCACACAGTCAATCAATACATCAACTTTAAATCACGAAAAACTCTACTATTAACACCCTCCTAGGTTCGGCCATAGCTGGATAAAATAGCTAAGGATGTCCAAAAATTTTCATCTCTTGGATTTCATCCTTACTAGGTGTGGTAAGACTAGATTAAAGCCTATTACACCAAAACTTGAACCAAAACTCTACCCACCCACACATAGGGATTTCATCCAAAAATACCCATATTGCTAGGAACCTTATTTGGTTTCCAACTCTTGGGTTTAGGTAGACAATCATGAACTAGGTTCATAGAAAGTGATTTGACATTAAAAGGATTTTTCTATAATTTCTTATAAATTTTTGAAGTTTTGGATTCAAAACTAAACCATCATGAATCATGGAGATTAAAGAGAGATTAAGAGATGAAAGTTGAGGTAATACCTCCTAAATGATGAAACTAGAGAAGGAATCAACAAAATCACTCAAAAGCTTGCAGATTTATGAAGAAAAACTTGAAGAAAATGAAAAATGGTGAGAAATGGGTGAGTTAGGGAAAGAAAAGGTTCTGGCCGAGAGGCCTTGGATGATGGGGTGAAATAGAAAAAAATTTACTTCAATGGCAAACTTGAAATTAAGTGAAAGGGTAGTTTGGTCATTTCTTTAAAAGACTGGGGTATTTTGGTCATTTCGTGTCCAATATTTTTTGAAACCACCATGATACTGAAACGCATCCCAAGATGATTTTGACCTGATGTGACTTAAAAATTATCTGTTAGCGGGTCCCGTTAGATCTATCAACCGCTCCAAATGTCCCCCGGTTCGATTATTGGCCCAAATATAATATATTATTTTCTTTTTCGAAGGTCAGGACACATTTTTTCGAAAATATAGAGGATCGAATTCTAAGACTAGTGGTTCTGACCGTTAGTCAAAATTAGGTCTTTATAGTAGTAAAACACTATTATCCGTGAAAACGTAGACCGAGCTTCTTTTGAGTTTTCAGCCCAAAATTTACCCGTAGGCTCCCACAATAGCCTGGAGCATGAATATGATTTTATTTTTCCCAAAATCATTTTCTAACACACAAATAAAAATATAAACTCGTTAATCGAGTTTATTGTCCTTAGAAAGCACGAAAAATCGGGGTGTTACAATGAGCAAAACAATGTACATAAAATGCAGATGGATTCTCCCTTAAAATCAAACTTTTGAGACCACAAAATTCCCCTTGCATGTTGTTAGCACCATCATAACCTTGTCCACGAATTATTGATATACTAAGCCCATGTTTGCGAAACAAATCATCAATGGCCATTTTCAATGATAAAGTTGTAGTATCTTTAACGTGAACAATACCAAGAAACCGCTCAACAATACTTCCATTTTTGTTTACATAACGCAAAGCAACAGCCATTTGTTCCTTAATTGATATGTCACGGGCTTCATCAACCATAATAGCAAATGGTTCATCTCCAAGATCAGTAATAATAGCATTAATGGTTTTCAATGCAGCAACATTAACAATATCCTTTCGGATTGTTGGCGCAATTAATTCATGATTTTCAGGAGCATTTTCCAAGACAACATGATTTATTGATTCATTGTGTTCAGAAAGAAATTCAAGAAGTTCAAGGAAATTACCTTGATGAATCGATTGATTCATCATGACCATGAAAAGTTAATCCTTGCTTCAATAGAAAGTGAATGCAATGAAGTGACTCTGTTAAACGCTTTCGATATAAGTCACGAACTTGTTTAGATTGCTTAAATATTGCAACCTCAATATGTTGATTTTGATTCATTAAATTTTCAGACTTCTTCCAAGCAATATTATGAGCACTATCAGGACCTCCAACATGAGATGAGAGCCTTTCTTTTTTATTCCAATTTGTGAATCCCTCTGTGACAAATGTATCACCACCTGATTGCTTTCCAAAATCAGGCTTAAAAAGATAACAACATAAGCAAAATGCAGCATCTTTTTCTATACTATATTCTAACCAATTGCCAAATTCATTAAACCAAGAAGGACAAAATCTTAAAGAATTTCCAATTTTTCTTTGGGGAAAATTATGTTGAGTAGGTTGACATGGTCCTTTTTGTAAATATGCTCTTCGTATCTTATCTCGATCATTAGGATGATATGCTGAAATTTTAATTCGCTTTCCTGGATTTGATGGTAACTCTTCTAAATCAATTTCAATCCTTTGTTGTTGGAGACTTGATTCACAAGTTTTTTGCTCATTTGATGGTAATTTTCTCTTCAAAATTTTTCCATTATTTCCTGCAATTAAAAGCACAAAGTTAATACATTTACTTTGATGACTAACCAATCAATTTGATGAAATAATATTGTTATTACAAAATTCCCAATTTTGAACCCTAATCCCAATTTGTACCCTAACCTAATAACATTTGAACACTAATCCCAAAAATCTCAGAAATTTGATTCAGATTTAAAACGAAATCCCAAAATTTCCAAATCCCAAACAAGTTGGTTTTGGAAGAGACGAACAAAAGCAAAGCTTGGAGTATGGATGGAAGCAGGGGGCGAACGCACGCGGTTTCGCAGCAAAGGGACAGTGCTTTGCGCTAAGAGCTATGGATGGACCTGTAAGGCGTGCTGCGACGATGGGTGTTGCTGTGTAGTTCACAGAGGACGGTGCTTTGCGGTGGGAGATATGGATGGGAGCTGTGCGGCGCGTTGCGACGGTGGGTGAGCAGCATCAACGGCGGTGATTCAGTGAAGATGGAGGTGGTTTCGTGAGAGAGGTGGATTGGGTTTCGCTCGCGTGAGAGAGGGGGATGAGGTCTGGTGATTGTTGCTGTTGTGAGTCCCCAATGGTATGTAAAAAGGAATTTGGGATGCAAATCTGCTCTTTCATTGCTGTACGAACCATATATATATACACAAAGTTGTCAGGGGTAGTTGCCTCAATTCTATGCTAATTACACGCTAACTATTCCTATATATAATCTGTACAGATATGTTACAAATATCATAACAGATATCATAGGCTAATTATAATAAATATGGAAGATATTGAATCAATCCCAATAATAATGGAAGATCTCACCGGATCTCAAGAACCTCAATACCCCCCCTCAAGTTGGAGCAGATGGATTACAAATGCCCAACTTGGATAGTATGCAGTCAAACAGGGACTTTCCTAAAGCCTTGGTGAAAATGTCTGCTAGTTGAGCGTTAGACGGAACATAACGTGTAGTAATGGTTTCTTGCAAAAGTGCATCACGTACAAAGTGGCAGTCCAACTCAATATTTTTGGTGCGCTCATGGAAAACAGGATTAGCAGCGATGTGGAGTGCAGTCTGATTATCACAATAGAGTTGCATAGGTCTAGGATGAGCACAACCAAGGCATGACAAGAGTTCCTTTAGCCATTTCAATTCACAAGTAGTAGTAGCCATCGATCGATATTCTGCTTCAGCGGAAGAGCGAAACACCGTGTGTTGTTTCTTAGTTTTCCAAGAGACTGGGGAATTGCCAAGAAGAATAAACCAGCCAGTAAGAGATCGCCTAGTCAAAGCACAACTGGCCCAATCTGAATCACACCATGCATATAGTTGGAAATCACAATCAGCACGCAGCAAAATTCCTTGTCCAGGATTACCTTTTAAGTAGCGAACAACACGTAGGGCTGCGTCCCAGTGTTCTTGTCTCGGATGCTGCATGAACTGAGCAAGTGTATGCACACAATAAGAAAGTTCAGGCCGAGTAGCAGACAAGTAAATCAGCCTGCCCACCAACCGGCGATAACGTTCTGGATTTGGAAGGAGATTACCTTCAGCCAAAGGGAGGTGATGATGTGGATCCATGGGAAAACCAGCAGGCTTGGCTCCCAACAATCCCACTTCAGATATGATATCCAATGCATATTTGCGTTGACACAAGAAAATACTAGTAGAGTTAAGAGCCACCTCAATGCCCAAAAAATATTTCAACAATCCAAGATCTTTCATATGAAAACAAGAATTCAAGTATAGTTTGAAGGCTTTGATGGCAGCATTATTATTTCCTGAAATCACGAGGTCATCCACGTAAACCAACACATGAAGGTGCACATTTGCACGTTGGAGAGTAAAGAGTGAATGATCAGAAGAGGATTGAGTAAATCCATAACGTTTCAAAGCACCAGCCAATTTTGCAAACCAACATCGGGGAGCCTATTTCAATCCATACAATGACTTGCGAAGTCTACAAACTTTACTTGAAGCTTGAGGTCGAAATCCGGGAGGAAGTTTCATGTACACCTCCTCTTCAAGATCCCCATACAAGAAGGCGTTGTGAACATCCATTTGATGAAGCTCCCATTTTCTAGCAGCGGCAACTGCAAGAAATATGCGTACGGTCACCATCTTCGCCACTGGGGCGAAGGTTTCATTGTAGTCAAGTCCTTCGACTTGGTTGTTTCCCAGGATCACGAGGCAAGCTTTAAATCGTTCAATGGAACCATCAGAGTTATACTTGATTTGATAAACCCACTTGCACCCAATAGCCTTCTTTCCAAGTGGAAATGGCTCCAAAGACCAGGTCCCATTACTCTCAAATGCTTGTATTTCAGCCTGTATGGCTTGTCGCCATCGTTCATCTTTCATGGCTTCAGCAAAAGATTGAGGTTCAGTGCCTGCACTAACAGCTGCCAAGAAATGACGATGATGCAGAGAAAAAGTATCATAATTGACATAATGTGTTATAGGATAGGGTGTACCTGAGGAGGGTGAAGTAGCAAGTGAACTCGGAGAGGGGTCCAATCTGGAGATGGTATTTGTCACAAAGTCTCTCAGCCGAGTGGAAGGTGTTTTAGCACGGTGTCCACGACCCAAGGTTTGCGCATTCACATCAGCACTTGAGCCCCCCCTTTCGGTCATACCAGTCTCACTATCATGAAAGTCAGCATGTGGAGCTTCTGGTTCTTCCAAAGAAACTGCACTCGCATTATCTTCAAGATTGCCCGCTGTTTCTGCACGGTTTCTATTATCAGAATCAGACCGTATAATTTCTATTTCTTCATCATTATCAGCACTGCTCCAAGATGCAAGATTATTTGGTTCTATGTGCATGTTTTCAGGTGCTGAAGTTTGCAATTCAGCATAAGGAAATTCATTTTCAGAAAACACCACATCTCTGGATGTCAAGAACACACCCACATCCATATCATAAACTCTCCAACCTTTTTTACCGTAGGGATATCCTAGGAAAACACATCTTCGACTGCGACTTGCAAATTTATCACTTTTAGAGTCTCGGTTATGCACATAGCATAAGCTCCCAAACACACGCAGATGATTGAGAGATGGTGGTTTGTTGTACAGCATCTCATAGGGAGTTTTTCCATTCAAAACAATTGAGGGTGTGCAGTTGATTAAATATCCAGCTGTTAAAATGCATTCTCCCCAAAACTCAATAGGAAGATGAGCTTGAAAACGTAGTGCACGAGCAAAATTGAGAATATGCCTATGCTTTCGCTCAACTCTTCCATTTTGTTGAGGAGTTCCTACACAAGATGTTTCATGGACAATTCCATGATTTTGAAAATAATTATCCATGCATACAAATTTTGTACCATTGTCGCTGCGCACAACTTTCACTTGTTTGTCAAATTGACGTTCTATCATAGCAAAGAACTGACACATGCATGTGAAAACTTCTTTCTTTTCTTCCAACAAATAGATCCACACAGCTCGTGAATAATCATCCACAATGGTCAAAAAATACCGAGCACCACAATGAGATATAGTTCGATAGGGTCCCCATAAGTCACAGTGAATCAACTGAAAAATATCCATGGTTTTATTAATGCTAACGGGAAAACTTTCTCTACATTGTTTAGCCCTAAGGCAAACATCACAAGCTTTATTACATTATTATTGGGATTGATTCAATATCTTCCATATTTATTATAATTAGCCTATGATATCTGTTATGATATTTGTAACATATCTGTACAGATTATATATAGGAATAGTTAGCGTGTAATTAGCATAGAATTGAGGCAACTACCCCTAACAACTTTGTGTATATATATCTGGTTCATACAGCAATGAAAGAGCAGATTTGCATCCCAAATTCCTTTTTATGGTATCAGAGCTCGGTGTGATAGGCCTGCCATTGCCATCATGACCAAGCAAGAAAGCAACAAAGAAGTTGCTCCTGATAAAGAAGTGATGCCAAGGAAGACAATCTCACCTTATGACATCACTGCGAATGACAACCCAGGAAGTCTCTTGACGCAGGTTCAATTGAAAGGAGAGAATTATGATGAGTGGGCTCGCTCTCTCAGAACTGCATTGAGAGCAAGAAAGAAGTTTGGGTTCATAGATGGAACAATCAAACGAACCAGATATATATACACAAAGTTGTCAGGGGTAGTTGCCTCAATTCTATGCTAATTACACGCTAACTATTCCTATATATAATCTGTACAGATATGTTACAAATATCATAACAGATATCATAGACTAATTATAATAAATATGGAAGATATTGAATCAATCCCAATAATAATGGAAGATCTCACTGGATCTCAAGAACCTCAATAGTATGGGTGCAAAATTTCCTACTATTGGGGGCAAAAAAAACCAAATATATGATAATTATAAAAAAATTTAAAAAGCACACCCTGAAGAAGACGTGCGCGTCCGCCCCTACATGTTACTTTCAATTTATTCATAAAATATGTTGTCACTTCTTTCATGCACCATTTCTACAACTAGCTTTTCCATCATTAACATTATTATTACTCTTTTGGGATTTTGTTCTTGTGTATAACAGAAATGTAAAAAGATATAAAAAGAAAAGAAAGGCTGGTAAGAAAAAAGGAATGAACTATAATGACTAGCAACGTTTTTATGCGAGAACCGTACAGAGGTTAAGTGATCCATTGAGTGAGTTAAGAGGACAAACATGACACGCTGATTTACTTAAGAGATAGAAAAAATATTTTAATATTACATAAGGGTTTCTTGCAATTCCGAAAGTGCTAAAAAACTATATTCTTGATGTGAAACGTGAATGACATTTTTTCCCATAAATAAACCATTTATGGTTTGTTGCATGTAAAGGGAGAAAAATGATTGAAACTCTCAAGTTTGTTTATGCTTTGATTCTCTTTTTTTCCCTATTTCTTGTTGTAACCAATGGTAAGTGAACCCTTTTGTCCTCCTTTTCAAAATTTCACATTTACCTTATAGATAAGCTTTCATTCCATTTTAGTAACATTTTTTATTTCTGCTTTATGTCACAGCATTGGCTTGTCGAACCGACGCCGAATGTATGCCTGTTTGTCCCGAGGATACTGTTCCAATGTGCATTTTCCATAGTTGTTACTGCTTTTAACGGTGAGTTGAATCATAATTTTACCTTAAATATGAGCTTGTAATTTTATTTGCACGTCATAAAGTTGTCACTCTTATGATTTCTCTCACAATTTCATATATGTTTCTCCAACCTTTCAGCTTCTATGATAACCTCAGAAAAGTATCATATTATATTATGCAAGTGATCTTACCTATGTTCGTCTCTAGAAGATCTGGAGAACTACAACGTTGCTAAATAACTATAAATAGCTAGATTAATTAATAAAGACAATATGACTATGTAATAATTTCTAAAGTAATTATTTATTCTACTTCCGCATTTAGTATAAGAATGGTGTGTGAAAGAAAGCGAACAAATAGTAGTATGTATTTAAAGAGTCATATGAAGGAGCTAAAGTTCATTGATTGAAAACAAATTTGAGGTAACATTTTCTTGTATTTAAATATGATAGATGAAGATGAAAGGATATTTGTTTTTGTGTATGCTTATATGTCGAGTTTGGTTATTTTAAAATGGAACTGACCTACAAGGAGAGATTAAGTACCCTTTTGGTTTAAATTCTGGAGAGACCAAGATCAATTCTGGAAGCAAAAACAAGACCATTAGAAGTGAAAGTTACTCTTCTTGTGTTTGGGTGACAAAATCGTGGTGGATAGAATTGATTCTGATGGAAATAAGAATTCCTAGCTTTTGAGTTGAATAAAATCAATTCTGTATGTGAGACCCATAAAATTCTTTATATTTGCAGATCAAAAGTGATTGATTATACTTTTATCATCCAAATGAAATCAATTCTTATGAACTCACTATTAAAATATCATTACCAAACACAAATCAATTTTTTAAAAATCAATTCTTTTAAAATCAATTATTCATAACCAATTCTATCACAATTTAAAACAAACAGACCCTATGATATAAAACACTAAGAATAAGATAACACTAAGAATAAGATAACGTATGTAATAAAGAACTATTGACCCGCGGCGAGATCTGATCAGTTCTCCCATTTCTGGCCACTGTTTCGAGCAATCTTTCTTGGGTTTTGTTCTAAAAGGTTTGATCTATTGAAGCTCCAAATCAATTTCGTGTTTAATCAGTTCATGAGTGAGAAATTGGGCTCCAAATTTGGGGTTTTCTGATTATTAGGTATCACAAGTGGAATTGATATAATTAAATAAAATCCATTATTTCTAAATAAGGCTGAAATCCAAACATGCCAATGTTACCAAGGGACTAAAAAAACTCTAGAGGGGGTGAATTGAGCTCCAAAGGATCGAGTTCACACACATCTTTTTTTAAATGTAGCACTTGATAAATTTTTCTTGAAGCTGTGTTAACCTTAGAATTGAATGGATGAGAAAAACATGATTAGAATTTTAGCTTAGATGTGCAAGTTTTGATAAACAAGTTTCGCACAAGATTAATAAATATGCAGATATTTAAGATAGTTAGGGAGAAGTGTATTAGACAAGATTTGCACACCTTTGTGACTTACTCTCAATCCACATGCTAATTAAATACCTGAGATTTTCCACTATTGCTTTACGCCTAAAACATGTGCTTGAAATCTTCATATCCAAATGCACTCTTCACACCTAGTATCTTAATATTTATAATAATCTCGATGTGTTTTTCTCTGTCTTATGAATAAATTTGACAATAATGATAATCATCAAGCGTTGGCAAATGAAATAAAAGGATGCATTAATATTATTTTTCTGCAATTCAATGGCATTCTTCTTTTTTTTTTTTAAATGAACATTCACTACAACAGAAAATGGCTTTATCAATGTTTTTTTAGGCATTCGCTAGCGCTTTCGGGCGCTAGCTATTTATCCTCTAGCAAAAGGGGGGAAAGTTCGCTAGCGCTTGCAAAGCGCTAGCAAAAGTTCACGATTGCCAGCGCTCGCTTGACAAAGCGCTGGCAAAGGTGAACAATTTCCAGCACTCTCTTGAAGAAGCGGTGGCAAAGGTTCACAATTGCCAGCGCTTCTTCAAGATAGGGCTAGCAATTCTCTTATTTTTTTTTTATATTTACTTTTGTTTTATTTATTTCCCCCTGCAAACCAATACAATTTGCAAAATCGACACAAGCAAAACCAGCAATAAATAATTAACATTGAGATGATTCAAAACCATGCAAACAGGTTAATATATTCATGTACATGTACAGTTAGCAACACCAACAATATGTTTATATACAAGAGCAAAAACCAAAATCCTAGCACTACTAGCTAGCTTGAAGCCCTTGATCAATTAATCCTTTGCTTCCCTTCAACAAAATCTTTGCTCCCCTTCAACAATATCCAAATAAACATTGTTAAGTTCAAAATGGTATATGAACTCGAAGTGATCATCAAGGACACACTACAATAGAACACAAATAGCACATACCTTCATTCGATAAAATCAACAAAATAACGGCACCACTCTTGCTTGATGTAACACCCCTCCTACTCGGGTGTCACTTTTGTAACCCCAAACCACATAAAGTATGAAAATAAAATTTTGTTGGTTTACTTTCGGAAAACAGATTCCTTTTCTTAGGTCTTACTTACTGTAAAAGCGTGATGAAATTTTTCCTTTGCACTACACTACAGAATATACATACTCAAGATAAATATTAACGCCAATCATATACACATACTTGTATCACCAGATTAACAAAACACATATGAGACTCTGGACAACACATCCGTCTCCAAATTATATTGACAGCAACAAAACACGCTATAAGTCCAAAACTAGGTAGTGATGGGTCTGAGAATCATATCTCTAAACACCCTGTTCATCAATAGCCATTCACAGATTAGCCCAAAAGGCATTACCTCAAAAGACACCTTAAGCTGGTCTAGCACTAACAAAAGACGCACTACCTAACATACTCCGCATTCCGGAGACCGAGTCTCGTCTTCAACTGTCCACATTTCTTCGCCTTCAGCATCGACAGATTCAAGCCACTGAGTCCCTAAGCGATCCAGGGAACTGTTGACAAACAGTTGTACATGTATCCAAAAACACAACAGGGTGTCCAACATGTACAGACAAAGGTGAGAAACTAATATATGAATCCAAAAACGACAACTACATGCCTACTCCAAACAACAGATTCATACAATACATATCACCACATATCATCATACATCACATAGTACAATATATATAGTCATGTACCAACAGCAGTAAATGCACAAGGGCTTCGTACCCCCCAATCAACGTTATACTCTAAATGTATGCTTGACACTTCCATATATCTCAACTAATATCCAATCTAGATTTCCGGAAACCCCATCACCATAAACAACGAGTTGATCCGACTCAACGTCATTGCCCCGCAGGCAACAATGACAAATGTCAGAATTAAAATTCGGCAAAACGTGGGCACGTAACCTCCCAGGAAATAATACATGAGCGCGCATGTCAGTGGTACTCACGATGTATAAGTCATACTATATTGTCCTCTTCACTGGGCACAATACGCTCTCACATGGCACGTATGACATTATTGTCCATCAAGGCACAATGTTACATAGTGACAATAAGTCATCTCAGGTTCCCCTTGCCTATCAAGGTCCCCCGTTTCACGGCACGCCTGCCGAACACACAAATGCATGAGAAACTATTTAGTTTCCGATAATTGATCTTTGTCGTATCAATATTTCCTCATTGTAACATCAACGCTAACAACCCCCATAATGTCTTAGACTCTTTAGGCCTCAAAAACATTTTCTCAAAACAGGACATCTAGTCCAAAACAACTCAAATCCAAACATCCCTAACCGATGCCCCAGTTTAGAATTTTGGATTCAAGTGCATAAAACATCCTCAAGCTTACAGGACCACAAAGATCGTGCTTAATCCGACAGGATCACAACTAACACGGATCCTTGATCCACATGTTTCTGCAGAACCCTAGAACTTCGACGTCTCAGTTTCTAGTTTCTAAGCTTTAAAACCACTTTTCTTGAAAACTCAAAAACCAAAACCTCAATCTCCGACACTTACACAAAGTCCTAGGGATCGGTTTTCCATAAAACAAAACTTGATCCAAAGACCATTCCTTTTTGTTTCGTCGTTTTTCGGTAAGACACAAACCTTAAAACAAAGCTTGTAAAAACTTTTTTTCTTGGATAAAACCAAATAACTCGAAAACCACGTTTCTCAAAACGCTTTTGCTCAAACGGTTAACTTTATTAATTTAAAAACTAATAAAGGTTTCTAAAAACACTATTTATCTTAAAACATCGTTTTTCGTTATTAAAACACATTTTTGCAGCTTGGCTCCTTTAAGTTAACTTTTTCTTAGAAGCAGCCATTTATTATTATTTTATTCCAAAAGAGATAATTAATTATTTTCTCTTAAATTAAATTGAGAAACAATAAAACATATTTATTTTTCTCAATTCCACGGTTCAAGCTTTTAAAACTTTTAAGTTACACGATGTCGGATCCTAATCGATATTATGTCCTCTAATGCCTTAAATCCCATAGCAGGGCACACGATACATCCATACAATTATTCAACAATTATAGCATGTATCTACATATATCAGCAGGTATGTCATACATAGCCAAATCAACAGCAGTAAATAAAACAATCACCCAATAATCAGATACAGACATTCATTTATAATACAAACACCGATGCAGCACATAGCTGTCGGAATTGGAATTCCTCAGGTTTGTCCCCTTACCTCTTGTAGTTCCAAGGCAAGCAGTAGACACCCGATCAATCTGACAACTGGCTCAACCAGTTGCCGATCACTAAATACACATAATCAATAAAGGCATTAACTCAACAAAAACAAAGATTTCTCCTATTGTACCACCCCTAGGGTTCGGCCCTATTAAATTAAAAATAGCTAGGGAGCTTCAAAAATTCTCATTTCTTGCATAACACCCTAACTAAGTGTAATACCCCTAGATATCAACTCAAAACATCAAAAACCAACCAAAAACCCTACCCTACACACTAAGGGAGTGTCGGCCTCTCCCTCAAAAATATAGCTAGAGAGATTTCTTGGCTCTAATCTCTTGGATCATGCAAGTATGTCATGAACCTAGGCCATAGAAATTGGTTTGGTATTAAAATGATTTTTCTACAATATTTCATGGATTTTTGAAGGTTTAGTGATAAAAACCCTAACCTCTATGATCATGGAAATTAAAGGAGAACAATGAGAGATTGAGAGAGATAGAGAAGACTAGCTACCTCCTATGATGATCTTCTTCAAATTTGGTGAAGATTGCTTCACAAAATCTTCAAGATTCAAGCAGCTTTAATGGTGAGGAAAAAGAGAAAAAGAAGAGAAAGAAGAAGAAGATGTTGGGGCTGCTGGGTTGCTCAAAAATTTGGGGAGGGAGAGTGAGGAAATATTAGATATTTATTTAGGTGACTTAAGAGTTATGAATAGGTAAAAGGTAATAAAAGGTAATTAGTAAAAACTAACCAAGGGCAATTTGGTCAATTCACGTCCCGACATTTTCGAAATCCTCACGAAACTGATAGGAATCCTCGAATGATTTAACATAGCACTGTTATGAAAATCATTGGCTCAAGGTTCTCAAAAAACCCTAAGACAACTCGAATCGTCTCCCTAATCGAATATCGGTCCGAATATAAAATATTATTTATATTTTTGGACGTCAGAACACATTTTAGCAAAAAGGTAGAGGATTGAATTCTAAGACTAATGATCCTGACCGTTAGTCAAAAAGAGGTCTTCATAGTAGAAAAACACTATCATTTGAAAAATGTAGATCGAGCTCCGTTTGAGTTTTCGGCCCAAACTTTAACCGTAGGCTCCCACGATTATTTGAAGCATGAATATGATTTTAGTTTTCCCAAAATCATTTTCTAAAACATAAATAAAAATATAAATTCATTTATATAGTTTACTGGTCTTAGAAAGTCTGAAAAATTGGGGTGTTACACTTGAGTTCGGTAAGTTGATCATCAGAGTATACCAGACATTTACGTTCAGGATAGTACTATGAAACGAAAATTAAATCAAGTTAATCATTAAAGTACATTTCGAATATGGTCAAATGTGAGAGTATTCCCATACTAACGCTTCCTTTAGAAAGCGCTGGCAATTCCCATACTAAGAGTATTTCCAGCGCTTTCTTAAGGAAGCGCTAGTAAAGGCTCACCATTTGCTAGCGCTTCCTCAAGAAAGCGCTGGGAATACTCTTCCGTCTCATATTTTATAGCGTTTCACGGGGAAATGCTGGTGAAGGTAACGTCAATTATTCCCTAATGTGACGTAGTGATTTCTTTTAGTGTAATGTATCATTTTTTATCGTAATATTTAACTAATATTTTGGAGATTGATTATTGGACTTTTTGTATTTGAACCTTTGCATTTCACACATTTCATGTTCACAAATTGATTATTAAATCTACAGATTGCATTTTTAGTTTGGTATGCAGGACATTTACTACGTGGAATGTAACTTTATGTAAGTACAAAAATAAGTCATTTCATTGTTTAAAGTGAATAATATGAAAATTATGCTAATCGAAAAACCTTTGGGTATACCATATTTACTGATCTTATTTTCAAAATCCACAAATTTCTTATACTAAAGTGCGGGTAATGGATGCGGGTACGAGTATTTAGGTACCCAACGGATGAGGGTACAGGTATCAACATTGCTACTCATGCGGGTATGAAGACTGGTACGGATATTTTTTTAAAACGCGAGTATGGGCACGAACGGAGGCTTGGGCCCTTACCAGCTTCAATTGTTTTACTTTTACCTGCTGAAGTTCAAGCTAAGTGGAAAAGAGGCTTTGGCTTATGGCTCTTGAGAAGAGAATTCGTAGATTGAACAAAAAGTTGTCAATATGAACAAGAGCCTTGGAAGGGAAATCATTGGACGTGAAGTTGACGAAGTGGTTCGTAGTGCTGTGAGTGTGATGACATTAAATGAAATTTATAAATGTGGTTAGACAACGTTTGTTCTTTCACTATGTTATATGTTATATAGTTTAGCTTTTCTTTTTTGCTCATATCATAAAAATTCTCAAGGCTAGAAGAGAAGAATAGTGAAGTGGAGGAGGTAATTGTAACACTTAAAATTCTCACACTTCCTGTACAGCTACTACAAATCAATCTTTTTTTTATATATGAATATAGTCAAGACAGGTCCGACCCAACCCTTGTATAGGCCTAAAGCGACTTTAAGGTAAGATTTATTTGGTGCAATTATATAACAAAATACATAATATATTTCGCATTTCAAACACAAATCATATTCAGTGTAGTAAAATTGATTTGATTATTCGGTGCAATCAAAAAATTTGGAGCACAAGTGTCAAGCTTTTTGACTTATTTGGTGCAGTCAAATAATTTATTATTATTAAATGAGTCAATTATATATTATATAACATTAACATATATAAGGTATATGTGTTTTTTGAGTGAGGCCTAAAGCGCTTGCTTTAGGAGCCTCACCCTTGGGCCGGCTATGAGTCAAGATTATATTTCGCAACAAGATGGAAGATGAATTTTTGAATAACTGCCTCCTAGTATACATTGAAAAGAAAATTACCGAAAATTTTAATATAAATTCAATTATAGATGATTTTCGTGATTTGCATGAGAAATGCTCTATGTTTTGATAGATTACTAATGCAATTAACATTTTGGAACATATAATTATGAATATTTTGTACGAAATTTGATACACATATATTTGTTGGAAGAACTTTAATTTTTATAGTTGACCCCTCTCATCATCCAAGTCTGGCTCCGTCCCAAGGTATGGGGACAGGTACTATAATACCCTACCCATACCCTACCCATTGACATCCCTACTCACACCTTTGGGATAACTCACCCTAGTGTTTGAGCCTCGCAACTAAAGCTCTAGGATGAATTTAGAAAGATGAAACACCATTTGAAGTGTAAATAATATAAACTAAAGCTCTAGTGATATTCATAAATATCGCAACGGAAGTTCAAAAATAGAATATGAGATTTGAAAGAATTTAATGCACAATCTTATGATCAAATGAGTTGTGGTTGGGTGTTGTAATTTTTCAATAAATGCCCATTGCTATGTAGTTACAACCCAAGTGAAAATCAGAACTGTTTGGGTTGGTAAGAGCTACATTTAGCCGTTATAGATTTTAGACCACTTATTAATTAAGTAACTTGTGTTTTACTCTATTAAGGTTTTTAAAAACTAGTATTACTGGGCAGCTCATGAACAAAATACATGATTATAGAACGTAATAATCGGTCAAATATGTTTTTCCAGAAAAGGTACTCAATTACCTTAAGAAGTTAGTCAATTAAGAACTCTTAGGTTTGAAACACATTGACAACCAGAAGCAAACTAATCGATTAATCCATAGTATTAATATCTTTACCTACCAATTTTTAAAACATTGACTTGTAACGTAAACGGTTAGGTTTTATATTTTACTACTCAGACGACCTAATTTTGACTCGTAAACGAAACGGTTAGGTTTTATATTTTATTTCCAACGATATTGGTTATTTTGAAAATTTTCAAAATAAATAAGTCGTTATACGTTATTTGGGCGTAAAACCTAAATTGAGTGAACAACGGTGCTGAATACGGATTTATCGGAATCCGCTAAAGGATAAATCCCATGTCCCTTTCAAGAACAACTCACCTAGGTGAGTCATGTGGGTGACTCACCAAGGTAATCATTGCTTAGTGACAAAATGGACTATTATGTCCCTCAACTTTAGTAGAATGACCATTTTATTCCTATGTAAAATTACTCTTCTATCCCTCAATTTTAATCCAGTGGATAACACTCTCCCTCCCCTATCCCACGCCTCTTCTTCTTCTTCTTCTTCTTCTTCTTCTTCTTCTTTCTCTTCGCATTTTCTTTCTTCTTGTTCCTCATTTCCTCCATACTTTCCATTCAAATTTCTTCTAATTCTTCAAAGATTTGGTGAATTAGCTTTGTCATCTAGGAGGTATTAAATCCATTATTGCTCTCTTAATCTCTCTATTTCTCCATTCCATTTCATGATTCATGGTAGTTTAGGTTTTGAAACTTAAACTTCAAAAATCCATGAAAAATCATAGAAAAATCCTTATAATGTGAAATCAATTTCTATGATCTGGTTTCATCATTATCTATCACTATCTAAGAGCATGTAATCAAATAACATGTCTAGCTATTTGTTACTAGGAGTGGCCGAACCCACCCTTGTTGGAAAACAAGAGTTTTACTTCAAATTTTTGAGTAATGTAGCTTAATCTAGTTTTGTGTGTACTTGAGGATAATTGATCCAAAAGTTGGAAACCAAATGAGCTTCCTAGCTCATATGGATTTTTGGGGCCGAAATCCCTATGTGTGAGTGGGTAGGATTTTGGTTTATGTTTTGGCGTAATAGGCTTTGATCTAGCCTAACCACACCTAGTAAGGATGGAATCCAAGAGATAGGAATTTTTGGAACTCCTAGCCATATTTTCTATGCTAAGGCCGAACCATAGGTGAAGAGGGTTAGAGAAATTTTTGTGATTTAAAGTTGATATCTTGATTGATTGATTGTGTGTAGTTATCGTTGGGTAATCGAACGAGGAATTGGGAGAGTTCGTGGAACAATCAAACGAAGAAATCAAGAGAGTTCGTGGACCAATCGAACGACTTTGCATCCGGAGGATACTCCGAGAGGTAAGGGGGTTTGCCTGAGGGATTTTCCAATAACTATGTGTTGTCTGTAGTGGTCTATATATATTTATTTGAGCTATGTGATGATTGGTTGATACCATAGGTGAAGAGGGTTAGAGAAATTTTTGTGATTTAAAGTTGATATCTTGATTGATTGATTGTGTGTAGTTGGTGTTGGGTAATCAGACGAGGAATCGGGAGAGTTCGTGGACCGATCGAACGAAGGAATCGGGAGAGTTCGTGGACCAATTGAATGACTTTGCATCCGAAGGATACTCCGAGAGGTAAGAGGGTTTGCCTGAGGAATTTTCCGATAACTATGTGTTGTCTGTAGTGGTCTGTATATATTTATTTGAGCTGTGTCATGATTGGTTGATTTGTTTCAGCTGTTGTTTATCTGCTAATGATTATTGATTCTTGGTTGAATTGTCTGCTAATATGTGTTATAATGTTTTAATGCATGTTATAAACTGCATTCTCTGCTATAACGTCGTTGATTGTTGATTGAGAAGCCTGACAGTGATCAGTGCTCAATTAATTAACGGGGATAAAAGCCTTAAAAAGCTTTGTATTAACGCCAAAGATGTATTTGGGAAAACGTTGGGGATTTTCAATGACACTAGTTTTCTAAAGGAAAAGAGGAATCCTAAAGTAATGTATGAAGTTAGTAGGAAAAAGTCAAGTTTTGGAACTTAGAACGTTTTAACGCTAAACTATGTTTTAATTCCGAAAAGATTTACGGAAAACATTTCGAAAAACAATAATGCTGTTCTGGGACGACGTTTTTGGTCTCAGCTGTTTCCTTTCAAAAGTAGTTTTTGGGAGGAGAATTTGCAACAAAAGGTAAGTTTTATCAAAAATTCATTGGCTTACAAAACAGTTTACAAACAGAAAAGTTTCCTGTAAAACAATTTTTCCCAACGGTGTAAAAATCAGACAACTTGGATAAGTTGCATCGTTTTGGATTTGTGTTTCATAGAACGAAAAACGATGAATAAACGATGAAAAACGTGAACCTAATATGCGAGACATCGGGATACTAGTATTCTGTAAAAATAGCACGCGAAGCCGTGCGACAATGTTATGGACTGCGTGTCATGTGGACTGTGTGTCGTCCTCTTGTTATGAGGAAACAAGATTAAAGGTGAATGATGTTTTCCATTACCACGAAACTTGAGCTGGTGCACCGGTCTAGAATTCCGCGATTGAGCACTCAGACGTTTTGTCCTGTGCTAACGGTGAAAAGTTTTAAAACGGTGTAAATTATAAATAGTCGGGAGCCTTTGTGCTACGACAACAAAAGAATGTATGCAACGGTAAGTGACAAGACTTGAAATGTTGTCTCATGCATTAAAATTCGGCAAACATGCCAACGGCGTTTTAATCTGGATATCTTGGTGGTTAGGATATTCAAGACGGTGTATATCATTGTGCCTTGATGGACAATGAAAAACCATTAAACGGTGATCACTTGTGCCTTGTGTTGGACATTGTGCAATGGTTTTAACAACGGTGTGCCTTTTGGCAATCGAGCCTGATCAGCTTAGTTTTTATAAAAAAAAAAAAAAAAAACAGTGTCGGGATCTTCGGAGATTAGGTAAAGAACTAGACATTGAATATTGAAGTGTCATGCATATTTTTTAAAAACGACGATGACTGTTGGGTATGAAACCTTTTGATCAACTACATGTTTATATATGTCTGTATGCTATTTGGTGTGTCTCACATGTGGTTATTGAGTTTAAATCCATATATTGGTATCTCACCCTTACCTGCACTTGTTGGACACCCTGTTGTGTTTTTGGATACATGTACAAATGCATTTCAGAGAATCTCTGGATCATTTCGGGACCTCGAAGTTGAAGTCTTTTTATGTCGATAGCAAAGATGTGCGGACTGGCGGCGGCAAGGCTTAGTCTCATAGGTTTGAAGTATGCTGGTAGTATACTCTATCAACTTTAAATGTTCCTTTATTATACCAACTCTGGGAGTTTTTGATGTATGTATGGAGTACTAAAACATTGGGAAAATGATGTACGCCTTATGGCGAAGTTGAGTTATTATTACAAAGGATGAATGACAATTTGTTTTATATTATTGTTCTATTTTGCTTTTGGTATCATATTTTTATAGCCACTCAATTGAGTGTCTTTTGAAAAAGTTTTTAGTTTTCCGCAACGGATTACCATGTGATGTCCCAGAAGGGGGTGTTACAATTTTAATATTACAAAAGGGTTTCTTGCAACTCCAGAAGTGTTACAAAGCTATATAGTTTATGTAAATCGAGTTTGGCGTTTTTTTTTACTTTAGTAAGTGATTAAACCATTTTTGGTTTGTTACATGCAGATGAGGAAAAATATGGCTGAAACTATCAAATTTGTTAATGCTAATCAATATGAATCATAAAATTGCTGTGAATGAGAATATGGAGTAAATCATACAAGTCCTCAACTAGATGTGAATTAACTTGGATCCGATGATATTTTCAATTTATGCATAAAATATGTTACCTCCTCATTTGTGCATCATTTCTGAAACTAGCTTTCCAATCATTCAACACCATTATTTCTGTTTTGGGCTTTTGTTCCTATGTATCTCAAAAAGGGTAGATTAGAAAAAGGTTGGAAAAAAAAAAAAAAAGAAATGAACTTTGATGACTAGCAACATTTTTATGTGAGAACCTTACTCAGGTCAAGTGATCATTTGATGAGTTAAAATGATACACTGATGTACTTAAGAGACATAAAAATGATTTTAATTATACAAAGGGTTTTCTTGCAACTCCAGAAGTGCTACTAAACTATATAGTTTATTGAAATCGAGAATGGAGTTTTTTTACATTAAAGAGTGATCAAACCATTTCTAATTTGTAACATCGGAGGAGGAAAAACATGGCTGAAACTCTCAAGTTTGTTAATGCTAATCAATATGAATTGTAAAATTGTTGTGAATGAGAATATTGAATTAATCATGCAAGTCCAAAATTTGATGTGAACTAACTTGGATCCCATGTTACCAGTGGCGGATCTAGGACTCAGAGGCAGTGGGGACAAACTATTTTCAAAAAATTAATAATAATTATTATCATACATATGAAGATAAAAACATAAATGTTAAAGGCATAAATTTTAATGTATCTAATAAAATAAATTACATATCTCATAATTGTCCTCGACGTGATTTCATGTTTTGAAATCGTTGAATGATTCGCTTATTGTCAATGTTATTGAACACATCTCTCTCAATATAAGTCACCAAACAATCATTCATCCATGCATCTCCCATTCGATTACGCAACCAATTTTTCACAATCTTCATAGCAGAAAAGACTCTTTCTACGGTTGTTGTGGCAACAGGCAAAATCATTGCAAACTTCAAAGTAGATAAACTAACGGATAAATAGTATGTCTTCTAGTTTCAACCAACTTCTCTGAAAGATTACTGATTCCTTTCAAAGATGCAAATTCAACATGCTACGCATATCAATGATATAGTCTCAAGTTGATTATCAAGTATCACTAAATCAGTAGAAGAAAATTCAAGTGAATAAAACTTTGCAAATTCAATGAGTCTTGTCTTATCAAAAGTAGAGAACAAATTGGTTTGATTCAAACAAGCCATACAAAGAAGCAACTGAGTATTTGTCTCAGGGAAACGAGCATCAAGTTCTCGAAGCTGCATGTCCACAACAGTATAGAATAATTCAATAAGATAGTGATGCTCTACTGTGATAGCTTGAGCATTGCCTACATGTCGTAATCTCCCCGTAGAACAAAATATATCTTACATATTAGGAATGTTAATATCATGCATATTGCAAAATACAATTACCTCCTGCAATAAAGACTCTCATTCATTATACCTCATAGTTCGTAACCGCTGCTTTGTGATGTTAACCAAATTCATAGCATTGATGATGTCTTGATCTTTCCTTTTCAATGCCTGTGACAATATATTTGAAATACCCAAGACATTTTTCACCAAATGCAATGTGAATGCAAAATCAAAATCCCTTAACAAACATAAAAGACCATTGGCTTCAGCTCTTTGATCTGCATTTGATCCATCTTCTTTTATAATTTCAACAACATCAACTATAGAAGAATACATCAATATCAAATTGATCAAATTGCATAATGTGAACCTTAACGAGTATCAAAAGGTCGTTTGAGGCTAGTTTCTTGATTCAAACCTTTCCCACTAGGAATTTTCTCCTTTTCCCAATGCTTCTCTAACATTGACTATTTGTTTTTCACGAAACATGTCATGTCGCTTGCAAGATCCCCCAACAACATTTAATAAAGTGGACATTAAATTAAAAAGAGAAGCTTTGGCAACAACAGCTAATGTCAATTGTAATTGATGAGTGTGACACCCCCTTCTGGGGCACCATATGATTACCCGTTGCGAAAAATAAAACTTTAATTAATTGTATTGGTTACTTTTGAAAAATAAGATTTTCTAAGTATTTAACTTATTGTGAAAATCCGTGATAAAATTTTTTCTCCTAACTTAGCTTACCATACATCAACGTTACATAAACACGCATGTAAATAAACATCAAGCAGAGTATACATAATAAGATACCATAATATACTACATAGGCCTTATACATACGGCCATTCAAAACAGTCATGACTTTCTGTAGCCAGAGCAATTAACTAACTGTTGTTCAAAATAAAATAGGACATATCCTATAGCTGGTCATACTACTAAAACACGGTGACTTCTCGTACGTCACCCTCCTTCAGTGCCCTCAAGCATCAGGGAGTGGATCCCCGAATGTTTCGGTGGCATCTTGGAACTCATCTAAAGATGTATGGGTGAGATACCAATATATGGATTCACACACGATAACAACATATATATCATATTAATAACACATAAGCATAGATAATTATCATGTGTAAGGTCCTACTGATAAACAAGTAGTATATCATAGGGTCTCATACCCGACGGCCATCGTTATTTTCAAAAGAGATGCATGATACTTCATGACACTTCAATGTTCATCATCTAATACTTTACCTAATCTTCGGAGATCTCAACACCGTTGTATAAAAACTGAGCTGATCAGACTTAAGGTACATTGGCCCCAGGCACAAATGACCAGCACCTAAGTGCATATTCAGAGGTACATGAACACCATAAGGTCGTGTTTACATGGAATTACATTCAGCGGTACTTGACAAATTAGTAAACGGTCATACTCTATTGTCCAACTCAAGGCACAATATTCATCGTTCATATGTACACCATTGTCCATCAAGGCACAATGTTACTCATCTTCTGGAATATCCTACCGTCAAGATATCCAAATTAACCTCATTGGCAGGTCTGCCGAATATTTTAATGCATGGAAAAACGTTTCGCGTATTGCCATTTTTTCTTTGTGTTCATTCTTTCGTTGTTGTAGCTCAAGGCTGAGACTATTCAAAATTATACCGTTTTAAAACTTCTCATCGTTAACACAGGACGAAACGTCCGAGTGCTCAATCGCGGAGCCCTAGACCGATGCACCAGCCCAAGGTCTATGGTAATAGAAAACATCATTCACCTTTAATCACGTTTCCTCATAATAAGAGGATGTTTCCCCATAATAAGAGGAGGACACACAATCCACAGGACACGCAGTACATAACATTATTGCGCGACTTCTCGTGCTATTTTTATATAACACTAGCATCCCGACGTCTCGTATGCTATGTTCACGTTTTCATCATTTGTTTTACAGTTTTTCGTTTTGTGAAACACAAATCCAAAATGAAAACTCCGCAATTTATCCAAGTTGTCGGATTTTGCACCGTTGGGAAAAACTCGTTTTTACAGAAAACTTTTCTGTTTGAAAAAGGTTTAAAACCAACGCATTATGATAAAACTTAGCTTTTATCGAAAGTCCCTATCCCAAAAACCAATTTTTGAGAGGAAACAGCTGAGACCAAAACGTCGTCCCAGGACAATATTTCTGTTTTTCGAAAACATTTTCCGTAATCTTTTTGGAATTAAAACATCGTTTTTAGCATAAAAAATGTCCTAAGTTGAAAAACCTTGACTTTTTCCTCTTAATTAAATAAATTCCACATAAAAGGTTAATTTATTCTTAAAAAAACTACTTTTTCCTACTAACTTCATAAATTACTTTTAGATCATCTTTTTCTTTAGAAAACTTGCGTCGTAAAAAATACCCAACGTTTCCAAAATAGATCTTTGTCATTTAATTCAAATCTTTTTAAGGCTTTTATCCCCGTTAATTAATTGAGCGCTGACCATTGTCAGGCTTCCCAATCAACAATCAACATCATAATATGTTTATAGCAGATAATACAGTTAAATTGCATATTCAACTACTATAACACATATTAACCAACAATTATCAACAAATCAAATAATTGCCAAAAGTAATTAAATCAACCACCACACCACTTAATTACACATATATAGATCAAATATGATGACATGCAGTCATCGGCAGAATCCCTCAGGCATATCCCCCTTACCTCTTGTAGTTTCCCGGTAAGTGAAAAGTTGCCCGATCGATCCGGTTCCTCGTCCGATTACTCGTTGACAACTACATGCACACAGTCAATCAATACATCAACTTTAAATCACGAAAAACTCTACTATTAACACCCTCCTAGGTTCGGCCATAGCTGGATAAAATAGCTAAGGATGTCCAAAAATTTTCATCTCTTGGATTTCATCCTTACTAGGTGTGGTAAGACTAGATTAAAGCCTATTACACCAAAACTTGAACCAAAACTCTACCCACCCACACATAGGGATTTCATCCAAAAATACCCATATTGCTAGGAACCTTATTTGGTTTCCAACTCTTGGGTTTAGGTAGACAATCATGAACTAGGTTCATAGAAAGTGATTTGACATTAAAAGGATTTTTCTATAATTTCTTATAAATTTTTGAAGTTTTGGATTCAAAACTAAACCATCATGAATCATGGAGATTAAAGAGAGATTAAGAGATGAAAGTTGAGGTAATACCTCCTAAATGATGAAACTAGAGAAGGAATCAACAAAATCACTCAAAAGCTTGCAGATTTATGAAGAAAAACTTAAAGAAAATGAAAAATGGTGAGAAATGGGTGAGTTAGGGAAAGAAAGGGTTCTGGCCGAGAGGCCTTGGATGATGGGGTGAAATAGAAAAAAATTTACTTCAATGGCAAACTTGAAATTAAGTGAAAGGGTAGTTTGGTCATTTCTTTAAAAGACTGGGGTATTTTGGTCATTTCGTGTCCAATATTTTTTGAAACCACCATGATACTGAAACGCATCCCAAGATGATTTTGACCTGATGTGACTTAAAAATTATCTGTTAGCGGGTCCCGTTAGATCTATCAACCGCTCCAAATGTCCCCCGGTTCGAGTATTGGCCCAAATATAATATATTATTTTCTTTTTCGAAGGTCAGGACACATTTTTTCGAAAATATAGAGGATCGAATTCTAAGACTAGTGGTTCTAACCGTTAGTCAAAATTAGGTCTTTATAGTAGTAAAACACTATTATCCGTGAAAACGTAGACCGAGCTTCTTTTGAGTTTTCAGCCCAAAATTTACCCGTAGGCTCCCACAATAGCCTGGAGCATGAATATGATTTTATTTTTCCCAAAATCATTTTCTAACACGCAGATAAAAATATAAACTCGTTAATCGAGTTTATTGTCCTTAGAAAGCACGAAAAATCGGGGTGTTACAATGAGCAAAACAATGTACATAAAATGCAGATGGATTCTCCCTTAAAATCAAACTTTTGAGACCACAAAATTCCCCTTGCATGTTGTTAGCACCATCATAACCTTGTCCACGAATTATTGATATACTAAGCCCATGTTTGCGAAACAAATCATCAATGGCCATTTTCAATGATAAAGTTGTAGTATTTTTAACGCGAACAATACCAAGAAACCGCTCAACAATACTTCCATTTTTGTTTACATAACGCAAAGCAACAGCCATTTGTTCCTTAATTGATATGTCACGGGCTTCATCAACCATAATAGCAAATGGTTCATCTCCAAGATCAGTAATAATAGCATTAATGGTTTTCAATGCAGCAACATTAACAATATCCTTTCGGATTGTTGGAGCAATTAATTCATGATTTTCAGGAGCATTTTCCAAGACAACATGATTTATTGATTCATTGTGTTCAGAAAGAAATTCAAGAAGTTCAAGGAAATTACCTTGATGAATCGATTGATTCATCATGACCATGAAAAGTTAATCCTTGCTTCAATAGAAAGTGAATGCAATGAAGTGACTCTGTTAAACGCTTTCGATATAAGTCACGAACTTGTTTAGATTGCTTAAATATTGCAACCTCAATATGTTGATTTTGATTCATTAAATTTTCAGACTTCTTCCAAGCAATATTATGAGCACTATTAGGACCTCCAACATGAGATGAGAGCCTTTCTTTTTTATTCCAATTTGTGAATCCCTCTGTGACAAATGTATCACCACCTGATTGCTGTCCAAAATCAGGCTTAAAAAGATAACAACATAAGCAAAATGCAGCATCTTTTTCTATACTATATTCTAACCAATTGCCAAATTCATTAAACCAAGAAGGACAAAATCTTAAAGAATTTCCAATTTTTCTTTGGGGAAAATTATGTTGAGTAGGTTGACATGGTCCTTTTTGTAAATATGCTCTTCGTATCTTATCTCGATCATTAGGATGATATGCTGAAATTTTAATTCGCTTTCCTGGATTTGATGGTAACTCTTCTAAATCAATTTCAATCCTTTGTTGTTGGAGACTTGATTCACAAGTTTTTTGCTCATTTGATGGTAATTTTCTCTTCAAAATTTTTCCATTATTTCCTGCAATTAAAAGCACAAAGTTAATACATTTACTTTGATGACTAACCAATCAATTTGATGAAATAATATTGTTATTACAAAATTCCCAATATTGAACCCTAATCCCAATTTGTACCCTAACCTAACAACATTTGAACACTAATCCCAAAAATCTCAGAAATTTGATTCAGATTTAAAACGAAATCCCAAAATTTCCAAATCCCAAACAAGTTGGTTTTGGAAGAGACGAACAAAAGCAAAGCTTGGAGTATGGATAGAAGCAGGGGGCGAATGCACGCGGTTTCGCAGCAAAGGGACAGTGCTTTGCGCTAAGAGCTATGGATGGACCTGTAAGGCGTGCTGCGACGATGGGTGTTGCTGTGTAGTTCACAGAGGACGGTGCTTTGCGGTGGGAGATATGGATGGGAGCTGTGACACCCACTACCCCACATATAATAAACATGAATAAAATCATACATGTCTTTAAAAATATAACAATTAAAATAAAAACATATTCTCAAGGGTAATGTGCATCACATCATCTATATCGTAAAACCTAGGAATCTGAAATAATCAAAATCCTTTAAAAACGAACTGCGGAAAACATAAATAATAAACGTAACCCAAATCCCGATGTCACATATCAGAGCTGGTACACATATACCGATAATACATCGGAATAAAACCAAATAACATAAATCATAAATCCTAACTACTGAGAGAGATCTCCTCGGGATCACTCCTCGTCAGCATGCTCACCCTCCTCTGCATATACCACAACATATGCACAAGAATAACAAAGAGAGGGGTAAGAAAAACCATCATGAATATATGTAAACGGAATGGAATAGTAATTAAGATGGCATACAACATACATCAATCAACACAAATATAATCTATATATATCAAGGATGCATGTCAATGCGAATGCAACATCACTACTCCGTATGCATGTGGCCAACAACTCTAACTCTGGAAAGACGATTAGGAGTACATGTCCGGTTATCAACATGGATGATATGCCAGACCATGGGCCATCCCCGAACACTCTCACTAATCCTGATAACGTATAGTGGCTAGTCAGGGTACTCAAGCTTATCCTTTAGGTCACTCCGACAATAGGTAGCTAGCCCATGTCACCTGGAATTTCCCTACCCAATGTACCCGCAAGGCCGGGATAACACCCATCGTGGCCTCCACTATCGCGATTCATCGTTTGCTTTCCACCCAACATATCGACGTCAACGTATGATGCATGCTATGCTCAACAACATGCAAACACATGTCCAACCATCCACCATCAACACCATTACATGGCTATCAACTTTGACCAACAAGCATCAAAGATGATTTATCAACATCAAACTTGACCAATGAGCATCAAGAATGATTTAACCAACAACATCGGTAACAGTACGTCGTTACCAATAACATCATCGTCTTATTAATTGTCCTCTTTGTTAAGTCTTAACTTAACATTATCTTTGTTAAGTATTATACTTAATCTTTATTATCTAAACCTCAATTCATATTTTATTAAGATTATAACTTAATCCTAATGTTTAAACCTCAAGTCGTATAGTTATTAATGTTCTTTTCTATATTATCAACTTTGAATTATGACCTCACAGTCTTTTCCCCATTACCCTAGACATTATCCTTTCACAACAGAATCTGGGTGAGAAACCCAGATTCGCTAGGCGAATCGTGGCTCGCGAGGCGAGCCCGAGAGCTTCCTACACAGGTTCTCAGATTCGCTAGGCGATTCCTGGCTCGCGAGGCGAGCCCGAGAGCTCCTAAACAGGTTCTCAGATTCGCTAGGCGAATCTTGGCTCGCGAGGCGAGCCCGCGAGCCCGAGAGCTCCTAAACAGGTTTTCAGATTCGCTAGGCGAATCCTGGCTCGCGAGGCGAGCCCGAGAGCCCCAATATTTGGTCCTCTCATTCGCCTCGCGGATTACAATCCGCTAGGCGAATCACGTCAGACCACGAATGGTCTCTCTGTCTCGCCTCGCGAATGGATATTCGCCAGGCGAATCATGACAGATGTGGGAATCTTAAGAATTTCTCTAAGTTATCCCTATGCCTATCATCCCATCTCTCAAGAATCATCCCTATGGATTTCCAAAACTAATCCAATATTATCAATCTCACCTCTCAAAACAACTCATTCATTATGGGGTGCCAAACGTCCCTAAGCTATGTTCTTTCACTAATCCTATTTTCTTCATCGTAACGCACATCATCATCAAGTCATCTTTATCATTGCACATCATAAAATCTCATCAATGCATATCGTATATATATTCATACTATTCATTGCACATCATACTATTTGAATCATATCATCAAGACAAACACCCATGATCATAATCATATAACCATAAACATGTACATTTATACAATATTCACATAGGCATATACATGGCATATACATAACATACACATAATTACACTCATAGCATATACATAGGCATTAACAATGCATATAGACAAACATATAGGGGTCATGGGTTAACCCCTTCATCTTAACCTATCCCAAAACCCACATACTCATGATCTATTTCTTCCCCCCATACCTGGTATGACGATCACCACGAACAAAGGAAGGAAAAGGTCCGGAAAAGTTTGCGTCTACACGAATGCTCAATCTTACGACGCTTGACTTCACGATCACAGCCCCAAAAGGTTCAAGAGCAGCAACTAGGAAGAGGGCTTGTGATGGCAGTGATGCTCTTCAAGCGAAAGAGATGAAGAACGATGAACTATGGTGCAATCTCCTTCAAGGATCCTTGGAAAGGGTTTAGAAATCCTTGTTTGGAGATGAAAAGGCAGTTTCTAGGAGTTTTTCGACTTAGAAGGTAGGTTTAGGTCGAGTCTTAGGGTATAAATATGAGTTAGGGTCATTATGGGCTGATTAGAAGCCCAAAAACACGATTCTGGTGCGCGCAGATTCGCGAGGCGAGGGGCCTATCGCGAGGCGAACCAGAGAGCTGTAAAAATCTGGCTGTCATTTTCGCGAGGCGAATGTATCCTCGCGACGCGAAACTTTAGAAGCCGAATTTGGACTTAACACCTGAAATAAGACTTGTAGATAATTCTCTAAGCTTTCCAACGCATCCAAGATCACCCCAATCGGATGTCTAGAACTCAAGATATGAACAAAACCGTAAAACATGTTTCTTGGACTTGAATGCATTGACCATTCCTTAAGGCTAAACTACCCCAACTATGAACTTGGACATCAAGAACAATCATAAACAACATATATACAACATATACAAGCAAATATTAACACATATAAGCATAGTGTAAAAAAAAAACAGGGTGTTACAGGAGCTGTGCGGCGCGTTGCGACGGTGGGTGAGCAGCATCAACGGCGGTGATTCAGTGAAGATGGAGGTGGTTTCGTGAGAGAGGTGGATTGGGTTTCGCTCGCGTGAGAGAGAGGGATGAGGTCTGGTGATTGTTGCTGTTGTGAGTCCCCAATGGTATGTAAAAAGGAATTTGGGATGCAAATCTGCTCTTTCATTGCTGTATGAACCAGATATATATACACAAAGTTGTCAGGGGTAGTTGCCTCAATTCTATGCTAATTACACGCTAACTATTCCTATATATAATCTGTACAGATATGTTACAAATATCATAACAGATATCATAGGCTAATTATAATAAATATGGAAGATATTGAATCAATCCCAATAATAATGGAAGATCTCACCGGATCTTAAGAACCTCAATACCCCCCTCAAGTTGGAGCAGATGGATTACAAATGCCCAACTTGGATAGTATGCAGTCAAACAGGGACTTTCCTAAAGCCTTGGTGAAAATGTCTGCTAGTTGAGCGTTAGACGGAACATAACGTGTAGTAATGGTTCCTTGCAAAAGTGCATCACGTACAAAGTGGCAGTCCAACTCAATATGTTTGGTGCGCTCATGGAAAACAGGATTAGCAGCGATGTGGAGTGCAGTCTGATTATCACAATAGAGTTGCATAGGTCTAGGATGGGCACAACCAAGGCATGACAAGAGTTCCTTTAGCCATTTCAATTCACAAGTAGTAGTAGCCATCGATCGATATTCTGCTTCAGCGGAAGAGCGGAACACCGTGTGTTGTTTCTTAGTTTTCCAAGAGACTGGGGAATTGCCAAGAAGAATAAACCAGCCAGTAAGAGATCGCCTAGTCAAAGCACAACTGGCCCAATCTGAATCACACCATGCATATAGTTGGAAATCACAATCAGCACGCAGCAAAATTCCTTGTCCAGGATTACCTTTTAAGTAGCGAACAACACGTAGGGCTGCGTCCCAGTGTTCTTGTCTCGGATGCTGCATGAACTGAGCAAGTGTATGCACACAATAAGAAAGTTCAGGCCGAGTAGCAGACAAGTAAATCAACCTGCCCACCAACCGGCGATAACGTTCTGGATTTGGAAGGAGATTACCTTCAGCCAAAGGGAGGTGATGATGTGGATCCATGGGAAAACCAGCAGGCTTGGCTCCCAACAATCCCACTTCAGATATGATATCCAATGCATATTTGCGTTGACACAAGAAAATACTAGTAGAGTTAAGAGCCACCTCAATGCCCAAAAAATATTTCAACAATCCAAGATCTTTCATATGAAAACAAGAATTCAAGTATAGTTTGAAGGCTTTGATGGCAGCATTATTATTTCCTGAAATCACGAGGTCATCCACGTAAACCAACACATGAAGGTGCACATTTGCACGTTGGAGAGTAAAGAGTGAATGATCAGAAGAGGATTGAGTAAATCCATAACGTTTCAAAGCACCAGCCAATTTTGCAAACCAACATCGGGGAGCCTATTTCAACCCATACAATGACTTGCGAAGTCTACAAACTTTACTTGAAGCTTGAGGTCGAAATCCGGGAGGAAGTTTCATGTACACCTCCTCTTCAAGATCCCCATACAAGAAGGCGTTGTGAACATCCATTTGATGAAGCTCCCATTTTCTAGCAGCGGCAACTGCAAGAAATATGCGTACGGTCACCATCTTCGCCACTGGGGCGAAGGTTTCATTGTAGTCAAGTCCTTCGACTTGGTTGTTTCCCAGTATCACGAGGCAAGCTTTAAATCGTTCAATGGAACCATCAGAGTTATACTTGATTTGATAAACCCACTTGCACCCAATAGCCTTCTTTCCAAGTGGAAATGGCTCCAAAGACCAGGTCCCATTACTCTCAAATGCTTGTATTTCAGCCTGTATGGCTTGTCGCCATCGTTCATCTTTCATGGCTTCAGCAAAAGATTGAGGTTCAGTGCCTGCACTAACAGCTGCCAAGAAATGACGATGATGCAGAGAAAAAGTATCATAATTGACATAATGTGTTATAGGATAGGGTGTACCTGAGGAGGGTGAAGTAGCAAGTGAACTCGGAGAGGGGTCCAATCTGGAGATGGTATTTGTCACAAAGTCTCTCAGCCGAGTGGGAGGTGTTTTAGCACGGTGTCCACGACCCAAGGTCTGCGCATTCACATCAGCACTTGAGCCCCCCCTTTCGGTCATACCAGTCTCACTATCATGAAAGTCAGCATGTGGAGCTTCTGGTTCTTCCAAAGAAACTGCACTCGCATTATCTTCAAGATTGCCCGCTGTTTCTGCACGGTTTCTATTATCAGAATCAGACCGTATAATTTCTATTTCTTCATCATTATCAGCACTGCTCCAAGATGCAAGATTATTTGGTTCTATGTGCATGTTTTCAGGTGCTGAAGTTTGCAATTCAGCATAAGGAAATTCATTTTCAGAAAACACCACATCTCTGGATGTCAAGAACACACCCACATCCATATCATAAACTCTCCAACCCTTTTTACCGTAGGGATATCCTAGGAAAACACATCTTCGACTGCGACTTGCAAATTTATCACTTTTAGAGTCTCGGTTATGCACATAGCATAAGCTCCCAAACACACGCAGATGATTGAGAGATGGTGGTTTGTTGTACAGCATCTCATAGGGAGTTTTTCCATTCAAAACAATTGAGGGTGTGCAGTTGATTAAATATCCAGCTGTTAAAATGCATTCTCCCCAAAACTCAATAGGAAGATGAGCTTGAAAACGTAGTGCACGAGCAAAATTGAGAATATGCCTATGCTTTCGCTCAACTCTTCCATTTTGTTGAGGAGTTCCTACACAAGATGTTTCATGGACAATTCCATGATTTTGAAAATAATTATCCATGCATACAAATTCTGTACCATTGTCGCTGCGCACAACTTTCACTTGTTTGTCAAATTGACGTTCTATCATAGCAAAGAACTGACACATGCGTGTGAAAACTTCTTTCTTTTCTTCCAACAAATAGATCCACACAGCTCGTGAATAATCATCCACAATGGTCAAAAAATACCGAGCACCACAATGAGATATAGTTCGATAGGGTCCCCATAAGTCACAGTGAATCAACTGAAAAATATCCATGGTTTTATTAATGCTAACGGGAAAACTTTCTCTACATTGTTTAGCCCTAAGGCAAACATCACAAGTTTTATTACATTATTATTGGGATTGATTCAATATCTTCCATATTTATTATAATTAGCCTATGATATCTGTTATGATATTTGTAACATATCTGTACAGATTATATATAGGAATAGTTAGCGTGTAATTAGCATAGAATTGAGGCAACTACCCCTGACAACTTTGTGTATATATATCTGGTTCGTTTGATTGTTCCATCTATGAACCCAAACTTCTTTCTTGCTCTTAATGCAGTTCTGAGAGAGCGAGCCCACTCATCATAATTCTCTCCTTTCAATTGAACCTGCGTCAAGAGACTTCCTGGGTTGTCATTCGCAGTGATGTCATAAGGTGAGATTGTCTTCCTTGGCATCACTTCTTTATCAGGAGCAACTTCTTTGTTGCTTTCTTGCTTGGTCATGATGGCAATGGCAGGCCTATCACACCGAGCTCTGATACCATAAAAAGGAATTTGGGATGCAAATCTGCTCTTTCATTGCTGTACGAACCAGATATATATACACAAAGTTGTTAGGGGTAGTTGCCTCAATTCTATGCTAATTACACGCTAACTATTCCTATATATAATCTGTACAGATATGTTACAAATATCATAACAGATATCATAGACTAATTATAATAAATATGGAAGATATTGAATCAATCCCAATAATAATGGAAGATCTCACTGGATCTCAAGAACCTCAATAGTATGGGTGCAAAATTTCCGACTATTGGGGGCAAAAAAAACCAAATATATGATAATTATAAAAAAATTTAAAAAGCACACCCTGAAGAAGACGTGCGCGTCCGCCCCTACATGTTACTTTCAATTTATTCATAAAATATGTTGTCACTTCTTTCATGCACCATTTCTACAACTAGCTTTTCCATCATTAACATTATTATTACTCTTTTGGGATTTTGTTCTTGTGTATAACAGAAATGTAAAAAGATATAAAAAGAAAAGAAAGGCTGGTAAGAAAAAAGGAATCAACTATAATGACTAGCAACGTTTTTATGCGAGAACCGTACAGAGGTTAAGTGATCCATTGAGTGAGTTAAGAGGACAAACATGACATGCTGATTTACTTAAGAGATAGAAAAAATATTTTAATATTACATAAGGGTTTCTTGCAATTCCGAAAGTGCTAAAAAACTATATTCTTGATGTGAAACGTGAATGACATTTTTTCCCATAAATAAACCATTTATGGTTTGTTGCATGTAAAGGGGGAAAAATGATTGAAACTCTCAAGTTTGTTTATGCTTTGATTCTCTTTTTTTCCCTATTTCTTGTTGTAACCAATGGTAAGTGAACCCTTTTGTCCTCCTTTTCAAAATTTCACATTTACCTTATAGATAAGCTTTCATTCCATTTTAGTAACATTTTTTATTTCTGCTTTATGTCACAGCATTGGCTTGTCGAACCGACGCCGAATGTATGCCTGTTTGTCCCGAGGATACTGTTCCAATGTGCATTTTCCATAGTTGTTACTGCTTTTAACGGTGAGTTGAATCATAATTTTACCTTAAATATGAGCTTGTAATTTTATTTGCACGTCATAAAGTTGTCACTCTTATGATTTCTCTCACAATTTCATATATGTTTCTCCAACCTTTCAGCTTCTATGATAACCTCAGAAAAGTATCATATTATATTATGCAAGTGATCTTACCTATGTTCGTCTCTAGAAGATCTGGAGTACTACAACGTTGCTAAATAACTATAAATAGCTAGATTAATTAATAAAGACAATATGACTATGTAATAATTTCTAAAGTAATTATTTATTCTACTTCCGCATTTAGTATAAGAATGGTGTGTGAAAGAAAGCGAACAAATAGTAGTATGTATTTAAAGAGTCATATGAAGGAGCTAAAGTTCATTGATTGAAAACAAATTTGAGGTAACATTTTCTTGTATTTAAATATGATAGATGAAGATGAAAGGATATTTGTTTTTGTGTATGCTTATATGTCGAGTTTGGTTATTTTAAAATGGAACTGACCTACAAGGAGAGATTAAGTACCCTTTTGGTTTAAATTCTGGAGAGACCAAGATCAATTCTGGAAGCAAAAACAAGACCATTAGAAGTGAAAGTTACTCTTCTTGTGTTTGGGTGACAAAATCGTGGTGGATAGAATTGATTCTGATGGAAATAAGAATTCCTAGCTTTTGAGTTGAATAAAATCAATTCTGTATGTGAGACCCATAAAATTCTTTATATTTGCAGATTAAAAGTGATTGATTATACTTTTATCATCCAAATGAAATCAATTCTTATGAACTCACTATTAAAATATCATTACCAAACACAAATCAATTTTTTAAAAATCAATTCTTTTAAAATCAATTATTCATAACCAATTCTATCACAATTTAAAACAAACAGACCCTATGATATAAAACACTAAGAATAAGATAACACTAAGAATAAGATAACGTATGTAATAAAGAACTATTGACCCGCGGCGAGATCTGATCAGTTCTCCCATTTCTGGCCACTGTTTCGAGCAATCTTTCTTGGGTTTTGTTCTAAAAGGTTTGATCTATTGAAGCTCCAAATCAATTTCGTGTTTAATCAGTTCATGAGTGAGAAATTGGGCTCCAAATTTGGGGTTTTCTGATTATTAGGTATCACAAGTGGAATTGATATAATTAAATAAAATCCATTATTTCTAAATAAGGCTGAAATCCAAACATGCCAATGTTACCAAGGGACTAAAAAAACTCTAGAGGGGGTGAATTGAGCTCCAAAGGATCGAGTTCACACACATCTTTTTTTAAATGTAGCACTTGATAAATTTTTCTTGAAGCTGTGTTAACCTTAGAATTGAATGGATGAGAAAAACATGATTAGAATTTTAGCTTAGATGTGCAAGTTTTGATAAACAAGTTTCGCACAAGATTAATAAATATGCAGATATTTAAGATAGTTAGGGAGAAGTGTATTAGACAAGATTTGCACACCTTTGTGACTTACTCTCAATCCACATGCTAATTAAATACCTGAGATTTTCCACTATTGCTTTACGCCTAAAACATGTGCTTGAAATCTTCATATCCAAATGCACTCTTCACACCTAGTATCTTAATATTTATAATAATCTCGATGTGTTTTTCTCTGTCTTATGAATAAATTTGACAATAATGATAATCATCAAGCGTTGGCAAATGAAATAAAAGGATGCATTAATATTATTTTTCTGCAATTCAATGGCATTCTTCTTTTTTTTTTTAAATGAACATTCACTACAACAGAAAATGGCTTTATCAATGTTTTTTTAGGCATTCGCTAGCGCTTTCGGGCGCTAGCTATTTATCCTCTAGCAAAAGGGGGGAAAGTTCGCTAGCACTTGCAAAGCGCTAGCAAAAGTTCACGATTGCCAGCGCTCGCTTGACAAAGCGCTGGCAAAGGTGAACAATTTCCAGCACTCTCTTGAAGAAGCGGTGGCAAAGGTTCACAATTGCCAGCGCTTCTTCAAGATAGGGCTAGCAATTCTCTTATTTTTTTTTTATATTTACTTTTGTTTTATTTATTTCCCCCTGCAAACCAATACAATTTGCAAAATCGACACAAGCAAAACCAGCAATAAATAATTAACATTGAGATGATTCAAAACCATGCAAACAGGTTAATATATTCATGTACATGTACAGTTAGCAACACCAACAATATGTTTATATACAAGAGCAAAAACCAAAATCCTAGCACTACTAGCTAGCTTGAAGCCCTTGATCAATTAATCCTTTGCTTCCCTTCAACAAAATCTTTGCTCCCCTTCAACAATATCCAAATAAACATTGTTAAGTTCAAAATGGTATATGAACTCGAAGTGATCATCAAGGACACACTACAATAGAACACAAATAGCACATACCTTCATTCGATAAAATCAACAAAATAACGGCACCACTCTTGCTTGATGTAACACCCCTCCTACTCGGGTGTCACTTTTGTAACCCCAAACCACATAAAGTATGAAAATAAAATTTTGTTGGTTTACTTTCGGAAAACAGATTCCTTTTCTTAGGTCTTACTTACTGTAAAAGCGTGATGAAATTTTTCCTTCGCACTACACTACAGAATATACATACTCAAGATAAATATTAACGCCAATCATATACACATACTTGTATCACCAGATTAACAAAACACATATGAGACTCTGGACAACACATCCGTCTCCAAATTATATTGACAGCAACAAAACACGCTATAAGTCCAAAACTAGGTAGTGATGGGTCTGAGAATCATATCTCTAAACACCCTGTTCATCAGTAGCCATTCACAGATTAGCCCAAAAGGCATTACCTCAAAAGACACCTTAAGCTGGTCTAGCACTAACAAAAGACGCACTACCTAACATACTCCGCATTCCGGAGACCGAGTCTCGTCTTCAACTGTCCACATTTCTTCGCCTTCAGCATCGACAGATTCAAGCCACTGAGTCCCTAAGCGATCCAGGGAACTGTTGACAAACAGCTGTACATGTATCCAAAAACACAACAGGGTGTCTAACATGTACAGACAAAGGTGAGAAACTAATATATGAATCCAAAAACGACAACTACATGCCTACTCCAAACAACAGATTCATACAATACATATCACCACATATCATCATACATCACATAGTACAATATATATAGTCATGTACCAACAGCAGTAAATGCACAAGGGCTTCGTACCCCCCAATCAACGTTATACTCTAAATGTATGCTTGACACTTCCATATATCTCAACTAATATCCAATCTAGATTTCCGGAAACCCCATCACCATAAACAACGAGTTGATCCGACTCAACGTCATTGCCCCGCAGGCAACAATGACAAATGTCAGAATTAAAATTCGGCAAAACGTGGGCACGTAACCTCCCAGGAAATAATACATGAGCGCGCATGTCAGTGGTACTCACGATGTATAAGTCATACTATATTGTCCTCTTCACTGGGCACAATACGCTCTCACATGGCACGTATGACATTATTGTCCATCAAGGCACAATGTTACATAGTGACAATAAGTCATCTCAAGTTCCCCTTGCCTATCAAGGTCCCCCGTTTCATGGCACGCCTGCCGAACACACAAATGCATGAGAAACTATTTAGTTTCCGATAATTGATCTTTGTCGTATCAATATTTCCTCATTGTAACATCAACGCTAACAACCCCCATAATGTCTTAGACTCTTTAGGCCTCAAAAACATTTTCTCAAAACAGGACATCTAGTCCAAAACAACTCAAATCCAAACATCCCTAACCGATGCACCAGTTTAGAATTTTGGATTCAAGAGCATAAAACATCCTCAAGCTTACAGGACCACAAAGATCGTGCTTAATCCGACAGGATCACAACTAACACGGATCCTTGATCCACATGTTTCTGCAGAACCCTAGAACTTCGACGTCTCAGTTTCTAGTTTCTAAGCTTTAAAACCACTTTTCTTGAAAACTCAAAAACCAAAACCTCAATCTCTGACACTTACACAAAGTCCTAGGGATCGGTTTTCCATAAAACAAAACTTGATCCAAAGACCATTCCTTTTTGTTTCGTCGTTTTTCGGTAAGACACAAACCTTAAAACAAAGCTTGTAAAAACTTTTTTTCTTGGATAAAACCAAATAACTCGAAAACCACGTTTCTCAAAACGCTTTTGCTCAAACGGTTAACTTTATTAATTTAAAAACTAATAAAGGTTTCTAAAAGCACTATTTATCTTAAAACATCGTTTTTCGTTATTAAAACACATTTTTGCAGCTTGGCTCCTTTAAGTTAACTTTTTCTTAGAAGCAGCCATTTATTATTATTTTATTCCAAAAGAGATAATTAATTATTTTCTCTTAAATTAAATTGAGAAACAATAAAACATATTTATTTTTCTCAATTCCACGGTTCAAGCTTTTAAAACTTTTAAGTTACACGATGTCGGATCCTAATCGATATTATGTCCTCTAATGCCTTAAATCCCATAGCAGGGCACACGATACATCCATACAATTATTCAACAATTATAGCATGTATCTACATATATCAGCAGGTATGTCATACATAGCCAAATCAACAGCAGTAAATAAAACAATCACCCAATAATCAGATACAGACATTCATTTATAATACAAACACCGATGCAGCACATAGCTGTCGGAATTGGAATTCCTCAGGTTTGTCCCCTTACCTCTTGTAGTTCCAAGGCAAGCAGTAGACACCCGATCAATCTGACAACTGGCTCAACCAGTTGCCGATCACTAAATACACATAATCAATAAAGGCATTAACTCAACAAAAACAAAGATTTCTCCTATTGTACCACCCCTAGGGTTCGGCCCTATTAAATTAAAAATAGCTAGGGAGCTTCAAAAATTCTCATTTCTTGCATAACACCCTAACTAAGTGTAATACCCCTAGATATCAACTCAAAACATCAAAAACCAACCAAAAACCCTACCCTACACACTAAGGGAGTGTCGGCCTCTCCCTCAAAAATATAGCTAGAGAGATTTCTTGGCTCTAATCTCTTGGATCATGCAAGTATGTCATGAACCTAGGCCATAGAAATTGGTTTGGTATTAAAATGATTTTTCTACAATATTTCATGGATTTTTGAAGGTTTAGTGATAAAAACCCTAACCTCTATGATCATGGAAATTAAAGGAGAACAATGAGAGATTGAGAGAGATAGAGAAGACTAGCTACCTCCTATGATGATCTTCTTCAAATTTGGTGAAGATTGCTTCACAAAATCTTCAAGATTCAAGCAGCTTTAATGGTGAGGAAAAAGAGAAAAAGAAGAGAAAGAAGAAGAAGATGTTGGGGCTGCTGGGTTGCTCAAAAATTTGGGGAGGGAGAGTGAGGAAATATTAGATATTTATTTAGGTGACTTAAGAGTTATGAATAGGTAAAAGGTAGTAAAAGGTAATTAGTAAAAACTAACCAAGGGCAATTTGGTCAATTCACGTCCCGACATTTTCGAAATCCTCACGAAACTGATAGGAATCCTCGAATGATTTAACATAGCACTGTTATGAAAATCATTGGCTCAAGGTTCTCAAAAAACCCTAAGACAACTCGAATCGTCTCCCTAATCGAATATCGGTCCGAATATAAAATATTATTTATATTTTTGGACGTCAGAACACATTTTAGCAAAAAGGTAGAGGATTGAATTCTAAGACTAATGATCCTGACCGTTAGTCAAAAAGAGGTCTTCATAGTAGAAAAACACTATCATTTGAAAAATGTAGATCGAGCTCCGTTTGAGTTTTCGGCCCAAACTTTAACCGTAGGCTCCCACGATTATTTGAAGCATGAATATGATTTTAGTTTTCCCAAAATCATTTTCTAAAACATAAATAAAAATATAAATTCATTTATATAGTTTACTGGTCTTAGAAAGTCTGAAAAATTGGGGTGTTACACTTGAGTTCGGTAAGTTGATCATCAGAGTATACCAGACATTTACGTTCAGGATAGTACTATGAAACGAAAATTAAATCAAGTTAATCATTAAAGTACATTTCGAATATGGTCAAATGTGAGAGTATTCCCATACTAACGCTTCCTTTAGAAAGCGCTGGCAATTCCCATACTAAGAGTATTTCCAGCGCTTTCTTAAGGAAGCGCTAGTAAAGGCTCACCATTTGCTAGCGCTTCCTCAAGAAAGCGCTGGGAATACTCTTCCGTCTCATATTTTATAGCGTTTCACGGGGAAATGCTGGTGAAGGTAATGTCAATTATTCCCTAATGTGACGTAGTGATTTCTTTTAGTGTAATGTATCATTTTTTATCGTAATATTTAACTAATATTTTGGAGATTGATTATTGGACTTTTTGTATTTGAACCTTTGCATTTCACACATTTCATGTTCACAAATTGATTATTAAATCTACAGATTGCATTTTTAGTTTGGTATGCAGGACATTTACTACGTGGAATGTAACTTTATGTAAGTACAAAAATAAGTCATTTCATTGTTTAAAGTGAATAATATGAAAATTATGCTAATCGAAAAACCTTTGGGTATACCATATTTACTGATCTTATTTTCAAAATCCACAAATTTCTTATACTAAAGTGCGGGTAATGGATGCGGGTACGAGTATTTAGGTACCCAACGGATGAGGGTACAGGTATCAGCATTGCTACTCATGCGGGTATGAAGACTGGTACGGATATTTTTTTAAAACGCGAGTATGGGCACGAACGGATTTACATGAAAGACAACCAGGGCTTGGGCCCTTACCAGCTTCAATTGTTTTACTTTTACCTGCTGAAGTTCAAGCTAAGTGGAAAAGAGGCTTTGGCTTATGGCTCTTGAGAAGAGAATTCGTAGATTGAACAAAAAGTTGTCAATATGAACAAGAGCCTTGGAAGGGAAATCATTGGACGTGAAGTTGACGAAGTGGTTCGTAGTGCTGTGAGTGTGATGACATTAAATGAAATTTATAAATGTGGTTAGACAACGTTTGTTCTTTCACTATGTTATATGTTATATAGTTTAGCTTTTCTTTTTTGCTCATATCATAAAAATTCTCAAGGCTAGAAGAGAAGAATAGTGAAGTGGAGGAGGTAATTGTAACACTTAAAATTCTCACACTTCCTGTACAGCTACTACAAATCAATCTTTTTTTTATATATGAATATAGTCAAGACAGGTCCGACCCAACCCTTGTATAGGTCTAAAGCGACTTTAAGGTAAGATTTATTTGGTGCAATTATATAACAAAATACATAATATATTTCGCATTTCAAACACAAATCATATTCAGTGTAGTAAAATTGATTTGATTATTCGGTGCAATCAAAAAATTTGGAGCACAAGTGTCAAGCTTTTTGACTTATTTGGTGCAGTCAAATAATTTATTATTATTAAATGAGTCAATTATATATTATATAACATTAACATATATAAGGTATATGTGTTTTTTGAGTGAGGCCTAAAGCGCTTGCTTTAGGAGCCTCACCCTTGGGCCGGCTATGAGTCAAGATTATATTTCGCAACAAGATGGAAGATGAATTTTTGAATAACTGCCTCCTAGTATACATTGAAAAGAAAATTACCGAAAATTTTAATATAAATTCAATTATAGACGATTTTCGTGATTTGCATGAGAAATGCTCTATGTTTTGATAGATTACTAATGCAATTAACATTTTGGAACATATAATTATGAATATTTTGTACGAAATTTGATACACATATATTTGTTGGAAGAACTTTAATTTTTATAGTTGACCCCTCTCATCATCCAAGTCTGGCTCCGTCCCAAGGTATGGGGACAGGTACTATAATACCCTACCCATACCCTACCCATTGACATCCCTACTCACACCTTTGGGATAACTCACCCTAGTGTTTGAGCCTCGCAACTAAAGCTCTAGGATGAATTTAGAAAGATGAAACACCATTTGAAGTGTAAATAATATGAACTAAAGCTCTAGTGATATTCATAAATATCGCAACGGAAGTTCAAAAATAGAATATGAGATTTGAAAGAATTTAATGCACAATCTTATGATCAAATGAGTTGTGGTTGGGTGTTGTAATTTTTCAATAAATGCCCATTGCTATGTAGTTACAACCCAAGTGAAAATCAGAACTGTTTGGGTTGGTAAGAGCTACATTTAGCCGTTATAGATTTTAGACCACTTATTAATTAAGTAACTTGTGTTTTACTCTATTAAGGTTTTTAAAAACTAGTATTACTGGGCAGCTCATGAACAAAATACATGATTATAGAACGTAATAATCGGTCAAATATGTTTTTCCAGAAAAGGTACTCAATTACCTTAAGAAGTTAGTCAATTAAGAACTCTTAGGTTTGAAACACATTGACAACCAGAAGCAAACTAATCGATTAATCCATAGTATTAATATCTTTACCTACCAATTTTTAAAACATTGACTTGTTTAAGGTCACATAATGAATTATATACAAGTATAATCGATTAAAGAAGTTCACAACTGAATTTCAAAAGTTCCCATGATAGCAATAACTACCTTTAATTGACTAAATTCTTAATTAGAACTTGATTTTTTTTTTTACTAAACACAGGCTCTAAGTTCACTTTGAAAAAAATGTGGATTGTTTTTCTGAAACAACTTGACAAAGAGTTTAGAAGGATTTTGAGCTCATATGTCATGTCCTATCACATCTTACACAAAATTTCCTAAGTCACATTGATGTAACATTGAAGCTTCGGGATCTTGTAACAATATTCTCAACTTTCTTTGTTATCATTATAGTCATCCTGAAATAAACATCCACAACCAATATTTATAAGCATTTAAATTTATACCTATTGAAACCAAAACTTTTAATTGGAGGAGGTCTTCTGGTTTTATGCTCTGAGAATTGAAGTATATTTCTTCATTCTTCCAACATATATTTTGGCATTTGAAAATGTTTCTTGAGTATTAATGTAGACAACTTCCTTATTGTTTGTCTTCCTATTTTGTAGTTGCTTCACTCTCACTCATGTTAACACGCTTCACCGACATTTCACTGAAAGAGTCCCATTTTTTTTAAAAACAATAATGACATGCAAAAGCATCACAATAGTGATAATGATCCCAACTAGGTTGACACCCCAGCCGCTATCAATCATCTACAACACACCATAAATTTAATAAAAAAGAATAAAGGAAAAGAATACAAAAAAACACGAGGGACATATACCAAACCTTGTGAAGAAAGAGCAATCATCTAAACCTAAATTAGGAAGACCAACCCTATTTCGATCGAAATCCTCACTAATAAAACTACGAATTAAATCCCACCAATAGTAACCTTGTATAGTAAGACCATAAGAGACAAGTTTATCTGCACAAGTATTGCCTTCCCTATAAATATGTGAAACTCTAAAGTTCATTTTCTTAGTAAAAACTAAACAATTCCTCCATCTATTTCTTAGCTTTTAATAAAATGAGCATTCTACACTACTCTTAACCTTATGTAATTGTATTAGTTTTTGTATGGTTAAAGTAGTTAAAGAGTGCACAGTCTCTTAGTTTCTGTTTAGTTTGTTAAGTCTATTAAAGGGTTGTTAAGGGTTGGTTATTTTCTTTTAGCTCTCAACATTATATATGTGGGAGTGTCTCTTGTAATTCACTAAGTTCAAGTTCAATGAGATATTGAGTTACTTTTTCACTTTCTAAAGTTTTCATTATGGTATTAGAGCGATGATTCTGGGAATGAGAAGAAATCATCAGAGAAGGAAATTCATACCTCTGGTGATGGAAAACCTCTCGTCAATCCTACCCCAAATCCAGCATATTTCTTGAATTCCTCTGATAATCCAGGAATTCCTCTTGTTGCTGCGGCTCTCAATGGGGACAATTATCGAACATGGGCAAGATCGATGAAGACAGTCCTGCGTGCAAAGACCAAGCTAGGTTTCATAGATGGAAGCATCAAGAAACCCGAGCCAGATTCCGTAGATTATCACAGCTGGGACAAGGCAGATTCAATGGTCTTGGCGTGGATTCTGAATTCAGTGGATCCCAAGCTTCATGCGAGTATTTCGCATGCCACTACTGCAAAAGAAATTTGGGAGGATCTTAAAGAAAGATTCGCCCAAATTTCTTTTGCAGTAGTGGCATGCGAAATACTCGCATGAAGCTTGGGATCCATTGAATTCAGAATCCACGCCAAGACCATCGAATCTGCCTTGTCCCAGCTGTGATAATCTGCGGAATCTGGCTTGGGTTTCTTGATGCTTCCATCTATGAAACCTAGCTTGGTCTTTGCACGCAAGGCTGTCTTCATCCATAGATTCGCCCAAACAAATGCACCTAGAGTTCATCAGTTACGGCGCACTCTCTGCCTGATTCAGCAAGAATCGGGCACAACCATCAAAGATTTCTATAAGCAATTCAAAGGCTATCTTGATGAACTCAGTGAGTTGTAAACTTTACCTGAATGCATGAGAAAACTATTTAGTTTCCGTTGGTTTATCTTTGTCATAACAATATTTCCTCGTTGTAGCATCAATGCTAACAACCATCACAATATCTTAGACTCTCTAAGCTTCAAAAAGATATTTCTCAAAACAGGACATCTAGTCCAAAACAGCTCGAACCCAAACATCCCTAACCAATGCACCAGTTTAGAATTTTGGATTCAAGAGCATAAAAGCATCCTCAAGCTTTACAGGACCACAAAGATTGTCCCTAAGCTGGCAGGACCAACAACTAACATGGATCCTTGATCCATGTGTTTTCTGCAGAATCCTAGAACTCCGACGTCTCGGTTTCTAATTTCTAAGTTAAAGACCACTTTTTCTCAAAACTCAAAAGAACCAAAACCCAAATCTCCGATACTTACACAAAGTCTTCGGGATTGATTTTCCATAAAACAAAACTTGGTCTAAAGACCATTCCTTTTCTTTTCGTCATTTTTCGGTAAAACACAAACCTTGAAATACAGCTTGTAAAAACCTTTTCTCTTGGATAAAACCAAATAATTTGAAAATCATGTTTCTTAAAACGCTTTTGCTTAAACGGTTAGCTTTATTAATTTAAAAACTAATAAAGATTTCCAAAATTTATCTTAAAACATTGTTTTTCATTATTAAAAATACATTTTCACAACTTTTCCCTTTTAAGTTTATTTTCCTTAAAATCAGCTATTCATTATCATTTTATTTCAAAAGAGATAATTATTTATTTTCTCTTAAATTAAATTGAGAAACAATAAAACATATTTATTTTTCTCAATTCCACATCTCAAGCTTGTAAAGCTTTTATGTTATACGATGTCGGATCCTAATCGATATTAGGTCCTCTAACGCCTTAAATCCCACAGCAGGGCACACGATACATCCATACAGTTATTCAACAATTATATCATGTATCCACATATATCAGCAGTTATGTCATGCATTGTCAAATCAACAGCAGTAAATGAAACACTCCACCAATAATCAGATAAAGGCATTTATTTACAATACAAACATCAATACAGCATATAGCTGTCGGAATTGGAATTCCTCAGGTTTATCCCCTTACCTCTTGAAGTTCCAAGGTAAGCAGCGCACACCCGATCGATCTGACTAGTTCCCGGTCACTACATACATACAATCAATAAAGGCATTAACTCAAAAATACAAAGATTTCTCCTATTGCACTACCTCTAGGGTTCGGCCCTTTGACCTTAAAAATAGCTAGGGAGCTCCAAAAATTCTCATTTCTTGGATAACACCCTAACTAAGTGTGATAACCCTAGATACCAATTCAAAACATAAAAAACCAACCAAAAACCTTACCCTACACAATAAGGGGGCTTCGGCCCCTCTATGGTTAAATATCCTAGAGAGATTTCTTGACTCTAAGCTCTTGGATCATACAAGTATGTCATGAACCTAGGCCATAGAAATTGGTTTGGTATTAAAAGATTTTCCTACAATTTTTCATGGATTTTTGAAGATTTAGGGACAACAACCCTAACATCTATGATCATGAAAAATTGAGGAGAGAAAGGAGAGATTGGAAGAGATAGAGATGAGGATCTACCTCCTAGGATGATCTCCTTCAAAAACAAGTGGAGGTTGCTTCAAGAAATCTCAAGGTTTAAGCTCCAAAAATGGAGTTCCAAAGGAGAGAAAATGAGAAAGAAGAGAAAGGAAGAACATGTTTGTGTGGGAGGGGGGCTGATCGAAAATTTTGGGGGTGAGGAGAGTGTGAGATTAGATATTTATTTGGCTTTCTTAAGACTTAAGTCATGGTAAGAAATTAATTCACGTCCCGACATTTTGAAAATCCTCACGACACTTGTATGAGTCCCTAGATGACTTAACACAACCTTGGTATTAAAATTATCGGCTCAAGGTTCTTGAAAAACCCTAACACGGCTCGAAACGTCTCCCCGATCGATTATCGGCCCAGATATAATATATTATTTTTATTTTTGGACGTCAGGACACATTTTAGCAAAAAGGTAGATGATCGAATTCTAAGACTAATGGTTCTGACCATTAGTCAAAAAGAGGTCTTTATAGTAGTAAAACACTACCTTCCGTGAAACATAGACCGGGCTCCGTTTGAGTTTTCGGCTCAAAATTTAACCGTAGGCTCCTAAGATTATTTGGAGCATGAATATGATTTTAATTTTCCTAAAATCATTTTCTAAAACCCAGATAAAAATATAAACTCATTTATATAGTTTACTGGTCTTAGAAAGCATGAAAATTGGGGTGTTACACCTCTTGACGGAATCTACAAACTTAATTAAATGTAGCTCAAAATTTGTTTTTTTTATTTTCATTGTTTCATTGTTTATTAAAACACCTAATAGTCACTTAACTACTTAAGTTATAAAAATTGAATAACTACTTAAGTTATAAAAATTGAAGTTGAACATATCTTTTAATTATGCTTGGCCAAAACTCATCTATGGTTAAAGTGAATATTTTGCTTCACTAAACCAATCCACAATCTAGTATGATCATCAATGCATCATGATAAACAACAATATAACATCCATTTTCAAGAATCATCACAAAAACAGGTACACAGAAATTTCAGCATTCAAGCATCAACTTGTGACAAGCATTTGGTAGATCAAACAAACTTCGATTTGACCAAATGAGCACTCATGAAAGCTTAGGATGTATAATTTTTTTCCATCGAATTAGTTTTCACAAACAATCACCACATTTCACGAAATAACACACCAAGATCAGAACTGAAAACAGAATCTTATGCTCAGATTTGCAACAGGTTTTCAAAAGTGAAATCCATGAAACCAAATGAAACTTGTGACCAAAATGAAGCCCAAGATGTCTTGTTTCAAGATCAAAAACGAATTTGCAACAAGAGGTCAGTGTTAAGAGATAACAAGAAAAGAACCAAATGAGGGCAGACAACACAATTCATTTAAGAATTCTTCACAAAACAAACAAATGGAGGAGCGATAGGTTAGGGTTTTCCAATACAGCAAAACCACACCATAAGGTGTTATGTGGTTCTTCTCCCCCATTACCTCAATGAAGACACCATTGCAAGCTCAAATATGAAGATCCACCAAAGAAACGTCAAGAGAACAAAGATCCTAGCAAAACAATCATAAAGCTTAAAATTGAAACTTTTTAAAGAAAGTACGATGAATGATGAAAGTAGTTCATGAGTATGGCTTAAATAGATGGAGAATGATGTTTAGAGAACTTACTCTTGAAGGATAAAACTTGTGAGAAGAGGTTGAACAACTTGTGTTCTTAAAGTGTTCTTGAGAGGATGAACGAAGTTGTTTGGATGGAGAAACTTTGTGAATAAAAAGTGCATAGATGGTAGTAGAGATGAATGATCTAAGTTTATAAGTAAGAAAATAAGTTTGGATGATAAAAATCAAGCCAAAAACGTGGTATTAAAGAGGAGAGAGAAGAGAGGATTTGTTCTTGGTGTTTTTGGGTGATTCTTGAAAAATGATCAAGAATAAGGCTTTGAATGATCGAAGTTTCTTCATGAAAGATGTTTGTATGATGGAGAAGGATTAGGATCAAGGTTTAGAAGTTGAAAAACAAACTTGGATGAGGAGGAACTACGCTTGGCCAACTTATGAGAGTAGAAGAGAAAAGAGAAAGTTATGAGTGTTCTTGAAGAAGAAATGCTTTGATTCATGAAAGTATGATGAAATAAAGCATTTTGGTATTTGTAATACACCTTGCACCAAGTTGCTTGCTAATTTAGTTAGGAAAACTAATTCAAAATGATGTTATTTATGTGTGAGAGATCCAAGGGTATGAATTAAAGAGATGAAGGCTTGTTGCTTGATTAAGCCATAAGCAAATAAGGAAAGGTTGCTTTTTACAAAAGAGGAAAGGATGGTGTCTTGAAATTAAAGAAGAGAAGAATGACATGGAAAAAAAAAATTAGGTAATTGATGATCTTGAAATTGCTTCCGGCTTCAGGACAGAAGATTTCCCGACCTCTGGCCCAAAATTCAAAACTTCCCGGGCCCAATTAAATATAATAATATTTTTATGTGCTTTGTTCCAAAACACCACATAAGGTCTCAAACAATTATATTATGATTTTTTGGACTAATACCTTTTTCCCAGGTCATTAAGGCTCACACGGTTCACAATTTGAATTTATACTGCTTGCTAAAAAATAGTGTTGAGTTTTTAACTCGAATTCCAATGAATTTTCAATTACAACTTCATAAAGATTTTAGAAGGATTTTGAGCTCATATGCCTTACACAAAAGTTCCCAAGACACATAGATATAACCTTGAAGCTTCTGGATTTTGGAACATGCTCAACTTGGTTTGTGATCATCAAAATCATCTTGAAATAAACATTCATAATCAATATTTATAAGCATTTAAGTATAACCTATTGAAACCAAAATTTGTACTTTGAGGAGGTCTTTTGGTTTTATGCTTTGAGAATTGAGGTATATTTCTTCATTCTTCCAATGTACATTTTGACATTTGAAAATGTTGCTTGAATATGAATATAGATAGTTAATTTTGCCATATTATTGTTTTTCTTCCTATTTAATGAGTTGCTTCACTCTCACTTGTGTTCACACACTTAATCGACACATAGCACATAGCACATAGCAGCCACATGAGATTTGGTCAACAAATTTTACCAATCCAGTCAATAATTTTAACAACGGAACCAACAGAGGAAGATTTTTTTTTTTTTTTTTCTTTCAAGGTAGCCTTTTGAACATTCTTAAGAGATAAGCTGAGGTACACCTAATATGTCAATGCAATTTTCTTGGTTTACAATTAAGGATGGATTAAAAAAAACACTTGAGGGGGCTAAATATATAAAAATATATGTGTAGGAAAATATTTGCGATAAAATATTTTTCATAAACAATACTATATATAGTATTTTTTATAAAATATATTAAGGAGGGCGAGCACCCATTTAAATCAATGTGTTTTATTATAGAATTGTTTGAAAATGAGATTAAGTGGGATAATAGGAAGTTATTATCTTATTGTTTGGGTGCTTAATGGAATTTTTTGTTGTGTTTTGATGTTGAAAAAATTATTGTGGCTTGAACTTACAATCTTTAAATAACTCTATAGCTATATAACTCTATGGTTGCATAGTTCATGATATTCTTTATTGATAAGAAAACAATAAACATATCGATTTTTTTTTTTTGGGTAAAAACATATCAAAATTTTAGACTAAAAGAAAAATAAAACAAAATATTCAGCTGGATTTTTCCTTTTTAGAATCTCTATATTCTTCCATCTGCCAGTGCCCAGTCACAAAATGCAAGAGACAAAAAACAAAGAAGCCATATCACGTTACCTTTTCCTCAAACTCAGGTTATGGTGATGATAATGACACCCCTCTTCTTTTTTTATTTGGCCAATAGCCTTAGATGAGGACATTGGCTTGACTCAGCAGTCCGTATAAAACAAAAACTTCTAACCTCCGAAAATAAAATTTTCTAAAAATGCTTTTCTACGCAAAATTTTGGGGAAAAAATAAACACTTAAAGGATGCTGATATGTTAACATAGCCAATTTTTGAAAAAGAAACTAAAGAAATTAGTCATATGAGTTATGATGACACATTTTAAACTTTTCTTGAATAGAATATGCATATTTTTTTTCTCCTTTCTTCTCCATTTTTTGTTAATTAGTTTTTCATTTTCTAGAGTATATTGGTGGTACGGACATTCTATGGACCATTCGACCTTTGTATATGTCAACTTGCAAAACAAACATAAAATGTGGTCTTGGCAGTAAAAGAAACGAAACTTCTTATCTGTTTCTTTATCTTAATGCAGTCTTTTCCACAAATGTTGCTATCAAAAGGGTCCAGCATTTAATGAAATGTGAAAGGCGTCGAGACAAATTATTATATATCAATCACAATTCACCAAGAACAACGGCTAAATGATTGGCCAGTTTGTAATCCATGATTACCAGCTAGAACAAGTTCCAAACAAAAGAGAAATAAGAGAATAGACTTCAGATTAATTATCAGCCAATGATCAGATTCTGACATATATTAGGATTCCGGTGGCTCAAGAAAAATTACTATACAATGGAAGTAATTTAGCTTTGATTAAAAAGTTGTTAAAATGAGGTCTTCAACCGCAATTGAGGTCCTAATCTTGTGGTTTTGGTAATCTTTGCAACCGCATGCGGTCATATCGGACATATTTTTCCGTAATTGTTCACAACGACAGTAAACACAGTCGTGATTGCAACTGCAATTTAAAGCCTCGGACAAATCCTATTGAGTTTGGCTTTGTGTTGAGCTTTGATTGATTTAGCCCCTTCCAAATAACATTTATAATTTGAAAGCTGCAAAGAGGAGAGTGAAGAAATGGCACAAACAAAAGGCTATAGTGGACAGCAATATGTGTTTGCTTATCTTAGCTTATATTATATCAATCAAAAGTATGGCAACTTGGACGTGGAAATAAATCTTTTAATTAAGGACGTGCAAAAGTTGTAAGAATCTTTGTAACAGATGCTCTGCAAATATCTTTGATACCAAGAGTAATTTTTCTATTTGGTTTTGAAAGGTCAGTAGCTGCATGCCAAGAGGAATATAGGTTGAAGTTATTGCTTTATGTTGACCAAGCACTTAACATTAGTTTAAAAGTTAGGGTTTAATTTCAGGAACTGAGTGTAAAGTTTTTACATGCAATGTCAACCAATGATATGAATGACTTTTAAAATAGTTAGGATAAGAGTTAAACATTTTTACCGATGTAACAATTTATGATTGATTGACATTGTAAAAAATCTTTATACCGACCATACATACCAATTAAATCCTAAAAGTTTTAACTATTAGTTAGGATGCAACATTTTTTATGCTTTAGTCTATTAGCAAATGTCACAATTAACAAGTGTCACGTTTTATCAGACTGGACACTATCAAGGTAGGATGCTGACTTGCAAGTTACAACCAATACGTCAAAAGATATACAAGAAACTACGCGTGCTTATGTCATATTTCAAAGCATTTAGCTTTCAACCTATCTATATCTTTTAACACAACTCCATTTTACTTTGATGTGGAATTGAACTTAACTAATCATTAACAATAAACACGTCAAACATTAACTCGTAATTTTTTTTGTCGATGGAAAGGCTTATAAAAGGCCTTACATGAGGGAGGGGAAGAAGGTAATTAAAAAGGAACGGGACACATTGCGAGAGTTTGAACCCAAACACTCACAATTCATGTCTTGCAGAACCTACTGAGCTGACTCAATAAGACATATTAACTCGTGATTACTTGATTATAGACACCGTGACTCTGCAATTATACGTTAAGAACCATACTAATCCAAAAGTATAAACTTTTAAAGACAGCTGTTAAGACTGCCTTATATCCCTAACACACTACCTTACTAACATACCGTGAGTTCCTTCATCACTTCAATGTAACATAAATTTCAACCCACTAGAGGGAAAACCACAGATAATGGGTTAGTTCTTAAATAATTTGGGAATAAAGCAACCACTTATTCATTACTTCTCATCCAAAAACACAGGATGATGAAGATATTTCTCAACATAAAAAAAGCAGAACAAATGGGACAAATAGGTTCTTACAATGTCCAAGTAAAATTCAAACAAACCAATCCCAACAAAGTGGGGTGGCTACAAACAACAAATGCCCTTCTTGTAAATTTCAAACTGCGAAGCTTGGGGGCTTGTAGGCAATGAAACTGATGCATTGCACTTGGCGTTTGTTGTCAAATCCAATGATTCGGACGAATGCATTGGGGTATGCCTTCTTGCACTCCTCAAGCTCCTTCAACACCTGAGAAGCATCAGAGCACCCAAACATAGGCAGCTTCCACATGGTCCAGTATCTTCCATCATAGTATCCAGGTGACTTGTTGTTCTCACGGTAGACAAAGCCATGCTATACACACACACACAGAGAAACACACCAAGTGAAACAAACAGATTAACCATCAAAGTTCAAAACTAGGATCAAAGAAAACTAGCAAATTAAAAGAACCCCAAAAGGAGTTGCAAGTAGTTAAATTGTTGACCTCCAACTCGAATTCCAAGCAAGGAACCCATCCCTTCCTAAGAAGGTATTCTACTTCCTTTGTCAAAGACTCAATAGAGAGTGGTGGCAGGTAGGAAAGAGTCTCGAACTTCTTCATGCCAATTGGTGGCCACACCTATAAGTATATATGCACAAGACTGAGTAAAGGGGTTAACAATCAACAACTTGTACATCTTTGCCATCGACTCCAATGGTATGCACGTATGAGTGAGATTTACTTGAGATGCATTGCCAATATAAAGATCTTTTGCACTGTTAGTCAATCGTAAATTAAAGTTGTTTGACTGTACTTTAAAAATCATACATAACATGATTTGTGATTGATTGACATTGTAATAAAATTTACAGTAATAATGCATCAAAATAAACTCATAAGTATAAATATGTAAAATTCAGTTTCATTCAAATGCATCTATGTAAATGGAGCGTTCCACACAAGGTGCCCATCGCTTCACACCAACCACGAAATTGGATTCACTGCTGTCACAATTGTACTCATTCACGCATTCACGTATTAATATATCGTTGGATCAATCACTAAAAATGTTTGAAGAAACTTAGGATTAATCCAACGGAATACTAATGTGTGAATGCGTGATTTTATGAATGCAAGGAATCGGGATCCCACCAACAGCACTAACCATGCTGACATTGTAGAATCAAAGTATAAATATGTAGAAAATGAAGTAGAATCAATTATAATTAATATTAAAAATTGTGCATATGTAAGGTCAACCAAGGGTTCAAGTGTATGTGGCATTATGCACGTAGAGCCATGTTACCAGCATGCATTGCACTCTTCCACCGTTGTTTGCAACAGAGGTAATGTCATTGTTGGTTTTTCTGGTAACTGGGAAGCCAATAGTGGACTTGAGGCCAGTGAATGGAGCCACCATGCTGGCCTGTGCCGGCGAGGCGCGGTTAACAGTGTTCACAGCTGGGGAGGAAATCATGGAAGAGGCCATTTCTTTCTCCCTTCTTAGTTCTCTAACTCACAAGTTCTGCTGCCAGAGTTGCTAAGTTTCTACCTATATATAATGGTTTAATTTGGATATTTCTGATTGGTTGCTGTCAAATTTCAACCGTTGGATAGTGTAAGTGATGGCATTACAACATATTGGCCACAAGAGAGTATAAATTTTTTGAATGCTTGCCTTATCGCTATGCACCACTATGGCAGTGCCACGTGGATGAAGTTCCATTATCTTATCTCTTCATGAGAAGAACGTAAAAGTGTGGTAGTAGTTAAGCTGTTTAGTTCTCCTTTTTGAATTGCAATGGGACCATGCCTTCTTCCCAGTTATCTATCATGCATCGCATGGGTTAAGTTAAATATAACCTTTGTTACCACTTACCAACATGGTATGGCACCAGTGGTAGGTATTCAAATCTCTTATACATGTAGTCATAAATTCTGATTTCTGACCGATGTATAGAAAAACATCTGTTGGGAGAGGACAGTCCCTCAAATAGATACAATCTTCTTGCAGGATTAGTCTTCGTTGTTGTGCGCGAGATACTTTTGTTTTGACAAAAAAAATTATAACCTTTGTTGCTTTCCAGGCTTTGGCTCCTCAGGGAAGGTAAAGGTAGAAGTTAAAAAAATTCATGCTAGCAAGAAAACAATTGAAAGAACCCTCCAAACAAATCCCTTTTGTTTGGTAGTTGAGAATGTGCTTCTGCCTTCACCATTAGACGTGAAAATCCTTTCTATATTTCTCAAATTTTTATAGTGTTTTTTTAGATTTGGTTTAACGCCACAGAAGCAAAGTAGAGACGCAGAATGTGAATATGTGAGGCTGAGCAAGGGTAGAAGGAAGGATGAACTGATGGGGCTCTTTATCATTAATGGTTGGTTAATGGACAAACATATATGTTTAAAACATTAAGACCCCTCAGAGTTATCAAATTCCCAATTAGGCACAACAATAAACATACACATACACATGTACACATACACACAAACACACACATGTAGAGGAGCGCTAGCAAGTAGAACACACTCTTTCATACACTTATTAGAGGAACAATTCCCAACCATCTTGGTAATCTCTCACAATTAAACTAAAGTGGCAGCAAGTTTTTCTAGATAATCGATAACCTGGATATGAGCAAAAACTGGACCCCTCTTTTCAAACTCGAGACCATAAGATTGAGGTCCGTTGAGATAGGACCTCAATTTCCAAACTGGCTTCAACCACAGAAAAACTTCTCATATGTTGATCTTCATATGTTGATCTACCTAATGCTAATGTCAGGTTGGGTGACAGATCGGTTTTGGAGACCACAATTCATAGATTCAAAAAATAAACGAGACTACATTTCAACCAAATTTACAGGCCTTCAAGTTTGACATAAAAAAAAAATGAGCCTTATGCAAAAAAAAATTATAAGAAAAAAATAGTACAAAATAGTACTTGTCAAAAAGTAAAAGCCCTGATTAATTAAAAAGAACAAAATTAACTCATCAAAGTAGATCAACAACTTTTGATCGCAACTCCTCTACAGTCACATTGTAGAACTTCTGAATATCAGACAACATTCTTGCATCGTCCTATGCGACGAAAATAATTTTCAGGTCGGGTAGGCAGATCATAGTTTATAGCCAGGACGAAGGAAAAAACTACTCAAAATCTGACGTTATTCTTGAATTCTTGAATACCTCCAAAATAAAAAAAAAAAAATCATATATAACTCATTTTATGATTATATTTGAGATTGAAACAAAAACTAGAATCGATGTATCAGGAAATTGAAACGCAAAGCATGAATAGCCTTTTTGTAATCAAGCTGCCATTCATGAAAACTCATTGGAATTTTTAGTTCTCACTCAACTAGACGTCAACAACCTGGTTTTCACAGCATGTGTGTAGGTTTCACTTTTGCTGTCTAAATAGATTGGTAATACTTTCTAATCTATTTCTAATCCCTTGGGGGCTGCATCAACAAGTACTTTATCCATTTCTTCAGTACATGACCCTCTTTTAGTCTCAGACATAATTCCTAAACGAAGTTATCCTAATTCAATTTCAATACAAAGAAAAAGAACCATTTCTTGATAAAGAAAAAGAAAAATCTGTGAAGTTACTTGAAGCTAAAAAACAGTAAACACACAATTGCAGAAGTCCAGCAAGCCCTACTACAAGAGTAAGAATGACCATTGCAAAAGGGGGCTCAAGAAGCATCCCAAACCATAGGTATGCCATTTTCAATATAAACACAGTGAATGAAAAAGAATCATGTCTTGGTGATTATTAATAACCCACTCCAACCAGTCCTAAGCTTCTTGAGCATGGAGATGTTGACAGGCTAATGACATTCAAACAGGCTGAAGCTAGAGTGTGTTGACAGTTTAATGATCCCAGCGAGTTCCTGAAGCAAATTTAAATTCATTAATGAATTCAAGGATTTAATTTTGATGGAGTACTAAACACAACGTATTGAAGGTATCAAGAAATTCAAACAAAAGAAAAAGTGACTATGTCTAAGACAACAGAGCAGTAGGTTGTTCAGGCAGGCAGAATCATAATGAAATTCTTTACACAATTTTCTTCTTATTAGTAGTATATGTATCAAAGTTAAAATCATTATGTCAATCATATATTAATAAATAAAACCATAACAGTTTTATGAACCGCACAATCCCAAAAAAGAAGGCACATTTCATCTGCAACATTTTTAAAAATTCACCAAATAACCAGAACAAGAAAGTGGGTGATAGATGAATGATCCAAGTTGCCTAATAATCATGGAAACAGTAGAACAAAGTTATAAAAAGGTCAATTACAAGAAAGTCTACACTAAGGGTAAAAATTTCCATGGACATATACTACTGCATCAGTAAGTTCCTACTAGGGATTGTGAATCAAAATTCACACGGTCCATCTGTAAAATGACTCAATGCTAGTGCATCAAGAACACGGCTGATCAACCAAACATAAGTATTCACCAAAATGCAGCGAAGTCCCTCATTATCAAGGCATGTATGGTATTTGTCCCTCTCCTTTACACACATACATGCACAAATACACATAGAGGCATATTCTAAATCTCATTCTCATAATTTAATTAATGGAACTAGTCAACTAGAATCTTAAACCCCTTTGCTATTACATGTGTGAAACGAGAAGACAGACCAGATTAAGTTGATTATTTCAAGTACAGCCTCGATTCACAAACTAATACTCAAAAACAGTTCTGTTCCAGGTAAATTAGCAAATCATGCCTCCCAAAAGACAAGTCAAAATTGCAAAGAGGAACAGAAATCTGGACCCTGGGTTCAAAATGAAATATTATTATTCAAGCAAATGGTTATCATGGATAATAGGTATTAGCAATCATCAATTAATAAAGCCATGTTTTCTACATTTCCACGTTTTCTACAAATCTAGCAGAACATTTCCTCGAACAGATAGAAGGCAAGTAAACAAATATGCCATTAAATAAAGAAATTTGAGCATTCCTCTAAAACCTAACAAAAACTCAAAATCATAAAAATGTGGCATTCAAGAAGTATATTAAAGAAAGCAAAATCATAAACTCAAATTCAAATAGTGAGTGAACCAAATCTACCTTGTGGTTTGTGGCGCTAGAAGCAAAACAATGAACAACATGAGCATAAATGGGAAAGAAAAATGAATCATGTCATTCAACAATTGAAGGAAATTTGCGTAAAAATTGAAGGAAAGAAGAAAAGGAAATGACAAAGTCATCCATCTATTCTTTCTTATCCTTAAATTTTAAAATGTTATGAACAAGAATGACACAGCACCTACTAATCTTAGTTTCTGCTTCTATGAACCAAGGACATTCATTATATCCAGTTCTGACCTCATCCAATTTAGTTGTTTTAAAAAAAACAGTCAACTCTATCCCTCTCACTTTCACTTCCAAAACCAATCAAGATCAGAGCAAATAACCTAAACTATCATCACCAATCATGCCTTATGCCTCAACATAAAAAGAAACACAATCCCAAGTAAAAATCAACCAACAATTAAGCTACAAAAAAAAGTTAAAATACACAACAAAAAAGTATAAAGATTAAGTGATTGGTATGTACTGACGGTATAAAGTTTTTTTATACTGTCAACCAATCATAAACTGCCACATGGGTAAAAATGTTTGACACTTATCCTAACTATCTTAAAAGTCACTCATATCATGATTTCTGATTGGTTGACAATGTAAAAAGTTTTACACAGTCAGTGCATACCAATTGAACTCATAAATTAATGGCGTGTTTCGATAAACAACTTAATTAAACGCTTGTTCAATAAATTTTTTTTTTTTTCAAATAAGCTAAAATCAACTTATTTTTGTAAGTTTCTCTGACAAACTTATTGAAATATGCTAGAAAAGTTTATAGAAATATCCTAAATAAACTATTCAAACCCACCCTTAGCATTACATTCATCTTTATCTTTCAACTCATCGTGCCATGCTGTGCCATGAAATCGCCGCTTTACGTTTGTTCCTATTTGCCCACACATCGCTATTCCTTTTCCAATTCCTAACCTGCAACCCTTCCTCCCCTCTCACACGCGCCGCAAAGAATTCAGGCTTCACGGCCGCCACCGCGATCCTCGGCAACCCTAGAGAAAGCGATTCGGAATCAGACACAGCTCCTCCCTTCTCCTTGGACGAGAACACGGAGAAAAAAACGTCCCTGGCGGTTGTCCCCACAGGCGGCAGCATCGAATTTAAAGCGAACACGCCGCGAATGTTGTTTTCAGCTGAGGGTTCGACTTCGAGGAACTTCCGCGGCGGTGTTGCGGCGGCGCCACCACACCGCGCGGCGGAGTTGCGGCGAGGAGGCTTGATACCGTGGAGCCAGCGGATGAGAGCGATGTTGGAGGAGCGGTTGGGATCGTACTCGATCCTCTCGACGACGCCCATTGAAGAAGAAACGTTTCGTTTGAGATCGACGGTTCTCTGCAAGCGTTTCGCACCGCCGCCTCTGTGGAAAGAAGTGATTCGGCCTGAGGAGTTTCGACCGGCTGTTTTTCCGGTTCCGAAGGTGAATTGCCGGAGTGATCTTTTCACAGCTGACATCTTTTGTATACCTAAAGAAGCCGCAAAGTTTAGACGTCAAGTTGTTAACTTCTCTACTTAGGGTTCTTTGCTACGCTGTTCATAATCTCATCCATCCACATGTGCAAGTACCCCCTACTCATTTTAGTTAAACTAATAATTGATACAATAAAAATTTTTGTATTTAATACAATAAATATTTATAGTTAAATTATACTTTTCGTCCTAATCTATGTTTTTTTTTTTTAAAATTTAGTCCATATATATATATATATATATAATTATTTTTAATTTTTAATTTGATCATTATCATTTATTGTTATTATAACATCGTTTATTGGAATTAAAATTTAAGGTCGAGATTAAAAATGATTATCACGTGTAAGGATTAAAGTGAAAACGATTATCATATATAGAAACCTAAAAAGTATATGTTTGGTCCCTACATATGATAATCATTTTCAATTTAATTCATACTGTAATACCCGTTAAACATAACTTATTTAATTGTAAAAGGACATAAGGTATAAATATTAAAAATATGAAAAATATTAATTTTGTTTCGCATGTAAGTAATTTAAAATAAGAATGTTAGGACTATATAAATAATAAATATTTTTGTGGGGGAGAAAATTAAAAATAAAATATGTATTTATAATTAAAATAGGAACATATCCCTTTTAACCTCCTAGCGTCAAGTTAGAACTAACCTAAGTCTAAGGACTGTTTGGTAAAAACATAGGGGTTTATAAGCTTAGCGTGAATGTTCTGACCGTCGTTTAGAATCCTATTTGTGTTTCCAAACATTCTAGAGAGAAAGAGAGAAGGTGCGTCGACTCAAGGCCGTAAGAGCAATTTCTTGACGCGGGTAGCGCACTTTTGGTGTGAAAGACTTGTCCCTATCTTCCTCTTCTCTATCAATAACGCGAAATCTAGGTGATAGGTTTAGATTATGTCGTAGGCTTGATGCTATTTGGGGAAAATTCATATGATTGTTGACATGGGTTTTTAGCTTGTGCATTAGGGTATTTTTGGTTATGAAAATTGGTTTTAAATTGGTTGAATGTTGTTAATGCATGATTGGTGAAGTTATATGCTTCACACATAATGGTATTTGTCATGTTTCGTGCCTATTGTCGACTGCATTTGAGCCCAAAAACAGAATATGGATTCTAGGTGTTGTGAACACAACGTTTTCTGCATTTTCACCCCAACGTTGAGCGCCTCGTGTAACACCCCGAAAATCCTATATATGTTAATAATGAAGTTTTATTTGCTTAAATTAGTTTATTTATTTTATTGGGTGCGTTGCCATAGTTTATAAACTTTTATAAAGCAAATATTATGCTATTGTTATTATTATTATTATTTGTTTAGAAAAATATTATTTAAGTAATTTAAATAATATGATTGAAGGAAATTATTTTCCAAAGTTAATCTATTTGATTTTAGATTTGAAAATAAAATGGTTTGGATTTAATCAAACACTTATTGTGGATTATTGATTTCCTAGGTTGATAAATTTAATCATCAATCTCTATCTTATTTCGAATTTTGAAACTTTAGATTTGTTTCTCTTTGCGTTTAGATTAAAGGATCAAGATTTATTTCTTTTTTTTGACTTAATCTCAACTACTCAGTTTTTACCTATAACTACAAAAAGAAAAAAAAAAAAAAAAGAAAAACCCCACCCCACCGCCTGACCCTCTCTCTCTTTCTTTCTCTCTTTCTTTTTCTTTCTTCTTCCTCCCGTCGCCCCCTCTCGCGTTCTCTCTCTCTCTCTAAATTTTCTCTCCTTCTCTCTTCATTTCCGGCCAACTCCGGCCACCTCTCACAAAACCAAAATCATAGAAATGTTCCTTGTCTTCTCCTCTACAATTCTAACCAAACACTTTTCCAAACGGAGAAAGTTGATGACGGGGCCACCGCCACTGTTAGAGCATTTTCCGGCCACCGTCCGGCCACCTTTCACCAAACCAACCTTGTAACTTTACTCTCCTCACCTTCCTCTACATTTCTAGCTCAACATTTTTGCAAACGGACAACGTTGACGACGGAGCCACCGTAGAACCGCCACTGTTATGGGGTTTTCCGGCCACCGTTTGGCCTCCCTTTCCAGAAATGAACCAACCACGTGGAAGGCGGCATCTTCCTCCACGTTTTGGACCAAGCACCGCCACCGTGCGCCACCGCCGGAGCCGCCGTGCGCCACCGCCGGGACCGCCGGAGCTGCTCTTTCTTCCTCCTGGGTAAAATTCCTCCATTCATTTATCTTGGTTTTTGATTTCATGAGGAACCCTAACCCTAAATCCCCAATTCAAAACCCTAGCATTTTAATTTCATGTTTTAAATGTGAAATTGATTATGTTTTTATACAATTGGGTATATCAATTTCAAGTTCCCTATGTCAATTGTTCAAATCCCCCTTTGAATTCGGATTTCCCCAATTTTACTAAATCCCTAAATCTTTATTTTACTATAATTATGAAATTAATTCTGTTTTAGTGCAATTAGGGTAGTTAATTGATGATTTCCTAAGCTAATTTCATATTTCTGTGACCCAATTGGTTTTTCCCAAATTGATTTTATTGGAAAAGTAATTTGATTGGACTAAGTAAAATATTTAAAATCATTAGATTATGTTTTTAAAGTATGACTAGTTAATTGATATGTTATTGGGATGCTGAATGTGTTTGGATGTTATCTCTTGGTTTTTGGGCTGTGGCTGTGTTTACTTGGGGGAGCTGGATATGCATTCTCGGAGTTGTTGTGGAGTTGGGACGTTTGGATTTGATGCTTGGAGTTGTTCATCAGAGAGACTTCATTTAAGGTAAGGGGATAAACCTGAGGAACTCCATTTCCGACAGCTATGTGCTGCATCGGTGTTTGTATTGTATTTAAATATTTAAATATTCTGTATCTGATTGTTGGTTGATTGTTTGATTGACTGCTGTTGATTTACTACTGTTGATTTACTGCTGTTGATTTACTGCTGTTGGTTCGAATAAGTATTGATATAACTGCTGATATAGTGGAATGCATGCTATACTTGCTGAATGGTTATATGGATGTATCGTGTGCCCTGCTGTGGGATTTAAGGCGTTAGAGGACCTAATTTTGATTAGGATCCGACATCATGTAACTTAAAAACTTTAAAAGTCTCAAATGTTAAATTGAGGAAAGAAATATGTTTTATTGATTCTCAGTTTAATTTAAGAGAGAATAAATGAATTATCTCTTTAGAAATAAAATATTTTGAAATAAAATATAATGAATAGCTGCTTTTAAGGAAAATCAACTTAAATGAGCAAAGGTGTGAAAATGTGGTTTTTAAAAATGAAAAACGATGTTTTTACAATTAAATAGGGAGTTAGAGACCTTTATTAGTCTTTAAAGTAATAAAGTTAACCATTTGAAGAAAAACGCTTGAGAAATGGGGTTTTCAAAATTTATTGGTTTTATCCAAGGAAAAAGGTTTTTACAAGCTTTGTTTTAAGGTTTGTGTTTTACCGAAAAACAACGAAAGAAAAAGGAAATAGTCTGTGGACTACATTTTGTTTTATATAAAACCGATCTCGATGACTTTGTGCAAGTATCGGAGATTTGGGTTTTTGATTTTCGAATTTTCAAGAAAAGTGGTTTTAAAGCTTAAAGCTTAGAAACTAGAAACCGAGACGTCGGGGTTCTAGGGTTCTGCAGAACACGTGGATCAAGGATCCGTGTTAGTTGTGGTCCTGTCGGCTTAGGGACAATCCTTGTGGTCCTGTAAGCTTGAGGATGTTTTTATGATCTTGAATCCAACGTCCTTGACTGGTGCATCGGTTAGGGGTGTTGGGATTTAAGTTGTTTTTGGGCTAAGTGTCCTGTTTTGAGAAAATGTGTTCTTGAGGCTTAAAGAGTCTAAGACATTATGGTGATTGTTAGCGTTGATGCTACAACGAGGAAACATTGATGCGACAAAGATCAATTATCGGAAACTAGATAGGTTTCTCATGCATTAAATGCGAGGCAGACGTGCCATGATACGGGGGACCTTGGTAAGCAAGGAGAACCTGAGATGACTTATTTGTCATGACATTGTGCCTTGATGGACAATGGTGTCATATGTGTTATTGTGCCTTAAGTTGGGCAATATAATATGACCGTATTCTTCTGGAGTACTTCTGATTGCGCCCCCATGTGAGAATCGCGTAGTGTCATGGGATTCAAAGTACTCGTCTCTGGGCCAAATATTGGTGTTAATCATTAGAGCCTGCGGGCCTATGATTTAGGAGCCTGATCAGCTCATTGCGAATGGTGATGGGATTTCCGGAAATCTAGTTTGAATATTAGTTGAGATATATGGAAGTGCCATGCATACGTTTAGAGGATAACGTTGATTGTGGGGTACGAAGCCCTTGTGCTTTTACTGCTATTAGTGCTTGATTATACATGCTATACTATCTGATGTATGATGATTTGAATGAGTTATATGATATAAATCTGTTGTTTTGGATTGGGCATATATAGTTGTCGTTTATGGATTCATATATTGGTTTCTCACCCTTGCCTGTACATGTTGGACACCCTGTGTGTTTTTGGATACATGTACAGATGTTTTATTAACAGTCTTCTGAATCACTCTGGGACCCTCTAGCTTGAGTGCTTGAGGTTGACGACGAAGAGGTGTAGTTTGTTGACGACGAGACCCAGTCTCATTGGTATGACGTATGTTAGACAGTAAGTTTTATTGTCCATAGAATTCTTTTGTCAGACCAGCTCTTAAGATTTATAAATATGTAAGTCCAGTCGTCCGACTGTGACTATGAGTGTTGTGTATTGAGAGGTTCGAAGTATGTATGCCTAATGGCAGAACTAGAATTATTGTCATATATGATGAGTTTCATTTTGTTTCCTTGGATTATTAAAGCTTTTCCTTTGGTATCAGATTTTCGCAATTACTATAGAATTATTTTCGAAAAAGTTTTTGTTAATAAGGGTAAATGGATATTTTGGGGTACAAAAGTGACACCCGGAGGAGAGGGGTGTTACACCTCGTAGGTAGCGCTGAGCGATGGGGCATCCAAGAGCACAATTGGGAAACTTTACCCCAACGCTAAGCACCCCATAAGTAGCGCTGAGCATTAGGGCTCCTAAGAGCACAACTCGAGAACTTTACCCACGCACTGAGCGCACACTAAGTAGCGTTGTGTGTTGGGGCACCGACAAAAACTTGTTGGGTTTTTCTTATTTAATGCATATGAATGTGTTTAGGAGGAATGTACGATCGCATATGACTATGTGATGGTTGTATTATGTGATTGGATTGATTTGAAATGACATAGTGGTTATATACTCTATGGTTAAGAACACAGATTATGTGGTTATTTGTTGAAATGGTATGCAACTATGTTGAGGAACATAGTAAACTTGTGCTAATGATATATCTTGTATGATGCTTGAACATTGAGAAAGATTTGGTATGTCCGATCGATCAGCAGACTCGACTAGTATATAAATGTAACCGTCGAAATAGGGGTCTCTAGTGAAAGAACCCTGGAGTTTGGACTTCATGGCAAATAATGAATTGTTGTGTATGGTTATTTACGTTGTAATGTACGGGATGACATATGTATGACATTATGTTTATATGTTGCATTATTTTTATGTGCCATTTACCCTCACTGAGTTTCGGGACTCACCCCGCTCTTTTTTGTTTAGTTTCAGGTACTTCATGAGGGGAGTCATTTCAGGGAGCCCATGTACAAGATTAGTGCAGACAGTTGCTGCATTTTCATTTTTTTAGTTTTATCATATGAGACATCTCCAATGTTTTGGACTTTTAGATTCTCCTTTTTGGTTTGTGAACAGTTTTGGTTTGGTTTTAAACTTTTGATGTTAACTTAGGGTCACCTTTGGCTTATATTTTGAATAATCATTTACTCTAATATTTACTTAGGATAATTTTAATATCTTGTTGTGATGTGACTTATGCGTGCTTAAAAGGTCTTGGGAATGAGACAATGGATTTTCATTCTGGTCGGTCTGGAACGCATAAGTTGGGTACTGACAAAGTGGTATCAAAACCAATGGTTGTAGGTTCTGAGCAAGGTTAGAAACTGATGAGTTCTATGATAATTCCCGAACTTGAGTGGGAATTGTGCCTCTGTGGAAAGAAATGATTCGACCTGAGGAGTTCCGACCAACGATTTTTCCGATTTCGTAGGTGAATTGCTTGAGTGATCTTTTCACAGCTAACATGTTTTTGTATACCTAAAGAAGCCGCAAAGTTCAGATATTAAGTTTTACCTTCTATAATTAGGGTTCTTTGCTACTTTATTCATAATGGTAAGTACCCCTACTCCTTTTAGATAAACCAGTAATTGATGCAATAATTGTTTTATAATTAATAAATATTTATGAGTTAAACTATAATTTTGGTTCCTATACATGGTGTTCATTTTGACTTGGTCCTTGACCTTGTACATAGAACTTTTTTAATTTAGTTCATATATGTACAATTATTTTCAATTTACTCATTGTCGTTTATTGTTATTATAATATCGTTTGTTGAAATTAAAATATAGGTACAAGATTAAAAATGATTATTACATATAAGGATCAAAGTGAATATGACTATCATGTATAGGAAACCAAAGAGTATATGTTTGATCCCTACTTATGACAATCATTTTTAATTTGATTCATATTTTAATACCCGCTAAAAATGACTTATTTAATTATAAAATGACATAATGTATAAATATTAAAAATTTTAAAAATATGGAAATTGTTAATTTTGTTTGGCATGCTATAATTAATTTAAAATAAGAATATTAAGAGTATATAAATATAAATAATAAATATTTTGGTGGGGAAGAAAATTAAAAATAAAAATAAGATATGCATTTATAATTAATTTAGGAACATATCCTTTTTTCCCCCTAGCGTCAGCTTAGCACTAACCTAAGACTAGGGACTGTTTGGTAAAAACGTAGGGAGTTTATAAGCTTAGCGTGAGCATTCTGACAATCGCTTAGAACCCTGTTTGTGTTTCTGAACATTCTAGACAAAAAGAGGAGAAGGTGTGTCGACTCAAGGCCATAAGAGCAGTTTCTTGACACGGGTAACGCGCTTTTGGTGTGAAGGGTATGTCCCTATGTTCCTCTTCTCTATTAATCACATGAAATACTGGTGAAAGGTTTAGATTGTTCGTAGGCTTGATAATATTTGGGGAAAATTCGTATGATTGTTCATATGGGTTTTTAGGTTGTGCAATTAGGAAACTTTTGGGTATGAAAATTGGTTTTAAATTGGTTGAATGTTGTTAATGCATGATTTATGAAGTTATATGCTTCAAATGTACTGCTATTTGCTGTGTTTCGTGCCTATTGTCGATTGCATTTGAGCTCGAAAATAGAATATGGATCCCAAGTGTTATGCAGACTGCGCTTTCTGCATTTTCACCCTAGCGTTGAGAGCCCCGTAAATAGCGATGGGGCATTCAAGAGCACAATCGGGAAACTTTACCCCAACACTAAGCACGCCATAAGTAGCGCTGAACATTGGGGCTCTTGGGAGCACAACTGGGGAACTTTACCCTAGCGCTGAGCGTTGGGCCATCGACAACAACTTGTTGGGTGTTTCCTATTTAATCCATATGAATGTGTTTAGGGAGGAATGTACAGTTGTGTATGACTATGTGATGGTTTTATTATGTGATTGGATTGATTTGAAATGACATAGTGGTTATATACTATATGCTGAAGTACATCAATTATGTGGTTATTTGCTGAAATGGTATGAAAGCTATGTTGAGGAACATTGTAAACTTGTGGTAATGATATATCTTGTATGATGCTTGAACATTGAGCAAGATTTGGTGTGTACGACCGACCAGTGGACTCGACTGGTATATAAATGCGACCGTCAAAGTAGGGCCTCTAGTGAATGAACCTCCGAGTTTGGAGGGAAGTTATGCAATGATCGAGGTCACCTACCAGTCAGTGGATTCTATCAGGGTATAAAAACGATCGTCAAGGCGTCAAAGTGGGATACAGTAGTGAACAACTCCAAGGGGAACACAAACATCTTGCACAATTGCAAATGGACATCATGGCAAGTGATGAATTGCTATGTATGGTTATTTACATTGTAACGTATGATATGACATATTTATGACTATATGTTTATATGTTGCATTATTGTTTATGTGTTGTTTACCCTCACTAAGTTCTGTGACTTACCCCCGCCCTTATTTGGTTTAGCTTCAGGTATTCCACAAGGAGAGCCATTTCATGGAGTCTATGTACAAGAGTAGTGTGATGGACAGAATTAGCAAGTGTACTAATTTGTTGCAAGTAATAGGAACTGAAGAGTTCCGAGTATCGAACACAGGGATTGGAGTAGCCAAGTACCACTTCTCACTATCAATAACTATTTGAACGCCCAAATTGAGTCTTCCGAATTATAAGCTAAAAGACTAATTTTTCTAGAATTAAAGAAAATCAAGATTAAAATAGCAAGAATGAAAGATAATGTTTACTTCAGATGGAGTAAGCTCTAGGGCTCCGACTTCACCAATCTATGAATCCAGATTCTCATAGACAAGAATCCCTCTTCATATACGAATTCCAGTTTGGATCAATTACGGCATAACATTCTAATTTCTTATCAAAATCAATTATCAAACAAGATTCCTAATTTACTCCAATGTCTTTTCCAAGAACACTAAAGCACACCTCTTAATCTCTAATCAACTATATTCCTATGATGATCATTTATCAAGAAGCTCATTAAGATTTATGAATCTCTATAAAATTGCATAGAACCCTATCTCCTTCCGGTCTCAATTTATCTTATGACTTATCCTCAATGCTCTTAACACATAAATCTCCTTCCGGTCTCAATATGATAAGCAGCTCATTCAATTATATTTGCAACTATAATCGAAAGCATAAAATTCAGAAGATAAACATAAAAGATAAGAAGAGAAACTAGTATTATGCCATAAAATCACCAAACCTTCATAAGTGGTTACATCTTCACCCTAGAATAGGGAGTTTAGTTCATGATGGTAGAAGAAAACATCAATTGAATTGAAAGGAATCTACAATCCATCACCATCCTTAATCCAAAGTCAAAACAAAGTTCTTCCAGTGCTAATCGTAGCTTAGGAATAATAGAAAAGTACTCCCTTCGGATTAGAAGTTAACCTAAGTACAATTCTGGACGCATATATTCGCTAAGCGGATTACATTCGCTAAGCGAATCTTACAAAGTTCATGATTCGCTAAGCGGATTACATTCGCTAAGCGGATGGGCTTTTCCAGCAACTCCAGCTCCTCTTCTTTCTCTTCTTCCTTGCTTCCAAAGCTTCACTTCTTGGACTATAATTGAGCATCTGAAAGCATGAACACCCAATTACGACTAACTGACTCAAAATAATAAAAAAAAATACTAAAACAACTAAATAAGACACAAGACACTACTTAAGAGCAATCAAAGACAAATATGGGCACACTTGAGAGTTTACTCAACGTTTATTAGAAATTCCACGGATAAATCATAGTTAAAACTAGATAATCCAGTGGGTTATCATAGTGCGGGCAGTTGTTGCATTTTATTTGTTTTAGTTTTGTCATATGAGACATCTCCAATGTTTTGGAGTTTTAGATTTTCCTTTTTGGTTTGTAAACTATTTTGGTTTGGTTTTATACTTTTGATGCTGACTCAAGACCACATTTGGCTTATATTTTGAATAATCGTTTATGCTGATATTTACTTAGGATATTTTTAATATCTTGTGGTGATATGACTTATACGTGCTTGAGAGGCCTTGGGAATGAGACAGTGGAGTTTCATTCTGGCCTGTCGGGAGCGCATAATTTGGGTCATCACAAAGTGATATCAAAGCCAATGATTATAGGTCCTGAGCAAGGTTATAGACTAATGAGTTCCGTGATAATTTTCGAACCCGGGTGGGAGTTGTGCCAGAAGGTATCAGTAGCTCATTTGAGCTTCCTTAAAGTAAGCTGTGGGAAGGAGATTCTCATATGACAATAGAAGCTACGGAAGCAATCTGAGATGGGTTAGTTAGTATGTATAATTCGTGTACCCTCAAGTTTGTTGGTTTCCTCTTGAGTTTCTATTTGTTAGAATGAATTAATAAGAGTAATTAGGTAAGACACATAATTGTCAAATGGTATAAGAAACTTAGATTTGAGTGAATAAATTTTCTTCTGTGTTTACATGTTGATATGGTGCTTGATGTTCACAATTTCATGTGTTTGAGCATTGTTTTTTTATTTAAATTAATCCATGGGGTGATTCATTAGATCCATTAATAAATTTATTAGATAAGCTTGAGCATGCATAGAATACATATGAATGAAGGCAGTTTTGGGACTTGTAATGGTAGGTGGATACCAATTATTCTATGAGTTGTCATTCTATTATTAAGTGTCACTTTGAGTGAATGCCATGATTGGCTGCCATGTGCCGAAGGAATATCGGATATTGCACGTCTATGTTGAATGACAATTTTGGCTAAGGAGGCTAAATGACCCTGTTGATATGATTTAAAATCTAACCTGATTATTTTAGTTCTGATTATGCTTAAAAGGTTAATGAAGAACTTGTGTCATGAGGAATAAATGGTGTATATTCTTCCATATGAATATAGATGTCTGGTGAACATGTCCTTGACATTATGAGATTGTATTTTCTATTATGTGGTACTCTCTTACTCTATGATGCTAATAAACCTAGTTACTGTTTTTATTATAGTCTATTCCATTAAGATTAGACTACTCAAGACGTGTATAAAAAGGCAAACCAGCTTGTAGTGTTAATATTGATAAGGCTGGTTTGATCTTAGGTGATACCTTGTTAGATTAGTTTCTGATTGAAATTGTGATAGAATTACTTCATACTTGAAGACTAGTAACATCGGAAATTAGATCCATTTTCTGGGTAAGTACGGTAGGGGATGGCCTTGCCTCGCATTTTTTTATACAACAGGAAATTTCTGGTAGCTGATACTCTGGACTACATAACTCCTTGCACAGACCTCCAAATCATACGACGTTTGTTTCATTTGAAAGTTAGGGCACACACTTTTATGACATAAAAATTTTAGAATTTTTGGACTTATGAATCAATACAGTTTTGTTTCAAAGTTGGAATATGTGCTGCATAATTTACTTTTGATTGACTGACTTTCAAGTTGCATAACTTGGGCAACCAAAGCCCTTTTGACCTGGTTCTAGAGGCTAAATAAAGACGTAAAAATTTCACTGCTAAAATTACTAGAATTTTTTGTCATCACAGGAGCTGCCAGAAGCTCATCATGTAGAAGAATTTCTTTGCTATGTCAGATTTTGAATTGTCTAATTTCATATGCACATATACATACCCAAATGAATTGATTCTAGTGACATTTGAAATCTAAGACAAAATAACAAACGAACACACACACACACACACACACACACACACACACACACACACACATAATATTCTGCACAACATCTTAGCTTGTCTAAATTGAACTAGTTTATTGATTTAATATAAGAACCGTCACATCTCTTTTGCATAAGGTTACTGTTTTTTGTCAGACTTAAAAACCTAATTCGTTTGAAAGATCTATTGTTTATCTCTAGTGTGTTGACCATGTTGTGGTTAAGGTATCATTGAGATACTAAGTGCATGGATTGATGATGAATAAGTTGGTGATGTGTGCATGCTCATATCATTTGCATCGTTGTGGTGAAAAGCCTGGTGAATAGCCGCAACAGACGTTTGAGCAGTTATCACGCGAGGTCGGGACTTATGCACAACTGCAACAACAATTTGAGTGGTTGTCACAAGGGGCTGCATGAATAGTTGCAACAACAGTTTGAGTGGTTATCGTACAAGCTGGTACCTGTATACAACTGTAACAACAGTTTGAGTGGTTGTGTACAGGGAGACGTGTGTACAATTGCAACAGCAGTTTGAGCAATTGCCACACGAGGTTGAGGTGGACATTCTGGAGTGACCAAGATAGCTGAAATCACAGTTAGAGGGACGCAGGTGCTTTTTAACAGTTGGAGAACTTCTTGGGCTTTCTCACAATTGGGGCTTGGGGAGGCAGTGCTTACTCACAATTAGAGGAACCACTGTTGCACTTTCTTGGAAACAAGGGAATCAGTAACCTGGACTACCGACTCGATGTCCTTACAGTTGGAGGGCAACATTCCTACCTTGGGAAATGACTACTCTCACAGTTGAAGGACAACATTCCCAAGGGTAAGAATGGTGTAGTAGATTGGCCAATCAGCATGTAGCATTAGTTGTACATATAGAGTGAGTGGTGATCCCTAGTTGGTGTCATTCCGAGGTTGAGTGTTGTGATGATCTTGAGAGACGGTTGTGATTGTTGGGTGTGCATGTTGGTGAGTTGTGTTCTACGTTGTTTCCTGCTATATGACAGTTGAAAAGTTTCTTACCTCTCTTACATGTTATCTATTTTCTCTCTATGTGTTGTTCGGGTCATGATCCGAAGACAAAGGTGCTTGTTGTTCAACGGGGACATAGATGAGGTTGGCACTGATCAAGATGGGAGTTATCTTCTGGAACGATGTTGATGCCATTGCTTCTAGAGTTGAGAGACCTTTCAAAATATCGTCAAGTCTCTTGTAGTGTTTGTACCACGGCCAGTGGGGTGTCTTTTACATGTGTATGTCGTATACGTCATGGCTTCCAGGTGAAACTCTGATGTCGTATTTATTTCTTGTATCTGACTATAGGTTTTAATTTTTAAAATTTTTCGATTGTATCTTTGGTATCAGGGATGAGTGTTAAGGTTTGGGAGCGTCACTCACATTATGGGTCTAGGCTTCATACGTGGAGAAGCAGGAGATGACGGTAGCGCTGACAGCGAGGGAAGGCTCAGACAATGACTCAGACGGTGGAGAAAGAACTCTGTACAGTGATGAAAAGTGGATCGCGTTTGGACTGGTGGTTGTGCGGCTAGGGCAGCGTGTGGTGGGGCCAGATTCACGGTGGTTTGAAGCGGATCGCGGTGGTCCTAGAAAGGGAGGACGACGCGTTCACAACCTACAGAACCGGACGACGCGACAATGGAGAAATGCAACTTTTGTCCCTACTTTGGAGTTCTATATAAGGACATTATTTCTCATGGACAATGAATAAGAAGAATTAATGGCATGGCTAGTTCCCACAGAACTAGACTCTTTTATAAAAAAGACTCTTTTATGTTCATATTTTCTTTGTCCTAATCTTTTCTTGACTCCTCTTTATAACGACTTTGTTTGCCATCAAATCATCATAAACTCGTAAGTAATATCCTCAGTACACACATAAATATAAAGCAAACTTACTCTTTCGGTCCCGTAAGTTAATTGTTTTGTTCAATTTGGTCTTTTAACTCTTTTTTATAACAAATTAGTCCCTTATGTTTACCAACGTTAACAATGTTGGCTCAAATGTAACTTTCCATTCAACTCCATTAGTCACATGCTGACATGTACATTAGGTGTTCAACTTGGCACTGATTTGGCGCTGACATGGCCAAAACAATGCCATGTGGCATCTTCTTCCTCACAAAATGAGGGTTTCTCCCTCCGTCTCTATTTCTCCTTCTTCCTCCTATCATCTCTACAGTTATGAAAATTTTGAAAGAGTTCAATTTCAATATTGAGAATCCAATCCAGGAACCGAGTGCCACATTAGTCATCTACAATCATGAACAAATGGAAAGTGTTCAATTTCAATTTCTCCATCTTCTTCTTCTTGGAAACCCAATGACCCATCGGCATTTTATTTTGGGCAGCCATTTTTATTTTTCTCTTCTCGTTGGCTAAGTGCAAATCAAAATCGAAAAACAAGAGTTTTAGATATGGGTCTCTTCTTTGGTTCACTCGTAGGCCATGAACCACCCCCAACCAAAAATCAAAGTGATATTCATTTGCTGTAATTTCTTCTTTCATTTGTTTTACAGGAACTGAACATGAAAACCTCTCGCTTCAGGAATGAACTTTGGGTTGGAATCCGAGATCTTAACAGGAAGACAGATTTAATTATTCTTGTTCATAACCTATCTTATACCACACCTCGGTATACTAATTCTGATGGTTCTCAACAAAGGTCAGTCCTTTCACTTTTCTTGGATGAAGCTAAATCTCTTGAAATTCCTCGGGTTCTTGCAATAACAAATAAATTTGCAGTTAGTTCACACCCTCAAAGGCAACAAATGATGTGGAATTGAAAGCTTACCAAGCATCTCCCAGCTCAACTAAAGTTATAAATTCATGTCCATATGTTATGCTTGGTTTGCTGGGGCTACTCTGTCATGGGATGCAACCAATAAAAGTAGAGTAGTCACTGTTGTATCTATTTCCCCCCAAAACTGAGGGTAAAGTTATAAAATAACATCAATAAAAAAGAATATAATATCTTAAAATAAAATAATAATTAATGGCTGAATTTGGGAATGGGTAAGTTAGATTATTGTTTCAAAGCATTGAAAAATGTATAGTTTTAAAAGCAAAAATAAAAAGTATGGTTGCATGTTCTAGGGTATCTGTTCCCAATGATGAGGTAAATCAAGGGTCATATTCCTTTGCCTTCTTTTCTCTGCGAAGGAAAAGAAATTCAAAAGCTTCAGTTGTTGCTGTTATACGGTTTGTTTCACCATTCTCTCTACATCTCTACTTTCTTTTTCCTAGCTCACATTCGCTGGTGGAGCTGCGGTTTTCGCAAGTTAAAGGTCGATGATTAGTTTGTTAGTACAATTAGTCCCTTAAAGGGTAGCCGTGATTTTCGCAGGTGATTAGCACTTTTTCTTTTTTTATCCAGTATTTTTATTTCTATTATATTTTTGTATTTCTATTTTCCATTGTTATCATGATAAGATTTTAAGGACTAAATCTGAATTTAAGAATTCCGAAATTTCATTCTCTCGATTGCTCTTCTGGCAGTTGGTCCTGCTTCCTCTTCCTTTTTTATTTTGCACTCATTTTTTTGGATTAGGTCGTGGTCAAAAGACATTCTTGTTGCAGATATTAATTGGGTTATGATCAAAATCGGGGTTTACGGTAATCGATTTTGGGGCAGTTTCCTTATTCATTTTCTACATTCTTTTGTTTATTTCTATTTTGGTCTTGGTTTAGGTTTTCCTTTTTCAAGTTTTCCAAAGCATACATATGTTCATGGTCTTGAATATATATATTTTTATCTGTTTCTATTATATCTTCCTTTCTAATATATATGTCTTCGTTACAGGCATACCAAAATAGCAATTAAGCATATTATTACAACAAGCATCTCATCTAGCATGTTATCATATACGACATCATTTAATCATGTTATCAATCACCACAAATAGCCATACATCCTCAATTAACATATATCATAGATCGATCCTACGGCGATAGCCCAAAGTAAACTAAACCTAGGGTTTTGGTACTTTATCGGGGCTCAACCACTAGTAGGGTTTGAGGAGCCCTACACATGTTAACAATTATATACTACGCCTACGATTCCTAGATATTTGAGGTTTCTTCCTCCTCACCTGGTAATTCGCCCCGATATGGTCATGTATCCACGGACAGCCTTGACCCTCGATCTCACGAGCACCACGAACACGTTGAGCTCTCTAAGCTCCCTTCACAGCTGCGGCCCAACTCCTCCAAAAGTTTCCGAATGCAACGTCCAAACTTGTCCTAATCACGGAAACAACAAGTAGACTATGGCATTAACCTTAATACGAAATTAAAACCATGAAAAGAAGCTTAAACCAAAAGAGAACATTGTATAGGTACAATGTAGGCAGATACGGAACCTCGGCTTACCCTTGACGAATCACAGAAGTATACCGGAAGACTTAGAGTAGATGAAGAGCTGATCGCAGAAACACCAACGGAACTGCAATCTGATCAACGAACGGATCACAACTTGGATCAAAGCTCTCAACTCTCTTAATCTCTCTCTCAGTTTCGCTCTCACTGTTTTGGGGAGTAAGAATTCGTGCAAGTTTACAAATGACAACTATTTATAAAAGTTACCCTCATCTGACAACGCTTAAGCGTTGTAGATGTCAACGCTTGAGCGTTAGCTCTCTCATTGCTTGAGCGTTCTAACGCTTGAGCGTTAGCTCTCTCAACGCTTGAGCGTTGACGATTCCGCACCGCCTCTCCAATGCCAGCTATGACGCATTTTGACATGTGTCACTTTATGTCCCATCAATGTTAATCAAAGGGTCAAAGTGACCAAGCTTGAGCGTCCCAACTCCCCAAGCTATAGCGTTAGCACGCTTGAGCGTCCTCCTGGTCCACGATTGAGCGTTCTGCTCTAGATCACTTGTTCTTCATCCTTCTCTTATCCAATTCAAACCCATCCCTTAACACACATTCTAAGCATACTTCCAAGCATAAAACACTCCACAAGCCTAATCACATATACATCCATATATTAATTAAGGTGGTGAAAATGAGGATGTTACATTACCACCCCCTAAAAAGAATTTCATCCTCGAAATTCGACGGTAGACAGATGTACCAAATACAGTACTTCATCCAAGATTGAGCAAACATACGGTACAAACTTAATTAAAACATGCATTTGTTACATCAGTCTGAGATATAGATACAAACAGTGATTTAATCATTATACTTAGAATTCCAAAACTACTACTGTTCTTTCAGTACATCAAAACAGAAAGGTCATCCTGAAAAGGATGTTACAAACTAGCTTCAAAAGTACGCTTATAACTTTTACTCAGGGTTGAGAAGTTCCAGCTCCTCGGATCGCAAACACGCGCCCCGTTATTGGAAATCTCTCAGCCCTTGCTTCTTCTTCTCCACCAGCGTTAGGTACCACTACCGCCCTCTGGTTGCATTCCCGAGCTATGTGCCCCAACTTCCCACATCGGAAGCACACTGAGTCTCTTGCCCTAAAATCCCTGATCAAGTGTACTCTTCCACATCTGAAACATCATAACTTTCTCTGCCCTTCTTCTCAAGTCGCCGCAGCTTGCGGCCGGGGATGATCATACGGTTTCTGCTCTTGTTGAAGCTTCTCCTCTCTTTCCCTCTGATGGTTTCTCACTGGTCCTTTGTCCTTCTTCTTCTGTTGACGAGCTTCTATCCGCTTATCAAGTTTTTCCACAGCAGCACATCTTTCGAGCATTTCTGGGGACCTGGAAATTCCCAAAGATAACACCGCCCTTTGCAGCTCATGTCTTAACCCATCTTCAAACCTTCTACAAATCCAGTCCTCATCTGGATGCATTTGATAAAACTTTGAAAACTTGAGTAAAGACTCAAACTTCATTGCGTACTCGCCGACTGACAAGTTCCCTTGCTTCAGGTCAAGGAATTCTTTTTCCTTCTCATGCCGAAGAGTTTCAGGGAAATATTTCTCCATGAAACAGGTTCTGAATAGTTCCCATGTGATTACTCTTCCTTCTGCCTCCAGCATTCTCTGTCGATTCTTCCACCAGAATTCTGCACCCCCAACCAGCATGAAAGACGCGTAGGTGACCTTCCGATCTTCCCTACAACGCATGGCCAGAAAAATCTTCTCCACCTTTTGGATCTATAGCTCTGCTCCTTCTGGATTGTACTCTCCACGAAACTGGGGTGGCTTACCCTTCATGAATGCGACTAATCCTTCATCCACTATTCCTTCTTCTCTCCTCTGATTCTGCGCCCTTAGCAGAAATTCTTGTTGTAGTTGCATCAGCTGAGTATTCTATTGCGACTGCTGCAACATAGCTGCCGCCATGTCCCTCAAAGTGTTCATGACTTCAGTATCCCCTCCTTCAGCCCTAGGAGGTCCATTGATCTCGACACCAGCATCCTCATCTCTATCACTTCCTTCGCTACGAGTCCTACGAACCATCGCTTCCTGGAAAAAGCAACTGTTAACTCATATTCATAAGACGTATAACATAGTCAACATGTAAATACAAATCTTATGAATAGTTGAGACAGTTATCATTGCTTCTCAACCTAGAAATAATAGACAAATCGCGGATCAGACACTTTACCTAACTTCTAAACATAGCCAATACCCTGTGCGGGTTCATCTAGGCACAGCCAGTAACAACACCACGACCTCACAGTCCTGATAGAACCGAACTACTCTGATACCATTAAATGTGACGCTCCGAAAACTTAACCTTCCTAAGTCTGATAGCATTACATATAATCAAGCCTTAAGTAAAACTGAAGCAATTAAACAAATATTACAACTTGGAAGCTTAACATCAGAGCTTCACCTCGAAGCCATGGCGTAAAAATAACAACAACAAGACAGACGCCCCACTGGTCATGGTACAAACTCACAAGAGACTCGATGATACCTCCGGGGTTTCTTTCTCTTTACACGAGAAGAGTTGACGTCAGACTGGTTGTCCACGACAGAGTCTTCCCTTGACTCAGCTTCACTTGCTGCAACACTGCTAACAATCAACCAACACCTCCGCCTTCGGATCACAACCCGAACCACGACATACATGGAAAGCATAGGGAAGCATGCACAGGAGGTAAGAAACGCTACGATATCATGCAAAGGGAGATCACATAGCATATAACACATCAACATACACAACAGCAAGCATAACCATCTCTCGAGTTCATCACAACAGTCAACCTCCAAGTTATCACAACTAGGGATCACCGCTTACTCTACATGCACAATTGAGTCTACATGATTGGCCAATTCTACATCACACACTCTTACGATGGGAATACAACAGTCAACCTCGACAATCCAATCTCCAACTGCGAGGGTGGATGTTCACCAGGTAAGAATGGCTCCTCAACCTCGTGTGACAATTACTCAAACTGCTGTTGCAACCGTACACACGGCTCCCTGTACACAACCACTCAAGCTGCTGTTGCAGGTGTATACAGGTACCAGCTTATATGATAGTCACTCAAACTGCGGTTGCAGCTATTCATACAGCCCCTTGTGACAACCACTCAAACAGTTGTTGCAGTTGTTCACAAGTTCCGACCTCGCGTGATAACTGCTCAAACGGCTATTGCAGTAAATCCCGCGGCTTTCCACCACAATAATGCAAATGCTATGATTATGCACTCATCATCTCAACAACGTCTTAACGACAACTTAATCAACATCTCAAGGTCCACATCTTCCAACTGCGAGGATGTCACTCTCCAACTATGAGAGCCACCTTCAACCTAGATCCACCGGCTTACAACACCAACTACGAAACCAATAACACCAACCGCACTATCCTTCTAACATCACACCAACCGTCTCCACAATCAAATCAAGATCATATCAATCACAATCACATCAACATGTCATAGCATAGCAGCATGTCTTCGTTACAGGCATACCAAAATAGCAATTAAGCATATTATTACAACACGCATCTCATCTAGCATGTTATCATGTACGACATCATTTAATCATGTTATCAATCACCACAAATAGCCATACATCCTCAATTAACATATATCATAGATCGATCCTACGGCGATAGTCCAAAGAAAACTAAACCTAGGGTTTTGGTACTTTATCGTGGCTCAACCACTAGTAGGGTTTGAGGAGCCCTACACATATTAACAATTATATATTACGCCTACGATTCCCAGATATTTGAGGTTTCTTCCTCCTCACCTGGTAATTCGCCCCGATATGGTCATGTATCCACGGACAGCCTTGACCCTCGATCTCACGAGCACCACGAACACGTTGAGCTCTCTAAGCTCCCTTCACAACTGCGGGCCAACTCCTCCAAAAGGTTCCGAATGCAACGTCCAAACTTGTCCTAATCACGGAAACAACACGTAGACTATTGTATTAACCTTAATGCGAAGTTAAAACCGTGAAAAGAAGCTTAAACCAAAAGAGAACATTGTATAGGTACAATGTAGGCAGATAAGGAACGTCGGCTTACCCTTGACGAATCACAGAAGTAAACCGGTAGAATTGGAGTAGATGAAGAGCTGATTACGGAAACACCAACGGAACTGCAATCGGATCAACGAACGGATCACAACTTGGATCAAAGCTCTCAACTCTCTTAATCTCTCTCTCAGTTTCGCTCTCATTGTTTTGGGGAGTAAGAATTCGTGCAAGTTTACAAATGACAACTATTTATAGAAGTTACCCTCAGCTGACAACGCTTAAGCGTTGTAGATGTCAAGCTTGAGCATTAGCTCTCTCAACGCTTGAGCGTTGACGATTCCACACTGATATGAGCCCACTAAGGAACATGGACCAAGAAGCACTACAAAGACTTGGTGGGCCTATGGCAAGAGCAAGAGCTAAGAAAGCCCAAGATGTTTTAAATCAAATGGTGGATCTTTTAATGGACACAAGCCCAATTGCAAGTCAAGAAGGAATGGAGCCCAAGTTGGTGACTTATCTTAGTCAAATAGAAGGCCCATAATGATGACAAGGGGGGTGTGAACTTGCTTCATTTAGTTGTTTGTTTATTTTCAATTCAGTAAGTGTAATGGGTTATGTGAGTGGATCCAATTTGGCATTCTCTATTAGTGGGCTACACTAAGAGTTGCATGAAGATCTAGCCCATATTTCCTATGTTGCTACACGTGATTAGAGGGTCTTGGGGAGGGAATCTTTAGCTTGCATGCTATAAGAAACTCCTCATTAAGTTGAGTGAATAAATTGTAAGTTATGGGTGTTACACTTTTAATTTGAAAGGCAAAGTGTAACAACCCATAATAAAGGGAGTGTAGGCGTGATTAATGAGTGTCTTGGGGCTGAATTCAATTGCTTGATGGTGAGTTATGAGTGTTTGATGGCTGCCTTCAATTGTTTGGGTGTTACACTTTTAATTTGACAAACAAAGTGTAACCACCCATGAAGAGAGAGTGGTAGGCGTGCATGTGAGGGTTGGGGCTGACTTGATTTGTGTTTGTGGTCATTTAAGTTAGGATTTAGGCCATTCAAAGTGGGGGTTATGCCTTGTCTTTGGATGCCAAGAGTTGGATGACTATTATATGTATTGCACCCCAAACAACATGAATGACAACTTGGATGTTGAATTTGGATTAATTCCATTTGTGAGAATTGTTTCTCCTAGGTTCTTGGTTGAACCAAACTTAGTTCTTATCAAGAATCCAAGGTTCTTGTGGCGAACATCACTTGGCTTATCAAACCTTCTTGGTTTGTGGCGCCTACACCTTTTCTTTCTTCACCATTTTCTAGTTTTCTTCACTTTTATGTTGCTACAATTTGTTCATTAAGAAGAACACGAAATTTACTTGTTTTGAATTCAACCAAACGATCTTCAAAAGGCAACCACACCATTTGGTTGTCATCAAGTGGTATCAAAGCTTAGGCTTTGGTTGAAATTTTGTTTGTGTTCTTGATTCTACTTTCTTCTTCATCTTCTACTCTTTCTTCTTTTCTTTCCAAAAAAACCAAAACCAAAGTTACTTTGATCTTTTCTTGAAGGGAAAATTCGTGGTTGTTGTGTATTGCTCCAAAAACAAAGTTTTCAAGAGTAATTCTCTTCAACAAGTTATAAAAAAAAAAAAAAAAAAATTCGTGTAAAAAAAAAAAAAAAGGAAGAGAAAGTTTCACTTGAGCAATTTGTGTCTTGCAAATTATTCCCTTCTTCCATTGTTTCTTATTTGTAAACCTTTTTTTTTTCCTAGCCTTTGTTCTTCGTTTTTCCTTGTTTTGATAAGTTTTGTGATTTTTGTTACTTGAATTTTGGTATTTTTGTGTTTTGTGTTTGATTCCTCTAAGAACTAAAGGAGAACATTTGAGAGGAAAAAGGCAAGAGTGCAAATTTACTTCTTGTGTGGAAAAAGCCAAAAGAGTGAAATTCATTTGTGTGACAAGTAAGGGAGTGTAGTGAGGAAACATAAATCATGGCAAACAATGAAGATAGTCCACCACTTTCACCAAGGTCCGCGGTCCTTTTTGTACGAATGACTACTCAAATGCAAGCCCTTCAAAGGCAAATGGAGACAATGCAAGCCAACTATGATCAACTACTTGCCAACCTTCAAAATGATGAGTCTAGTGGCAATGAAAGTGAAAGAGTAAGGCCTAGAAGACATAGAGGAGGAGGACATAGAGGAAGGAGGCGTGATGAAAGGCTTGAGGGGGTCAAAATCAAAGTTACTCCCTTTCTTGGGAAGAACGATCCGGAGGCATACTTGGAGTGGGAGTTTAAAATAGAACAAGTTTTTTATTGTAATTCTTACAATGAAAGCAAGAAGGTGAAAGTAGCCACCCTTGAGTTAAAAGAATATGCCCTTGTGTGGTGGGACCAATTACAAAAAGAAAGGAGGAGACATGGAGGAGCGGTCATAGACACTTGGGAGGAGATGAAGTATGTCATGAGAAAGAGATTTGTCCCAAATCATTGTCAAAGGGACATTCACAACAAATTGCATAGACTTACCCAAGGGACCAAAAGTGTAGATGAATATTTCAAGGAGATGGAGTTGGCCTTACTTAGATCCAATTTTCAAGAAGATAGGGAGGCTACCATGGCAAGATTCTTCCATGGCTTGAATCAAGATATTCAAGACATAGTGGAATTACAAAATTATGTGGAGCTTGAGGATTTGGTGCAACAAGCAATCAAGGTGGAGCAACAAATTAAGAGGAGGACATTCAAATATTCTTCTTCTTCTTTTTCAAAATTTCCATCATCAAAATCTCCTTTATCTCGAAATCAAGTTAGTGATTATCAAATAAAAATGAGAGAAAAGAGAGAGCAAGAGAGAAAAGAAAGAGAGAGTGAAACGGAGAATGTTTTAAAAGTGAAAAAAAGAGAAAAATAGAGAGGAAAAAGAGAGTAAAGAGAACTATCTTGCAACAAAAAGTGAGGTGAAGAGTGCTTTGAGTTCAAGGCATTCCCTATACATGCTCTATTGTAGGGAATTTTTTTTAAATTCTAACATTCCTAATGATCACTTTTTGTCTAGTGGTGTCAAAAATCTTTTGCAGGAATTTGGTGATGTGTTTCCAAAGGTTCCTCAAAAGGATGCTTGCAAGGTTATTTTGGGTCTTGAAGAAGTTGAATCAAGTGAAACACTTATTGGTTTAAACCTTTGCATATTTAAGCCTTCCACTTCTTTAATTGATATGTTTCTTGTTAAATTGTTTGGGAAGTGCTTTCCTCCTATGCTTGCTAGATTTGGAAATTTGCACGTTAAAATGCCTAATATGTGTTATCTCCATAAATCTGGTTTAAGTGTTGAAATCGTAAGGCATGATGTGTTTAATACAAAATATTCTTCTACCCTTGATTTGAGAATTAGGAGCCAAGACTTAAATAAATTCCTTGAAAAGTGTGTTGTTGTGCTTTCTAATGATCACTTGGTTCATGACAACAATTTTGAAGGTTGTTTTGGATTTCTAAGAGAAAGCTTGTTTGCTAACATGGCCACTTACTCTTTTGTCCAAAATAAAGTTAGCATTTTGAGGTTTGTTATGAGCACTAAAGGTTTGCATGTGGCATTAATTGATGGGTTCACTACTACACCCCTTCTTACTCTACCTATTCTTGTGAATTCTTCTAAGCTTCCATATGATGCTCCTAATGTGTTTGAGGGGCTTGTTTTGTCTCAAAAAGAGCCGTACTTTGTTTGTGATGAGGAGAATATTAATGAGGTTCAATTTGCCTTGGAGTCTTTGCAAAGACAAAGTACTTTCTCTTTTGTCACCAAGATCAAGCCTAGGAAGGTACATTTGGTCATATATGTCAACTCATGGAGGTATAACTTTGTGCTTACCTTTAAAATTCCCTACCTTGGCTATAAATGTGTTGGGATGTTGATTGTACAAGATGAACATGTTTGTCACCTACTTGCTACAATGGGTGATTTCTCTCAATTTCCATTTGACCCCGGTGGAAGGGTTGGCATTGTTCTTCAAGTAATTGACTTTCATTTTTTTTTCTTCATGTACGATATGAAGGAGGTGAATTCGAGGTCGAATTCATTTAAAGAAGGAGGGTATGATATGAGCCCACTAAGGAACATGGACCAAGAAGCACTACAAAGACTTGGTGGGCCTATGGCAAGAGCAAGAGCTAAGAAAGCCCAAGATGTTTTAAATCAAATGGTGGATCTTTTAATGGACACAAGCCCAATTGCAAGTCAAGAAGGAATGGAGCCCAAGTTGGTGACTTATCATAGTCAAATAGAAGGCCCATAATGATGACAAGGGGGGTGTGAACTTGCTTCATTTAGTTGTTTGTTTATTTTCAATTCAGTAAGTGTAATGGGTTATGTGAGTGGATCCAATTTGGCATTCTCTATTAGTGGGCTACACTAAGAGTTGCATGAAGGTCTAGCCCATATTTCCTATGTTGCTACACGTGATTAGAGGGTCTTGGGGAGGGAATCTTTAGCTTGCATGCTATAAGAAACTCCTCATTAAGTTGAGTGAATAAATTGTAAGTTATGGGTGTTACACTTTTAATTTGAAAGGCAAAGTGTAACAACCCATAATAAAGGGAGTGTAGGCGTGATTAATGAGTGTCTTGGGGCTGAATTCAATTGCTTGATGGTGAGTTATGAGTGTTTGATGGCTGCCTTCAATTGTTTGGGTGTTACACTTTTAATTTGACAAACAAAGTGTAACCACCCATGAAGAGAGAGTGGTAGGCGTGCATGTGAGGGTTGGGGCTGACTTGATTTGTGTTTGTGGTCATTTAAGTTAGGATTTAGGCCATTCAAAGTGGGGGTTATGCCTTGTCTTTGGATGCCAAGAGTTGGATGACTATTATATGTATTGCACCCCAAACAACATGAATGACAACTTGGATGTTGAATTTGGATTAATTCCATTTGTGAGAATTGTTTCTCCTAGGTTCTTGGTTGAACCAAACTTAGTTCTTATCAAGAATCCAAGGTTCTTGTGGCGAACATCACTTGGCTTATCAAACCTTCTTGGTTTGTGGCGCCTACACCTTTTCTTTCTTCACCATTTTCTAGTTTTCTTCACTTTTATGTTGCTACAATTTGTTCATTAAGAAGAACACGAAATTTACTTGTTTTGAATTCAACCAAACGATCTTCAAAAGGCAACCACACCATTTGGTTGTCATCACACACCGCCTCTTCAACGCCAGCTGTGACGCGTTTTGACACGTGTCACTTTATGTCCCATCAATGTCAATCAACGGGTCAAAGTGACCACGCTTGAGCGTCCCAACTCCCCACGCTTGAGCGTCCTCCTGGTCCATGATTGAGCGTTCTACTCTGGATTACTTGTTCTTCATCCTTATCTTATCCAATTCAAACCCATCCCTTAACACACATTCTAAGCATACTTCCAAGCATAAAACACTCCACAAGCCTAATCACATATACATCCATATATCAATTAAGGTGGTGAAAATGAGAATGTTACAGGTGGGTGAATGAGTTTCTTTTGCTATTGTAGGTTACTTTTTTTGAGATTTAAGTTGTACTATGATTAATTATTTAAGTTGTAATTGAAATATGTAATATCTTTACTGCAGAAGGCAGGACTCGTCCATGAGAAATGGTTTGATTATGCTTGGCAGAGCTTGATTCTGATTACTAGGGAGATGAGGTGCACGGGGTTGAACTGTTTGTAACAAGAGCAACAAAAGAAGTAATCTGCCAATGTATTGGGGGCTCATCACCATTGTCATAACAGTTCCAATTTTTTTATAAATATTTGCACGGTTCTTTCACATTTCCTAACTTGAAAAGCCTATTTTAGAAGTCATTTTTCTTTAATACTTATCCACTCTATTTAATCATATATGGTTATTCGTATTTGAATTAATGTTGTTTTTGACTATTTTCTGTATTATGGTTGCAGTATTGAGGAAATGAAATTGATATGATTTTGACCAACTTAGAGGAAATATTTTAGGAAGATTCTGGGGCAAATTCGAATATAGCCTAAGAAAGAAATATTGCAGCAGTTGAAGATTGAAGATATTTTATGACTTGTCATGTGAAGTCAGTTTATTATATATATATATTCTCTATCATTTCCTTTCCCTAAAATCTAAGTTCTGGGATTTCTGTTTACATTATTGTAGTTTTTATAAATTGCTGGCTTGGATTGATTGTGCTTATAGGGAGGTGGTATATTGTGCTTATATGGAGGTGGTATATTAGGATATAAGCAGCCTTGTTACTTGCACGAATATAGGTAAGGAAACTACTTTTTACAAAACATTCATTCTATTGCATTTTTTTTGCATCACCCATTAAAAAGTTGAAAAATCCAAAGACTGTTATTGATAGAAGTGATGGTTATGTTTAAGGTGGCAAAAAAGCAGGTAAAGAATATTGGCAGCACAAAAAAAATGGTCCCATGGTTTTTTAGAGCCTTACAGTGCTCAAACAGATCAAGAAATTTAGTCCATATTTGGATCGCTGGATCATCAAAGAATAGGGACATTGGATGCAGTTGACTGGTTTTTGGTGGTTATTTGGTGTAACGGCCCAGACTGCTTTCAGGATTGCCGACTATCCCCACAACCAACACGGGTGTTTTCAGCGTGCTTTGTTCTCACTCACACGCTTTATGGGAAACTTTCCACAAGGCCATCCATCCCACAAGTGCTCCAAGTCAAGCACAGCAACTATGGAGTTCTTATGTTTTGGTCTCCCGAAAGAAAGATGCATCTTGTTGGTATAGGTAGTATAAATCAATTCCTTTAAGCCTTCCTTAACTATGCAGTCTCATACCTGCACAGTCTCAATATCCCTCTCATTCTGATGTGAATTCGGTTCATTCATGTGTCCCTTTGTCTAGAAGCTTGCCAGGAGCCACTCCTTTTCTGTGCTTCAAGCACCGACGATCACTTCCCGCCCTCGTCAGCCTCAGGCATCACATTTGGCATTTTCTTTATGAGCTGTAATATGGTAGAACACCAGAGAAACACCGCTCTCTATCAAGGGTGACATTCCTATTATGGATTCCCAGGTTTACGACTTCATGCTTCACATGTCGAGTACATATCGAGTTGTAACTTATATAAGCCTATGTTGCCAATTATTTTTTGATTATATCAAGGCAATCCGCAATATACGTTTAACAACTATGAAGTTAAGGTTATATGACAACTTAACTTAGAGCCTGTTTGTTTTAGATTCTGCAAAGGCAAAATCACGTTTGAAAATCACGTTGGGAGAAAGCTCATCTCACATAGCTTTCAAAATAATTTCCTCGGGAAGCGTTATTTTCACGTTTACGTTGAAAATAATCTAAACCAACAGGCACTTAATAATTATTCATATGCTTTTTCAGTTTGTACTATTAAGCTTGCAAATATAAATTTATTTTCATCAAATTCTTTGTTTTTTAGTCATCTTTCAAAATTTATATGAAAATTAAAAAAATTCATTAAACATTTTTAGTAATAATATAATAATATAAAAATTTACTCTTTATTTAATATTTAGTATTTGTTGTTATTAATTTAATTTTTTAAATATTAAGAGATAAAGTAAAAATTAAAATGAATAAATTTAAAATTAATACTAAAATGTGACTGCTAAATGAAAACTCATATTACATGTTTTAAGCTCATTGATTTGGCACTACTTGCATGGACAAAATATTTATTCAAAATCTCCATTCATTCAAACTTTTATATATGATGGGTGGATTCACAAAAAAATAATTAAAAAGAAAAACTAAGTATACTAAAAAGAAAGTTATTTGTTGGTAGATTGTTTTCTATTAGATGACATAATATTTTTTAAATTTCTTAGGACTTCTTTCTTTAAAAGTTGTGTTTTGTGATTTACTTTTGGTGTGAAATTTTGTGCAAATTAGACTAATTTGATTCTACTTTTGGGTTATAAGGATTTTCTTCCTATATTTGCTTCGACGGGGAGATAACACAATTGCAATAAGTTTTATCTAATACATATCATTGTATTTTTAAAACTTCTTAGGGATTTTTCGTCAAAAGTTGTGTTTTGTAATTATTTCTTATTTGAAATTGTAAGCAGGTGAGACCAATTTGATTTTACATTTGGGTTTGGAGGAGTTGCTTCCTATATTTGCTTCCACATGGAGATTACATAGCTACAATTAGTTTACATAGTTTTTGGTTGGAGGGGAATGGAGGGGAGGGGGAGATTTTTTTAAACATTTATTGTTTGGTTCATTTTTAGAAGGGGAATGGAGGGGAGCAAAATCCCTCCTCACCCAATTTTGGCTCCCCTCCAAAAGTGGGGGGATTTGAAGGAGAGGGAAGGAGTTTTAAAACATTTTGAATGGAATGACTAAAATAACCCTACTTATATATTTTAAAATCTAAAATTATAAGGGTATAAAAGTAAGTTAGTTTTAAAATCTCTCCTCTCCGCTTCTCTCAACCAAACACAATAGCTAATTAAAATCTCTCTCCTCCCTTCCCCTCCCTTCCCCCCCTCATATGAACCAAACATACCCTTAATCTCATACATGTTATAATATTTTTAAAATTTGGCTTAATTGCATTTTTAGTCCCCCAACTTTTTAAATTGTGTAATTTTGGTCCCTCAAAAATTTTAATTGTACTTTTCGTCCCTCAACTTTTTCAATTATGCGATGTTGGTCCCTCAAAAAATTTAATTGCACTTTTCATCCCTCAACTTTATGAAATTGTGCAAAATTAGTCCTTCTAGGGACCAAAATGGCAAAATTAAGGCTTTCATTGCACAATTTTAAATAGTTGAGGGATGAAAAGTGCAATTAAAATTTTTGAGGGACCAAAATCATACAATTAAAAAGGTTGAGAGACGAAAAGTGTAATGAAAATTTTGAGGGATCAAAATCGCACAATTAAAAAAGTTGAGGGACAAAAAATGCAATTAAGCCTTAAAATTTTAAGGACTTCTTTCTTTAAAAGTTGTGTATTGTGATTTTGTTTTGGTTTAAATTGTGAGGGGCCAATTTGATTCGGCACTTGGATTGTGAGGAGCGCTTCCTATGTTTGTTTCAACTTTAGGCGGAGAGTTAGCATAGCCGCAATTTGTTTAATGTAATACATGTTATTTTTAATATTTGTTAGTACTTATTTCTTTGAAAGTTGTGTTTTGTGCAAAAGTTGTGACAAAAATAACTATTTTCATTCAATTACATGTGCAGATGCAAAGCAAGAAAGGTTTGAAAGTTTTAAATTGTTTTATGGTTGCCAAAGAATTAGTGTCCAAAAAAATTTAGCTTTGATCATAAGTGTTTGTGTTGATTCAGTCAAAAGCTATCTATCCAAAAACTGTCGTAAGAAGACATTTTAATCTTGCTTGAAGGGGTATACAAAAATAAAATATTTCATTGTGGAAGGATTGTCAATATTGTTCAATGATTTTGAAGGATTACCAAATGTATGATCTCTTTTAGCATGATTGAATGAAATTTGACTATCTTACAATATTAAGATACAAAAAAATATTCTTCAAAAAAAAAAATATATATTGAATTATACTCCCATATATTGTTCTTATAGAAAAATTGGTTGCTTTCTATAATTTGAATACTTCAAGTAGTATATGCAATCGTGCTACTCTTTCGTCAGTGATGCTTCATTTTTTAAATTTATGCTACAATATTGCTTTGCTAAATATGTGTTGTTAGTGATGCTTACTTTTGATTAGACAATGTTCTATATAACTGAATTTTACACTTATTTTTAATCTTTTGTTAGTGATGCTTCCTAACAGGTATTGTGTTCATGTTATTCATCATCAACTGTTTTAGTAGCACTCCAAAGGCAAACGTCTCGATTGGGCTACCTTCATATAGTGGTGAAATCTATACTTGATATCCTTATAAAATTAAAGACTCGGTCTAGGTGAACACATTTATTGTGGAATCCCGGTTGGCCACATTGCTCTAGAATATTATTTTTTTATGAATCATTGCTCTAAAATTTGATGGTTATGTCATTACAAATTGTTTTATTTAAGTTGTAATTAAAAAATTGTTTCAGAATGTGTTATATTTAAATCATAGTTAAAAAGAATAAAAGAATACTTTTTTTATATTCAGAATGTGTTCATCTTTTTATTTTTTTATCTTTTGACTATATATTCTATAAAAGAATAAATAAAATAACACACCCAACAAATACTTTTTTTTTTTTGGTGCTTGACCCAACAAATACTTTACGTGCTGTGTTCATGTTATCTTAATCGGAAGGATTACTATGGTTCAATTATTTTTCAATGGCTTGCAAATGTAGCAGTTCTTTTTTATCATGGTTGAGTTATATTATGTTAATATTTATTTATCAACAATTTTTGATAAACTTACAATTAAAAAAAAAATTCAAATAAATAATACAATATTATACTCGGACACTATTTCCCGGTGCGAAGGGTCAAAAATATAGTTCTAGTAGAAGGATAGTGCTCAAAAGCTTATATTTGCTCCTATGAACTTTGTTACAAGGTCTTTCCAGAAGAAAGGAGATTGTTCATGTAGGAAGATGGAGAAACTGGGAGGGAGGGAGAAACCCTAGTTTTGGGAAGAAGAAGATACCACATAGGCGGTCAAAACGACGTTATTTTGGTCAGGTCAGCGCCACATCAGCACCAGTTTGGACACTTAACAGAAACGTCACCACATGACTAACAAAATTGAATGGAAAGTAACATTTGGATCAACGTTATTAACATTGATAAACATAAGGAACTAATTTGTTACAAAAAAAAAAAAAGGTTAAGGGAACAAATTAAATAAAACAAATAACTTAAAAGACCAAAAGGGTAATTTTGCCTATAAGTACTATTACATATTACACTTGATCATCTTTTTTTTTTTTTTTTTTATAAACCGCCGTAATTAGAACTTTTGGCTCCCCGGTGGCATCCCGGGGTTTCCCCACAAGTTTCGGCCGTTTGAAACGATTATGAGACTAATTCTCGATTGGTTGCTTAGAATAGAGAATTAATCATTGGTTTTCGTAATCTCCCAACTAGAGTGTCTGACACCAAGATTTGAACTTGAGTTCTCCTCCTTATAGGGTCGAGATCCTTACCACCCGACCATCCATTTGGTTGGTTTGATCATCTCTAATCACTCATATCATGGTAATCAAAATTTTTACACATATAAAGAAATAAATAAGAAACGAAAAATAAATAACAGTGATAGTAAGTCATTTATTTGAAAATAATTACAACATCGTGCATATATACCATCCATTGGTTATTCTGTCCCTCATTTCATATAAATATCGGAATACATCGTTATAGTAGATTGGTGCAATTGATGGTCTACTTTTTTTTTTTTTTTTTTAATAAATGTTGTCACTTGATTGAGACCACCCCCGTCCCATTTGGTACAGGGAGAAGTACGATCTTGGTAATGTGCTACAACAAATTCCATCGACCCATCTTGTAGTAGAATAGAGATCTTGACTCTTTGGCACACATGCTCCTCTATGTCTTGCTCTCATCCCCAACAACGAAGTGCTCATCCACTCGCCCACTTTATGGTGCCAATCCCTGTTGACAAGTATCATAATTTCTTGTTTGTCTTATCATAATGTTTACGTATTTCCATTTTCCATTTTAAAGGATATTGGGGCGGTCACTAGCATGGTTTTGGGTTACCAAGTGGCTTGTCAATTCAATATATGGAACTTCATCGAAAACTCATCAACGGGCATTTACCTTGCACTGATCCTTTCTGAGCCATCACTTCCAGAATCCGAGTGCTCCAACTATGACTATGAGAGGCAAACCCCAACAACTTGCATGCTTCATTAATTAATATCAGTTTCAGAGGTTTTCTGTTCGATGACTTACTTTAGGTGTCATTTTGGTATAGGAGTAAAAATGAGGGTATAATTATTAATTAAGCATAGCCCTGCATCATTTATTTTTGTAATCTTCTCAACTCCAAACATTCTCATTTTCCCCTTAGAAATTAAATTCTCATCAAGTGGCAAAATAGCTCGGTTTTACTTAAAATAACTTTTCGAGTTCGAGTCTTATGAATAAAAAAAAAAAAAAAAAATGTTGAGAGAGTTTTGTTCCATTAAATGGATCTTTTCAGCTCGACTTTGATTAATCAAAAATTGAATATGATTTTCGGATATCAAGTGTCACGTACAAAAAAAAAATTGAAAAAAAAAGCATGGCGAACGCATAAGCCTATATTTCCAATACCATACTTGAGTCAAGCACTCAACCAAACATAGCTACAATTGGTCCCTCCAACAGTGCTATGATCTACCATTACCAAGATTAATGGGAAAGCAAAATCGCCTAGAATCCGATAAGATAAGGGTAATGAGTTCCAAATCAATTATTATGAACTGCACATTTTTATTTTCAATTGTGGAGCAAATTGTTTTGCAAACTACGGACTGTCCTTCCCTTGTGGATTCTATTGGGCTGATCCGATGGGCCCTACTCCTATTATTTCCGCTGACTGTATGGGACTTTCAATAATTTCCTTACTTTTTTTAAAGTAATGATTATTTACTTTCTTTTTAGAGAAAAAATTAAACACTATATTTCTTTAGTACTTTATTATTCAAAATATCAATCACTTTTTGGAAGTGCTGTTGGCAGTCTAGTTTGAATCGATTTGAAGTTAAAAAAATGTGAGGGATTTCCAAAATGTAGAAGTCCAAGAACACTTAAAATTGGAAAAAGGATGAGCGCCCAACACTGGAACTCGGGTGCCCGGCGCTCGGATACCAAAGAGCATAATTTTTAGGCAAGGTTGGGTGCTCGACGCTGGTTCATGCGCACCCGATGCTTGACAACCTGAGACATCAATTCTCATGGGCGCCCGACGCATGGATTTGGGAACCAGACGCTCGCGATGCAAAATTTTGCAAAACTTTGGAGAATTTGCCTTTTGACTTTTTTCAAAAGTTGTGGCCTTTTGGACAATGATATCTTTCCATTTGGGTATGCTCTTTCATGAATATATGTATCATTTCATCAAATGGTACATACATGAAAGGTTGCATCCCTTCTTTGAAGTCTTTGAAGGGTTGTTTATCCTCACCAATAGGCATGAATTGGTCTATAAATAGAATCACTCTGCATGCAGATTTATATCCGAAATTTGGCTAAGATACTACACTCCAAATCTTTTCCTTTCGTCCCTTCTGTGCAAAGAGAATTGAGGAAACTATTGTGCTGTAAACTGCCATTATCGATAGCCTTATTGGGGGTGTGCAAACCAAATCAAGGGATCTCCATTGTATCCTGAAAAGGATTCGTTGTTAACCTCCTGCATCCAGTTAAGACAAAGACTGGTGGATGCGAATCGAACCTAAAGCTTAGTGTTCGCACACACCTTGGAGATTTGTGCATTTACCGTTCTTTGTGCTTTCTTCTTTATTGCAAAACCTTCCCCAGGTTTTCCAATAATCATTAGTTTCGATTATCCGTTCTATAATAATGGCTTCTGCTACATGAAAAAACATGGCTTTTGACTTTGTAAAACGGGAGAGGTTCGACGGTAAAACGGAAGAGGTTCAATGGTGGCAATATTCTAAGATAGTAGATAGACATGTATTGTCTTCTTACAACAATGAGAGATGAAAACCCAAATGATTCCTCAAAAACTTGTTTATTTATGACTTTGGTGATGGATATGATATGTTTGGTGCACTAAATTCATCCATGTATGTTCAATCCTAAAGGCATTCTTGGTTTATGTTAAATTTAACATGTTATATTAGAGTCTTACATGTTGTGAAAAAGTGACTTTGGAGTGCGATTTAGATCGCCCTTACTCGGAGCTACATATTCAAACCCTTATTCGGGGTCTAACAAGTGACTGTGGAGCGAGATTTAGATCGCCCTTGAGATTTGTCATGCCTTGACTTCTAATTCTTCCAAGATTATCACTTCACCTACGATTTCCAATTGACTAGTCATCCCTCATTCCTTCCGTGTAGCTTCTTCATCCAATATGTTATTAGTCATGCCATGCCTGATGAGCTTCCTTTCTAGGGATGAATTACTGAGAGTAACAATCAATGTCCTAACTATTTGGTAGGGAACTGATGAATAGAAAGACTTGCAACTCATTGTCGATCTTCATCAATTGATTCATGATACACTTAAATTGTTCTTGGTCATACTCTGGTCATCTGCATACTCCATTTTCACCAATCGCCCCATTAGATGGGCTTTATTTCGAGCCGTCTTCTTTTGAATCATGTACTCAAGTTTCTTCCATAAGTCATATGTGTTGATATAGACTGACGTGTTCTCAAACAAGCTTCTATCAATATACTTGTGGATCTTGGCTACCACTTTGAGATTCAAGAGTTCCCACTCTTTTTCGCTCTTTACCTCCCGCCTCTTCTCGTTGGTGATTGGCTCGTGCAAATCCTTGAAATATAGGTGGTCCTCCATCATTGGCTTACAATAGTAGTGATTCTTGGTAGTGAGTTTAAACATGTAACCATTATGCATGACGGTACCCTCCACCATAAACCACACAAGAAGATATGATGGCCACAAACACGACTTTGATATCACTGTTGGGAAAAAGAGGTGAGAGAAATGCATAAGTGAACATTTTTCCCTCTTTGTGTGATTAAGGTAGGGAATAAAAATACAGAAATATAGGGATGAGAAAAGCCCCTAAACAATGAAAGGAAAAACAAATCTTCCACAATAATGATAGTAAGATTAAAACAATAATTTCTTCTCTAGTAAAAGCTAGAAGATTACACTCAACACCTCACACAAACAGGATGGGTTACAATGACAACTCTCTCATCTAAAGGAGGATCACCCTCACCAATTTGGTGAAACACTCCCACAGGTTTGAGAGTTGGATGATACTCCTAAAATTCTTCACACAATGATGGCTTTATCTCTATCTCTTTCTCTCTATTTCTTGCTCTCTCACACACACATGGAGGATCTCGCTTGCTTGCTTGCATGCTCTAACACTTTACAAGGCTCCATTTATATAATGGTGGGGCGTGACTTCTTCCATGACTAGGTAGGTGGATATTAAATTTCTTCACCATCAAAGAAAAATTTAAACATAGCATTTTACTATGCATAGGAACCATTATCAATATTGTCTTGATTGTGATATTCCATCAATTATTGAAGGACTCCAAACACCAATTTTCTTTGTCGGGTTAGCAATGGTTGAAAAATTAGGGTTTGTGGATGGTTAGGGTTGAGGGATTTATTTGAAGGAAAATCAAATTTTGATTATGGTTGTGCCATGGATTTGTGTGTGTTTTGATAAAGTGACGAAAATAAGTTGAGTTTGGTTGAAGAAATCTGATCAAGAGGTTCATGTCTTTTGGCTAAAATTGATTGGCAAATGCTTGATAAATCCAATTTTTCTTTCTTGGTCTTGCTCTATTCTCTAGGTTTTTTCTACCATGTACCTTATTGTTGTGTTGAAAACCAAGTAGCAAGTGGCTAAGTCCCGAGTTTCTTGAACCAACGTGACATGTGAAACGGTGGTGGACTTGCCATCAAGGCAAATCAACACACAACCGGCTCAGTTAGTCGCACTAGATTGCAATGGGTGGAGGGAGAAGGTTCGTTTCACATGTTTTGGGGTTGTGCACTTCTCTAAAGTTCAAGTCTTAGGTGTCGGCACATGCGAGGAACAAAAGGTAACCCCAAAATTTGACTTCTTGGGTGATCCTTATTCAATGACCCATTTCCGAGTCAGTCCTCAGAAGGCTATTCTTCTCTAAAACTCTTTCGCTTATTAAGGGCTCTTGTTACTACATGAATTAGACCCCGACCCAAGTCCAACTTTGGGCCTGATGGACTAGGACCGCTCTAGGTTAGCTGACAAGTCAAAGGAGATCAAGGGTCGGGAATCTCGCGCCATCAAGATATGGCATCATTCAAGCAACACAACGGTCATAGGCATTAATAACGAGAGTTATTGCCAACAAATTCTCAATGGAGTTTCCGTGGAGAGACAAGATCAACTACATGATCGGGACTATAAAGCTGGAAGACCACCAACAAAGTCAGTCAGATCATTATCAATACTATATACCTTGTACATCCTCTGAGGAGCTACTCGGAGATTAGTTCTAGGCAGAACAGGTTCGCTTCCCAATTAGTAACTACATGGTAGGCGCTGATATTCCAATGCAAAAGGTCTTATGGCCCAAAAAGAAGAACCCTCATAATTGTATCCCTAGTCAACATGAGGGATTACTTTTCTTTTCGACCATATCTCTCATGCCTATAAATACCAACCAACCCCCTCATTGCAAATGTACACTCATCCTTTCATTTCTCACTCACTCACTCACTCACTCACTCACTCACAGTATTATTCATTCATTTCACTACTCCAGATTCGACCTTCAATAGCACTTATTTTTGTATTTGATAGCGCTTTTGAGCGCTAACTATCTTGGCGCTATTAAAAAGTGTTACCAAAGAGACCCCTTTTAAAACGTTGTCATAGATGCACCTACAAAAGCGCTTGTCTAAGGAAACATTATCTTTATTGGAACCTAAGATAATGCATCGCCTAGGAAACATTGTCTAAATTTATGACCTAAGATAATACTTCTTCTAGGAAACACTATCTATTGTTGGACCTAAGACAATGCTTCTTCTAGAAGACACACACTACCCTTTGTGGTACCTACAACAATGCTTCCTAAAAGAAGTGTTGTCTTAGGTCCCATTTTTTTTAATAGTTTGTTGCGATACAAATTCCCCTTGCGAGCATTCAGAGGATATTGATTGATCCAAAACTGTACTTGCACAGAAAAACAAGCCAATTCAGAGCAAAGAACAACAACAACAAAATGTAAACTACCTAGCTAGCTAAATGAAGTTAAAATTCAACTGTGATATAAAACATCAGAATAAAATGAAGTTAGAATTGAACTACATTTGAATGGTGAAATTTAAGAATTTGGTAAATATAAACTAACTACTTAGCTAAATAGCATACTATCTTCGAGATATTAGTTCGGTCTTGATGAACATCATGATGTAGTAGTCACATTCTCTAATGTTTGGTTGGCGCGAGCACTATAAAACCAATAAAATAAAATAAAATAAATATATTTTTTATCTAAAGAATTGGTTGGAGCTTTGTAAATACCTTTATCTAGGTTCATTTGACGATGTTTGATTTAGATTTGGCCGCCCTGACCCCGCGTTGTGTGCTGTAAGTGAACAAACCACTAACAAAATCAAATAAACTTCATTAGATTAAATATTTTGAATCAAGACATACATATTTATGTTGAAAATAAACGCATATGCTTACTTATCAAATACAGCCTTCACCTCTTTGTGATTTGCCAGATAATAACAACTCTCTTCATCGACATTGATAACTATCAACACCCAATGTCCCCTAGAAAAATGTTGAATTAGAAAATCCTAAGCAACACTTCATAGAAATCATTATCGTAAAGGAAGTTTTAAAAAAGTGACACACTCTATGTTGAGAGGTACCAGGATCAGCTTATTCTTTGTACAAGGGTCCCAATGTAACTCACCAATTTGTCACTGTTCTTCTCAATTGGTTGACCCTTATCATTCCATTCAACCTAATTTAAATAAGATATTAACAACATAATCAAATAGTCAGAGTACAATCAAACTGTATATTACCTCAATCAGCCCACGTTTGGACCCTTTTTTTTGTGGGTATTGGATGCATTGCAGTGATCGGGAGAAGCAGTTTAACTCTAAGTATTTGAAGAGACTTGGGGTTTAAACTGAACCTAAGTAACCCTAAGTATTTAAAACAATAGAGGGGAAGAGACTTACCAGTTGATGTGGAAGACGGAGAGAATGAGTTGCTCGGTGGTGGTGTTGAAGCGATTGAAGAGAATGAAAGAGGGCTCGCGGGAGTGATAAAGTGAGAGAGCGGGAAAGGATCACAAAGAGCGTGCATGAATTTGAAAGTGTGAGAGATTCTAATAGCGGTCACATAGAGGGTTTCATCTTTTAAAATTGGGAAAAGATAACGTTTCTCAGAGAAGCGTTGTTAAATGTATGCTTTTTAATAGTGTTTCTTCAGAGAAGTGTTGTTAAATGTATCGCTTTTAACAATGTTTCCTAAACAAAGACCTGTTAAAGGTAAACCATACCTTTAATAGCGCTTTGTTTAGCAAACGCTATTAAAAGTAATACATTAAACAAAACTTCTCTGAGGAAAGGCTATTATATCTTGATAAAACGATTTTTGGATGGAATGATACCAAGTGATGGAGCACGGCAACATGTCATTTTGTCTTCTCCACTAATGTTGTAACTTGTAATTTCTATTTATCGTTTCTTTTCTAAAAACGCACAACTGCACTTTTTTGTCTTCTCCACTAACTGCACATCCACTCGTGTGCATAAAAACAGCGATTCCATACTCTGAAACCATTGGACAGTCTAAAACATTTCACTCTAATAAAACTCTCTCACACTTCAAAAAATTGTGTCCAAATTTCATCCCATTACAATGAGAAGAGTTGATCTTGAAGAGCTTAAAAAGGATGGATACCACGAAACTAGAGAGATTGCGTAAGATCAATGTTGACGGATCCATCACTAGGTACACAACTGATGGTGCATTAGTGACCATCCCAAATTCTTGTTGCTAAAATAACAGGAGCTGAGAACAATGGTTTGGAGAGTTTTAAAGTCTAAAACGGATAAAGGAAAGCCCAAACCTTTATGAAGAATGTATATCAGAGACTATTTAGGGACAACGCTGGTCTGAAGAAGAATGACACCAAACTACTGACCATCAAGGTTAGATTCTTACTGGAGTGTTGCCTCCATTTCATTCTTCCCCTAATAGAAACTACTGAAAGCTTGCACTCCTTTGGTCTATCAAAATTTGAAACAACCTTGGTCTATCACCTCCTCTCCTAGTACAAAATCAATATTTCATTCCTCGTCATGGAATGTCTAAAATATAGTCTTCACAGGATCATTCCCTATGGAATGCTCTTTATTAGGATCTTCGGATCTAATCAAGCCTACTAGCATGACATATCGTTAATCTGACGTAAAGCTCTTGACATTGCCTTCCTCAGAGGCAAGGATATTGAATCGACTCCTCTCGACTCTTCATCTTTTTCAGAATCTTCGTATCCATAGCCTTCCTCACCACTGTCTCCATCTGAACCTAACTCGGAGGAGATTCAATAAAGAAGAAAGGGTGAGTATAGCGTGAGCTATCCCGATGTTGGGTTATCTTTTCAGATCAGGGAAAGGTTCGAATATCTGGCCAAGAAGAGAAAAGAGGAGTTGTCTTCATAGTCATACCCCACTGCTGTTCTTAGAAATCCTTAGGAACTATCTATTTGTATAAAGAATATTTTAATTATTATCAATGAAGTGCTATTTCTATGCATCTATCGTGATAAATTCCACTGCCAAGTGCCTACTTATACTAATTGAGTTTAACTCTCAATATCTACAAGTAATGAAAAATGTACATTGAATACATTGACAAACTTAGAAGTTATGAAAAATGTATGACTAACTTAGAAATGAAGTGTTTTTTTTTTACAAAATACTTATATCATTTCATTATAGATCAAAGATTCAATACAACTGGGAACATCATAATAGTCATGAAGACAAGAATTGAATAAGGCCGCCCTAGCTAGTGAGTGAGCAACCCCATTGGCTTGTCTATGAGTAAACTCTACCCTGAATAGGGGAAAAGAAGAAAGATAACTGGAAAATTCCTGAATAATGGCACTGAACTCTAAGTAATCCTTTGTAGGAGAATGAATAGCATCAACAGTAAGCTTGCTATCCATTTCAAAGACAACATTGTGAAGGCCCATGTTAGAGATCCATTTAAGAGCTTCTAGCAACCTAGAAGCCTTCCCATCGCGTACATGAAGGCAAGGAGTAATTAAGGGAGATAGTCCTGGCTTGAATGAAGCTTCCACGATTGTCCCTAATACATAAGCTAAATGCAGTACATTAGTTGACCTTGGAGACAGCTTCGTCGATATTACACTTATAGTAGCCATTTGGTGGTGCTGTCCAGTGAAGGAGATTAGGTGGGGGGTTTCTGGATGCTGTGAGCTTGGTGATGAGAAGTTTTAGATGCAAGCCATTCCTTTTGATAGATATTTGCTCGAGTAACCACTTGAGAGTTGGAGACAGATTTATCCTCCCAATATTTTTCGTTCCTGCGCTGCCATAAACTAGAAAGAATAGTTGCAAAAGTTTCATATTTATGAGTATCAAGTGAAAATAACAGCTTCAAACAAAGATCTGAAAAGGATTCAGAATAAGACATTGTAGCATTGACGTCGCTCCAAAGTCCAACTTGTTCCCAACATATGATGCTCATTGGGAATGTTATAAATAAATGCCAACAATTCTCCACATCATCATCACAAAGTGTGCAAGTAAGAGGACAAGTTATACCTTTTTGTTGAAGCATAAATGGAGTTGGAAGGGCAGAATAGAATAGTTACCCGAAGGTGTATGAGCCCAAACACACCAATCATCCTTGACTGCTTCAAATAAAGGCACACGAAGAATGGCAGATGAGTATGGATGCTGGAAAGTTGAATAAATGAAAGTATTGTTGCAACATTTAGTATCTTGTAGCCAAAGATCACGAACCATCCAACTATAAGTATCCAGGTCTGGCGGAATAGAGATGACAGGAAGTTGCTCATCACATAACCAAGGTGCACCACAAACATTAACCTTAGAGCCATTGCCCAGCCGCCATATAAAACCTTCTTTGATCAAAGCTATGGAAGACCAAATGGTACGCCAAATATAGGAGGGATTGTGACCAATCATAGACTCCATAAAATCCCTTCTAGGGTAATATCTAGCTTTGAAGATACGAGAGACAAGTGCATTTGGGCAAGATAAAAGTTTCCAACCTTACTTTCCAAGCATCAATAAATTAAAGGCCTGAAGATTGCGGAAGTTAAGTTCACCATGATCCTTAGGAACAGTAAGTTTGTTCGACCGTACCTCTAATGTTCTTTTTGCTAGAACCCCACCAAAAGGAATTGAGCATACGTTGAATATCGTCAACAATAAAAATAGGGATGGAGCAGATGCTCATACAGTAAAAGGGAATAGCCTGAGCAACTGCTTTAATAAGAACTTCCCTACCAGCCATAGAGAGTGTATGACTATTCCAAGCGCCGATCCTCTTCCAAACCCTGTCTTTAATATAATTAAAAGTTGCCTTCTTGCTGCAACCAATCAAGACGGAAAGCCCAAATATTTTCCATTACCAAGACAAATGCTGACACCAAGAATTTCATAAAGAGAATCCCTCAAATCAGAGCCAACATTCCTGCTAAAATAAATTTCATACTTCTGAAAATTAATAGCCTGGCCAGAAGCTTTCTCATAATCCTCAAGAAGTTTGTTCATGTACAAAAATTCCTTTTTCGAAGCCCTGATGAAAAGAAAGCTATCATCAGCAAAGAGGAGAAGAGAGATAGTTGGAGCACCACGAAAAATCTTCAGTCCATGGAGGTCCCCTCTTGTCTCATATTTTTAATCATAGCCGAGAGGCCTTTACGCATAAAATAAAGAGAAAGGGAGAAAAAGGTTGACCTTGACGGAGACCACAACTTGGCTTCAGAGGACCCACTGAATCATAATTAACAAGAATATTGAGAGAGGATGAGGAGATACATAGAGAGATCCACTGGACCCATAAAGGAGAGAGCCCAAGCTTAAGCATGACCACCTAAAGATAATCCCAACTCACCTGTCAAAGGCCTTGCTAATATCAATTTTAAGCGTCACTTCCCCATGGAGACCCTTTGTCTTGCACTTCATATAATGAAGGATTTCGAGGCTACCATAGCATTGTCCAGAATCGATCTATTAGCAATATATGCATATTGCTCTTCTGGGACACATTTTTCAATAACAGTGGAGAGTCTGTTGGAGAGAACCTAATTAGCCAGAATTTTGTAGGAGACATTACATAATGAAATGGGCCTAAAATCCTGCATAGAAGAAGGTTGGTCACATTTGGGAATGAGAGCAATATTTGTAGCACCAATAGAAGAAGGAATGGAGCCATCTGTAAGCCATTGGCAACAAGCTTTAAAAACGTCCTCCCCATAAATAGACCAGAAGCGCTGATAAAAAGCTGGATTTAACCCATCCGGTCCAAGTGATTTATCTGGGTGCATATGAAAAGCCGCCCTTCTAAATTCATCCTCTGTAAAAGGAGCAATCAACCCATTGTTATCTTCTACAGAAATTTTAGGTGAAATGCAACTAATAACCAGCTAAAGAATACAATACAGGCTAGAAAAAAGTGATTCAAAGTACTCCTTACCAAGAGAAATGAAGTGTTATTTATATGCATTTTCTATTGTTCTATGATCCCCCTAATATCTAACATGTTCCACTGCCAAGTCCCTGCTTATACTAATTAAGTTTAACTCTTAATATCTACAAGTAATAAAAAGTGTACATTGAATACATTGACAAACTTATAAGTTATGAAAAGTGTATGACTAACTTAGAAATTTGAAGTTAGAAATTAAAATTATTTAACAACTATTTATCATTCAGCTATAAGAAATTGTCAAGAACCAATTATAAGTAACAACTGTATAACTAACTTAGAAGTTTTTTAAGGAAATGCATATAACAAAAAAGGAAAGATAACCTTGCAAATAATTGTTTTCTTGCCTAACAGACCTTGCAGGGAATTGCAAATAACAATGCTCTACATCATCAAATTAAATAGTAAACTCATTTCCTAAAATTGTTAGAAAACCAGGTCTCGAAGATTGTTTTGTTTTTTAAAATAATGGAAAGATAACGTTTCCATGAGAAAGTTTTATTAAAGGTCCTATCTTTAATAGCGTTTCACTAAGAAAGCGTTATTAAAGGTCTTACCTTTAATAGTGTTTCCTTGAGAAAAGAATGCTAAAATTTACCTAAATCACATTTAATAACGTTTCCTAGAAAAAACGTTGTTAAAGTTAGCCTTATCAACTTTTTGGTTGGTTGATTATTTTTCTACCTGATCATTTAAAATAATTTGACTATTTTATTATATAGTTTAAGGAAAACAACTCTATAAATCAGGCTTGAAAAGTGTATATTTTAATGAATTAGTAAAGGTTTGAATTTGAGGCCTATTGGTTTGTTTTTTCTTAAATTAATATTGCAAAAACCCCCAAATAATTTCTTTTCATTAAAACGAATATGGTATTGCAGTCAAAGTAGACAATGCAAAGTATACAACAGAAACTAGTTTTGCAGTATTATTTATATCACCATATTAATAGCAGTAATATATGTTTGAGAATTACAATCAGAGTTACAGATCGAAAAACAATATATATGATGCAAAAGTTCTTTCATCATTGACAACAAGAATTACAATTTGCTACTATATTACAACTACCTAAAGTTCTTTCATCATTGATTTATTTATGATTATAAATAAATCACTTTCTGATAGCATGATTATCAATTAATCATTTTCTGTTTCCATATGAAGCATAAACCAAATTTATAGTTTAAATTATCCTAAGCATGTTTAATGTAGGGACTATAGGTTGAAAGACAAAGTGGTCGAACGAGGCATTGATTAGACAATAATGGTCATCCACCTAATCAAGCAAGCATGTAACAAAGAAAAAAGATGGAGTTTGGATTTGAATATCAAATTCAATATTCTAAGAAGAAACAATGTGTTTAGGCATGTGGATCAATTTTTTTACTTTTTCCTTTTGAACTGTGAGGCACTTGTTGGTCAGTACAGAAGGCTACATATTAATTAGTGATTTTCTTAAGGTTTTGTGGTAATGAGAGTGTGGGAGGAAGATGATGTTGTGGTGGGGCTGATATTAATGGTGGAGCATGATTTGATATCTAACAGCAATTTGATTATAAACAAATTACATTAAACCAATATATTAATATTTAAAAGTACAGACTTATCTTCTTCCACTCCAAAGCCTTTACAAAAAAAAAAAAAAAAGCTGAATAATGCTAGTCTCGTAAAACTAGCCTAATAATATTACATAAAGGCTTGTACCTTAAAAAAAAATTACATGAAGGCGTCTAACATTATTGATGAGTAGCCTGTAAGAATATATAGACATTTGAAGCAGTGCTACGTATTATGTGCTTCTGTTTGTGTTATGCGAATTGATACTAGTCAATTGATCGGCAAATTCGTTTGCATTGATTCCCCTTGTTCAGTTGATGCATTTAGAAAAAGATTCTATTTTTCCTGTGAATTCCAAAGCTATTCCATAAAACGCCTAATGTTGATGGTTGAACTACAAAGATTATAAATTTGCATGAAAAGTAAAGTAAAGTAAAGAAAGTAATGTGTAGTAGATAAGTTGTATGATTGATTGATTGTATCTAAAACTAAGTTGTACAATTTGTATTTATTGGCATCACCTACGTAGTTACCTTATGCTACCCTCTTTACACATTCTTTAATTCTAAAACAATTTTTACATCATTTATATCACTAATAATAACTTGAGTAACTACCTAGTGAGCTTGTGGACCAAAACGCACTATCTCGACTAACTGACCCATCAGCTGACCATATCTTCCATATCCCTATTTTATAAGGGAGCGGACCCTTTATGCACTTTCTTGACTTGATCAACTCATGAGCAACCTTGGATTCTATATGATCAACCTTTATCTTCATATTATCTCTCCAAAACCACCGTCAACTTCACCCCAAAAATTTAGAGAAGTGGTTGCACGGTTAACATTCAACTTTGACTTGGCCAGCTCTTCATGGTAACTATTTATGAAATTGATTAAAGCTCTTATACACTCATTTAACTGCTACTAATGTGAGCTTATTAAGGCCTAAAGAAATGCTCCAAGCTCATTTATGTTCACCTGAATCTTCCCAGCTAAATTCGGCGGACCATATTCGACTATTTCAGTTTATCAGCTTATCAATTAGATGGCTCATGTATCCATCATTGGTAATGCCACATTAGTACATTTAAAACTCATATTGGCTAACCAGTTACATCGACTATATATCCATACTCTCGTTTGACTTAATCAACCAGTCGTTGATCAGCTACCACTCCTTATCACTAATCGATTATCAACAATTTTTGGGTGTTAAGAGATTGTTTCATTTCCTCCGAGTGAAGCATTTTACCTTCATCTCCAAAATAATTTTTATAAATAAGATGTTAACTTATAGACTTGAGAATTTATATAATTTTTTCCACATGAGATTTCTTCCCTCATGTATTAACTTTATAAATTAACTTTATAAATTATTCCTCTAATAATTTTGTGGATAAGTGGCTAAATATACGAATAAAAGTACAATATTAGACATTATTATAAAATTAATCTCTTGGATACTATCATAGTAAGGAGGCAATTTTAACAATTATCTTTTCTAAAATTTAAAATATGATTTTCTCCTCAGTTGCATAGCTTGCAATCAAGATTAAAAGTTAATTAATGATCACATATTAAGTGAGAGGAGTGATTTATTGTGAGAAATGCAAAAAGTGAATATGAACCATTAAATCATACTTGAAAAATAAAAAATTAAAAGTTAAATAATAATCGTATGATCACTTAAAAAGTATATCTAACTTTATATGTTATTTTTTTTTGACTCAATAAATCAATCCTCTCACCAAATATGTTATAGGTTTGTGGGGAAGCCTTATATAGTGAAAATAATTTGCGTTTTAGGAAAGTGAGAACAATAAATCTTGATCAATCATATATGGATGGTTAAGACTAAAAAATGCTTAGTGATCACATGATAACTTAAAAAAAGTTAATTATGTATTCATCTTTTAACCTTAATTGACCATTCAAATTAGGGATGGCAATGGGTAGGGTATGGATAAGGTACTATAGCACTCGTCCCCATACCCGATTTTAAAAAAATACCCGTACCCAGTCCCTTACCCGCCTGGATAGCAACTTAAGTACCTGCACCTTTATTCGCTAGGTATCTAAGTATTCATACTCTCACTCACTACCCGCACTTTAATTAATTATGAAAAATCAATAAATAAATAAATAAAGTATTATTAAAGTCTAAAATATCATGATAGTATATAACAATGCATATTATTCTAGTATATTCTCAAACAAACAACAAATATTACAGTTAAATAGGAAGAATAAGAAGAAGAAAATTATGGTGAAGTGGTGAACGGACTAAACGACGCTAGGAGTAGGAACTCTGAAAGAATAAGAAAATATTAATAACCTAACTTTCATTTCAATTTCTTTTAATTTAATATATTAATAGTTATATATATAATAATTAAATAAATATTAATATATAGGTATGCGGGTATGGGGCGGGGTGGGTACTCGGGTATGGGGCGGGGTGGGTACTAAGGTACCCGTACCCGTACCCATACCATCAAATCTTGCGGATAATTACCCGCCCCCATACCTATTGTGCGGGTAATTATCCTACCTATCATTGGTATTTTTTAAGGATACCCATTGGATAAAGTACCCATTGTCATCCCTAATTCAAATAAGATCAAATGATCAAAATTTATTGTTCCCATCATATTCTTAAAAGAAGATCGTTCTTACGTGATATTCCTCTCTCTATATAAAAGGTAGGAATAGGTCTAATGGCCTATTAAGGCTCTTTGGCTTAACTTATTTTTCAATCATCTTTTGTTAAACCTATATAACAATAAGATGTAATTGGTATACACTATCCGTGCAAAGATATTTTACACAGACATTCAATCAGAAATTGTTACATAAGTTAAAGTGTTTGACTCTTATCCTAACTACCTCAAAAGTCACATACATCATGATTTCTGATTGGTTGTCAGTATAAAAAACTTTACACTGACAGTGCATAGCAATTAAACTCGTATATGCACTGACAGTGTACAGTTTTTTATACTGTCAACCAATCACCACTCATGATACGAATGATTTTTAAGGTAGTTAGGATAAGAATCAAACATTTTGAGCGATGTGTCAATTTATAATTGAATGTATGTGTAAAGAAACTTTACACTGTCAGTATATAACAATTAAACTCATAAGTTTATTGGCGTATATGAAATTTTGATGCATTCTAAAGTTTTAAATAAGCATTCTATTAAACTAAGACATTCTTAATTAGTTATTCAGTTTGTCCCTAAACTATTGGAATTTTTTAAGTACATATTTGAGCTAAAAAAGTTTTTAATCGGAGGAATGTTAACAAACCTCTCGAGACAATGCACGATGGTGATCGCCTAGCCTCAATGTTTTGTTTTCATAGGAGCCAATTCTTGCCAGTTAACTTGGCAGTGATGGCAGGGGAGAAGGTTGCTTGAGAAGACGACACCAGGGGCGATGGCGATGCTGGAGGAAGTTCTAGCAGGTGGATCAATAGCTGTATCTTGGAAGCTCATGATACCATATTGATAAAGGTAACCAAGTGTAGGAGAGAGAGGAGAGAGAGATCTAACTGAGTTAGTTACTATATTATGAAAAGGTAACTGACAATAGAGTCGTTCCTTATATGAGGCACTTTCTATGGTACCTTTGAAAATCTAAGGATATCGATACCCTTAGATATAAAAGGAAAACTATAAGTTTACTAAAAGGAATTGATAAAAAAAATATAAAGAACTAGAAAAAATATTCGAAGAAATGAATAAAAATATAACTCAATTAATAGAAACTACTACCAAAATTAGGGAATATATATATAAAAAGACAAAAAAAGGACAAATCGAAATAGCAAGCATACATGAAACTTTAATTAATATAAACAAAGGAAAAGAGATAGAAAATGAAGAAGAAGATTTTAGAATCAGAAAAATACTTATCCAATTGGAAAAATTACTCGAAGAAGACGAAAATGGTAAATGTATAACCAAAGGAGATTTAACGGAGTTACTAGACAAACAAATCAATATAACTAAAAAGCTAAGCCCTGAACCTTCTAGATTACTATCTCCAATAACAATATGGAGGGGTTAAAAACGAATATATTGAAACAATAAAAAGATCAAACGACTTAGAAGAAATTCAGCAACTTCTTGAACCACTACTACAGAAAAGGGTTTTACCAGCGTTTATTTTAAGCCTTCGCCAGCGCTTTCGGGCGCTGACTATTTATCCGCTAGCAAAAGGAGGAAAAGTTTGCTAGCGCTTTTTGAAGCGCTGGTAAAGGTTCAAAATTGCCAGCGTTTCCTTGAAGAAGAGCTGGTAAAGGTAAAGGAAGCGCTGGTAAAGGTTGCCAGTGCTTCCTAATGAAACGCTGGCAATTTTAAACCTTTACCAGCACTTTTTCAAGGAGGCGCTGGCAATTTTTTAACCTTTACCAGCGCTTCTTCAAGGAAACGCTGGCAATTTTGAACCTTTACCGGCGCTTCTTCAAGGAAACGCTGGCAATGCCCTGTTTTTTTTTTTTTTTTTTTTATATATATATTTTACTTTTCTTATCTATTTCCCCCTGATTACCAATACAATTTGCAAGATCAACACAAGCAAAACCAGCAATATATATACAGATGATTCAAAACCAAACAGGTTATATATATATATATATATATATATATATATATATATATATATATATATATATATATATATATATATATATATCATTGTACAATATAGCAAAACCCCAACAATATATTTATATATATACAGGAGCAAAAATCTTGTATTATCACAGTAGCTTGATTGAAGAAAGAAGAAGCCCTCGATCAATCTTAGCACTACTATATTCATGTACATGGATACAGTTAGCAAAACCAACAATATGTTTATATACAAGAGCAAAAACCAAAAAATCCTAGCTAGCACTACTAGCTTGATTGAAGAAGCCCTTGATCAATTAATCCTTTGCTTTCCCTTCAACAAAATCCTTGCTCCCCTTCAATGATATCCAAATAAACATTGTTAAGTTCAAAATGGTATATCTCGAAATGTCAAGGACTACAATAGATCACACTTACATATATACCTTCATTCGATAAAATCAACAATATAACGGCACCACTCTTGCTTGAGTGCGGTAAGTTGATCATCAGAGTATACCGGACATTTACGTTCTGGATAGTACTGCGAAGTGAAAATTAAATCAAGTTAATAATTAAAGTACGTACATTTCAAATATGGTCAAATGTGAGAGTAATTAAATATATAAACTGTTGGGGAGAAGGGAAGAAGAAATCCACACACACTACTGAAAACAGAGAAGATTTAGAGAAAAAATATATATGCTGAATAATACTCAAAATTAACTCTTTATTGAATTCATATATCACTGCACTTACAGTACTTCACACATTTATAGATCTGCTAGACCTCTAACTAATAAGTCTAACTAACTCATCTAACTCAAAGAGCTAACCACTTTTACTGTTATAACTGTCATCAACAGTTCATAACTTCTAACCACTAACTGACTTTGAAATACTCTGTCAACACAACCATCTAATTCAAAGTTCACTCAACACACAAGATATGCTAATGCATCACTATGGAGTCTAACATCCCAACTAGGTTGGCACCTAGACTCCATTTATCATTTGTTGCACATCAAGTTTGAATCAATTCTCTTATTGATACAACTTTCAAAAACTCCTTAATTAGCTCTTTGAATCTCTCAATTTTCATAGGCTTCGTCATGATATCTACTTTATGAAATTCAGATCACCTGCAAAAGCACAATTGCAGTATCCCTTTATTCGCTCACGCAAGAAGTGAAATTTGGTCTCAATATGTTTACTCCTGCAATGAGCCATTGGATTTCTTGCCAAACTGATTGCAGATTTGTTATCACTGGATTTCCTGCAGATTTGTTACTAGGTCACAAGGAAAGAAAGATCATCAGCAATTTGTTTGCAGAAGAGGTAACAAATCTTTTTACATTGACAACAATATGTACACTTTAGCACATTTGTGTTGAGCAGCTTTTGTTTGGTTTTGTAGGGTTATTTTATATATGAATCTTTGCGTTGGCCACTGGTCTATACTCTTTAGTAATGCATTGGTTTTCATTGCATTGGTTTTAATCAAGAAAAGCACATCCAAGGGAACACTTCAAAATCTGAGATTTACTTTGTTGAGCAAAAAGAAACTTGATTTTTTACTTAAAACAACGGTACCAATAGATTGGACAACAAAAGAAGAAAGCAATTAAGATTACAGGAAGAACAATTGATACGTAAAATGAGTAGAATTCATGAACTGAAGTAGCTACTTGAGCAAACTTGGAAGCCAAAAAAAATGCAGATTTAGAATTATAGATTACACTAAAGTTGCTCACAAAACATGGAAGATGCAGGGTATTACCAAAGAGATAAAGGGTTGTACTTTACTCATTTGGAAGCTCAGTTCCTAACTTTAAGGACATTAAGAATTAAGAATGCTTAATAGTTCAACAATAGTATTTTTATTTTCCTATGAAACCTAAGGGAACACAGTGTCTGAAAACTAACTAAACTAACCCATATCATACTGCCCTCTTGCTGCTATGTGGAATCAAAAGATTTCTCAAAGATCAAACTAGAATTACACCTTGGTGCTCTAAAGACTTAAAAGGAAAAAAATAGAAGATATATGAAGAGAGGAAGAACACCACCACTTCCTCCTCTTGTCTCTTCTTTGCCTCAACTTTCTCTCACTTTCTATCTTTCCTAGGGTTTCCAAAGTTAAGAAAAATCAGGGAGCAGGGGAAAAATAAGTTCCCTATTATAATTTGAAACTAGGACAATAATGCCCTTGTGCCTAAGGGTAATAGGGGAATGCCCACAACTAAGATTAATTTACCATGAAAGCTTATTATGATTAAGTGTATGCCAAGTTATAAAACTATTAGTGTCATACAATATTTATTTAATTCGTTTATGAAAATAAAACAGTAATTTATAACATAATTTATTATTTTCATACGTATCCATAATTAATGAAATTAATGGGTATAACAGTAACTAATTTCAGTTATGCTTTAGTGCTACTATAAGTAGGAGTAATTCACTGTTATCATTGCAATCAGTATTCACATTAGTTGAGAATTCAAGAATAGAAAATACTCTTGTAAAACGCTTATCACAGTGAGGAAAAGAATCAACCAGATTCTTGAGTGTCGTTGGGTGTAAGTGGGATAAAGGGGAAAACACTGAGTGATACATTGTGATATACTGTGCAAACTGTAAATGTTCTTACGAATAATTTGGCAAAATAAGAACATCCGCAATCAAAAGATAAAATGGTTTTGGGTTGAAACAAGAATTTAAGAACAATGCTTGATGACTTACCCAATTTGGTTCCAACTAGTACCACTGGGACACCAGGAGCAAAATGTTGGAGTTCAGGGATCCACTGCTAAGTGTATACAAAATTAGAAAAGCAAACTCGAAATCTGGAAGACATGTCAAAGTACAAAACACAGAAACACAAATATACCTTCTTCAACACATTCTCATAGCAAGAATATACCTCAAGGAAAATAAAAGAGAAAAGGAACCAGCAAGAATACCTCAAGGTCCTCGCGCTGTTGAGAAGAGGGTTTGAGGAGAGAACCGTGAGGTTTCGCGAAGGTGCTGAGCGTGAGTGCTTAGGTCGCAGTTGTGGAGGAGAGGGTTGTGGATGATGGTTGTGGGGAGCGGATTGAGGGTCGCTGTGGTGGAGGAGAGGGGTTGAGTTCGCGGTTGTGGAGGAGATGAGGAGGGTTGAGTTCGCGATTGTGAAGGAGATGAGGAGGGTTGAGTTCACGGTGATGCTTAGGTCGCGAGAGTACTGTGTGAAGACTATTACTGAAAGCGCGCGCGCGAAAGTGTAAGTGAAGATCGAGTAATCAGTAATATAAATCAAAAAATTATATTTATATAGAAAAGGACAATTGCCAGTGCTTTTCCAAATAAGCGCTGGTAAAGGAACAAAACATTTGCCAGCGCTTTGTTAGGAAAGCGCTAGCAATAGTACTATTGTTAGCGCTTTCCTAAGAAAGCACTTTCCTAAGAAAGAGCTGGCAAATGTTTTGTTCCTTTACCAGCGCTTATTTGGAAAAGTGCTGGCAATACTCTAGGTTAGAGTTTTGCTTGCGCTTAATTAATAAAGCGCTGGTAAATCCCAATAATTTGCTAGCACTTACCAAAGAAAGCGCTAGTAATACTTCTCCGCCTCATATTTTCTAGCATTTTACGGGAAAACGCTGGTGAATGTTGCATCAATTTTTCCCTATTTTGGCGTAGTGAACAATTAAAGATAATTGAAGAAGAACATAATCAAATACAAACTATAGAGCCAATTAATCCCATAAATGAGACTGAAGAAGTAGTATTAAATTATAGTTCCTCTTCAAACGAAGACTTTAATGAAATACGTATGCAACAAGGAGAATCAAGTAGTAGTCTGATTCCTAAAAGAAAAAGAAAAGAAATATTTGAAATATAGGAAAATATGGAGAAAGAAACAATGCATAATAAAGGATATGTTAAAAGGAATAATAAATGGTCAAAATTTCAAGACGAATTCAAACCAAGATACGAAGTACAAAGGTCAGCCGGAAACATATTAAATCTTGACTGTGTAAAAAATATAGAAGAACTACTTCTACAATGGACTAATGAAATAACTCTTTTAATCGCCGCTGATGAAAAATTTAATAATCTGAATATGTTATCATTAAAAAATTATATTCTTTATAAACCAACAAGAAATGTACAAAACTACTTAGATAGTATATCAGAAGAACAATGGTAACAGTACTCAACCCTAACAACAAATAACCAAGATTTTGCTAGACATATTATGAGTCTTATTTATCAAGAATTTATAGGATATGCTAGTATAGAACATAATGCAGAAGTAAGTAAATTTTTACATGAAAAAGCTAAAACACACCTAAATCAAATGCAATTATGCGATATATGTGAAATAGAAAGTTTTATATGTGAATATCAAAAATATTACTATCAACTAAATACCTTAACAAAAGAAACATATAAAGAAGTATTTATAAACAAACTACCTTTTCCTCTCAACACTAAAATCAAATTATTATGGGAATTAAATCCTAATGAAATTGCAAATACATTAGGAGGAATTATCCAGATACTATACAAAGAATTATGAGAACAATGTATAACCCGCGAAACCATAAGACATTTAAATAAAGGAAAAAATGAGATTTGTTGTGATATACCTGAAGTAGAGTTACCCGGAAAGTACGGTTGTAATAGACCTATAACTAAGCGGAGATACTACAAAAATAAACCGAAATTAAGAAAGACTTATCCTAAGAAAAAGGCGTATAAAAATTCAAAGAAAAAATATTTTAGGAAACGACAAACACCTAAGAAATATTGTCCACAGGTAAAAAAGAAGTGTAGATGCTGGATATGCAATGTAGAAGGACACTATGCAAATGAATGTCTACAGAAAAAAGAAAAAGAATTTAAAGAAAAGGCTAAAATAGTAAAAAGGATATATAAAATATATAACCTTGAACCATTAGAAGACGAATTAAGCAACACTAATGATAGTGTTTATGAATATTCTGAACATGATGAATTATCTTATAAGAAACAGAATCCGAATAGTACTTATATCAAAATTATAGTTGAAAAAATAATAAAGAAACTTAAGCTTATATTGATACAGGAGCAAGCATTTGCTTAGCAACAAAAGCAATATTCGATAAATGGGAACAGCTAGACAAACCGTTAAAAATACAGATAGCTGATGAATTCATCCACCCTTTATTTTGGTAGTCAAATTAATAACACTATAAATACAAAATAAACGATTTACTGTACCAACAATCTATCAGCAAGAAACAACAATTGATGTAATTCTCGAAAATAACTTCCTCCGTCTTTATGCACTGTTTTGTCAATACTTAGAGTATATTACTCTTAGAACACCTTACGTACGAAATATCCAATCCCGCGAGATACTTTCCATCCCCATTCTTCATTCCTCTCAATGCACCTATTCGACCAAATAATCAGAGTTTAGCAAGCTGCAACGTGGTGAAGTATTTACTATTATTTGTCAAAAAATTTGCTATGCCTTAATTAACCTAGAGCCAAATAGAAGAATCCCGGCTCATATTGATGAACTTTTGAATAAAATATGTAGCGAAAATCCTTTAGATCCAAATATAAATAATAAAAATACCGAACTAATTACTTTAAAACTGAAAGATCCAACCCAAGAAGTAAAATGCAAATCTATGATTTACACTAAACAAGATAAAGATGAATTTGTAGAAGACATTAAGCAAATGACTGAAAAAGGATTAATTAGACCTTCCAAAAGCAAACACTCTGCCCCAGCCTTTTACGTAGAAAATCATAGTGAAATCAAACGTGGCAAAAGAAGAATGGTAATAAATTATAAGCAGATAAACGAAGCAATGGAAGGAGATGCATATTTTCTTCCCCGGAAGGATTTAATTATCGAACGAATTAGAAATATGCACTGGTTTAGTACTTTTGATTGTAAATCAGGCTTTTATCAGATAAGATTAACAGAAGAATCCAGGCCATTAACAGCATTCAGTTGTCCTCAAGGTCAATATGAATGGAATGTACTTCCTATGGGAATGAAACAATCTTTAGGAATCTTTCAAAGAAGAATGGATTCAATACTCAAAGAGTATAAGGATTTTTGTCTTATTTATATTGATGATATACTAGTCTTTACAAATAAACAATTAGAAGATCATTTTAATAAGGTTGCTTTAGTTCTTAATAAATGTTTAGAGCATGGAGTAGTCTTAAGCAAGAAAAAGGTTGTTCTAGCACAAAATAAAATTAATTATTTAGGGTTAGAAATTGAAAAGGGAAAAATAATAATGCAAAAACATGTTTTAGAAAAACTTCACAATTTTCCAACAAAACTAAAAGATAAAAAAGATTTACAAAGATTTCTTGGACTACTAACCTGTATCTCTAATGAAGGTTTTCTCAAAGATCTTGCAGCTGAAAGAAGAATTCTCCAACAAAAGCTAAAAAAGGGCGCCCTCTAGTCTTGGACAGAGGAAGATGAAGCAATTATTACCAAGTTAAAGCACTTATGCCAAAATCTTCCAGAATTATATCATCCATCAGATGATGACTTAATTATTATTGAGACAGATGCCTCAAATGAATGTTGGGGAGATGTTATGAAAGCAAAACCCCCTGGACAAAAGAAAGAATTATTATGTCGATATATGTCTGGAACATTTTCAGACAGTGAAATTAATTACCCCACTCATGAAAAAGAAACTCTAGCGCTTATTCGTATGTTGGAAAAACATCGAATTTATGTGCTTGACAAAGAATTTATTGTCAGAACCGATTCCACTTATGTTGCAGGATTTAAAAATATCAATCATAAAGGCACTTATAAGCAAAGAAGATTGATTAGATGGCAAATGAAATTATCCGAATACAATTATTCAATATCTCATATTAAATGTGAAAAGAATGTCCTTGCAGATATTTTATCTAGAGAATGGAGCGAGGAACGGTAGAAATGTTAAGAAAGCAAATGGAGATTAAGAAAGCACTTAGAGATAAAAAAAACCGAGAGAACTAGACTTACTTGAAGCAGACATCAAAGTTCTAGACTTACAATTAGAGGCTGTGGCATTTTTTAGAAAAAACAATTCCAGCAGAAATTAAGCAGCAAGCTCGTAAGGAAGAAAATAAAAAATGGTACGCTATTTTTAACGGACCATTTCCAGGAATTTATGATGAGAGGCATAAAGCAGCCTCCTATTGTCAGAAAGTTCCAGGAGTTATTCATAAGTCCTACGCAACAAAAGAAGAAGCAGAAAAAGCTCTAAAAGATTTCCAAATTGCCGAAGAAAGGAAGAAAGGCAAAGAAATCTATCTTGGACCAAGAACTTTTGCGGAAACCACTACTTTAAACCCAGAACCAAGGAAATCCTTAAAAATTCTAGGAAGAATCCCCTCTTTCCTAGACAATTTCCAAATAATTTCTAGAGAAGAACATGAACTCCAAATCCAATTTTCAAAAAAAAAAAAATTTTATGAACACTTCAAAAGACTAATCCATTGGATGGAAAAAGAAAAAAACAATTGCGTATACATGGTTGATCGAAAATTATTCTCTATCAAGACAGTACTTACACCTAGAGCCCCATCAATTTTAGCATTCAATTTGTTCCAATTTGGACTAATTGAATGTCTTTATTCAAGTACCAACCTTAAAGAAATTAATCTGTTTCCTTACCACTTCAAAGAGGCAGTCAAGAATATTGCTGGTGAAAGATCTATTTTCTTAAAATTTTACTCAGCCTATCCAGACTTTACCACCAAACAACCAGCAAAGCACTTAGTTTTTATTGGAATCTGCAATAACAATTTGCCCTTAATGGATGAACCTACTGGAGTAGACTATGAAGAAGATCAAATTATTAACTTCATAGCCCACCAATTAGCCAGCATATACTCCCAATGTCAAACCATTGGAAAAGAATCATTTATTAAAATTCTGTATAAAGGACCAAATACTTTACTTTTAAGCAAAACAAGTGGAAGACCTATCAGAGAAAAGGACTTAGCCTTACTAACAAGCTTCGAGATGCCCTTCTATGCATTCGAAGGACCCGCCATGAATTATTGCCCAGCTGTCCTCAACAAACTTTGTTCAATAATTAAAGAAAATGGCAATCATGCATGTGAAAGATGTATAAAGCAAGCCAAGTCAGAAGCTACTACTAGCTGTCAGCCACAAGGAAAAGATTCCGAAGACGAAACAATAATTGAAGACTGATGTAAGCAGTGACGACAGCATGTAAATTATTAGTTTTCTGATGTAAGCACTTACGTGCTATAAGTATAATAATGTAAATAGCCAATAGTCCTTTAGCCTATAAATAAGTCCTCTTATGCCGAGGCAAAGCAGAGTGAGTCATCAAGAGAGAAACTCTCACCTGAGCTTTTTCAAGTTGAGAAACGTTGTTAGTCTCCTTTAGAGGAAACTAAGTAGGTATCTGGGAATACCTAAGTTCCCCTTTGTACCCACTTCCATCAATAAAATACTTAGTTATCTATAAGCCTCCATTTACTTTTCAATTATCTTTCGGTAATCACTCATTCATCTACCAAGCGGAAGCAGCAGTGGGCTAGAAAAGACTGACATTTAAACTTCAAACAGGTATTTCTACTCTTACTCTCTAGTATATCATTTATAATATTAGCATCATGGAACCCGAAATAATCAAAAATAGTGATGTAGAACATCTTCAAATTACTGAAGAAGATGAAAATTATCAAGGAAATATTCTTATTAATCCTAGATTATTTCAAAAAATACAAAAAGAAGAATTAGATCTATCAAAGACTGCAAATATGAAAGGCAGAGAGAAATTAGAAGGAATAATGAAAAGGTTTATTCAGAAAGAGAATATTATTTACTATGAAAAAATAATTACAGAAACTCCCATAGATATAACAGAAGATCAAGGCCTCACAAGTATACAACTATTAAATCGAAAAAGGATTTCAGAACTAAGGCAAAATCTAAAAATCGAATCACATAGACGAAAAATAGGATATATACATATAGGAGCGGTTCAAATCTTAATCAAAGCAACTTTTCAGGAAGGAATAGATTCTCCGATAGAGTTAATTTTAAAAGACGAAAGAATAACTGACTCTCGAGATAAAATATTAGGAGTTATAGAAGGAAACTTAGCTTATGTAAAATTAAAATTTGAAATTCATCCAAATATTGGTATCCCTTTAAATACACAAAGATTAGACCAGTCATTAACATTAGAACACAAATTTTTAAGAAAAAATTTAATGAAATAACTGAATTAGGAATCTTCTTAAAGAAATCTAAATCTTTAAAGATACTTTACATACCTAGGCCCATTACTTTCATAGAACCCGATAGAAGTAAGGAAGATAATATTAATAAACTAGTCAGTCAAGTTAATGACTTAACATTGTATATAAAAAATAAAATATGATAAAAACGATAAAAATCCAAGAAATAACTCACAAACGAACTGGTACCAGAGCTAGATAATGAAAACAACTAGCGACATAAAGAAAACTATAAATAACTTAAAAGGCTACTGTAAAACATTAATGGAATTAGATGAAGAAAATCCCAATAACATAATCAAAGATCAGATAAGACGAGTTGAAATTCGAATCCAAATATTCAAACGAAGACTTGAAACCATAATAGCATGATAACATTTATCATTTTAAAACTCCGGTTAAAAAAGAATCAAAAAGATATAATATTTTGGCAAGAACAAGAACCTACAGATCTTCAGGATAAGTGGTGAAAGGAAAGTATGCTAGAACATCACTTAAAAACAGAAAAATGGATCAAAAAGATACTCGAAAGAATAATAGCATGATGACGATTACCATGTTAAAACAATGGTTAAAAAAGATTAGAAAAAAAATAGAATACTGGAAACAGCAAGAAGCTGGAGATTTCATTGATGAATGCGTAATAGAAGGCATAATAGACTATAAACTAAAAATGCTAAAGCGGATAAAAAATGAATTAGAAAATTTTGCAGTATGAGCCAAAGTGAACCAATTACATCTATAAAAGAAAAAATACAAATAATAAAATTAAAACTTAAAGATGAATATGAATACTTATCTAGTTTGTTAAAACACAAAGAAGAAGATTATATAGACGACCAAGTTAGGAAATTAATTGAAAAAAGTATACTTTGGAGAGAAAATAGATTAATTCTATTAGAAAATCAACTAAAGAGATCGAAATAATTCTATGATAGAATATATAGAAGAGTTAGGATTACATATGGCAGGAAAAATAATAAAGCTCATAGAAGGATCTGATGTTATCTTAGAAAAAAAGATAAAACATTTTGAAGGAATAATATTACGTGAAGAAAATATGACCCTTAAAGAAATAGAACAAGATATTCTTACTAAGGCTAAAAGAAGATTATCTTGCATTTCTCGATATAAAAGACAAGATGGTAAAATATTTGAAACTATTAACACTTTTGAATATTGGTATCCAACTCCAAGGTACCAAAAACCCTTAAATTAGTAAGGATATTGTAGCAGTCCCCCTTATATAATCAATAGTACAACATGATATTACAAACATATCCCTAATACCCTATCTCTCCATACATAGTTTTCCTAAATATTTTATTGAAAGGTTAAAAATATTATATATTATATTATTATACATATTTTTCTTTTTTCTCACGTTTCTATGCAACCAAACGAGCGAATAGAGAACTATCATATTTTTTTCTCTTCTACTTCATTTATTTTTTTATCAATCCAAATAATCAAAAAATCTCTTCATTTTCTATTTATTTTCTCTTTTTTTCTACTTTTTTCTATCTTACTTTTTCCTCCTTACTTCATCCCTGATTCAACCAAAGCATTGGAATGGCTTTTCTTTGTAGAGATGCCACCACAACCGACGTCAAAACATTCCCTCGATAAGATGAACGTATGTGACATGCCAACCTTGGTCTTGTTGGGCTAGATGGGCTTCTTTGGGAATAGCCCAGTCCATGCACAGTTCAAGTCCCAAGGTGGGACTGGGCAATAGATATCTCCCATTAGACAAAAGTCAGCTTCCTGAATCCTTTCCCACGTATTTAGGACAAGAAATTGAATCTCTAACCTGTCTGGAACGTTTTTGCATGCTTCCGAGGTGTAAAAACGGTTTTGTTAACTATTGGTTAAAAAATAAAAATTTAAAATTTTATTAAAACTGTAAATACATTATTTTAAGAGTTTAATTATTATGTATTATTAGTATAAAATTTTTTATATTATCAATCAATCAAAAATTATGATATGAGTAACTTTCAAAATAGTTAGGATAAGAATCAAACATTTTGACTTATGTGATAATTTATAATTAGTTAATAGTGTAAAAAATCTTTACACTGATAATGTATATAAATTAAATCGTTATTTTAATATATTAAATACTCCTTCCCATCATGAATATAAGAGACAAAAAGATCTTTCCTTATTTATTATAAAATTCATATTAAAGAGACTCAACAAATATTCTTCATGCAAGTATTTTGGTTTAGTTGATTAGTAATTATAGGGAGTAGTGTTTTTTATCATTAGAGACACCAAAAGACACACATTTCACCAAAAGATACACTTATTGATAAGATACCATGATAAGTGGATTTAGGAATAAATAAGTTAATTGAATTAGAAGTAATTAAATAGAGGTATTTATGAAATAAAATTTAAAATAAATTGATTTTAATAATTTTTCTCGATCTTAATGAATTGGGATTTTATCTCTAACATTCAGAATAAAAAGAGTAAATATCTATAATATCACTTTTCAATAAAATTTATTTATTTTATTCTTTAACTATTATTGTTAGGATAATAAATGTCAGGAGAATGAAGGCTCTTATTAACGAATTAAGAAAAAACGTTTTCATTCAAAATGATATTTTTAATAATGATGTCTAATACAAGAAAAACTTATTTTTATTATATTTCTTAATTGGTGCCCTCAAAATTAGCAGATATTCCTAAAATAATAAATCCATCATAAAATTACTTGTTTTTATTATATTTCTTAATTGATGTCCTAATTAGTTAGGATAAGACTTCTCTAAAATGATGTGCTCTCTAAAATGAATAAGTAAAAGAGTTTTTATCATTAGATGATTTAGTGGGTTCAAATCTCTATATACTTTATCAAATCAAGGATGAAAACCTTTCAAATCTCACTTTTGAGAAGGTTTTTCCAATTATCTAAATCTCTAATTAATAAAATAGTTATAAAAATTAGGCAAAATAGGTTGATTGGTCTTATACGTTTATTTAAATTTTCACATCGGTCTCATAAGTTTTATTTTTTTCAAATTGATCCTATACGTTATGATTCGTTTTCACATTAATCATTTCCGTCAATTTTGACCTTATAACATCAGATTAAAAGTCACGTGTCGCATTAATATTATAACCATATTAGGTCAAATCCGACGACATTAGATCGAAATTGACGAAAATGACTAATGTAAAAATAGAATATAACGTGCAGGACCAATTTAAAAAAAATAAAATTTATAAAATCGATATAAAAATTTAAATAAAAATATAATACTAATTAACATATTTTACCTTAAAATTATCACAATTTATTTGAATTAGATGTCAAACGGTGTCAGAATGAAATGATGGTTGCAATTAAAGAGTGATAAAAAATGAAAAAACCCAGTAGTGGGATAAGCAGAATCGAGGACTGGTGGAAGCTGATGATAAGGTAAGGTGGCTGAGAAAACAACGCTTTAAAGCTCGAAAATGGAGATACTGGCCCTACCTTAATTTTTTGTCACGCACAACTTGGCTTATTTTTCATTGTGGAAAGTAGAGCACTTTGTTAAATCATCTAAATAGAGAGAGAATTATATTTTCATTTGTATTATTTGGATATCAAAATCTAAATATCATATATATTTATTTTTATCTTTTATTTATATTTTATCCTTTTTGATATATACATATCTCAAAAATATATTTAAAAATAAAGAAACAATATATGATATCTTCTTTTTTTTGATGTTCAAAAAACTTTTTTCTTATATTATATAGGGAGCATCATAGCCAAAAAAGCTCTTTGTACTCATCACATGCTATTTGGGTCGTTTTTAATCTTTATGGGTTTTGTTCAAAAGCTTATCTAAACAGCTCCTCCATTTTATTTATCTATCTTATGTTAAATCTGAGTGCCAAGTTTTTGACCTACTAACACAATTTATATATTGAAGAGATAAATATGAAGATAAATATGAATGCTTTCATTCAAGGTTTAAATTCTATTCGTTGTAATCAGTACTTCAGTTTCTTCATTTCAATCTCGTCTCACAACTGTTCTCTATTTATATATTATAGACAACAGTTTTTAAAAATGTGATTTTTTTTTTAATAGACAAATATTATTGTTAATGTTAATATTTTGTTAGTGGTGGGGAATTGAACCGTTAACCTCCTTATTACTCAATTCCTTAACTTCCCCACTCAAAAGTATGGTTATAAGATACGAAAAATTATTATCTTAAATAATAGATAACGCTCGAATAAATAACTCTTGAAAATGTTGCCTATAACTTTAGGCAACAGTTTTGTTAATTATGGAGTGAAAAGTTGCAAATGAAATAAAGAATTCCAAGAATTCTCATCAAAGATCAAGATGATCACAACTGATCTACCCGCATCACTCAAAACAAAAACACTCTCCACTCAAAATTCTCCAAAATTGAGGATGTCTCATGACTCCAAGGGCTTCAAACAAACTTGAACTCCATACTTGGGCTTAATTGTGAGGACAACAATAGGGGCATGACGGTAATTCTCAGAAATAGTGAACCTAAACCGAGATATCAACATGGCTAATATAATCTTAGCTTCCATCAAGGCAAATGCTTGTCCAACACAATTTCTAGGGCCAGAAGCAAATGGTAAAAAACGGCCAGGAATGAATGACTTTGAAGTGAATCTCTCGGGGTTGAACTCATTTGCATCTTTGCCCCATAGTTTTTCACTATGATGAATAGCCAGCACAGGAATCCAAATTGATAAGCCTTTAGGGATATAAAGGTCACCCACCACTATGTCTTCAAAGGCCATTCTAGGGAGCACAGATGCAGGGGGATAGAGCCTCAATGACTCGTTGATTACCATATGCAACTGCAAAATCAAATAAGAACTTTGGTTAGTTGATGATGAACATGTTTGATTGAGATTATTCTTATAGTAAACGTGAAAAAATATGTTCTAAGACATTTTTTTTAAAAGCTAGATGAGAGAAGCTTTTGGCCAATATGATTTTAAAATTTGATTATATGATTTGGAATCTAAAACAAACAGATTAAAAGCTATTTTTTTATGGTAAAAATTGTTTTTTAGTAGAAATTAATATGTTTGGACACACTGATTAAATTTCAAACAGATATTTTATGAGAAAAAAGTTATTTTTAGATAAGTTAGAAGTTTGAAACTTATTTAAAAAGTTATTAAATTATTTTAAAACCAATAACATTCTTCCTATTTCATCCATGTAAAACTAACTATCAAACAAATATTTTAAAATTATATATAAATGATATTTTTACGTAACCCAAACAAAATAAATTATCTTATAATTATTTTTCAATACATCCAAACATAAAACTAATTTATATAATTAATTATTAAAATAATCAAATTTTTATAACTAATTCAAAACCACACTAATGGAGTTGGCAGCTGACGTCAAATGCTACTCTCTTTTTTTTTTTTTTGTGTGGGTGCAATTATAATATACACTTTAAGTAAATGCTGAACCTTTGACCATCTTTTGGAAACTCTAGCCTTTTGAATATAATGATAGTTATATAGTCCTGTACTGTTTGGTCCCCATGATTTTTATATTAGGTCTCTCTAGCTCTCTATGAAATTGAAGAAAAACTCGAAAACCTTTGAAGTGGGTAGCCATAGAGCCATTGAATAGAATAGGGTCAACTAATTTTCTTTTTTATTTTATTTTTAAAAATGCAAATGCAAAGATCACAAAGATTGATGTTATGCGTATCATTTTCTTCTTTTTGTCTCGATGAATATTTTATTTTTATTTTTAAAAAGTATGGCTGTAACGTTATTCAAAAAATGAATTAATAGCTTCAACTTTTGTGCACTTGGACCTTTTCAAAAAAAAAAAAAAAACTTTTGTGCACTTGGACACTCTCAAGAGAAAGATAAGCATTAAAAATATTCTTGAAAATAACACCAACTACCGGCGCACGAGTGCAAAGATGATTGTTAAATAAATATTTTTTTGTTTGTTTCTTTATGCAGAGATATCGGGGTTTGAATAAAATAGTTCTAAACTGTCCTTTCTAAACATAGTGCTAATAATAAAAAGACCTAGTATCTTTAGTTTTATTAGGCTTTTGGCTGAGAAACTAACTACAGCTTAAACTTATGTAACACTAATTATTATGAAAAAATATTAATATAGATTTTTCATATTATCGATTAATCATAAATTAATAAATTATTAAAAAGTATTTAATTTTTATCATAAAAATTACATATCATCTCATATATGATTTTTAAAAAATATATTATATATTTTTAGTGATATAAAAATATAAAATTAATTATTAATATAAAAACTCTTTACTCCCGCCCACAGTTATAAATAAAACCATATATATATATATATATATATATATATATATATATATATATGATTGTATGGACCATTCTATTTGAGTTTAATGACCCATTTAAAGTTTTCCTAAAACTGATTTGTGCACGGTTTTATATGCAATTATTCTGTAGGATCTATGAAGAGTAACTGACTAATACTTGACAGTACTAAAGTAAGAAAATATAAAAACTAAAAATCGAATATTCAAGAAATATCTCCCCTTTTTAAGTGACATACGAATGGTTTTCACCATCCATTATCATCATGGAGAGCTATATGTAGCATGATATTTTAAAATGGTTTTTTATATTAATGTTATATATATAGTATAATATAAGATATTCTTTTATAATATTGTTAATATATATTTTAAATTTTTCTAAATTTTTTTTTGATTAAATTTTTCTAAACTTTTGATTCAATATAAGTGAATGATCATAAATGAAAATATTGTATGATGTCTAAAATGATTAAGGTGTATTCACGGAATATTTTTAACGCCAACATTACAACATTATATATATATTTTGGTGATCCAAAAAAAAATTTATATATTTTACAATATTATATATTTCAAAGCCAACATTACAATATTATATAAAATCGTGCTAGCAATATATTCTTTAACACTCTCTTTTCAATACATATCCTCATATCGGTTGAAATTCATATGGGTCCCATTAATTCATGTGGGTCTCACTTGAATTTTATAGGGTCCACATGAATTTCAATCAATAGGAGAGTATATGTTGAAAAAAGAATGTTAAAAAATGTGTTGCTAACAGTTTCCTTCTAGATATTATATCTTAGATGTATTATGTATTTTAAAATTTAAAATTTTATCGTATTCACGTATTAGTATTGTTACTGTTTTGTATCTGTGTCCATATTTGTATATCAATACTGCTATTTAGTATGACAACGAATGTCACACGAAACAATTGACATTAGTAAATGTTACAAATAAGTAAAATAACTAATATTCAGCCATAAAAATAGCAGAAATTGTGGGTATTGAAACAAAGTTAACCAATCACAATCATTTGCACGAATTCATTCTTGTACCATTTAACATTAGAGAAATGATACCAACACATTATTATCTATTATTTGAAATTCACATGGATTCTTTAAAATTCAAGTAGGATCCACATTAATTAGTGAGATTCAAGTTAATTTCAACTAATAAGAGAAAATGTGTTGGAAAAAGAGTGTTAGAAAGTGTGTTGCTAGTGAATGCGAATCTTTTGTCTCATTTTAGTATATCACATCATATCTCAACCAATAATATTTAGTTATGTAAGTTAAAATTTTATTTAATATTGAAATTGAAAAAAATAATACATGATAAAATATTATTGATTGATATATGATGTGATACAAAATGGGACAGGAGATCCTCATCCGTTGCTCTCACTCCTCTTAACATTAATGTTTGTATATTTACTTTTAGGGTTTTGAAAAGATAAAGAAAATGTGAAGTAAAGTCTGAGAAAGTTAAAAGAAAAAAGTGATTTGTTGTACAAAAAAGAAAGTGATTTGTTACTTACAAGAGTGAGCTTGGAGAGTTGATCCAAAGAGGGAATCCCCCCATCGCAGACCCTTTTAACCTCAGCTCTGACTTTGTCTTGCCAAAGTGGGTTGCTTGCTAGCAACATAACTGTCCAAGTGAGTAACAAAGCTGTGGTTTCATGTCCAGCAAAGAAAAATGTCTTGCATTCATCCATAACTAGCCTCAGATTTAAGCTGTTTCCATTCCTTTTCTTCTTCTGCATCTCATTCAAAAGCATACCCAACAAATCATTCCCATAAGAATTGCTTCTACCAATCTCCACACAATCTTTCCTGCTTTGTATTATCTCCATCAACAGAGTCTCCACCTCCATCTTTAAAGACTTTATCTCTCTGTTATACTTGCTTGGAAAAAACCTATGCATACAAATTGAACTCTAATTGATCTTGACCTCAAAAAAAACAAAAACAAATTATATATATATATTTATATAAAAGGGGGACAAATACAAATGCTTGCAGATAAAAAAGCAAAGATCGAATAAGACCGACAGAACTACAATGCAAATGATGGAATCAGAACTAAAAATGTGATGCATGCTTAAATTGCATCAAATACTTGCTCATAAAAAAGCGAAGTATCCACTGAAGTTAAACACTGACATTTTTATCACACACAGATAACTTACATATACATAAACATATACTATAATATATAGAATATAGAATTACACATATATTCAAAAATAAAAATAAGAAAGAGAAAAGAAAAGGGTGATTTAGACAAGAGCCATTAACTAACTCACATACATACCTGCTTCCAGGAAAACAAAGATGACGACTTGCTTGAGCACAACGACTCTGCAGCACTGTGAGGAGGTGAAATATTTTCTTTCCCTTCTGGTAGCTTGTACCAAACTCAGTTCTAGAGATAATATCTGCAGCGAGTTTGGTCATGTACTCACCAATCTCCACTTCAGTTTGGCCGCCCTCTATAGCATTTTTTAGTGATTGGAGCATCTCCTTAGTGCATTCCACCATATGTCCAGCATAGCCCTGTTTATAATTGTCCATTAAAATTTTTCAGACCAACCATTTGTATTGTAACAATCACAAAATAGTCACAATATATTATAATAGGTGTTGTCATTGATTAGTATCAACAGTGGGTTTTGGGTTTTAAATCTGAATCCGACACCGTAATTGAGATCGCGACGTTATGATTTTGATAGTTTTCGAGATCGCATTACGACCGTAATTGCAACCACATCGATCATATTTTCTTGCAAATATCCGCAATAACCAAAAAGACAACTGCGATTGCAAACATGATTTATACCTTAAGCTTGTCTCCCATGAATGCAGGGGCAACGATGTGACGTTGGTGGTACCAATCTTCACCATTTGCCATCAACAGTCCTTTTCCAATGAAGTGCTTGGAACCTTGTCTTTGCTGCCAGGATTTCCCAGACACAGTGCTGTATTTTGAAAGGAACTCTTTGATCAATTCAGTTTCTGTTAGGCACAACCTTGGCTCTGTACCATTCCAATATAGAAATCTCTTTCCTGCACAATCAAATTAACATGTCGCATATATTAAGGTAAATATGAGAAATTATATATATTAGATACGAAACGACTCAAGTGAGAGGAGTGTATTATTACGAGAGATGAAACGAGTAAATTTGGACCTTCGAATTATACATGAATGATCAATATTAAAATATAAAGTTATGTGATTTTTTGAAGTAATCAGATGACTACCAACTAACTCTTAATCATGACCACATCCATGTATGGTTTTGATGGTTTAATGGTATGTATGTATGTATGTATGCATATATGTATGTACTAATTAACATACCATATTGGCTAGACCAGAGAAGAAAATGTGGCAGAAGACGGCCAACAATGTCATGGGTAATGGTTTTCATGTCTTGGGAGGTGGTTTTTGAAACAAGGGAAGCCATGTCTAAGATGTTGCCAGTGAAGAAGCGAGGTTTTGGGCCACGGATACCTTGCATCTCCATGATTTTCTTGATGCGTAGTGGAGTGAGCAAGTAACATGAGAGGGAGTCATAGACAAGTTTAAGTAGCAGAGTCAGGATTATGGCCAAAAGGATTGTGAGGACCACCATAGCCATGGTGGTAATATATATGTTGTTGGGTTGGGAAGTGATGAAGGTGGTTGTTTAATTTGTAAGAATAAAGAGAGTATAATCTACAAGGTTGATATGGGAATTTGATGCGAGACTCAACCTATATATAGTGGGAATTTGATGGGGATCCCTTCATATATATATATATATATATATATATATATATATAAACAGGTAGTGAACCCTACAGTTTGGTTTAGTGGTTATGGCATTGTGTTCTCTATATGATCTTCATGACGTAAGCTGAGCTCGAACCAGAGTTAGAACAGAATTTATTCGGCTATATATGTAGTATCACACTTGTTTTCTATGGGACTTGTGTGTTGCAAACTTAAAATTGTTTCTAGATTGGTCTCATTTTTTGCACAGATTGACATCAAAATATATACCCTTAACTGTATAACTAGAAACGAGTTCTGCATTCCCTTATCAACAGAGGACGGTGTAGGGTGTAAATAAATGAGAAAATTTTCCCCAAAGAATATTGCACATAGTCAAAGAGAACATATGTGACAAAATAAAATTGAATATGAGCTTAATTAGTAAATATGAATTAATTAAAAAAAATTTGACTGTCAATTATAATAGGAGTTTGTAATCACAACTCCATGTTAGTGTTAGACCAACTGTTTTTTGGACTTATAAGTCACTTTAAATTAAAATTACAGTTAAATATAAGAGCTTTAAAAGTAAAGTTAAAGTTATTTGATAATTTTCAAATTTTTTAAGGTTAAAAGCTAATATGAGATTTTAGGAAGAGATGAGAATCAATGATGGGGCTTTTTGAATAAATTCCGCATAGGTTCCGCAAAAACTCCTCAAAGTATTTTTTTTTTTTTTTTTATAACTTCTTGTTTTTTAATTTTTCTTTTTGGAAAATAAGCTATTTTTGTAAGAGTTTTTTTTATAAAAAAAAAAGTGTTTGACTCAACTTCTACCTTTAAGAAGAAGATAAGCCAAAAAAAAGTTAAGCCAAATAAATACACAAGATATCCTTGCCCAACTAGATCAACCTGTTTAATTGTTTTGCTCCTAGTTGAACATTTCGAGTTACTAATGAAAACATGAATGAGTGAATTCTCAATTTTGTTATTGAAATTACAAGATCATATCAATTTGGTCAGTGTCAATTTGGTTCCTGAAATTATCAGGTTTGTATTAACTTGGTCCCTGATGGAAGGACTTGATTGATTGTCGTTTGACAACTTTAGAAATGTTTTTGAAATTTCAAAAATATCAGATGTAACACCCCGATTTTCACTGCTTTTAATATCGGTAATTTATATAAATAAGTTTATATTTTATCTGAGGTTTTAGAAAATGAAATTAAATAAACCAATATCATATTCATACTCTACGCTATCGTAGGGAGTTACGGTTACATTTTGGGTTGAAAATTCAAACGGAAGCCGGTCTGCGTTTTCACTTACAGTAAGATTTTACTGATCATGAAACTTAATTTTGACTCGTGAACGAAACAATTAGGTTTAGAATTGAATTTCCAACAACTTTGGTATAATTGGTTTTTCTCACTAAAAAGTGAATTAATATACGTTATACGGACGAAATCTTAAATCGGGTAAAAAACGGAGCTGAATACGGATTTACCGGGACCCGCTAACGGATAAACTTGAAGTCACATTAGGTCACACCACCTAGGAAGACATGCCAGTGACTCACCACTATCATGATGACAAATGAAAATATCTGAACGCGTTCACACTGAAAAAAGACCAAAATGCCCTTGACCTTTTGGGTTAATTCCATTTTTGTCCCTAAAGGAAATGTCCATTTTGTCCCTTAAGTGAAAATTTTTGGACCTCCTTGCCCTCCCTTCTCTCCCACGCCAAGGCTATCTTCATGAAGCCATCATCCATTTTCTTCATAACTTCACATGTCTCTTAACTTTCTCTCATTTTCCTTCAAGTGAAACTTAACATTTTGGTGAAGAAAAGTGTTGAAACTTTGCTCATTTTCATCCTCCAAGAGGTATGATTATTTCCTTTGATCCATGAACTTCATAATTCTTCTCTTATTTCTTGTTTTCAAGCCATGATTAAATGTGTTTTAACTTCTAGAACCAATCTTCAAAAATCTCTAGAAAATCATAAAAAAATCCTTTTAATGTGAGATTAATTTCTATGATCTAGTATCATCATCCTTTATCACTATCCAAGAGTATGAAATCAAACAACATGTCTAACCTATTTTTCTAGCAATTATACTTGATTTAATTGGTGAATATGTGATTAGATGTTTGAAAATGAATTGTGGCATTGTTGCCTTGGATGAGATATATGTATGATATTGGTTTAAGATTTGATGCTTATATATGTCTTACATTGTGATTTGACTGGATTGGTTGAGATCATAACATCGGCTATAACTTGATAATGAAGATTAAAACGCTTAAAAGCCTTAATCAAAATTTTGAAAAGTATTATGAAATCAAAGAAAAATCTTGAGAATACTTTTGTCTTATCAAGGAAAGTTTCTTTTTTAAAATATTAAATCCTTTCAAAAGAAAAAGTCCTTTTAATGAAAGTCCATTCAAATGTTTTCTTTTCAGAAAGATGTTTCAGATAACGAAACCTTTAGAAAATAGATTTACAAAGAAAAAAGATTTCTTGAAAATATCTTCTTTTGAGAAAATGCTCCAATTTATGCCAATGAGGTTGAGTTTTGTTTTCCAAGTTTTATATACGAAAATAAGATCCGGAAGAAAAATGGTGATTACCCTTTTCACCTTGTGAAGTCTGCAAACCTAGTGACCGAGACGTCGGGCTAGTGTTTTGTGAGTTGAGCACTCGGACTATGTGTTCTGTGTTTTGAATGAACGGGCAAAATGTCCTTTAACCAGTCGTGAGCTGTGTGCCTCGACAGGAAAGAATGAACGAAAAAGAAAACAGAAAACCTTGTGTGTACATACATGAATCGGCAGACGTGCCACAAAATCGAGCAACAATCCATTTTGGTTGAGAATATGAGCCAGTTAAGACTACTTGGTCTATAGGGGCATCCTGTGTTCGAGACTCCGCAAGAGGCCGAAGGCATCGCGACCCCATGCCGTGGTAATCGACTGGCAAACACGGATGAGCTCAATCAGAGACTAGACTATTCATGATATGGTTGAGACGTGATACCCTTGAACAATTGGAGTTCGGACCTAAATTAAGAGGCCGACTCATGAGAACAATTGTGTTATGGGAGTATTCACGGCCTATCACTCGGCCTATCACTCGACGAAGGGAAGTTAGGAATCTCCGGAGAACATGAACTAGAAAGATAACATTGGAGTCTCATACATTATTATAACCCATGATGATGTCTGAGATATTATGTTATATGAATATCTGTTAATTCGATTATATTTATATGTGGATGTATGTTTTGTTTGTCGCTTGTGCGGCTATCGTGATAAACTTATGAAATGAGTATCTCACATTTGCGTGTACATGTTGGACACCCTGTTGTGTTTTTGGATACATGTACAGATGCTGCCTAGAGGTCCCCTCGGACACTTGAGGACTCTAATGACGGAGTCCCATGAAGATGAAGAGAAGGAGGATCCCTCCGAATTCCTCCGGGAATCGGAGCTAACTTTGGGGCCCCAATGGCTACTTTTAGCCCGACCAGCAATAGAGTCTTGCCTTTTGAAGCAGTTTTATCTTATCTGTTGTATTTATGTTGACTTAATATTTTAAAGTCTGTACCTTGCGATAGTAGACCAGGTTTTTTTACTACTAGTTTAAATTCTATTTTCTAGAAAACTTGCATGCTCCAGCATTAATACCCCTATGTTTAATTTCGTTATGGATCCTAGTATTGGTGTATGTTATGAGATTTACTCCATCTTTCGTGTACTTAATGATTATAGCGTGAAGAAAATTTTTGAACCCACGTTTTCGAACATAGTCATTTACTTAAATTTTTTTTTCGAAAGCAACCAACGTTTTTATTTGCTTATGTTTTCCACATCGAGCTTGAGACGTAGCACCGGGGAGGGTGTTACATCAGAGACCGAATTGACACGACCTTATTTGAGTGACCAAATTGAGAATTTACTCAAACATCAATAGCCCAAATTTACACGAGTTATCAATTAATTAGGTAATTATGAGCTGTGATTCATTTTTTTTTTTTGGGTGCAAAGCTGTGATTCATTTACACAGCTCTATTGTAACAATCTTTTCACAAAAACGTGACATAAAAATTGAATATGTAATAAATTTAATTTTAAAACAAAATCTCAATTGCTGAATTGATTATATCAATTTGACATAACATGTGATATATAAATTAAACCTATGCCGTTAGATTAATTTTAAATTATATACTAGATTGTTATGAGTGCAGTATACTTTGAGAGTACATAAAAATCTTTTTAGCATGAAATGTGACGAGTTTTTTTTTTGAAACAAAAGTTAAATCTATGTTCTTAGATTAAATTTGCAATTATTTTAAAAAAATAATTTTGAAATAATATATTATCAAGTACATTAATTTCTCTATATAACTGCCTCGGGTAATTATTTTCACAACGGGCAGAGTTAAACGGGTTTTGTCGGCCCTTTTTTTGCATGGCCCACTTCAAAGAGGATTTGCTAGAATAAGCAATAATAAGATCACTATTTTTTTACATGATGGAGAGAAGGGCGGTGATATTGAAGATTCAACAATAATTATAATTGTGCACCATACATTAAAATTATCAAGTCATCATCTTTAATTGAATCATGATGGGCATAAATTATTTAACTACATGACCCCTTCCATGTATCATATAATCAGCTCAACTCAAACAACTTTAATTTGTGCTATAACTTATATCTTTCATGTGTTTTCCAAGACACATCATGTCGTCACACTAAAACAATACAAGTATACCATATAATGTGGATAACAAGAATATAAGCATAAACACATCTTCAATTGAATTCACAAGTGTCATACATTAAGAGAAGTACTACCATACATGTCGACTATAATGTTAACAAGGACTTATCCATTATGCTCATCCGTTCAACATGGCCAATAAATGTCAGGAGGCAATCCTTTTAGTTAATGAATCCGCTATCATCAATTTTGTACTAATATGGTCAATAAACACTCTCTGTTTCTGCACTTCTTCTTTGATAGACAAATATTTCAAGCCATGTGGTTTGCACCCTTTGAATACTTTATTCTTAGAGAAGAAGTGTCATGACCGGAATTTCATAGCCATGATCAGCCGATAGGGAAAGACTCTCCTTTCCTCTTCACAACCTCACAAGCATACATAAATCCACTTCATTCAAAGTATATGGATAATATTCATTAATACATCATATTAAAAAAACAAAATCCCTCAGAGTTAAACAACGACCAAAAGTTTACATAGCCCTAAATAGAACTAAGAGTTTACATCCCAAACACAAAGCGGGGCACAAGCCTGAAACAACAAATAGCATCCTCCACATAACATCCAAAACCTTCAAGCAGATTCTACATGCTAGATGTATGAGATGGTCCCACAGATTCCTGCAACCGAAATGTTAAACGTAGGGTGAGTCCATTGACTAGTGAGGGAGTTTACCCAAGCACATGCAATCACACAAGACAAGTGCGAGTTAGAAGCACACAATCACGCACAAATTTAACCGAATATATATATAATCATGCCCAAACTACTCATCACAACCAACAATTCATTTGAAAATAATTTCATAAGCAAACAAAGTACCATATGGACATCTTGTCCCTCAATAGAGTATTTGTGGAATGGTTTGCACTAACTTTATTTTCTCATTATCTATTTTCCACTCATATGGGAAACATATCATATATACATATACATTGAGTTTTTGGATTCCACTTGAGGTTGTTCACTCAAGGTCCCCAGCCCCAACAGATTTAGTTTCATACCCCGGAGATACAACACTCTCCAACCAACACCAACACCCCTCCTCCACAATAGGTTGTTCACGGGGTCCCTAACCACGATAGCGTTATTTATACCCTAAAGGCTTCTGTTCTACGGTTGGATGCCTAAAGATTAACAAACAGTTATTCAATCCATTCGACTAAGCTTGGCTTTTAACTAACCCAAAACCCATCATAATCTCTTAACACACCAACAATCCCTCACCTTAGGTTGTTGCTTTTGAACTTTCAAAGCTAAAAAAGAAAAGCGAAAGAAAGGGAGGAAGAATCACCACTTGAGCTCCTCGTTTTGGCTTCTTTGTCCTTGAAGCTCTCTTACTCTATAACCCTAAGCCCTTTTTTGATTTTTGAAAGAATGAGAAGGGAAGGCGTAAGTCCCTTTCTTATAAGCTTTGAGGTTTGGACAAAAATGTCCTTGACCCTAAGGGCATCATGGGAAAGCCCATAAATTACCATCACCTAAATTAATGAAACATTAAATTATCAAGGGTATGTCAAATTATGCATTACCCTACCTATATCGTAAATACTTATTTATTTTTTATTTTTTTTATGGATGCCCAAGAGAATTTCAAAATTGTAACGTAACTTTTCAATTAAAAACATATTTATAACTAAAAAATTTACTGTCTAAATCATACTACAAAGAAACATATTAAATTATTGAGCATAATATCTATTAAGGTTTATAATTAAACTAATAAATTTTACAAGTATAACAAGAAGGCTGTTGCTAAATTATCATAATAAATCCTTAACACCCTAACTATACTGTTGACAATACCAAGTCCTAAGTTTAAGTTCCGCAACCACAATGAGTGAATTATGGCCTCAAAGCATGCCACAAATTCAGCATCCATGGTCTAAGTAGTAATCAAGATATGTTTTCCCCTCTTCCATGACACTGTTCATCCAGCCAAAAGGAAAATATTCCCAAATGTGGATTTCCTTGAGTCCACACATCCAGCATAGTCTGAAATCGAGTAGTCAACCATTTCAAGGTGATTTGATGCTCTGTATGGGAGCGTGTAAACCTTGATGCCTTGCAAATACCTAAGAACCTTCTTTGCAGCTTTCCATTGGACTATTCCTAGATTAATTTGATATCGTCCTAACATTCCAACAACAAAGCTGATATCTGGCCGAGTGCATGTCTGAGCATACATCAAACTCCCAACCACTGAGGCACAGGGAATAAACTCCATTTTCTTTCGTTCCAAGTCAATTTTAGGACATTACTTTTCACGAAATTTGTTCCCTTTCTGAATTAGAACTATCCCTACGGAGCATTTTTCCTCTAACACTATTGATATATCCTTTTTGAGATAATCTCAATAGTCCTTGTGATTTATCACAGATTATTTTTGTTCCTATCATGTTGGATGCCTCACTCATATCTTTCATTTCGAAGTTAATAGAGAGAAAGTTCTTTACATCATGTAACAAAGCAACATCATTAACAGCAAGAAGAATATCATAAACATATAGGACTAAAATAATGAACTTGCTCCCACTGACCTTCATATAGATACATCGAACAACGGTGTTCTCTACAAAACCATATAAAGTAATGGTATCATTGAACTTGAGATACCATTGTTAGGAAGCTAGTTTCAGTCCATATATCGACTTCTTTAATTTACGCAATATATTTTCTTTTCTTGTGGTCGAAAACCCGTCAAGTTGGTCCATATAAACTTCTTCTTCTAAGTCACCATTCAGAAAAATCAGTCTTTACATCCATATGGTGAATCTCTAAGTCATAATGAGCCACCAAAGCAAAAATAATCCTTAAAGAATCCTTCTTTCAAACGGGAAAGAAAGTCCCTTTAAAGTCAATTCCATTCTTTTGAGTGTATCCTTTGGCGATAAGTCTAGCTTTATACCTTTTGATGTTTCCTTTTGAGTTACATTTGGTCTTAAAAACCCATTTACAAACCGAATCGTTTTGAACATTCAAGAAACTCAACTAGCGCCCAAACTTTATCGTCATCCATAGATTTCAACTCTTCTTTTATAGCATTGAGAGACTTTTTCAGAATTGTCGTTTTCCATAGCTTTTCTTAAATAGTCTAGATCTTCATTAGTGCTTAAGTCACGTTCATGTTCAAGTGTATATAAAATACAATTATTTGGAATAGCCGACCTTCTTTGTATTTCAGACCTACTTAATGCTATTTCATGTAGTTCATCTAACACTTGCTCATTTATGACTTGCACATTGTTAGCTGGTTCATTCTCTTTCATTTTTTGGATTTTGAATATTATTTTTTTGTCTCGGTACGTTGTGTGACTATGATACAATAAAAGGGACAACAACTTGAGGAGTAACATTAGGTGAAAGCGATTCACCATGAGTCTCACTAATATCCACCTTTCGTGATTCCTGACTCCCACTGAACTGGCCATTCTCAATGAACCAACCATTACCATACTCTATTGTTCCCATATTATGGTTAAGACAGTAGAATTTGTAACCTTTTGACTTTTCTAGATAGCCAATGAAGTGACTGTTAATAGTTCGTGCATCAAACTTCTTTTCATGTGGATTACACTTTTTTTTTCTATTGGGCCTCAGACGTGAAGGTGCCTTAAATTAGGTTTACATCATGTCCATAGTTAATCAGAAGTCTTAGGAACTGCCTTAATAGGAACCCTGTTAAGCATATATGCAGCGATCTTTAACGCATACATCCACAATGATAAAGATAAAATATTGTAATTTAACACACTCCTAACCATATCCATAAGAGTATGATTCTGCATTTCTGCTACACCATTCTGTTGCGGTGTACCAGGCATAGTATTATGCACATATGCCTCGACTTTCAAGAAGTTTTGCTAAAGGATCTGCACGTTGTCCGTTTTAATCAAATTTACCATAATATTCACCACCTCTATTAGACCTCGCAATTTTCACTTTTCTATCTAGCTGCATTTTCACCTCATTAATAAACATCTCTAGGATGTCCATTGATTGAGACTTTTCATGCAGCAAGTATAAATAACAATAACGTGAAAAGTCATTAATAAAGGTAATGAAATACTTTTCACCACCCTAAGATGGAACACGGAAGGGACTACAAACATCAGTGTGTATTAACTCAAGGAGTTGACTGCTTCTTGGGGTTGGAATTTTTATTATGTGTTTGGTTTCCTTTCCTTTAATGCAATCCACACATATATCCCAGTCATAAAGATCCAATTGAGGTAATATTTCGTTTTTCATTAACCTCATTATCCTTTCTTTGGATATGTGACCAAGTATTTGATGTCATAAATAAGTAGAACTCTCATTATTTGCATTACGTTTACTACCAACAACATGCTCAAAATTAAATAGAGATTCCACAAAATTAACATCAAGATTGAAACGATATAAACCATCTATCCCGGAACCATAATAGTATGCATATTTATTTAATGAAAAGACATTTTTGCCAATCTTAATTAAAAACTTAACTCATCCAACTTTCCAATAGGAACTAAATTCCTAGCACATCCAGGAACATAGAGACAACTTTCTAGATCTAGATGGTAAGCAAAGTCCAAGATCAATTTGTATGTCCGGTTTCGCTCTATAAGTGCCTTCATGATATTCCTCATATACAAGAACTTTGCAATTCCTTCTATCGTTTGGATTGAAAGGAAGCCCTGTATAATATGTGACACATGAGGAGTTGCACCAGAACCCAACCACCAGATATTATAAGGGTCTTCACCAAGATTTGATTCAAAATTTAAATAAACATAATATTTACCTTTCTTTTCGAACTTACTCTTCCATTTCAGACAATCCTTCTTGAAGTGGATATTCTTCTTATAGAAATAGCAATTCTTTTCTTTCTGGATTCCGCCTTCTTAGGGCATTTCCCTTTTTCTTGTCCTTCTTACCTAGTTTTGTCTTGTTGTTGCTAGCTCCATCATGAGTCAATAAATGAATGGATTGGTCTATTATCTTCTTCAGCCTCCCTTCCTCCTGAATCAACATGGCCTTGTTTTCTTGAAAGTTCCATTTTTTCTCAATGGTGTTATAGTTCACTTGGAACTGGCCAAACACGGGACGAAGTTAGTTGATGATGAATCGTACTAGGAATGACTGACTCACATCCATTCCCATCGACTTCAACTTTCATGCTCGATTTGTCGTACTTGTCACATGATCATGAATAGGTTGAGACCAGTCAAATTTATTGGTCATCAACTTCCTCAAAATGGACTTAACAGTAATATCTGACTATGAGTACTCCTTAATCATTTTCAGAAATTCCATTGCATTGTCTGTCTTGGGCATATATGGCTTGACGTTTTCAGCCGTCATCATTTTCATTAAGCTAAAACTCAACCTATTATACCTCTCACAAGCTTCGGAAAGAGACATGTAAGCTTTCGTACTGGTCTCAATAATGGCTGATGGCTTCTCACTCGTCACTATTTTCTATGTCCAAGCCCATAACACCCGGTTGAAACTGGATTTGTTCAGAGCAATCAACATAGTTCAGTCCGTTAAACTTAACCAATCCATTGCCCAAACCGAACATATTAGTAGAAGCTGCAAACATTCACACAAGCTCACAGATTAATGCTTTGAAGAAGCCTAATGGATTAAATCTAACATCAAATTTGATTAATGTCTAAGTTCACCGTTAATGGGCAATCAATCATACTTAAGTCACCATGCATGTTATGTTTGGATATACAAGCATTTACCAAGTGTGTCAATAAATTCTATTAAGACCATTAATTATAAGCAATTATCCACATTTGGGTGACCCATATATGCCTAATAACAATGAAAATCAATTCACCCAAACAATGTCATTCATATAGCATCATAAACACAACCAATCATGGTACAATTATATAATTCAGAATCATGAATTTCATCGATTTGACCGACTTGGTCATTAACAAATATTTCATATTACAATTCCAATTAAATTTGTAAAAATACTTTGATGGAGAACACAATCCAAGAGACATGGATGTGTTAAGCAACACCGGTTGGTCGTATTCCTTTCTGCCACATGAAACACGACCATGTTAAGCAACACCGGCTGACCGTGTTTCATTTTGTTCCATTTTTTCATCTATGTCTTTTCACTATCCACAACTGTGTTACATAACACGGGTAGGTCATGGTTCATATAGGATTGATATGAACACTTACCTAGATTCATTGTCTGTTCTTGACTTTCTACTGTTCTTGAAGAAGAAGTTTCTCCCCCCTTTGTCCTTCGTTTATGCGTACTCCTCGATGGTATAGAGTACAAGACCAATTCTACAGTAGTTCCATTTGCAAGTTCAAATGTTTCTTTTCACACACACACACACGCACATAGAGAGAAGAGGGAGAGAAAGAGAGAAGGAGAATCAGAAGATGATAGGTGATCTCTTCAATTTGGGTCCTTTTATGCATGTGTCAATAACCACTCCATATGCCCCTTCAAATGCTAATAGCAGCTTTCTTTTATTCATTATTTCTATAATGTCTTCTGTAACTATCCGGTAACCCTTTTAACCACTGCAGACTCTAATAACCCTTTTGGCAAAAAAAAAAAAAAACCCATCAAATTAGGCCCATTTGACTCTATGCCATAAGCATGTTTCATTCTCTTTGTTCATAAGACAACATGTAGCATTTGAAGGAAATTCGTCTAAGTTAACCATATAGATATTACCAATGCTATGACCAATTAATCTTACTTGTTTATTTTTCAAGTCTTTTATCATGCATTTGTTAGAATCAAGCACAACTTCATTACCTTTATCACATAGTTGATTTATTCTTAATGATTTATTTTTTAATCCTTCTACATATAACACATTTTCAATGGTAGGGCTATGACTTTTACGGACATTATCAATACCAAGTACTTTACCATTGTCGTCATCTTCAAAGTAAACATATCCACTCTTCTTGGGCATCCGCAAGGAGAACTTGGTTTTTTAACCAATCATGTGCTTTGAACAACCACTATCAAGATACCAATTTGAGTTTTTGGCCTCAAGCACACTTACAAAATAAATTTAAGTTTTAACCTTTGGTGTTAAAATTATTTTTGGGTCCTTGAGGGTTAGTTTTAGGCAACGTGCCCTTTGGAACCCATATCTTTCGACCATAAATACTTATGTTCTTTCTTATGTTACACGCATAGGCAATGTGCCTTTGTCAACCACAATGACAACATTTAATAAAAGGATTACTTGAAGTGTTTTTAGGACCAAAGAAATTTTTGAGATTTTTCATGCAAGTTTGGTAGATATCATAATTTTGCCTTATCATACATGCCTTTTTGTCTACCTAGTAAAACATTAAGGTTATCTCTTCCCATGGTAAACTTAGCAAGGGTTTTGTTTAAATCTTCTACTTCATGTTTTAAAACTTCACAAGTTTTGCAATCAAGAATAATACATTTGTGATTCAAGCAAGAGTTACAATAGGATTTTTCGATAATAGAGTTTTAAATTTTTTTAGAACCTCCATCTCGTCGTTCAAATTAGAGTTTTTCATTTCAAGAATAGAGATAGTTTGTTAGAGGTAAAATAATGTATCTTAGTCTTAAATTTTCATTATTTAATTCTTCCCAAGCAATGAATAAATCTTCATAAGTTAGAGGGGATTTAAAGTTAGGAAAGTTTACCACATCTTCCTCGTGATTTGCTATGAGACAAAGATTTGCCTTAGTTTTCTGAGTCATCGCAGGAGTCTACATCATCATCTTTCTAAACAATGTAGGCTCTCCTACCTCTTCTATCCCTTTAAGGTCTTTTATCAGCTGTCTCAGATTTCTTCTGAAAGATTGGACATTCTGAACTCATATGTCCTCGTTTACCACATTCATAGCAAGTTAGGTTGAAAAAAGTTCTTTCTCCCTTGTTGGAATTATTGTAGTTGTTTTTCGGGGAAAGGGAACTTGCCTGCGATTTCATTTATTTTGCACAAACTTTTTTAACCTTCTTACCATTAAACTTATGTTTTCCTCGCTATCTTCAAGGCTTTTGGTATCGTCTTCGTCTTCGTCTTCTCCTTCTTCTTCTTTGGTTGTAGTTGCTTTATGAGTCAACTCTTTCTTTTTCTTTTCATTTGGTTCATTTTCACTTACTCACATCAACTCGAGCTCGTGTTCCTGTTACTTATCAAAGAGAGTGACCAAGGACACGGAAGATAGATCCCTGGAATCCCCAATGGCTAACACCTTTAGTTGCCAATTCTTGCTTAAACATCTCATAACTTTATTAAACAAATCTTCGTTAGAAAATGTTTTCCCTAAAGTTCTGAGATGATTAACAATGTCAGTGAAACGGTTTTGCTTGTCTTGTATGCTTTAACCATGTTTCATCGTGAAGAGCTCATATTCATGGGTAAATGTGTTTATTTTATCCCTTTTGACCTCGGTAGTACCATCATGGGCCACTTAAAGGGTGTCCCACATTTCTTTATGTTGGATGTGGTTGTACAATTTGAGATCCTAAAGAACTCATCATAGCTTAAGCAGGTGTGATGATGTTTTTAGCTTTCAAACTGTACTGAACCTTTTTCTTTTCTTTTAGTCCAACTATTTCTATACTTGTCCACACTCACAAAATTGACCATGTGCGTGAGAACAAACAAACTGTTTTCCAGTGTCCTATACATTGAGGTCAATAGCCTCAATAAATATTTTCATCCGCTTAGTCCAGTAACCATACCTTTCACCATTAAAGGTTGGGGGTCTTTTCATTGAAGCCTGTTCATTAATAAAATCGTTTGAAATCTTGTTTTCTCTTGAATTTGTTAAGTCTTTTAAACAAGAGTTTAGCTTTGATGCCACTTGTTGACAAAATTTCAAGTGATTTCAAACTCAAGAGGAGATTGGATTGAGTTTTTAAAACTTTTTATGCAATACACATAATGAAACAAACTTAATTCAAAATTGTTGAATTTAAATCAATATCGATCTACAAATAATAAATTAAAGTGAAAATAAGTACGTCGTGAATGTCAAGAAGGGAGAGTGCTTAAAATAAATAAATATAAATAGAGAATAGAGAAAGAGAGAAAAAACAATTGTCACCACCCAAAACTGGAGTTCGTGATCGGCTAGAAGAGGGGTGACGTTCCTAAATCCGAAGCCTTGCTCAGGTTAATACTTCCTCAAATTTTCACTCAAAATAAATACTTAAGATACATAAACCATAATACATTCAATTACAAGGATAATTGAATAAACCAAATGCTTACAACTTAACCATTATTCTTTTGAGAAAATATTATTAACCGATGATTTTTCAAATTTAACAGGTTTTACAAGAAACCACTTTTTAAATAAAGCAAACGGGTATATATGTAAATAATAAATTTCATCTTTGGAGTTCGCGACTTAGCACTAAAATCCCCAAATAAGGGTCTGAACAGCTTGGGATGTCCAATAACTTCCACACCTTCATCTAAGACAATAAGGGGACATGAACTGAATAAACTCAATAGGGGCATCATATCATATAATCAAATATATAAACATGTAATAAGAAGGGTGTGACAAGATATGTCGCGACCGTCCCGTCCGGGTGCCGCGAAAAAAAGGGTAAAAATAGAGGAGTCGCCACCAAAATTTTTATTTGGGAGAACTTTGGAAAACCCAATTATTTAAGGAAAACCGGTCCTAAAAAAACAAGACAGAGATTTGAGTTCGGGAGTCGGTTATGAGTAGGGAAGGTGTTAGCACCCTACGTCACCCGTTCTAAGAACGGTACCCCAAGTTAATCGTGCAAAATTTTTACTAACCTTTGAAAATATTATTTTACCCCATTTTTTAAAATAAAAAAGAAAATAAACACAAAAGGAAGAAAATAAAATTTTGGCTTCACAGAATGATTATTCTGCTCCTACGTATTCCCCGGTGCGATGGAAAACTCAAAGCCACGTAGTTCTTAATAGAAAAAGTTTGGTTGGTGGATTGATTTTAGTTTTTGGGAAAAGATTTGATTTCGAAAAAGGATTTTATTTCAAAACTGGTTCGCTTTCGCACAAGGTTAAAGATAGCAGTACTATACGATAAACCTTTACAATTCTTACGACACTTGAGGATGGGAGACCATACATCAACATCATAAATTGTCGCGCGAATTTTAAAATATTTTACTAAAGGAAGAATCCACTTTTGCACAGGATTAAAGATAGCAAAACTATACGATAAACCCTTACAATTCATGCGACACTTGAGGATGAAAAAATTCATACATCAACGTCGTAGATTGTTGCGTGAATTTCTTTGAAAGTAATTATTATTTTTTTTTATAAAGATTTTCTTCTTTTTCTTATTTGAGACCAGAATCTGACGCACAAAAAAGTATGAGCTTGGCCCAAAAGGAAAAAAAAGAAATCAGAAAGAAAGAAAAAAAAAAACCTAGGCTAACCCTTCATATCAAGCCCAACCCAATACTAACACTCTCATCCTTAGCTGGCCCCCTTTTCTACTTAACAAAAATAAACAGATATAAAAAAATGACTCATACATTAAAACTGAAACACTGAAACAGAAAGAAAGGAAGTGAATAAGAGAGGCTTCAGCCATCTCCCTCTCACGCTACCCACACTGAGCAGAGGAGAAGCCTTGCAGCGACCAGGCCACGGCGACGACGATCTGGACCGGATGACGGCGGTGGGCTGACCGGCGAGCGGCGGGCTACGAGTTTGAACAGAGCTGGGTGTCTCGGATCTGGAGCGGCGGTGTGGCTTGTTCGCGGTGGTGCTCCCTGGCACGCGGTGCGGCTGGAGCTGGGAGCGGCGGTCGGGACGGCAGCTGCGGGCCCGTGTTGGAGCTGCGACGAGGAGCAACGGAGCTGGGACCGCGACGCTGGTTCACGGAGGTTCCAGCGGTTTGAGCGACAAACGCGGTGGCTCTGTGGAGGCACGTGCAGCCGGGAGCAGCGGCGTTGGACGGCGGTGCTTGATGGCTCCGGCGGGCTCACGGTGGTGAGCAAAGTCAGGACCTGTTAAGCTTCCTTTTTTTCTCTGTTTGGTTTGCTTATTTGGAATTTTAGAACAGTGGTTGTGTGTGTATGTGGGTAATTCTACTGGTGGTGGTTATGAAGGGGAAACTTTGGGTGGAGATGAGAATGAGATGACAATGGTTCTGGGATTGGGGTGAAGGGAATGAAGAAGGGGAAATGGAGATGAGTGTGATTTGTTTTTGAAGTGTTATGACTGTAATCTGTTGGAAAAAAACAACCGAGAAAAGATCCCCCCTTACTCCCTGTGAGAGGTTGAATTTATAGGCAAAAAACATAGGAGAATGATGCCAAAATTTCTGTTAGCTTGCTGAGGGAAGATGCACAATGCAGTGCCTTAGGAGGGGGCAGATCAGCCTTGTTCCCTGTCCTTGGAGAGGCAGAGGTGCCAGAGAGCTGTATGTCCTTGGTGCTGCTGGTATTGCTTAACAAAAAAGGGAAATAAAGCAAAAGAAAACAAAAGAAAGGGGAGAAAGAGAGAGGAGAAGACCTCCAAAATGTGGAAGCAAAAACCTACGTACCCCCCCACATTTTTGAATTGAATTTTTGTTATTATTATTATTATTTTTTATCATTTTCGTTTTCTTTTTTTTTTTTTGAACTAGAAGAGGGCTTTTAAGTGGGTTAAACAAAAATGGGATTACGGGCCAAAGCCTACTCAATTTTTTCTTTCTTTTTCTGATTACCTAGTCAAAAGATTAATTAACCCGGACAAAATTGGGTGTTCACAGCTGCCCCTCTTTACTAGGTTCTTATTAGATAATAGGTGTAACCGTAGTTTACCTTTTATCGTTACAAGAAACGAGTAAAGACTTGAACTTCGATTTTTGTCCGGGAAAATCAGATTCCCAAAGGTCAGATCGCCTACCGAGACTCAAACTAAAAACTTGGGATGGATTGCCCATTAGAAGCCTGAACAGAAACCAAAAGAGCCTACGGGGTGGATTGCCCGTTAGAAGCTCGAACAAAGATAAGGAGCCTATGGGGTGGATTGCCCATGAGAAAAAGCCTACGGGGTGGATTGCCCGTTAGAAGCTCGAACAAAAGATAAGGAGCCTATGGGGTGGAGTGCCCATTAGAAGCTTGAACAGAAGATAAAAGAGCCTACGGGGTGGATTGCCCGTTAGAAGCTCGAACAAAAGAGCTTATGGGGTGGAGTGCCCATTAGAAGCTTGAACAGAAACCAAAAGAGCCTACGGGGTGGATTGCCCGTTAGAAGCTCGAACAAAAGATAAAGAGCTTATGGGGTGGAGGGCCCATTAGAAGCTCGAATGAAAGGTAAAGAGCCTATGGGATGGATTGCCCATTAGAAGCTTGAACAGAAACAAAAAGAGCCCGTGGGGTGGATTGCCCGTTAGAAGCTCGACAAGAAAGGCACCAAAACTTGCGGAGTCGGGTATCCGCTGAAGCTAACAAATGCAATGCAATGATTGGCCTAAGAAATGATGTTATGATGCATGATGAAAAAAATATGCTTTTGCGATTGATGAAAAGGGTGGTATGATATGCAAGAGATGCTTTTGACGAAACCATGATGATTTTTTTTTTTTTTTTTTAAATTTTAAATTTTTTATTATTTTTTTTTCTCCTGGTATTTTGTTTCTTCAAATCATTGCTTGATCCTCGACCCTTAAGATCCGATCACAGCGGGCTTGAGGATGAACTAGAACAAAGCCCATTACTCTTGGTATGTTTATTAAAGGCATGCTTCACCTGTGATGATTGTCCCGATGGATGGGGGAATTGTTGTTTCCTTTCCACAGCATCCCTGGTAGGGAGACCACCACGCTCTTCCCGAACTTTAAAACCTTCAAAGAAATCTAAATGCTTTTATAATTACATGTTTCTAGTTCAGTACACGCTTATCATAATGAATGCACACGGTTGATAATGAAAGGTGAGAGGTATACAACAGGAATAGAAGGAAATGTCATTTATTGAGAATGGAAAGGTGTACAAGGTAAATATCACAAATCACAAAGAAACTCGAGTTTAACAAGCAAGATTGTAATGTGGAATCACATCTCCTTAATGACACTTTCTACAACGACCAGAGCTAGTATCCCGCATTTAACCTCGAATACCCATTAATCAGCTTCAAAGAACATGAGTTGCCCCAGTCAAGACTGAACATTGCCCCAGTTTACTAGCTTGATGACACTTCCTTCATTTGCATTTTTGTATTTTAACCCTAACTTTTGCCTAGACTGCCTTCTCAGGTTTTCAGCCTAGCGGGTCGCTCTAACTTTTGCCTAGACCGCCTTTTCAGGTTTTCAGCCTAGCGAGCCATCTTTTTTCTCTTTCTCTTTCTTCTTTTCTTTTGCTATTTTGGAAGTGCGCTCAAGCATAGTACCTTTTGACCGCATCTGAGTTTATAGGGAGTGGCAGATCCTCACCATCTATCCTTGTTAGGATTAAAGCTCCTCCGGAGAAGGCCTTTTTCACAACGTAAGGTCCCTCATAGTTTGGAGTCCACTTCCCCCTGTGATCCTTTTGGATGGGTAGAATCTTTTTAAGCACTAAGTCCCCTTCCCGAAACTGCCTTGGACGCACCTTTTTCTCATAAGCTTTCATCAACCTCTTTTGGTAAAGTTGGCCGTGACACAACGCGGTTAATCTCTTTCCTTCAATGAGGTTCAATTGGTCGAGTCGAGCTTGTACCCATTCAGCTTCCTCTAACTCGGCTTCCATCAGCACCCTTAGTGAAGGGATCTCTACCTCGATTGGGAGTACTGCTTCCATCCCATAAACCAGGGAATATGGAGTTGCCCCAGTTGAAGTACGAATAGAAGTGCGGTAGCCGTGCAAAGCAAAAGGCAACATCTCATGCCAATCCTTATACGTCACCACCATCTTTTGAACAATCTTCTTGATGTTCTTATTAGCTGCTTCGACTGCCCCATTCATCTTCGGACGATATGGGGAGGAATTATGATGCTTTATTTTGAAACTTTCACATACCTCTGTCATCATTTTGTTGTTGAAGTTGGTCGCGTTATCAGTGATGATTTCACTCGGCAACCCATAACGACAAATCAACTCTCTTTTGACAAATCTAATCACAACATTCCTAGTCACACTAGCATAAGATGCAGCTTCAACCCATTTTGTGAAGTAATCAATCGCGACTAGAATGAAACGATGCCCGTTCGAGGCTTTTGGTTCTATTGGTCCAATGACATCCATTCCCCACATCGAAAATGGCCAAGGTGATGTTATGACGTTTAAGGATGTTGGCGGCGCATGAACCCGATCGGTGTATGTCTGACACTTGTGGCACTTCCTTGCATAAGAGAAACAATCTCCCTCCATTGTTAACCAATAATAACCAGCCCTCAAGATTTTTCTTGCCATGGCGTGTCCACTCGCGTGAGTCCCAAAAGATCCTTCGTGCACATCCTTGATTAACCATTTCGCTTCTTCTGTATCGACACATCTTAAAAGCACCATATCATGATTTCTCTTGTAGAAGACATCCCCGTCTAAATAGAAACTCATCGCAAGTCTTCTTAGAGTCCTTTTGTCATTCTCTGAAGCACCTGAGGGGTATTCTCTTTTTCGGATAAAACTTTTGATATCATGGTACCAAGGTTTCCCATCGGGTTCTTCTTCTACCACTTGGCAATACGCAGGATGATCACGACTTTCCATCTTGATGAGTGGCAAGTCTCTCTCGTCGCTTACTTTGAACATTGAGGACAAGGTAGACAGCGCATCGGCCAATTGGTTATCCTCCCGGGGAATATGGTGAAATGTAACTTCATCAAGCTTCTCAATCAAACCCTTGATGTAATCATGATACGGAATCAACTTGGCATCCCGAGTCTCCCAATCCCCTCTTAGTTGGTGAATGACCAAAGCAGAGTCCCCATATACCTCTAGCACCTTTGCTTTTGATTCTATTGCTACATGGATCCCTAGCGCGCAAGCCTCGTACTCGGCGATGTTGTTCGTACAACCGAAGCAAAGTCTTGCGGTGATTGGGAAAAAATTACCTTCTGGTGAAATCAAGATGGCTCGGATCCCATGCCCCAGTGCATTAGAAGCTCCATCAAACAACAGGGTCCACTTTTCTTCTTCTGACGACTGCCCCTGCTCAAGCAAAGCCATTATGTCTTCATCTGGGAAGTCACATTGCATCGACCCATAATCCTCTACGGGCTGGTTGGCTAGATAATCTGCGAGAGCGCTTCCTTTTACTGCTTTCTGTGTGACGTCGACGATGTCGTACTCGGATAGCAGGACTTGCCAGCGGGCAATCCTTCCAGTCAGAGCAGGCTTATCAAAGATGTACTTGATCGGGTCCATTTTGGACACCAACCAGGTAGTATAACTCAACATATAATGCCTTAGACGACGAGCCGCCCATGCCAAAGCACAACATGTGCGTTCCAGCAATGAATAGTTAGCCTCACAACTCGTGAATTTCTTACTCAGATAATAGATGGCATGCTCCTTTCTTCCTGATTCATCATGCTGCCCCAGCACACAACCCATAGATTCATCTAGCACTGTTAAATACATGATGAGCGGTCTTCCAGGGACTGGGGGTACCAATACCGGAGGTTCTTGCAAGTACTGCTTGATCTTTTCAAACGCCTTTCGGCAGTCCTCATTCCATTTTACCACCTGATTTTTACGCAGCAACTTAAAGATCGGCTCACATGTTGCGGTTAACTGAGAGATGAACCTGGCAATGTAGTTCAATCTCCCTAAAAACCCACGAACTTCTTTCTCAGTGCGAGGTGCTGGCATATCGATGATCGCTCGCACCTTATCAGGATCAACCTCTATTCCTTTCTGGCTAACTATGAATCCCAAAAGCTTGCCCGATTTCACTCCAAAAGTGCATTTGGCCGGATTCAATCGAAGCTGGAACTTTCTCAACCGTTCAAAAAGCTTTTTCAAATCGTCAACATGGTCATCTTCAGACTTGGACTTTGCAATCATATCATCCACATAAACTTCTATCTCCTTATGCATCATGTCATGGAATAGAGTCACCATGGCCCGCTGGTATGTCGCCCCTGCATTTTTCAAACCAAAAGACATAACTTTGTAGCAAAAGGTACCCCATAGAGTGACAAATGTGGTCTTTTCCATATCTTCGGGAGCCATTTTGATCTGATTGTATCCCGAAAATCCATCCATGAAAGAGAAGAAAGCATGATGAGCGGTATTATCCACCAGAACATCGATGTGAGGGAGAGGGAAGTCGTCTTTCGGGCTAGCTCTGTTCAGATCCCGGTAATCGACGCACATCCGAACTTTTCCATCCTTCTTTGGAACTGGGACAACGTTTGAACCCATTGAGGGTACTTCGCAACTGCTAGGAAGCCTGCATCTAATTGCTTTTTGACCTCTTCCTTGATCTTCAACGACATCTCTGCTTTCATCCTTCGTAACTTTTGCTTCACCGGAGGACATTCGGGTTTTAGAGGTAACTTGTGCTCTACTATGCTAGGGTCTAACCCCGGCATGTCCTGGTACGACCATGCAAAAATATCTTTAAAATCAAGTAGCAACTTGACCAGTCTGTGTCGCTCACTTTCTTTCAGGGAAATACCAATCTTGACCTCTTTTTTATCGTCTTCTGTTCCCAAGTTGATCACCTCAATCGGCTCTTCATGGGGTCGAATTTCTTTGGTTTCCTGTTCTACTAATCTCATTAGCTCAGGGGGAATTTCTTCGTTGTCATCAATATCCTCGTCAGCATGATTAATGGGATAATCGAAATTGTATGCGGGAACACTAACACTGTCATTTTCAAGAGAGTCACTTTTAGATCTGCATTTTGATGATTATCAGGGAAAGGTGAATAAATAAAGGGGAAAAGGCGAAAACTGTATTATTGATAATTATTAGGGAAACAAAACAACAAAGGGCGGAAGAATAAAAAGGGACCGAATGCATGCATTTATTGATAAGTTAATACTGAAATAGGAACAAGTAAGCCCAGTACAAAAGACATCCTAAAGCCTTGGGCAGAGCTAAAGGATAAGCATTACAGAATTACTTTGACAAAGATTCTATGGTCCTCGGGAATTCAATGGTCTCCCAATTGCTGAGCTCTGTATCAGGAGAGCATGGATAAACAAGATTGACACTGCGATTGGTGGAATCATCATCTCCAAGGGCTGCTACTTGGTCAAGGAACACGAACCCTGCACTGCGGAAGCTTTGTCGTATGTCACAGATAGGAACCCTTTCAGCCTCGTACTCACGATTTTCCAAACGAGCAAGCCTCTTCTCTTTCCTCTGTTCCAGAACTCTCCTCTTATCCGCCTTGGTGGGTTTGTATCCTAACCCAAACCTATCCTTGTTTTCAGTAAGCATTATGATGTCGGGAACCCCTTGGTTACTTTTTCCCAATCCGTTCCCAGGTCGATATCCTCCTTTAAGCATAACCCTCACCATCATGACAGATGCTTTTGACGGCCGCGGTTTTGAAAGCAAAGCCCCCTCTCTTACGTAAGTAGTATTGGCAATCTCCAGTGATTGGAAAGCGGTCTCAAGGGCTTCTTCTGCTGCCTCAATGTATGGGGTCGTTGTTGGTTTGCTCACCAGCATGTCTTCTTCTCCAGAAATAATTACCAATTTATTATCAATGATGAACTTCACCTTTTGGTGCAGCGTGGAGGGTACAGCTCCAGAAGAATGGATCCAAGGTCTCCCAAGGAGGCAACTGTAGGTCGGTGTGATATCCATTACTTGAAAAAGGACCTCAAAGGTACAAGGACCAACCTGAATAGGTAATTCGATCTCACCAATGACCTCTCTTCGCGTGCCGTCAAATGCTCTTACTATCATTGAGCTCGGCTTCATGTGGGTCCCATCGAAAGGCAGCTTAGACAAGGTCGACCTTGGCATCACATTCAAAGAAGATCCATTGTCAATGAGCACTCTAGCCATAATATGATCCCAACACTTCACGGAGATATGCAACGCCTTGTTATGCCCCATTCCCTCAACAGGTATTTCATCATCGGTGAAGGTTACATAATTATCGGCGATGATGTTGCCCACAATGTTATCAAACTTATCAACAGTGATGTCATGAGAAACATGAGCTTGATTCAAAACCTTCATCAACACCTTTCTATGTGGTTTAGAGTTCATGAGCAGAGACAAAAGAGATATTTTGGCCGGAGTTCGATTCAACTGGTCCACCACCCTATATTCACTTTGTTTGATGAACTTCAGAAATTCGGAGACTTCTTCATCGGATACTTCTTTTTTGTATCCATTCCCTCTTGCGCCCTCCTCAACAAGAGTTTCTTTTCCTTTTCCCTTGCAACTTCCTCCTTCCTTTTCTGTATCTTCTTTTCGCAACGCCTCCGGGGTATAAACACGATCGCTCCGAGTCATCCCGCCGACTCTCGAGACATTGGTGACTACAGTGGTATCTTCAGAATATTGTGGTTGAACCTGCACGTCATATTTCCATGGTACTGCTTTGGTGTCCTTGTAAGGAAAAGGACGTGGAACTTGGATGACGAGTGGCCTCGGCCCACTTGAAGTCGGTGATGGTACCTCTTTGGTATAGTATATCACCAGCGGTTTTGGAACGATTGTTTCAACAACGGGCCGAGGATCGACCCGGGTGGTCAAAGGAGTTACATTGACCCGCATCGGGGAGACTGTAGATTCAGAGACCACATTTATGCCTCCCTCATCCAACTGGCAACCAATCAGGATCATCTTCACATATAATAACCGTTGTACAACCTGTTTGAACTCTGCACAATCTTCAATTGCATGATCTTTCTCCCCATGAAAGTCACATCTTACGCCTTTGTCAAGGTTACTTTCCTCCTCAATCGGGGCTTGCATCATCCCATGCCTACACATATCCCTGAAAATAACTCTCATGGGAGTTTTGACTTTGGAGACTTGACTGATGAGAGTATACTCCATGAAATCCTCTATGGCGTTGACGCTAGGACCCCCATGATTTGGTAGAGGATCTTGCCCCACATTAGGCTGCTCGAAGCTCAACCACTTGGCGTTAATCAACTCTTGCACCTTAAGCTTCAAAGCTCTACAATTTTCGGTGGAATGACCTGATGCCCCCGAGTGATAGTCACATTTAGTATTCGGGTCAAACCACTTTGGATACGGGGGTTCCATTGGTTTTGTTGGGATAGGAGCTAGCATAGAGCTTTTCACGAGTTGGCGTAGCAGCTCGGTGTAGGTCATGGGTATCAGATCAAAATGTACAGGTTTTCTTTCCAGGTCATGAGGTGGCCTTCTCTGGTTTGTGCTTGGGTTATGATGCGGTGGTTGAACTGTTTGGGATGGTATGGCGGGAAGTGTTTGGTGATGGGTAGGGTATGATGGCCGGTAAGGTGTCATTGGATGCTGAGGTTGGGGGTGTGGAAATTGTGAGGTGGCGGCAATATATGGATGGTTAGTTTGGTGGTACGGAGTTTGTGGGTAATACTGAGTTTGGAAATATTGCTGAGGGTGGACAGGCATCAAGTTTGGTCTCCACTGGCCAGACTTATTCTGGTCAAAAGTCACAACATTTGCTTCTCCTTCCTTCTTCTTTACAAACGGGGGCTTCTTCGGGCCAGGTGCCCCAACTGAAGTCTCGACAATCTTGCCATTCCTCATTCCACCTTCGATCCTCTCACCGATAACGACCATATCTGAGAAATTTGACGATACACTACCAATCATCCTATCATAAAAGGGCGACTGAAGTGTGTCAATAAACATCGCAACAATCTCTTTTTCTGCCAACGGGGGCTCTACCTGGGCTGCCACTTCCCTCCAACGCTGCGCATATTCCTTGAAAGTTTCTGTGTCTCTTTTAGACATATTTTGCAGCTGCATCCGATCAGGCGCCATGTCAACATTGTACTTGTACTGCTTCAAGAAGGCATCGGCCAAATCCCTGAAAGATCGAATATGTGCCCTCTCCAGGTGCGTGTACCAACTCGAAGCTGCCCCAGACAAACTGTCCTGAAAGAAGTGAATCAGCAACTTATCATCGTGCGCGTATGATGCCATCTTTCGGACATACATGGTTAAGTGGTTCTTGGGACAAGTGGTTCCCCTGTATTTGTCGAAATCCGGGACCTTGAACTTCGGTGGGATTACGACATTGGGCACAAGGCAAAGCTCTGAGGCATCTCTGAGGCCATAACTACTTGCTCCTTCAATAACCCTTAATCTTTCCTCTAGTGTCTCCAACTTTTCCTTAGATCGGGGGTTCTCGCCTGACCGATCCACATGAGCTTCACCGTACATGTTCTAGGGAAGATACTGTGGCATGTAGGCGGATGTGAAATTTGGTGCCGCTTGAGCCCCATTGGGTCCAAAGTGCAGGGTGTATGGTGGGAGCTTTGGATTAGGAGAAGGTATCACTGCCGGGGCACTACCTTCCGGAGGGTTAATGGTTTGTGGCGGAGGGACCCCCTGTGTTGGGAATGTGAGGACAGAATTTTGAGGGACTTGGGCAGTGTCTTGGTGATTAGGGTTATTGTCCTGTGGACCAGTAGCAGTTGGCGGCACATAACCTGGAGGAAGACCGTATGGAGGATGGTTCATTACAGTAGACTCATGATGATTGGCAGCTGAGGAATGAGTCTGGTTGTTCGGATAAATAGCGAAAGGCACCATGACTCCTTGTTGCTTGAATCCTTGCATTTGCACAGGAACCTGAGTGAAACCAGGTGGGAGAAGAGGCGTAGTCGGATGCTCTTCATTCGAGGCCGAAGGGTTCTCATCTGTGCTTTTCTCCTTTTGCATCGCTTGCAGCAATTCCAACATCTTTGCCATCTGTTCCTTGAGTTGGTCCACCTCTTCTCTCATCTCTTGGGTTTGTTCTAGGTCAGCCATAACTTTAGCCTGTGAACGAGTGCGGTAAGGGTGTCGCGGAGCAATGGTTCAAAAGATCACTGTTTAATTACAACAAACGAAAAACAAAATGAATAAAGACAAAAAGGGATAAGAAAACACAGAAAACGTATTAACCCTTTCGAGATGCTTGAAATTATTAAATTTTATTTTTCAGAGAGTTAACGCCCTAACGATTGACAAGAGATGGTCCCTCCACTCCATTTAGAGGGCATTTTGCCCATAAGACGGCGTGGGGTTGACAACGAATCTAGGGGAGAGGATCCTTTCCACAATAGATGTCGTCTTTAGGCACAATATCATTGCTGATTCCGAGTCGAGGAAGTAACAACTACACTTTACACAGAAGGATAACTCTTATAAGGCGAGGACGTAGTTAGCAACATACTAAAGGGAGATTACGCTCCACGATAGGCGTTGTCACGAATCAAGTATAAGAGATGGAGAGCGAGAGAAAGTAAAGGCGAGAGAATGCATTTCATTTCATTGAAACCTCCAAGGGTAGTACATAGATTGAAATAACATCAAAACATAAATTCTCAACAACGCTTTTATCCTAAAGTCAACAACTTTGATCTTTTCCTTTTTAGGCCCCGGGTGAGCCCATCACACATCTGCATGAAATCTTCTAACTCCGGAGGGAGACGTAGCAGAGGGTTCACGCGAATCCGCTTGTTAGCCTTCTCAAAGCGTTGAACAAAGGTCGGGATGCAATGACTTAGCTCATTAGCCATACTTATATACCTCTTCCTCCATATATCGACATCCAATCCTCGCTCTTTGGCTTCTCCCCTCCACCATTTCATGGCATTCACCGCTCGTGTCACCTGGTCATGATAATGTTTGGCTGACGTCCATCCTAGGTCGCAACTTTGTTTGATTTCGAACAACAAGGCATTCAGGTCCTCGACCTTCTGTGCCAATCCAGCCTCCACCTTGTTGTGTGTACAGATCTGGTTTTTTAAATCGTCATTGGCCTCCCTTTGCCGATTAATTTCCGCCTCTAATGCCTTCCCTCTCTCATCTCGCCGATTAACTTCGTCTTTCAACTAGCGTGTCTCCTCCTTTAATTGAAGCTTATCCTTTGTCAAAGTCAACATTTTCCTTTCAAGTTTCTGGATTTTGGCCATGAGGCTCGCTGGAACCTTATCTGTTGCTCTTTTGACACCTGAGGTTGTGGTGATGTCGGCGCACATGTTTTTTAAGTGCTCATTTTCTCTTGCCAACTTCTCGTACCGCCTTTGATTGGTGACTGCTTTCAGCTCAGCATCTTGTTTTTCTTGCTCCACCGCTTTCATTTGTGCCTCCATGATCTTTAATTTTTCTGCCATCTAAGTCACAAAAAGGGAATGATCTTCGTCTTTCTGATTCTTTTTCGGAGTGCTGAGGGGAACCTTCCTTGCTCTTCTCCATGTTTCATACTCTGAGACAATGATTAGGATCGGCCTGCCTAATTCGGCTCTCCCTGCCATCTTCACATTTTTCCATGCATCTCTGACCCTTTTTGCTGACAACTTGGTATCTTCACCGTCCTCATATCGGAAACAACATCCACCGAGTTGTTCTTCTCGCGGTACAGTTTGTGTCCAACAAAGTTGTCGCAGGGCTATGGTTGGTGTGTAGGATATGCATCCTCTTGGGCCCATTAAAGGCACATTTGGGAACTCGCCACAACTGTAAATGATATCTTGCCCTTGTTGACCTTCGTACCATGGGCATACCCACTTGAAAGAGCTGCCATCCACTTTGTCAAACTCGTTTTTCCACTCTTGTTCACTTTGCTGTTTTACTGGGATATTGTGGAAGCCTCTCAGTGGATCTGAATGTCGGCTGACATGGCCTTTCGCATACATGTGAGTGATGACCCATACATACAACAGTTGTGCACAACATCGAAGCTTCCCCTTTTGATGGCGCTGGCAAAAATCTAAAGTCAGAAACGTCTCAGCTAATATCGCGGGCACTGGATTCCTTTTCCTTTCTACTGTGAAGAATACGTCCAGTGCAGCTTGGTCGATCATATCCAGTGCTGATGGAAACAAAACCAACCCATAGATGACAAGTGCCAATACCCTTTCAAAAGTCCCCCAATCTCGTTGATCTTTCAACCTTTTCAAGAGATTTTCAAGGAATGTTCGAGTCAATCCCCATGAGTTTGAGTGTCCGGTCAAGTGGACGTCTTTTTCAGGAAGCCCCAGCAACCCTGCTATGTTGGTGACGGTCAGGTATTGCCCCATATGGAAATAAATGACAGGCTCGGTCTGCATCGATAACTTTAACAGACAAGCATATTCTTCGATGGTAGGGGTAATGTCCATATGAGGCAACTCAAAACATCTGAGCTGCGGGTTCCAATACCGACTCAGAGTGCTCAAAACGGCAGTTTCCACTGGTATAAAGATAAGGTCCAGAATCCCTCCATACTTCTTGACAAAGCTTCTTCGATTCTCTTGAGGTAATGCCCGACTTAGCTCCCTCAGGTTCTCCAGCGAGTTCATTATCACCTTGGAGCTCTTGCTAGTGTGCCTGGCTTTTTCCATCTCTTGTTTTTCAAAGTAAGGGTTAACTCTCACCAAATTAATCTGTGACAGGGAAATTTTTATTAGCAAAATTGAAAAATGAATGCACTCCATGAATGAATGAGGGTGCAGATACACATGAAAAGGGTTGTGAACCCCTTAGGGTGCGCTATGTATTACTAGCGCATGACTGTCCTTGCAATTGACTGCGTTTCGAAGTGCAATGGAAACGTAGCATACTGCTCAAGTCAAGGACGACATCGGTCATCCAGGCCTAACCTTAGGTGCAACAATGCATGAAAAAGAAAATGAGTAATATGCTAGGATGCTTGAAATCATGATAGGTGTGAATATGTATGCAGCAGAAAGAAAGGCGGAATGTGCTCTTCTTTGTCCTACACAGGTTGCATCCTATGGTTGGGATTTCTGAAGTTAAAACCCTAATTCGGACGGCTTCTATTGGCAACTTATGTGCAGAACTCTTGGCGTAGATCTAAACTCCTAAAAGGCCCCCAGATTACCCTCATCTAAAAAGATAAGGACCCGGATCTATGAACCTCACCACAGGGACAAATAAGTCACAATATGGCAGTCCATGTACCGGTAGCAATCTGAGCGGGAGAATCAATGACTGCCAGGGATGCAAAAGCATCACAATAACACCACTGAAACCCCTTCTAATCCTATGGCATTCCAGGACTCGGGTATAGAGCCCAACAGTGTGTGAAGCAAGTGATAGTGCGGTGTGTGCTGAGAGCATACAAACCTGTACAAAATCCTATAAATAAAGACTCCCCAAACCTGCAAGAAGAATCAACCCACAGCACAATGGTTTTCTATCCTAAGGTTGCAAGAATATATACAAAAAAGTATTAGAGAAAAAAAAATAATAAATAAATAAATAAATAAATAAATAAATAAAATAAAATAAAATAAAAAACAAAACAATGTACCAGGTAACAAAAAAAAGAAAAAAAAGGGTAAAATAAATAAATAAAAGTTATTAAAGATTTGCACAATTAACTATGATGGGCCTGACTCTCCAAAGTCCCCAGTGGAGTCGCCAGCTGTCGCGACCGTCCCGTCCGGGTGCCGCGAAAAAAAGGGTAAAAACAGAGGAGTTGCCACCAAAATTTTTATTTGGGAGAACTTTGGAAAACCCAATTATTTAAGGAAAACCGGTCCTAAAAAAACAAGACAGAGATTTGAGCTCGGGAGTCGGTTATGAGTAGGGAAGGTGTTAGCACCCTACGTCACCCGTTCTAAGAACGGTACCCCAAGTTAATCGTGCAAAATTTTTACTAACCTTTGAAAATATTATTTTACCCCATTTTTTAAAATAAAGAAGAAAATAAACACAAAAGGAAGAAAATAAAATTTTGGCTTGACAGAATGATTATTCTGCTCCTACGTATTCCCCGGTGCGATGGAAAACTCAAAGCCACGTAGTTCTTAATAGAAAAAGTTTGGTTGGTGGATTGATTTTAGTTTTTGGGAAAAGATTTGATTTCGAAAAAGGATTTTATTTCAAAACTGGTTCGCTTTCGCACAAGGTTAAAGATAGCAGTACTATACGATAAACCTTTACAATTCTTACGACACTTGAGGATGGGAGACCATACATCAACGTCATAAATTGTCGCGCGAATTTTAAAATATTTTACTAAAGGAAGAATCCACTTTTGCACAGGATTAAAGATAGCCAAACTATACGATAAACCCTTATAATTCATGCGACACTTGAGGATGAAAAAATTCATACATCAACGTCGTAGATTGTTGCGTGAATTTCTTTGAAAGTAATTATTATTTTTTTTATAAAGATTTTTCTTCTTTTTCTTATTTGAGACCAGAATCTGACGCACAAAAAAGTATGAGCTTGGCCCAAAAGGAAAAAAAAAAGAAATCAGAAAGAAAGAAAAAAAAAAAAAAAAACCTAGGCTAACCCTTCATATCAAGCCCAACCCAATACTAACACTCTCATCCTTAGCTGGCCCCCTTTTCTACTTAACAAAAATAAACAGATATAAAAAAAGACCCATACATTAAAACTGAAACACTGAAACAGAAAGAAAGGAAGTGAATAAGAGAGGCTTCAGCCATCTCCCTCTCACGCTACCCACACTGAGCAGAGGAGAAGCCTTGCAGCGACCAGGCCACGGCGGCGGCGATCTGGACCGGATGACGGCGGTGGGCTGACCGGCGAGCGGCGGGCTGCGAGTTTGAACAGAGCTGGGTGTCTCGGATCTGGAGCGGCGGTGTGGCTTGTTCGCGGTGGTGCTCCCTGGCGCGCGGTGCGGCTGGAGCTAGGAGCGGCGGTTGGGACGGCAGCTGTGGGCCCGTGGTGGAGCTGCGACGAGGAGCAGCGGAGCTGGGACCGCGACGCTGGTTCACGGAGGTTCCAGCGGTTTGAGCGACAAACGCGGTGGCTCTGTGGAGGCACGTGCAGCCGGGAGCAGCGGCGTTGGACGGCGGCGCTTGATGGCTCCGGCGGGTTCACGGTGGTGAGCAAAGTCAGGGCCTGTTAAGCTTCCTTTTTTTCTCTGTTTGGTTTGCTTATTTGGAATTTTAGAACAGTGGTTGTGTGTGTATGTGGGTAATTCTACTGGTGGTGGTTATGAAGGGGAAACTTTGGGTGGAGATGAGAATGAGATGACAATGGTTCTGGGATTGGGGTGAAGGGAATGAAGAAGGGGAAATGGAGATGAGTGTGATTTGTTTTTGAAGTGTTATGACTGTAATCTGTTGGAAAAAAACAACCGAGAAAAGATCCCCCCTTACTCCCTGTGAGAGGTTGAATTTATAGGCAAAAAACATAGGAGAATGATGCCAAAATTTCTGTTAGCTTGCTGAGGGAAGATGCACAATGCAGTGCCTTAGGAGGGGGCAGATCAGCCTTGTTCCCTGTCCTTGGGGAGGCAAAGGTGCCAGAGAGCTGTATGTCCTTGGTGCTGCTGGTATTGCTTAACAAAAAAGGGAAATAAAGCAAAAGAAAACAAAAGAAAGGGGAGAAAGAGAGAGGAGAAGACCTCCAAAATGTGGAAGCAAAAACCTACGTACCCCCCACATTTTTGAATTGAATTTTTGTTATTATTATTATTATTTTTTATCATTTTCGTTTTCTTTTTTTTTTTTTGAACTAGAAGAGGGCTTTTAAGTGGGTTAAACAAAAATGGGATTACGGGCCAAAGCCTACTCAATTTTTTCTTTCTTTTTCTGATTACCTAGTCAAAAGATTAATTAATCCGGACAAAATTGAGTGTTCACAAGATATAACTAAATATACCGCTTAGTCATTTTAACTGCATATTTCTCAGAGTTTGGTGAATCATATCGTGATGCTTGAATTGCCCTCTAGTTACCATGACAAATTTCTATCGCACTACCTGGAGTTATGCCTCTCCGTCCCCGGTAGGCGTAATATATTGTGGTCCCCAGTAAGCTACACATAACTATGCAACTGGACGTTATGTGTCATTATCCTTAATGCATTCCCATGATCATTATCTCGCGTATCTGGGTGTTACATATTGTTGTCCCTAATGCAAATTTTAAGACCAATTCAAGCATAAAGTAGATCCCTGTATACGTTTCTCATAATAATATCACAAGTTCAGTAATACAATTTAAATCAGCCAACTCAATGCTTACAATACAGCATCACATCATCCATGCACGATACATGATTCTTACATTTACCCTTACTCATTTTTCCATATCAAAAAATTATTTCTTGAATAAAATCCAATAATGTGTTCAGCGAGGTTAATAAACATCCAATAGACAATGGGATTAAATCATATCTGATACTAGCTCCATAGCCCAACCATAAAGGCAATCCATGACGCCCAATAGCATGACAAGAATTCAATAATTACGAATTTAAGATAGTCATTCATCATCATTATGCATATCATAACTGTAACATCCGGGGCTGACGAGGGCGGGTAGTGATCGCTGGTGTATGAGGCACGGTCGCATGGACAAGAAGCGGCTCCTGACAGGCTTCTAGGTGGAGGGATACATGAATGAACCGATTCACACCGGAATAAGAGGGATCCTGTGTAACACCCCGATTTTTCACACTCTCTACACTCTAATACGAATTAAACAGTATTTCTGTATTTGTATTTTTTTGGAGGGTCTAGAGAGTGAAATAAAATAATCTGAGACCATAGTCACGCTATACGCTATCGTAGGAAGCTATGGTTAAATTTTGGGTCAAAAACTCAGACGGAGCCCGATCTGCGTTTTACACTGACAGTATGATTTTACTGCTCAGATGACCTAATTTTGACTCGTGAATGAAACAATTAGGTTTTATATTTTATTTCCAATGATATTGATTATTTTGAAAATTTTCAAAAAAATAAGTCGTTATACCTAAATCGATTGAAAACGGAACTGAATACTGATTTACCGGGACCCGTTAACGGATAAATCCTATGTCACTATCATGACACCTCACTAGGGTGAGTCACCTAGTGACTCACCACAGTCATCATGACTTAGAGGACCAAATGACCTTAATGCCCCTAAAACTTCCCCAAATGACCATTTTACCCTTTTAACAAATTACCTTTCTACCCTTCCTTATTCATTAAGATGAAAACACCAATTTTTGACCCATTTTCAGCCCTCCTTCACGCAGCCCCCTCCCCCACCTTCTTCTTCTTCTCTTTCATTTTTCTCTCCATAGACTCACCACCATAAAACTCTTCAAGCTTTCTAATTCATAAAGGAAATCAATCAAGGTGATTAGGAGAAGCTTCAATCTTTGCAAATCCCTACTAAACTAGAGGTAAGCTTCACTCTTCTTCTCTAAAGACCATGAATGTTTATGATGTAGGTGAAGGTTAGGATTTTAACTTCAAAAATCCATAACTAATTGTAGAAAAATTCTATGCTCATGAAATTAATTTCTAAGAACTCATTAATACCTCTAGATTCATTATCCAAGAGCATCACATGGCTGCCCTGTTTTTATACCATGAGGCCGAAACCCTAAAGGTTTGAGGAGATGAGATTTTGTTTCACTTCTTAGTAAATACCTATGGATTTCATCTTTCTCTTGTTTATATGTCTTGAATTCAAGAGCTTGAAGTAAAATAAAATCCCTAGCCCATTGACCTAGAGGGAACCGAATCCATGTTCAAAGGGAGGAGTATGATGTTGTTTCAAATTTTAATTTATGACAATTTCCCTTAATTCTAGAATACTCTTTGATCATAAATTCAAGAGTATGTGAAAATTTGGGAATCCTAGCCACCTTAGCTAGTCATAACCGAAACCATATGGGGGTAGTGTTAGGTTATTCAACAAGCTAAACTTATGATTGTGTCTTGTGGTGAAGGATTAAAGCATCGAAAAGGATAAACGGGCGATTGAACGGAAGATTCGGCAACCGGAGGCCGAGAGACGTGAAGACACTACAAGAGGTACGGGGTTTTACCTGAGGGATTCATGATAACTACATGTGGTTTGGTTGATGAATTTATTGAATGAAGTGATTTGATAAGAAGTTGAATGTGGCTATATGTTGTTATGTGAACGTTGAATGTGGTTGAACGTTGAATGTGGTTGAATGTGATGATGGAATTTATTATGTGACAATGATGTGATTGGCTATGTTGATATGATATTGATTATGTGTAATATTATAACGTTGTGATATGATGATTGTATGGTTGTGGTTTGCTGCATTGAAATCCATAAATAAGATAAAAGCTTTTAAAAGCCATGCAGAAAAATCATAGACTGATTTGATTTGGGGGAAAATATTGGGAAGTATTTATGATGAAATTTTCTCAAGTATATGTTATGTTATGATAAGAGGAAAATGTCAAAATTTTTGGATTTGAATATTTTTCATGTGAAAAAGGTGCATTTTTTCAAGAAATTTACGAAAATCAATTTCACCATTTTAAAAACAGTGCTTTATGCTGAGGTGGAAATTTTGATTTCAACCATCCTTATAGAAATGAATTTTTGGGAAGGGATTTATTTAAGTAAAGTGAAATTTTATTAAAATTACGTTGGTTTTGTTCTAAAACGTATTTAAACAGAAAACGTTTTGTCTATAAATGATTTTACAACAAAGTTGATAAACCGACAACTTAGAAGAGTTGCGGAGATTTGATTTGATTTTCGTATTTCACAGAACGAAATGATGGAAATGTTGAAACGCGAACCTAGTAAACGAGACGTCGAGTTACTAGTGTTCTGTGATAAAGACACGTAGAAAAACAGTGTTGCGGACTGTGTGTCCTACGATGTGATGTACGATGTGATGTGGACTATGTGTCCTATGACACGTTTTGGACTGTGTGTCCTATGATCTATGATCTATGTGTCTTTTTCACATCAATGATGGATATGAGAATAAAGGTGAATATTGTTTTCTATTACCACGAACCTCACATTGGTGCACCGGCGTGAGAATTCGTGACTAAGCAATCGGACGTTTCGTTCTGTGTTGATGGTTGATGTTTTAAAATGATGAAAGACTTAGACGGGTCGTAAGCCTTTGTGCTACGACAAGGAAAGAAAGTGCACAGAGAAAAGTGACAAAAATATAAAATGTTTTACATGCATATAAAATGGCAGACGTGCCAATGATGTTTTTGAGAATCTTGATATCTTGGTGGCAAGGATATTCAAGGCGGTGTATATATCATTGTGCCTTGGTGGACAATGAGAAACCATTACACGGTGTTTTCCTGTGCCTTGTGTTGGACAGGTTTCAATGGTTTCATTACAGTGTGCCTTTTTAGGCAATCGAGCCTGATCAGCTCAGTTTTTATAAAAACGATGTTACGGTGTTGGGATCTCCGGAGATTAGGCATTAGACGTTGAATATTGAAGTATCATATTTTAATGCCTGTCGGGTATGAAACCCTGTGATACATTACGCGGTACACATTATGATTTTACGTACAGTGATGATTATGATATACACGGTGATGATTATGATGGTTATAAACGGTGATTTTATATGGACGTTGATTTTATGGATGTGATTTTACGATGAAACGATGATTTTATGTTACTATAGTGTTCTATATGTAGTTATCATATTTTAAATCCATACATTGGTATCTCAGCCTTGCCTGTACATGTGGACGCCTATTGTGTTTTTGAACACGTACATGTATAGATGTAATTCAGCAAATCTCTTGGTCATCTCGGAATCTCGAAGTTAAAGTCTCTTTGCGTCGACGGCAAAGATATGTGGACTGGCGACGACAAGGCGAAAACCTCATGGGTCTGAAGTATACTAGGTAGTATACTCCATCATTTTTAGATGTTTCTTTATTAGACCAGCTCTTAGGTTTTGATGTACGTATGACGTATTAAAGATCAGGAAAAGGATGTACGCCTTATGGCAACATTGGATGAATGGAAAATTTGTTTTATATAATTATTCTGCTTTACTGTTTTACTTTGGTATTAGATGTTCAAAAAGTTTTTTTTAGTTTCCATAACAGGTTGTCATGTGATGTCCTAGAAGGGGGCGTCACATTAGTGGTATCAGAGCTGGTCGATCTCTTTTGGGATCTAGGTTATGGGGTCATGATGTTTTTGCTGTGTTGACTCTGTGTTTTGTTATGAAGGTCAGTCAGAGTGAGAACACTCTGTCATGACTTGTTTCTTGTTGAGTACAACCAATCTGTTTGGTTGGATCCAATGATCCCGATGTGTTAAGACATTAGGAAAGTTGCCAAGGAAATGGGTGTACCTTGGGCAAGTAGAAGAATACTGAAAAGTTTTGGAGTAGATGTAGAGGTGGCTAACGAACGACTAAAGGAACAACATGGTTGCTAATAAAGTGAGTGACCGGGAATGAATCCAGGTGGAGTAATGAAAGAGTATGCTAAGGCTTGATGATTTGAACAAGATGGAAATTTGTATAATTGTGTTATAATGATTCGAATGGAGGAAATTTAGGAGCCGAATAATATTTCAGTGACGATGTTTCCTTGAAGGGTGGAAATCGTGTGAAGTTTATTTTGATAATATTTTTAGGAAATGATTGAGCCTCCGCTGCATGTGGCAATTGATGGATAAGACGTTTATCTCCATCTCCATTAGGACCAATTGAGGGTTACACCCTATGGGTAAACTTGTAAATCCATGCTGGCGATGGTGACGAATTCGTATAACGTTCAGGTATAATTTCTTAGGGTACAAATGATCAGAGACTGAGTGAATAAGAAAGGAAGAACGGATTTTGGCCATGGAATCCTATATACTCTGCTTTACTGTTTTACTTTGGTATTAGATGTTCAAAAAGTTTTTTTTTAGTTTCCATAACAGGTTGTCATGTGATGTCCTAGAAGGGGGCGTCACATCCTGAGGCTGTACAGGTATGGGACTGTATAGTTGAAGGAAGGCTTATAAGAATTGATTTGTACTACCTATACCAACAAGATGCATCTTCTTTTCGGTAGCCCATCACTTAAGAACTCCAAAGTTAAGCGTGCTTGATTTGGAGTAATTCTAGGATGGGTGACCTCCTGGGAAGTTTTCCAAGGAAGCGTGTGAGTGAGGACAAAGCACGCTGAAGAGACTTGTGTTGGTTTGTGGGGACAGAAGGCAATCCTTAAAGCAGTCCGGGCCGTTACAATAACCATACACATTGACCTATCTAGTTCATAAATCATCTTAACATACACGTGCGTGCGTGCGTGCGTGTATGCATGCTTGCGTGCTTGTGTGTGAATTTAAGTCATATAATCTTATGCTCAACACAACGGGAGTCATTATCACCTCCAAGCATTCCAATCCCGGTCCAACACATTAAGTAACATCACATATTATACCCCTTAAAACATATCAATCATACCTCACCTCATTATCATGTCAACATAACTCATATTAATTCCTCAAACATCACAATAATATATGTTAAGTCTCCAAGCATTTGTGTGTCTTACTATGTGTCTGATAGTTTATGCCAAGCATATGTTCCTTGTATTTTGATGTATCTAAACATTTTGGTTTATGACTTAAATGAACTGTGTGATATGTGCTGATGAGCCACTTGAGTGTGCAGATCTATAAGCAGTTTACCTAATGAGAATATCAAAGTCATACAAGTAAAACTTCTTGTTGAAGACTTTCAGCATCGTGCATCTAAAGAAATTGAAAGCGTCCAAACAAGTATCAAGCAATAACTTCTTTGATGTCTTATCTTCCAAGTGTCTGATGATTTGCTCTAAAGGAAATTTTTCTGTTCAAAGAAAAGTGTCTCTACGAGGCATCTCTAAAAGAAAGAAAGAATTCTCAATCTATTATTTAAAGCGTCTGAGGGATGCAAGCAACCTAAACAATCCTGTCACATGAACGTCTAAGTATCTTAAGAATACTCTTTCAAGATCATCAAGCGTCTATATGCTCAATGAAAAGAGTTCAAGCTAGTTATCCAAGCATCTGATGAATTATACTAAGAGAAGAATATTCAGTCAGCGTCTTCTATTTATATTGACTTATCTCTTATCAGAACTGATCAAGAAAGTTTATTAAATATGAAGGAAACATATTTAATAAGACTACTCATGACTTCGAATCATACTAGGATCTATTCCTAAAAGTCAAAAGAGCAACTAAGCACCTCTGATGCTAGTACCTATCTACATATACCTGTAATACGCAATAACTGTCCTTTTAGAACTGTTGTTCTGACTGATTATACTAAAGAGGTAATCCGTGATGCAAAGACTCTAAAAGTTGCTCTGAATATGTTGCTACTCTGATTTAATTTGTACGATAGTACAAAAGCACCTTCGACGTTCTAAACCATTCAATGCTTCTATTAGGATGACTTTTTTTTTATTGATGGTTGCCCAAAACGTTTGAAGACAGACAATTTCAAAAGAAGACAAAGTCAAATAAATGTCTCACAACGGATCTTTGCCATGTGAAGACTATTTAAGAAGACTTTGATGCAGTTTGCAAAGGTAGAGAACACATACAAAGAGATCAAAGAATACATTCGAAAGCTCACTATGAAAAAGGCTACACTAGAAGCTTTCTAAACTTCTTCAATTGCAATACTATCTTCTCTTCTCTAAGTTTCATCCGCGCGTAAATCTTTTTTAGAGAGTTTATTCAAGCAGTCATACCCTTGCTTATTACATTCACTCTTTGATTCTTAATAGGTTGACTTGTTTATTGTAATCTGAAGCTATTGATTCCAAACAAATCTCTTTATTTGAAGAAGCCTGAAGAGGCTAACTAAAGAATACTTGTTGAACCTAGAGAGGCTAGGTGTGCAAATAATATCCGTTGATCGTTTGAGCCTGAAGTGGCTAGGCGTGCAAAGAATACTCATCTGTAATCTGATCAGTTACAGTAAAAAAAACTTGGTTAAGCCAAGGATTGGACGTAGTCCAAAGGTTAAGGTGAACCGATATAAATTCTTTGTGTTTCTCTATCTAAATTTAATATTGCTTTATTTATATCTCCACGTTTATATGTGCTTTAACCTTGTGGATTAAGTGTGCATATTCAAATACCTCTTTGTGAAAAAGTTTTAATCAATCAATTTCATATCTGTTAAACAAAACGTCTGAACGCATCTATGCTTTTGTTTCTGCGAAAACCTTCTGTTAAGTGTCTGTTTTCATAGATCTTTGGTTTAAGACTTGCTTTTTCAAAGTATTTTGAATAAACACATTCAACCCCCTTCTTAGTGTTTATTTGTGGTACCTTCAACATCAACCTCACAAACCTACCTTAACACAACTTGCTTATTCTTTATACCAATGCAAATCATATTCAACATCTTCCGTATCATCATAAGTACATGTAAAATTACTCCGTAGTACCAATAATACATCAAAGTAAACCTATAACATGTAATAGGCCTTTCCAAAGAGAGATCATAAAAAACATTTAGTCTCGCAATATCATGTTATTCTAAAGTATACATGATAATAATTAAAACTATGTGAAATCAACATTTTCAGAAAAGAGGTTTTGATCTTTGATTACTATTTGGACCATTACTTTAAAAGTACTTAGAATTTTATTCTAAAGCTACAGTTAAATGTTACTTGGTTTAAAAAAAAAGAATCTAAAGCTTGTTTATCATGAAATTAGACTTAGAGATATTTTCAAGAAGGAGTCATTTACATAAAACAGATAAGCTGAAAAAATTATGCATGTTTGAAGTTTGACACGGCTACTCTTGGGTGCCTCACGCCTGGTAGAACGGTCATAATCAATTATGCAAAAAGCTAAATTTTTGAAAAACATAACGGTTACTTTAATTTTAAAATACATTATAACGCTTAAAAACCATATTTCAAAGGATAATTTTATTTTCATAAAACCGTTAGAATATTTTTCGAAAAACCTTTTTAAGTATAAAAGCGTTAGTTTTAGTTTTTAAATGTTTGAGCCTGTGAATGCTATATATCATCAATCATATCTTTACAATAAAATCCTACGACCTATACAACTACTATCCTTTGTAGCCCTTTGGTCTTGGATCTTGTAGATCTGGCAATCTTGAAACTCTTCATACTTTGAATATTTGTCCTTTCAGGAATCCTTAATTTTGTCATTGATCAAAGCATATATAATTAAACCTGTCAAGACATATATTTACAGAAACAACAATAAAATAAAATAATTAATAAAAACATCATTTAACAAATGAGAATTGAAAACAGTCTCACTAATTAATTTCACTTGCCAACTAAAATTATGTTCCCAACTCTACTATGAGCCTGTTTGGCAAGACAATTTTATGAGCTTATAGCGGATAGCTTATAGCGGATGAGAAAGTAGTCCCGTTTGGTAAGCACTTCTGTCACGAGCTTATAGCGTTTTTTCACGAGCTTTTAGCGTTTTTTCCAGACGCTACTTGAAGTAGCGTTTGAGCTTATAGCTTATAGCGTTTCATTTTTCTTTCCACTTTTATCCTTATTATCTACATTTAATTCTACCTTTATTCTCTTCTCTCTTTTTTATGTAAAATCATTAATGAAGATGTCTTTTTATGTCTTTTTATATTTTTCAACTAGTTCAACCGCTAGTTTTACCAAACACTTCCACAGAAAATAAGCTAGCTTATTCGCTATCCGCTATCAGCTACCTCATCCGCTATCCGCTATAAGCTATCCTCTATCAGCTAGCTTATCCGCTAACAGCTAATTTTACCAAACAGGCCCTATGCCTTGCATACTAAAGTGCATACTTTATTATATAAAATATCATTATAATATACTGAAATTGATGATTTAAATGAAAACTTAGGGTGAAAATTATAATTTACTTAAAATTAATAAATACAAAATAAAAGTATCAACTGTATTGACATTCATTACACGTTATAACCATCATGTGAAGCAAATATTTTCAATACAGTCAAACACTAATTAAATGTATACTCCCTCTGGTCCTTATTATAAACAAAAAAGTCTCAAAATTTTTGGTCTAATATATAAGTAAATTTCAACTACTTCCATCCTATTTAATGACATTGTTCCTAAAATACCCTTCATTTAATACCAATTTTGTTTTTCAATAACTCATTGTGGGATGCATTTAATAAAAATTGAAGTTTTTTATGAAGGTTACTTTAGGTAATACACTTAATTTTTTAACAACATTAAATGAGATTAACTAACTTTTTTAATATGTGTGTTCCATTTAATTTTTGTTTATAATAGAGATGGGAGTAGTAGTTGATATATATGGGAAAGCAAAATTTTGAAAGTATTTTTAAAAAGTGGAAGACAACTGCTGGTATTCACATAGAAAAGTGTTCAACCGTTATTGCACCCAATGAGAGATAGCTACTACTTACCAGCTCAGCGAGCCAGCATGCATGGCAGGTATTGTTCCAGCTCTTGCTATCCCCAAATCAATGGAGAAAGCTGGCTTTTCAACTATGTATAAAGAAGAGCGAAGTTAGTCATGCATGCACATTTACTCCGCCTGTTAAATTAATGTATAATTTGATTTTGGGGAATGTTATGCTATTTTTTTAAAAAAGATACTAGTACTTAGATGAGGTGTAAATATTTTATTAATGATTAGATTTTTTAAATATTCATCATGAAATTAATATTCAATAAGTGTTTGACTACTTACTTAAAGTACTACACGTCCACAAAGGTATTATAAGAATTTCCTTCGGTTTTACATATGAACGATATTTAGGTGTGTCTTGTGGGGTGTTTTCTAATGAGAATGTGACATGTATAACAACTATTATACATGTTATATTTTTATTAATGAGCTGTTACATCTGTATTTTTTTCATTGGAAAACAACATGATAAATGCTTATGAAACTGCGACTAAGTTTTGTCTTTTACAAATTCATACAGATCTTCATTCAAACTTTCTTGGTAAAATAATTTACAAGAAAAATTAGTAGTATATTTTTTTTTTTAAACAGGAAATGTAGCAATTATCAGTTTTTAGTTGTGACAGGAGCCTGAAAATTAATATATAATACATTTAATAAAAAAAATTACATGAATGTGGTATATATAAGTTAAGTCTATTAAGTCAATAATAAGATCAATTAAGTGATAATTATTATATTAATAAATCAATAATTGCACTTAACTATTTTAACTAATGTTATGATAGGCCTAGCGTTTTAAGTATGAAAATTTCTCCACATTTATTGGGTCATTCTGTTAGACAGCAGCTGAGTGAAAAAATAAGATTCTGAAGTAATTAAACCCCATTCAAAGAGAATATCTTTATAGACCTTTCCAAACAAAATGTGCAATGATACCAAAAAAGTATAAAGGTAATTAACTATAAAAGTTAGATGGTAAAACTAAAAACAACAGGATCACTAAGTCAAGGATAGCATGGGTGGTACCACTCTTTCATATAGATGTAATTTTAACCACTACAGTCTACATGTAATTAATGCTCTTCTGAATAGGCTAGAATTGTAGTTCGATACTAGCTGAGCTTTGCTGCTTTTTGCATGTATGTTAGGTTTACAACTCATGATAAACAATACTATATTCTGTTTAAGTTTTATTTATTGGGGACTGCTACCATACCCTTATTAATTCAAGGGTTTTGGTATCTCGGAGTTGGATATTAATATTTAAAGGTGTTAATAGTTTCAAATATTTTACCATCTTGTCTTTTATATAGGGAAATACAAGCTAACCTTTTTTTTGCTTTAGTAAGAATGTCTTGTTCTATTTCTTTAAGGGTCATATTTTCTTCATGTAGTATTATTCTTTCAAAATGTTTTATCTTTTTTCTAAGGTAATTCATAGCTTCTCTACCTTCATACATAAGGATAACATCGAATCCTTCTATGAGTGTTATTATTTTTCCTGCCATATGTAGTCCTAACTCTTCTGTATATTCTATCATTTTCTTAATTGATTTTCTAATAGGAATATTTTATTTTCTCTCCAAAGTATACCTCTTTCAATTAGTTTCCTAACTTGTTCATCTGTATAATCTTCTTCCTTAGTTTTTAACAAGGTAGACAGATATGCATATTCATCTTTGAGTTGTAATTTTATTACTTGTATCTTTTCTTTTATTTGGGTTTGATTCATGCTGCAAAATTTTCTAATTCGTTTTTTATTCTTTTTAGCATTTTAAATTTATAGTCTATTACACCTTCTATTATACAGTCATCAATAAAATCTTCAGCTTCTTGTTGTTTCCAATATTCTATTTCTTTCTTAATTTCTTTTATCCATTGTTTAAACATCGTGATTGTCTTCATGCTATTATCCTTTCAAGTCTTTTTTTTATCCATTTTTCTATTTTTAAGTGATGATCTAGCATACTTTCTTTTAACCAATGGTCTTGTAAAGTTATAGGTTCATTTTCTTGCCAATAGATTATTTTTTTACGATTCTTTTGTAACCACTGTTTTAAAGTGTTATATATTATCATGCTATTATAGTCTCTAGTCGTTATTTAAAAATCTGAATACGAGTTTCAACTCATCTTATTTGATCCTTAATTATAGGGTTAGGATTTTCTTCATCTAATTCTTTTAAGGTTTCACAATAATTTCTTAAATTATTTATTGTTTTCTTTATATAGCTAGCAGTTCTCATTATCTAGCTCTGATACCAATTCTTGTGTGGGTTGTTAGTGAGCAATTTTGCAATTTTATCATATTTTATTTTTTATATATAAGGTTAAATCATTAACTTGACTTACTAATTTATTAATATTAACGTCTTTACTTTTTTCAGGTTCTATAAAAGTAATAGGCCTAGGTATATAAGGTATTCTTAAAGATTCAGATTTCTTTAAAAAGGTTCCTAATTCCGTTATTTCATTTTTTCGTGGATAATAAATTTTTTCAATGTCTTCAAATAATTGAGGAACGTCTATTCTATCGTTATTTCTAAAGGTAATACTATGGTGAGAATTTGTTAAAGCGTAATTAACACAATATACTACTGAAAATATTTTATCTCCCGGTCGCATTAAATTTTTTCTTAAAAATTTATGTTCCAAAGTTAGAGATTGGTCTAATCTTTGAGTATTTAAAGGGATACGAATATTTGGATGAATTTCAAATTTTAATTTTACATAGGCTAAGTTTCCTTCTATAACTCCTAATATTTTATTTCGTACGTCAGTTATTCTTTCATCTTTCAAGATTAATTCTATTGGGGAGTCCATTCCTTCTTCGAATGTTGCTTTAATTAGGATCTGAACTGCTCCTATGTGTATATATCCTATTTTTCATCTATGTGCTTCTATTTTTAAATTTTGTCTTAGTTCTGAAATCTTTTTTCGGTTTAATAGTTGTATATTTGTGAGACCTTGAGCTTCAGTTATATCTATGGGAGTTTCTGTAATTATTTTTCCATAGTAAATAATATTTTCTTTCTGAATAAACCTTTTCATTATTCCTCTTAATCTTTCTTTTCCTTTCATATTTGCAGTTTTAGAAAGATCTAATTCTTCTTTTTGTATTTTTTGAAATAAACGAGGGTTAATAAGAATACTTCCTTGATAGTTTCCATCTTCTTCAGTAATTTGAAGATGTTCTACATCATTATTCTCTATTATCTCAGGTTCCATAATGCTTATAAATGGTAAGCTACAGATTGTAAGGATATAGTCATACTTGATTGGGATTAATGAATGAATAGTTCCTTCTGGCCCACTGCTGCTTCCGCTTTGCTGCTTCTAAATGGATGATTGAATGAACTTTGAATATTTGGGGCTAATTGAGATGAGATAATTGGAAAGTATATGGAAGATGTATAAATAAGAAGAGTAAGTTATTTGATGGAAGTGGTTAGAGGGTGGTATTCGCAGATACCTAGTATCCTCTAAGAGGAGACTAACAGCGATTCTCAACTTGAGAAAGCTCGGGTGAGAGTTTTTCTCCTTGCTGATTCACTCTGCTTTGCCTCAGCATAAGAGGACTTATTTATAAGCTAAGGGATTATTAGCTATTTACATTATTGACCCTATAGCACGTAAGTGCTTACATCAGAAAACTAATAATTTACATGCTGTTGTCACTGCTTACATCATTCTTCAATTATTGCTTCGTCTTCGGAATCTTTTCCTTGTGGCTGACAGCTAGTAGTGGCTTCTGACGTGGCTTGCTTTATGCATTTCTCACATGCATGATTGCCGTTTTCTTTAATTATTGAACAAAGTTTATGGAGGATAGCTGAGCAATAATTCATAGAGGGTCCCTCGAATGCATAGAAGGGCATCTCGAAGCTTGTTAGCAAAGCTAAGTCCTTTTCTCGGATGGGCTTGCCGCTTGTCTTGCTTAGAAGCAAAGTATTAGGTCCTTTATACAGAGTTTTAATAAATGATTCCTTTCCAATGGTTTGACATTGGGAGTAGATGCTGGCTAATTGATGAGCTATGAAGTTAATAATTTGAACTTCATCATAGTTGACTCCAGTAGGTTCATCCATTAACGGGAAATTATTATTGCTGATTCCAATATAGACTAGGTGCTTGGCTGGTTGTTTGGTGGTGAAGTCCGGATAGGTTGAGTAGAATTTTAGGAAAATAGATCTTTCACCAGCAATATTCTTTCGAAACATTTGGACTGCTTCTTTGAAGTGGTAAGGAAACAGATTAATTTCTTCAAGGTTGGGATTTAAATAAAGACATTCAATTAGTCCGAATTCGAACAAATTGAATGCTAATATTGATGGGGCTCCAGGTTTAAGTACTGCCTTGGTAGCAAATAATTTCCGATCAACCATATATACACAATTGCTTTTTTCTTTTTCCGTCCAATGGATTAGTCTTTTGAGATGTTCATAAAAGTTTTCGTTTGAAAATTGGATTTGGAGTTCATGTTCTTTTCTAGTAATTATTTTGAAATTGTCTAGGGAAGAAGGGATCCTTCCTAGAATTTTCAAGGATTTCCTTGGTTTTGGGGTTAAAGTAGCTGTTTCGGCAAAAGTTCTTGGTCCAAGATAAATTTCTTTACCTTTGGCAATCTAGAAATCTTTTAGAGCTTTTTCTGCTTCTTATTTTGTTGCATAGGACTGATGAATAACTCCTGGAATTTTCTGACAATAGGGAGCTGCTTTGTGCCACTAGTCATAAATTCCGGGAAATGGTCCGTTAAAAATAGCGTACCATTTTAGACTTTCTTCTCTTTGTGCTTGCTGTTTAAATTCAGCTGGAATTGCATTTTCTAAGAAATTTTCAGCTTCCAATTGCAAGTCCAAGACTTTGATGTCTGCTTCAATCAAGTCTAATTCTTTCAGCTTTTGATCTCTGAGTGCTTTCTTAAGCTCTCTTTGTCTCCTTAGCATCTCCGTGGTTCCGCGCTCCATTCTCTGGATAGTATATCTGCAAGGACATTCTTTTCTCTCTTAATATGGGATATTGAATAGTTATATTCAGATAATGCCATCGGATCAACCTTCCTTGCTTATAAGTGCCTTTATGGTTAAGATTTTTAAAACCTGCCACATAAGTGGAATCTGTTCTAACAATAAATTCTTTATCAAGCATATAAATGCGATGTTTTTCCAACATGCGAATAAGTGCTAGAGTTTCTTTTTCATGAGTAGGATAATTAATTTCACTGTCTGAAAATGTTCCAGACATATACCGACATAGTAATTCTTTCTTTTGTCCAGGGGGTTTTGCCTTCATTGTTCCCCAACATTCATGTGATGCATCTGTTTCGATAATAATTAAATCATCATCTGATGGATGATATAATTCTGGAAGAGTTTGACATAAGTGTTTTAACTCAGTAATAATCTTTCATCTTCTTCTGTCCATGTCCAAAGAGCATCCTTCTTTAATTTCTGTTGCACTATTTTTCGTTTTGCTGCAAGATCTTTAATAAAACCTTCATTTGAAATGTAGGTTAGTAATCCAAGAAATCTTTGTAATTCTTTTTTATCTTTTAAGGTAATTGGAAAATTGTAAAGTTTCTCTAAAACATGTTTCTGCATTATTATTTTTCCTTTTTCTATTTCAAGGCCTAAATAATTAATTTTACTTTGAGCTACAACTGCTTTCTTTTTGCTTAAAACTACTCCATGTTCTAAGAGTTTATTAAGTACTAAGGTTACTTTATTATAATGATCTTCTAAGTCTTTATTGGTAAATACCAATATATCATCGATGTATATTAAACAAAAATCTTTATATTCTTTGAGTATCGAATCCATTCTTCTTTGATAAATTCCTGGAGATTGCTTCATTCCCATAGGAAGTACGTTCCATACATATTGACCTTGAGGACAACTGAACGCTGTTAATGCCTTGGATTCTTCTATTAAACTTATCTGATAAAATCCTGATTTACAATCAAAAGAACTAAACCAATGCATATTTCTAATTTGTTCGATAATTAAATCCTTTCGCGGGAGAAAATATGCATCTCCTTCCATTGCTTCGTTTATCTGCTTATAATTTATTACCATTCTTCTTTTACCACGCTTAATGTGATCAGTTCGGTATTTTTATTATTTATTTTTGGATCTAAAGGGTTTTCACTACAAACTTTATCTAGTAGTTCTTCAATATGGGCCGGAATTCTTCTATTTGGCTCTAGATTAATTAAGGCATAGCAAATTTTGTGACAAAGGATAGTAAATACCTCACCACGTTTCAACTTGCAAAACTCTGATTGTTTGGTAGAGTAGGTACATTGAGAGGAATGGTGGATGGGTATGGAAAGTATTTCGCGGGATTGTTTATTTCGTATGTATGGTGCTCTAAGAGTAATATATTCTAAGTATTGACAAAAAGGGGCATAAAGTCATAAGAAGTTATTTCCTAGAATTACGTCTATTCCTGTTTCTTGCTGATAGATTGTTGATACAATAAATCGTTTATTTTGCATTTGTAATGTTATTCGTTTAACTACCCAAAATAAAGGGTGGATGGACTCATCAGCTATTTGTATTTTTAATGGCTTTTCTAGATATTCCCATTTATCAAATAATACTTTTGTTGCTAAGCAAATACTTGCTCATGTATCTATATAAGCTTCGGTCTCTTTATTACCTTTTTCTATTATAATTTTGATATAAGTACTATTCGAATTCTGTTTCTTTTGAAGATAATTCATCATGTTCAGAATATTCATAAACACTATCATCAATGGTACTTAATTCATCTTCTAGTGGTTCTAAATTGTATATTTTATAAACCTTTTTTTTTTTTTTATTATTTTAGCTTTTTCTTTAAATTCTTTTTGGCCTTTCTTTGGGCATTCATTTGCATAGTGTCCTTCTTCATTGCATACCCAACATCTACACTTCTTTTTTCCTTGTGGGCAATATTTTTTAGGTGTTTGTCGCTTCCTAAAATATTTTTTCTTAGTGTTTTTATATGCCTTCTTCTTAGGATAAGTTTTTCTTAATTTCGATTTACCTTTGTAGTGTTTCCTCCTTTTTATCGGTTTATTACATCTGTAATTTCCTGGTAATTCAAGTTCTGGTATTTCGCAGCAAATTTCATTTCTTCTTCGATTTAGTTGTCTTATTGTTTCTCTAGCTAAACATTGATATCTTAATTCTTTATAGATTATTTGGATAATTCCTCCTAAGGTTTTAGCAGTAGTTAATGGGTTAGCCAACCAGATAGTTTTTATTTTTTGATTAAGGGGAAAAGGTAATTTGTCGATAAAAATTTCTTTATATGTTTCTTTTGTCTCAGTGTTTAACTGATAATAATATTTTTGGTATTCACAAATAAAGCTTCCTATTTTGCACATATCACAAATTTGCATTTTATTTAAATGTACTTTAGCGCTTTCATGTAAATATCTCTTTACTTTGGCACCTTGTTCAATGTTGGCGAATCCTATAAATTCTTCATAAATTAAATCCATTATGAGTCTTGCAAATTCTTGATTTAAAAATTTTTGTACATTCCCAGTGGTTTTGTAAAAGATAAAAAATTTTATTGCCATTCTATCTAAGCTATTAAATTTTTCGTCTGTTGCCATAAGTAGAGTGAGTTCATTAATCCATTGTAAGAGTATCTCTTCTTTATTTTTTGCACAATCAAGATTTAGAATATTTCCGGATTTAATAGATTCATATCTTGGTCTAAATTCATCTGGAACTTTTGATCATTTATTATTTCTTTTAATATATCCTTTGTTATGCATTGTTTCTTTTTCCATGTTTTCCCAAATTTCAAATATTTCCTTTCTTTTTCTTTTTGGTATCATGCTACTACTTGTTTCTCCATGGTACATTCGTATTTCGTTAAAATCTGTTTCATCCGACGAGGAGCTATAGTTTAATACTACTTCTTCAGTTTCATTTACAGAATTAATTGGCTCTGCAACTTGTATTTGATTATGTTCTTCTTCAATTATTTTTAATTGTTCAAGAAGTTGTTGAATTTCTTCGAAGTCGTTTGATCTTTTTATTGTTTCAATATAATCGATTTTTAACCCCTCCATGTTGTTCTTGGAGTTAAGGATTCTAGGTTGTGTAAGGATTTGGATTTCTTTAATTTTAATAATTCTTCTAAATCTCCTTCGGTAATAGGTCTTTTATTTTCTTCTTCTTTTAGGAGTTTTTTTAGTTGTTGAAGAATTTTTCTAAGTCTCAAATCTTCTCCTTCATTTTTTATCTCTTTTCCTTTGTTTATATTATTTAATGTTTCATATATACCAGTAATTTCAGTTTGTACTTTTTGTGTTTTGTTGTAAGTATATTCGACAATTTTGGAAGTAATTTCCATTAATTGAGTTATATTGTTATTCATTTCATTTAATATTTTTTCTAGTTCTTTATATATTTTATTAATTCCTTCTAATAAACTTATAATTTTCTTTTATTTCTGAGGATATCCATACTCTCATATCTTCAAAAGTACAATAGAAAATGCTTTTTTGATTTGCCGTATGCAAGCTAGCTGTGGTTTATGGCATAGATACTGTTATATGAAAAAGATACATATCCCAAATAAATGTAACCTTCTTTGTCTTATTTGAGTGAGGATTTTTTGCCGTCCCATCAATCGTGTATCTAGGTATTCCTGTATATATATTATATAGCCGACTTATTGCTTTGCTGTGTTCTTAACCTGATAGAAAAACAATTGAAAGGCCTTGGGTCTATTTGAGAGGAGTGATAGATATATAATACCTTGCTTCAAATTTTGCTCTTCCCTTGGCATATTGGCAGGCATGATACAAGGACTGACTATATATAGCTTATCAAGATGGATAACGGTATATTTCATTCTGCTATTGGTGAATTTAAGATTATTATATGTGCACTGCATTTGTGAAGTCAATTACTGTTTTTTTTAAAGCAAAATTGATGTGGGTTGGCATCTCAAACCCTGCTTATCATTTGCAGTATACCAGAAGTATTATTCAAAAATAAAGAATAAAAGAATACAAAGAAACCATGAGAGGACTATACCAATATCCATGAAAAGGAATAAAGTCAACTAAATCTATAAAAGGACAGACTAAACCTGTTACGATTAAAGTCATCTAAAATAAAGCTAGGTTCTACATCCTTTAGCACCCTTCCTTCTGGTATCACTTTCGTAACCCAAATTGTCCCTTCTTACTATTAATTAAAAACTTTTCGAAAATAATTTAATAGAGTAGTTGCGGAAATATGATACCAAAAAATTTTTTAGCAACAGACAAAAACAAATTAAAAACTCTCATCATATATATATATATATATATAAGTCAAACATCGTCATTAGGTATATATCCTTCCAATATCTGAATACACGACACACATAGTCACAGTCGGAAGGCTGGACTTAGACATTTATGAATCCTAAGAGCTGGTCTGACAAAAGAACTTTAAGGAGAAAGAGACATACTACCTAGCATACGTAGTATCAATGACGCTGGGTCTCATCTTCAACAATCCACACCTCTTCGCCGTCAACCTCAACCAGCTCAAGCTACAAGGTCCTAAAGTGACCCAAAGGACCATTGATAAACATCTGTACACGTATCAAAAAACACAACAGGATGTCCAACATGTACAGGCAATGGTAAGAAACCAATATATGAACTCAAAATACGATAACTACATACATCAAGTACAAACAGCCAGTTCATATATACATATATCAAAAAACCATTCTTAAGTATGATAAACATATCACAGAATATTATAATAATACAGGTAAAGCACAAGAGTCTCGTGCCCAACAGTCATTGTCATTTTCAAAAACATATGCATGACACTTCCACATATATCATCTAATCTTCGATTCTTAATTTCCAGAAATCTCATCACCTTTCAAAGAGCTGATCAAACTCACAATACATTGGCCCTCAGGCAACAATGCCTAGCATCTCCGTGCTAAAACAAGTACATGAATCCCATGACACTATGCGATTCTCACATGGGGGCGCAATCAGAGGTACTTAACAATTGTAATCAGGTCATACTATATTGTCCAACACAAGACACAATACATTCCCAGAACACGTATGACACCATTGTCCATCTAGGCACAATGATACATAATGACATAAGTCATCCCCAAGTTTCCTTGCCATCAAGGTCCCCTCATTTCAAATGGCACGTCTGCCAGAAAACATATGCATGAGAAAACTTTTGTTTTCGTCAGTTTTTCTTTGTCGTATCACTATTTCCTCGATGAAGCACTAAGCTATTAACCACCACAACTTTTAGACGCTCAAGTCTTTTCAACATTTTATCAACAGCGACACACAATCCAAAACCTACAAAGGACACACAGTCCACACGGCCCAAACCCATAAACCCTCACCCGATGCACCAGTCTCGGATTTTGAATTCTAGAGCATACAAAACGTCCACAAACCTACAGAACCACAAAGATTTTCCACAAGCTTACAAGACCAATTTACTAACACGGTCCTTGATCCACGTGTTCTGCAGAACACTAGAACCCCGACGTCTCGATTTTTAGGTTCACATCCAAAACATCTTTTTTTCTCTTTTTGAAATACAAAACAAAACCCACATCTTCGAAGCTTACACACAAAATCTTCGGGATCGGTTATCCATAAAACAAACTCTTGACCGAAAATCACTTTTCTTTTTGAAATACCTTGGTAAACTATCAAAACTTTGAAATACAGCTCGTGAAAAACCCTTTTTCTTGGATAAAACAATTTGTTTTGAAACTAGATCATTTGAAAATACTCTTGTTCGAAAAGATTCGTTTTATCGCTTTAAAACTGTTGATCATTTCTAAAAGCACTTTTTCCCTTGAAAGCTTAGTTTTTCTTGAAACTATAATTGTTTTCACTTTTCTTTCCTTATGTCTTTTTATTTTCATTAATCAAAATCTATTTCACTTTCTTATTTTCAAATTCCTTTAAAACTCTTAACCTTTTATTCACTTACTTTACATCCCAAACTTTTTGAAGCTTTTAACTTTAACCGACTTTGAACCATAACCGATGTTAGCTTCCTTAGCACAATACCGATCATTAATTCAGTCAACACATCATGCTACACATAAATTGACATAATCAAACATGCTTGAGCATAATAAAGCATAGGCAAAAATACTTGAGCACAATTAAACACAATCAAGAAAAATTGAGCGATAAGTAAAGAACTACACAAAATAATTACAATACATCACAACTACTCATATTACACATACAAACAGTACGGAGCCATCGGAAATTGAATTCCTCAGGTTATATCCCCTTACCTTAAATGAAGTCTCTTTGATGAGCAAACTCCAAGCATCAAATCCAAGAGGTGGCTGAAGGCGGCATTGATGTCTCGGTTTCCCTTTGGTGCTTCCCAACACGTGTAAGCAACTCCACAACAGCTCCAAGAATGCATATCCAGCTCCCCCAAGTAAGCATAACCACAACTAAAAACCAAGAGATAACATCTAAGCATATTCAACATCCAAACAATATATCAATTAATTAATCATCATTAAAAACATAACCAAATGGATTTAAATATTTTATTTAATAAAAACAGAATTAATTTTCCAATAAAATCAATTTGGGAAAGTAGGGTTCATTAACAAAATTTGGGGAAATTAAAACAAATGAGAGACCAAAAGAGTAATTTAGCCAAAACTTGACGATGAAACTTGACGGAAAGGATCAAATTGCTTAACGTTAATGAACTTCACAGTTAACTATAACATGATGAGAGAGAGGGAGGGTAGAGAGAGAAAGTGTGAGAAGGTGTGGGCGGTGTTTAGGTCAAGGAAGAGGAAAAGACTGGTGGTTAAGCGGGGCGATGGTCATAGTGATATTGCTGCCATGAACAGAGATAGGTCACCATCAAGGGGGCATGTATCTTTCTTTTTCACGGAGATACCTGTCGACTATGGTGCTAAAGAGATTCACTGGCTCTTTCAGAAACACGGTGACATCGTGGAGGTGGTTATTCCTGCTCGGCGTGACAAAAATGGGCGCCGGTATGGTTTTGGAAGGTTCAGGAATGTGTCGGATGCGGCCTTCTTGGCAACAAAACTGGATAATCTCTTCATTGGTGATCGAAAGATTCACGTGAATCTTCCAAGATTTCAACGTAAGGAGTTAGTGAATAAGGTGTCTGATATCGCTGGGAATGACATGCAGTAGAGGAGGTCTGGGATTTGGCGTCTGTTCAAGGAAGCTGGTAGGAGGTTTGACATGAGTTATGCTCAAGTTGTGAAAGGAAAAAAAGGGGCCACCGGCTGAGAGTACAATCAACAATGCTGGAAAAAGGGGACCACTGGATGAGAGGATAATCAACAATACTGGTGATTGGAAGGGTAGAACTTTCATGCAGAAGAATCAGAAATTTGTGAGGACAAATGCATTAGAGTATAATGTTGATCTGGAGGTGCTAAAAGTTATGGGAAATAAATATGTTGGTGAGGTTTCCAATCCTAGTACAACTTACGCGTTACAAGATGAATTCTTTCGCCAGGGTTTGTTCTCCATCAAGGTGACTCCTCTGGGTGCAAATATGGTATTATGGGAGGCGGAGGATAATGCCGCCATGCAGGAGCTACTTGTTGAAGGTCGTGAATGGTTGGAAAACTGGTCTGAAGTCATTCGCCCGTGGCGTCCTAGGGATGTGGATAATGAATGGTTATCGTGGGTGAGGTGTTACGGTGTTCCAGTACACGCTTGGGACTTGGAATTCTTCAAGTTCATTATTTCTCCACTTGGGCTATTTGTGGACGTCGATGATAACAAAAAGAAGAAGAAACATTTAGATGTGGCTAGAATTCTATTTCGTTCAAAGCATCACTCCCTGGTTAACACGGTGAGTTCAGTGTGTATTAATGGCATGATATTCTCGATCAAGCTCGTTGAAGACTGGTATGGTCCTTAGCAATGGATGTTGCCGAGTGTTCACTCGCCGGTGGTGCCGGACTCGGATGATGGTTCTTGCGGTGGGGATAGTGATTTTCCAGCGGATTCTGTGGAGGCTGTTGTGGGTGCGTCGTTCCATGAACCCAATAATTGCACCATTAATGATTTTAATGATCTCAATGAGTGTAATTATGGGGGTTCGTTTCTAAAAACTGTTGGAGTTACATCTTTGGGTGGTGAGAACGGGGTCACTGGCGGTTCGCATCCTACTCGGGAAGTGGTGCAATTTAATCAGGGGAATGGTCTGTTTTTAGCGGGCTCCGGGGTGAATGTTGAGTTGGACCATGGGATCTTACCTTGGATCCGCCCAATTCTGTGGAGGTGGTGGTGGCCCACATTGACAAATAGGTTACTGGGCACATGCAACAACAGGATTCAGGGATTGGGGAATCCCGCTCGTTTATAGCTGATATGGGGGGGTGAGTAGTAAGCCGTGTTCACAGCCTTCTGGTGGGTCAGTGCAACATGTTTTTGGGCCTCTTGCAAGTCCAACACGTGTGTTAGCTGTCTCTCCATCCACTAAAATCCAGAGTCCCTTAATGGGTGGTACAAACGGTTGGTTTTCCACATATTACTAAACACAAGAAAAAGATCCTTGTGGGTCAGGAGGTGCTTGTCTCATGCTCGTCTAGCGGTGGTGGTGTTGGAGGTAAGTCCGAGACAACCTCAGAAATTGGACGTGGGAATGATCAATTTTGGAAAAGGTTTGACTCTGACAAGTCTGTAAAGATTTGGGTCAAGGCCAAAGCTTGTGGTATTTCGGGCAAGGAGGATGACATTGTCTACGAGCAACAGATCTCTGGGGTTGAAGTTAGAGATTGCGTGGATCAGGTTTCGAGGGAGAACAAAAATGGCCCTAGATGAAGATTGTAACTTTCAACATCAAGGGATTGGGTGATCGTGCAAAGAGGAGGCGGGTTCGATCATTCTTGAATGCAGGTAATTTCGATATATGTCTACTGCAGGAAACTAAATGTGAATCAGTGGACAATAACTTTGTTAATAGTTTATGGAGTTCCGTTGATTTTGATTGGGCTCTTAAAGGTTCTATTGGGAGATCTAGTGGGTTGATTAATATGTGGAGATGTGGCATCTTTGCGGTTAATTTTCAGTTCTCTGGGGATGGTTTTATGGGTATGTGCTTAAATTTGCCGACTGTGTCTATGCCAATTTATGTGGTCAACATTTATTCCCCTTGTTCGATGGTTGGAAAAAGGAAACTCTAGAGTGATTTGGTGCAATTAAAAGAAGACTTTGCAGAGGGGGAATGGGTGTTAGCTGGTGATTTTAATGCCGTTTTACATAGAAGTGAAAGACAAGGAATTAATGTACAAGACAATATTGCTGAAATGGAAGAATTCAGAGTATTCATTGTTAGTACGGGGGTTGTAGATATGCCTGTTCTGGGGAAGAAGTTCTCATGGTTTAGATCTGATGGTTCTGCTATGAGTAGAATTGACTGTTTACTTTTGTCTGAGGGGGTTGTTAGGTTGTGGAATGTTGCAGCTCAATGGATTGATAATAGGGACATCTCAGATCACTGCCCAGTTAGGTTAAAGTCAATGAATTAGTTACCAAATGTTGGGAGGATTGTCAGGTGCATGGGTGGAAAGGGTATGTGCTAAAAGAAAAATTCAAAGCCCTCAAAGAAAAACTTAGATGGTCGAATAAAGAAGTATTTGGTTTAGTGGACCTCAGAATTGAGCAAGTTGTGACTGACTTGAATTTAATTGAAGAAGCGGCTGTAAGGGGTTCTGATTTGGATTCAAACCACTTGAGAACTTTATCTAAAGAGTTTTGGCATCAACTACATATTAAAGAGAGCCTGTTGCTTCAAAAATCTAGAGTAAAGTGGATTTGTGAAGGGGATGCTAATACTCGATTTTTTCACTCATCCATCCAAGGTCGCAGACGAAAAAATCAGTTGGTGGCATTAAAATCCGGTGAGGTTTGGCTAGAATCTATGGCTAAGTTAAAAGGTGAGGTGAAACGTTTTTTAATGAACATTTTGCTGCTGGTGTGGGGTTTCAGCGCCCAACTGTAGATGGGTTGGTTTTCAAGCAGGTTTCAATAGAGTATAACTACGCCCTTACTGTTGTTGTAACGATGGAGGAATTAAAAGAGGTAATCTGGAGTTGTGATGGCAACAAGTGCCCGGGCCCGGATGGTTTCAATTTCAATTTTATTAAGGCAAATTGGATTCTGGTAAATGAGGATTTGTTATAGTTTGTGAAGGAATTTCAGTTGAATGCAAGTCTACCAAGAGCTATTACTTCTTCCTTTTTGGCATTGATACCAAAATCCAATAATCCTCAGACTTCAATTGATTACAGACCAATTTGTTTGATTGGCTGTTTGTATAAAATTATTTCTAAGCTCCTTGCATCAAGACTGAAGTTGGTTATAGGTCACATCATTTCTCCATGTCAGTCTGCTTTTCTTCCTGGGAGACAAATATTGGATGGGATTTTAGTTGCAAATGAGGTGATTGATTTAGCCAAGAGGAGAAAAGATAAATGCATGTTACTAAAGGTGGACTTTGAGAAGGCATACGATTTGGTAGATTGGTCGTATTTAGATTATATTTTGACTAGAATGGGGTTTTGTTTTAACTGGAGGAGGTGGATAAGGGCTTGTATTACTTCAAGTCATATGTCGGTCCTAGTAAACGGGAGCCCAACTGATGAATTTCCTATGCAGCGTGGGTTACGACAGGGGGATCCATTAGCCCCTTTTTTGTTTCTAATTGCTGCTGAAGGTTTAACTGGGCTGCTAAATAGAGCGGTAGAGATTGGTGAACTTGTCCCTTATAAGGCTTTTCCGGATGTTACGTTTCCTATTCTTCAATATGCGGATGATACAATTTTGGTTTGTGATCCTGGCTGGGATAATTTGTGGTGCATTAAATCTGTCTTGAGAGGATTTGAATTATGTTCTGGGCTCAAAGTTAATTTTGCAAAAAGTAATTTGTTTGGTATCAATGTGGATGACCACTTCCTAAGGGCGGCCTCTTGCTTCTTATACTATTCGGTGAGCTCTATTCCTTTTAAATTCCTTGACATTCCGGTTGGTGCAAACCCAAGAAAATGTTCCACTTGGGAGCCGGTGATTAAGAGTATGAACAGTAAATTAAACTCTTGGAAGAAGAAACATCTTTCATTTGGTGGCCGTTTGACTTTGATTAATTCTATGTTGTCCAGTTTACCCTTGTACTTTTTCTCATTCTTTAAGGCCCCCAAAAAGGTTTTGCAAACCTTGTGCTTTATTCAGAGAAACTTTCTTTGGGGAGGCAAGCTTGACTCCAGGAAGATGTTGGGTTAGTAGGGATGATGTTTGTAAACCTAAAGAGGACGGTGGCTTGGGGATAAAGAATTTAGAGATTTTTAACTTGAGTTTGTTGGCAAAATGGAAGTGGAGGTGTCTTGTGGATACGAATGCGGTTTGGTTTGAATTCTTTTCTAAAAAGTATGGTCCGCTCTCAAAAGTTCTGTTGGATGTTAGGGTGATTTCGCAGCACCATTCTATCTGGTGGAGGGATTTGGTGTCGGTTAAGCAAGACTGGTTCCGTAATGCTGTGACAATTAAGGTGGGTGATGGTAATTTGGCTAGATTTTGGGAAGATAGGTGGTTGGGCCTAGGTAGCTTGATGGAGTTATTCCCCAGATTATACTATCTGTCAAATCAAAAGGATATTAAGGTGGCCTCATGTGGTGAATGGGTTGTTGATAGGTGAGAGTGGAGGGTTTTGTGGCGTCGAAGATTGTTGGCTTGGGAAGAAGAATTGACTGCGGATTTTAATGCATTGCTGAATGGTTGGTCGCCATCGATTGAAGCACATGATTATTGGCAATTGAACCTTGACACGTCTAAGGGGTTCTCGGTGAGTAATGCTTATTTTGCGTTGATGAAGGACGGAGGCCTTCACACAACTGTTTTGGAGGAAAATTTGTCAAAAACATACAGGTGCCTGTGGAGGACGGCTATCCCCTCAAAAGTCATTTTTTTGGTTTGGAGGCTTATGTGTGATAGAGTCGCAATGAGAGATTTACTAATACGCAGAGGGATTCTCACAGGTAATCATAATTCTTGTTGTGTAATGTGTTTTTGTGAGGATGAAACTATGAGTCACTTGTTTTTTACTTGTTCATTTGCCTATAAGGTTTGGAATGCCATATATGGGTGGCTTGGTTGGTGTGGAGTGTGGCATTGGAATCCGGTTGATAATTTTTTACAATTTGCACATGTTTTTCGTGGCAAAAGATTCAAGAAGACTAAACATCTAATTTGGTGTGCTGTGATTTGGTGCTTGTGGAGTATGAGAAATAAAATTCTGTTTCAGGATGGTATGGCTGAATTTTCTACTATTGTTGCTCAAATTAAACAAGTCTCTTGGAACTGGTATTTGGCTAGAAAAAGCAAAGGATGCTATTGGAGTTTTTCGGATTGGGGTGCGAATCCAATGGGGTGCTTATAATATGTTGTGACTGAGTATTTGGGGATTCATGTTTTCTTTGGCACTCAGGAGGTGGTGGCTGGAAGTTGAGGGTAGGGGCGCTGGAGGTGCTTGCTGCTAGTGTGCTCATCTTTAAATTCTACAGGGAGTTGATTTGTTTTATACTTTTGTTGTTATACTAGGTGGGGTGCTAAACCATACGATTTGGTATTAGTGTGTAATTGTTATGGCTCATCACAAAATTTGTAACTCTGTACTTTGGTGTTTGTGTACTCTTTTTCCTCTCCTAGTCTTTTTCCCATTAGGTTTTGGCTTTGAGTGGTTTTAATGAGGCATTTCTTACCTTTTGGTGTACTCCTTGTACTCCTTAATAATATTTCTTTGCTTATAAAAAAAAAAAAAACAAAATTTGGGGAAAACCAATTTGATCTTGGAAATATGAAGTTAACTTAGGGAATCATTAATTAACTACTCTAATTGTACTAAAACAGAATTAATTTCATGATTAGAGTAAGATAAAAATTAGCGATTTAGTGAAATTGGGGAAATCCGAATTTGCAGGGGATTTGAACAATTGGCATAGGGAATTTGAAATTGAGTATACTCAATTGCATAAAAATATAATCAATTTCACATTTAAAGTATGAAATCAAAATGTTAGGGGTTTCAAATTGGGGATTTAGGGTTAGGGTTCCTCATGAAATCAAAAGCCAAGGGAAGGGAAAGAAGTAAATGAAGGATTCTTACTAAGGAGGAAGAAAGGGCATGAATGGCAGTCCCGACAGTGTTGCGTGGTGGTGGTGCATGAGGGTTCCGGCTGCGGCAGCGACGCTGGACGACGGCAGCCGATGGCGGTGGGTGGTGGTTCAGGAATCTAATAGATTAGAATCGTAGAGGAACGTGAGGAAAGCAAAGTTATAGTGTTCGTTGGGTGAAAGGTGGCCGGACGGTGGTCGAAAAACCCCTAAACAGTGGCAGTTTGCGGTGGCTCCGCCGTCAACGTTGTCCGTTTGAAAAAATGTTCGGTTAGAATTGTAGAGGAGAAAGTGGAGAGTATTTCTATGGTTTCGATTTTTTGAAAAGAGGAGAGAATTGAGATTAGAGAGAGGGAGCTAGACGTTGAACAGCCAGGAAGAAGAAGGAAAGGAAAAAGAAAGAGAAAAGAAAAATAGAAGAGAGAAAAGAGGGAGAGGAGGGGGAAGCGTGCAATTTTCTGGGTCAAGGAAGGAAAAGAAAGAATCTTTGCTTTTATTGTTGATGTAAGAGTAAAATTTTAGTGACTGAGATTGAGTCTAGAAAAAGAAATAATTTTGGCCCTTGGATCTAAAAACAAAAAGGAAAAAAATCTAAAATTTCAAAATTTGAAATAGATTAGAGATTGATGGTTGAATTTATCAACCTAGGGAATCAATGATCCAAAATAAAATTTTGATTAAATCCAAACCATTTTATTTTCAAATCTAAGATTAAATTTAGAAAATAATTTCTTTCAACCATATTACTTAAATAATATTTTTCAAAACAAATAATAATAATAACAATAGCATAATATTTTTGTCTTGTAATAGTGTATAAACTATGATAACGCACCCAATAAAATAAATAAAATAATGGCTTTATGAAGTTTTTGGTCCCTGAAAATATAAGGCATTTTGGTTTTAGTCCCTATCTTTTGTTTACTTTGCTTTTGGTGTCTATAACTTTTAAAATTTTGTTTTTGGTCCCTGCAGTCAACTCCAAACGTTAACTGCTGACGTGGCAAATGGAAATCAACGTCAGCACTGACACGTGGCAAAATAATTATTTTTTTATTCCATCTGTCTGAAATGACAAGGATCAAAAACAAAAATTTTAAAGTTACAGACACCAAAAACAAAACAAACAAAAGATAGGGACTAAAATCAAGATCTCTATATTTTCAGGGACCAAAAACTTCAATAAGTCTTTAATAAATATGATTTCTTATAATTTATGAATTAATTTGTTTTCTAACAGATGAAGAATAGTTGTAATTTTTTTGAGTGGACTGATTTTGAAGCAAATAATCTTCCAAGTCTTAAATAATGTGCTTGTGAACTGTAGTTGAGTTTTGTTTATTTAGTATTTTCAATTGCAAAGCATAACAGAAACTACTGCAACAAATAGACATAATAGGCATGACACTTCCAATTGAGAATACAAAATAAGCAAAACCCAACTAAAGTTCACAAGTATATTATCAAAATTTGAGACTTTTTTCTTTCACTGGCTAGCTTCATCTGCAACTTCTGTCTCTTCTCGGTAGCTCTTCAACATGTGCTCCAGATAACAAAGTGACGTCTTCCTCATCTACACTTAAGGGAATATTTGCTTCAAAATCAGTCCACTCAAAAAAATTACAACTCTTCTTTATCTGTCAGAAAACCAAATGAATCCATAAATTACAAGAAATCATATTTATTAAAGGCTTATTGAAGTTTTTGGTCCCTAGAAATATAGGGATTTTGGTTTTAATCCCTATCTTTTGTTTGTTTTGTTTTTGGTGTCTGTAACTTTTAAATTTTTGTTTTTGGTCCCTGTCATGTCAGACAAATGGAATAAAAAAATAATTATTTTGCCACGTGTCAGTGCTGACGTGGACTTCCATCTACCACGTCAGAGGTTAACGTTTGGAGTTGACGGCAGGGACCAAAAATAAAATTTTAAAAGTTACAGACACCAAAAACAAAGCAAACAAAAAATAGGGACTAAAACCAAAAAACCCTGTATTTTTAGGGACCAAAAACTTAATTAAGCCTAAAATAATTTAAGGAAATAAAATTAATTATTAACATATCTAGGATTTTCGAGGTGTTACACATCCCACCAAGTAAAACAATGATTACTAAAACCATGCCCAGCTAACTTATTTGCACAAGAGTTTCCCTCTTTATATATATATATATATATGTGAAACAATGAAATGCATCCTGTTTACTAAATGCAAACAATATATCCAGAAATCAAGGAATTAGATCCAATGATTTGAAGGCTGCCCTACAAGAAAAGAGTCACACTCCAACCATAATTACTTCCAACCACACTGAGAGGCAATTTCTATTGACTTTATTGCTGCTAGCAATTCTGCTTGGAAAGAAGTTGTAATTCCCACAAAATCTGAGAAACAACCCAAGAAGGCACCATTTGAATCTCTAGAGATTCCCCCATAAGAAGCCAAGCCTGGGTTTCCTCTTGAAGCATCATCTGAGTTACATTTTACCCAACCACAAAGAAGCTTACACCAAGTGACTTCAATGATTGAACCTGCCTTAGGATAATGACCCAAGACTGAGTTTTGAGCTCTTCTATTGATGAAAAAGACTTTCCAGTTGAGAAGGTACCAGTAAGGGTGATATTGGAAGAGATCATATTAATAGCTCTGTAGAGAGGAATGTTACAATTCTCAAACCTTGCTTGATTTCTAGCATGCCAAATCAACAAAATAATATGTATTATTGCTGAAAAAACCATGTCCTTTACTTGACCACTCCAACCTTTGCTGCAACTTAGCCAATTCCATAGGCCAGTATCATACTGGTAGAGATTAAAATGATGGTTTGCAGTCTCAAAAGCACTGCCACAAAGGCTGCAAGTTGAAACAATAGTACAACCTCTCAACCGTAAGTTATCATCAGTTGGAAGTTTCTTGTGAAACAATCTCCAAACCAAGAAAGATCTAGATGGAGGAATAGCTGAGTTCCAGATAATTTTTCCCCAACCAACACAACTTTTAGGAGGACTTAAAAATAGATATACATCCTTAAAACTGAGTTGACCATTATTTGTACCTTTCCAGATTAGCTGGTCTTCTGCTGCATCTAATGGAATGATTATCTGCTGAATTTTAGCAGAAATTACATGAAATGCTTGAGCAAAACTAGAAGGAGTCAACCATGAGTTGTTCTGAATAAAATCTTTGACAGTGGAATTTAATTTTTTATGGACATTCACTGGCAATTGAAGCTGATCAACCAAAGAATTCGTTAGCCAATTGTCTTTCCAGAAGCTTATGCTACACCCATCACCTAAATCCATTTGCTGCCCTGTATAACAGTGTTGATGTGCTGTCCAATTCCTGGCCAAATAGATGATTTATCATAATGGCTGATAGGAGAATTATGCCTCCAAAACCTGGACTTTAACAGCAAAGCCCACTGGTTTTGTGATGAGAACATCTCCCAGCTTAATTTCAGCAATGCTGCTTCATTTACTGACTTAAGAGACCTTATCCCAAGACCACCATCATTGATTGGAGAGCATAACTTGTGCCAAGCCACAGTAACCAACTTCCTTTTGCAAGAATCTCCACATCAAATAAAGTTTCTTATGCTTCTATCCAAGGACTTTAAAAGAGCAATAAGCCAAATATAGATATGAAAACTATAAATCATCATTCCATGAATAACTGATTTTACTAGTTGGACTCTTCCCATGATTGAGAGCAAGGAACCTTTCCAGGATGCCAATTTATTCTTGATTTTATCAGCTATGGGCTGTAGATGAATCCTCTTCGGTTTCCCTTGGAAAATAGGCACTTCCAAATAGATAAATGGAAGATATCCATAGCTGAATCCCAAGAATTGACTTAGATCAGCCTTTCTTGCAAAGGACATAGAACCTGCAAAGAACTTACACTTCCTAAGACTAAGATGTTGACTAGATGCTTTTCCATACTCATGAAATAAGGACATTAGTGCAACAACATTTTTCTTTGTTCCTTTGCAAAAAACCATAATATCATCAGCATAACGGACATGTGTGGGAGTTGTGCAATTTCTTGGACCAGACATAGGTTTTAGAATGCTTGAATTAGCAAGATAGGAGATACCTCTACTCAATGCATCTTATGCCAAGCAAAATAAGAGAGGAGAGAGTGGATCACCTTGTTTAACTCCTCTCTTGCAAGAGAAGTATCCCACAGGGTGACCATTAACAGAAATTGACAATTTTCCTGACTCCAAGATGAAAATAATCCAACCACAAAAAGTATCATTGAAGCCAAATGATTTTAAGACTTTGAGAAGACACATTCAATCAACTGTATCAAGAGCTTTCTAGATGTCAAATTACTGAGAAATGAAATAAAGACAAATCAATAAAAATATCAAATATAAAAAGAAGATACTTGGACAATTCAGATCCAATAGATTGAGTACACAGATGATCAAGTATTTGAAATTTTGGATGAGTGGTGTAGCTATATTATTATGAATCAAGGTAATTAAGTTTGTCTTTCTAGTGTTATATTTAAGTTGTGAGTTGTGATTAGATTGAATTATATATGTACTTCACATTAATTTAATAGCTTGATTTGTCTCAAATTTTGCAGGTTGATGGTTTGCTGAAGTTTGGGTGCATCATGAGTATAGGCTATAGCTAGTTGTTTGAATTTGTATATATGTACTAGAATAGTTTTTGGTAATTAGTATAGTGTTTGATTGCAACATTAATATTATTATGAATTGTAATTAACATTTGTAATGAATGAAATGAATTTATGTATATTGTCCTAAATATTGCTTGTACTATCTGGGTTTTACTGAGTGCAGGGAAGAGTACGAGAAAATTAAAGTAAATAAATTTTTTTTTTTTTTAAATAGGGAATAGATAGCGCTTCCTTGAGGAAACGCTATCTAAAGAAGGCATAGATAGCGCTTTCTCAAGGAAGCGCTGTCTATTCCTGGGTTTTAGATAGCGCTTCCTTGAGGAAGCGCTATCTTTTCTACTTTCTATAGCGCTTTTTTAAACGTTATTGTTTGTTCAACCTTTAATAGTGCTCGATTTAATAGTTCTTTTAAGCGCTATTAAATGCCAAAAATAAACGCTATTAAAAATCTTTTTTATTGTAATATTTGTTCATTTGATAGCCAGTTGAGTGGTCCCTACGTACTCTCATCTAGTAATAAAGAAAACTGACTCTCCATTAAGCAGTTTGACACATACAGAAAACTTATCAGGTAGAGGAAAATTATTCTCTCACAGACGGTTTCTTCTTGATACCTTCACTATACGTTAATGGATTGCGCAATCATGCCAGATAATCTTGTGTTTATAATCGATCTAGCTAGGTTTTATAGAATGAATGAAATAAAATCCATCATCCTAAATATGAAGCATATATGATAAAAGAACAAAACTTAGGTGCAGTTTCATTGCGCTACTTATGGTGTTGTTATCAATGAGAAGAAATATATATATATATATATATATATAACAAATTATCAATGAAAATATAATATGTTTAACAACTCATCAATGAATATAACATGTGTAACAGCTGTTACACATGTTCTCTTCTCATTAGAAAACCAACACCACAAACACACAGAACAACATCTAAGTTTTGTCCATAATTATATTTCAATATTGTTGTTTATTGTTAACAAACTAAAATGGTTAGTATAGTACTTTCTTAGATCTCTAAAATTTATTTGCAGGTATTTGTCTAAAATTAAGTTCATGTAACTTGTTATTCATCTCTGTCATTCTTCTTCTTCTTCTGTTATATATGCAAAGTACTAAACATTTTGTTTTTTTATCCGCAAAAGAAAAGAGGAGAAATTATATTGACATTCCTTGAAATTTGATTTAATGACACTCCGTATCCTTCTTATTTTAAAAGTTATACTCACCTTCCTTAAGATTTAGTTATCATTATGTACTTACCTCCGTGGACGGGAAATGATTGTAATTACACTGATTGACCTTCCCTCGTAACTGTAACTCTTAAAACAGAAAAGGGAGCCGAGTATAATTAGTATAATTCGACTAAATCTCAAGAGAAACCAACATGGTAATTTCCTTAAGAAAAGTTTATTCAAACAAATGATGAATACAAGGGATAATCAAACTCAATATTACAATGCAAGTTGAAAACCACAACACACCACCCCTTCAATAAATGTAAGCTCCAACACACTCTTCATCAGAGGTAAGTGTAGCTTTAACCAGGCTAAAAATATCAGAACTAATGACAACTAAAAATATAATTGACCAATTACACCCAGGTTATGAGGTTAATGCAAAAAAAAATCGCAAATAAAATGTGTTTCATTCTCAAATTAAGCGTCCGCGTTAGACAATTCTCAAAGCATCAAAAACATTTTCGTAAGGCATATTAAAAAGCTAATACCCAGCGGTGAACAATGTCTTTGAAAGGACAGAAATGATTCTAAAAGCAAATACTAAAAAGTTAGTTATGTGGAATATATAACAATTAGAATAGTCATACGTGAATAAATCTTATAGCGAAAAAAGAAAAGCAGAATCGATGTGAAAGGTTTTAGAATTCTAATAATGATGCAAAAAGGAGGTATAAACAGATTTTGTATTAAGAATTGTCCATATGCATTCTATGGTATAACTGACTCATCAAATTTTAATAGTTACTGCTAATTAAACCTATATATTAAATTAAATTAAACTAAAATATATATTATCAAATATATAAGTAAATCCTATTATCATAAATTCCCAATTTGGTTCCTGAAATTATAACGCCATAACAACCTCATCCATGACATTAAAGAAATTTTAAAAACATCCCTAAAGTTGTCAAAAGTTAATCGATCTAATCTCTCCGTCAATAATGTCAGCGATTATATTGATTGAGGTTGGGGACAAGACTAGTTAAATTTTAACAATTCCGGATACGTTTTTAAAATTTCGTTAATATTATGAACACGATTAATACGGTGTTACAATTTTAATGATCAAATTGAAAATTTACTCATCTAATTAATAACATTAGTATACACTAGCAAATTAGAGGCTGTGAATTCTGTTAGAAGACAAGCTAGTTAAAGTGTAGTTTAAGAAATAAAAAAACAATGTATCGTAAACTGTGTTGCTTTCCATAGCTTTCCGCGCAAAAGGTTATCATCGGGGCCCTTTGGAGTCCTTATGTTCTAAAGCCAAATATGCCTTCCACATTTTGTGTGAAACTGACCTAGATCAAACAGTAAAAGGAAGTGGTTTTCTAGAATCTCTAGATAAAGAGATAACTCTTTGCCTTTAATTAATATGTACTCCCAATACAGTGTAAATATTTTTTACACTGCCAACCAATAACAAGCTCTTACATGAGGAAAAATATTTGATTCTTATCCTAACTACCTTAAAAGTCATTCATACCATAATTTCTTATTAGTTGACAGTGTAAAAAATTGTACACTGTCAATGTATAGCAATTAATCTCTAACTCTTTTTGGTTAACGCTTGTTAATCCTATATGGAAAATTTTAAAATAAGTTTTAGAAAATTATAATTATTAAGTTCAATTGCATTTTCAATTGATTTCTTGTCGATTTTAGGTTGATTTTTACATGATGGATTAAAGCATTTGTTTGGTGTTACAAGTGCCAGACACTCAACACCTGGCATCTAGGCGTCGGGGTACTGGAGGGACTTTCTTAAGACTGATAGAAAATAGGTTCGTACACACCTGGGCATTGGTATATATTGGGCGCCTAGGAACCCACTACAAGAAATTGATCATTTAACGACCGAAAATAACGGTCGCTAAACGGGGGAATTAGGAAGCTAAATACCTTAGCGATTGACATTGATGACAACCATGTATATTTGGAGGTCGTCGGAGGTAGGAGTAAGAAGGGGTACGTGTATGGGTCTGGATAGCTGGCCAATGTGTTAATAGCCTCATTGTCTGGTCGGCCTAGCTAGTTAGTCCCACGCGGCCTACGTCCCTCTGCAATAGATAAAGCAGATGCTCGGAGACGATCGAACGACTAAACAATGAGCTCACCGCAAAAGCTACTAGTGAGAGATCGATGGAGGAAATGAGCTAACACGTTCTTCACAGGAGCGAGACTTTGCGATACGTATTAAAGACCATGAGGATCCAACCACCTATTACGCCACCACCTCCTCCATTGCACCCTCCGGAGGACATCGCCTCCACCGTTGAGGATCGGCCTTTGGACATCCCGCCATTTTGATTGCTTTTTTGTATTTTTTATGCTATTTTTGTGTTTTGTTTAACTAATGTATGATACATTTTATATTTGATTAATAAAATATTTGTATCATCTCTTGATTTGTGTTACAAATTTTTATATATTTAATATTTATTATTATTTTTTAATAATAACAAATCAAAAAAATATCTAATATTGTTTATTGGTTGTTAATAATAATTAATTTAAACAATTTATTTTAAAAAAATTAAAATATCTAATATTTAATTTTAAAAAAAACAAAAAAGTTTAGTTACCGGATTGGCAACCACCTTTTTTATTGATAAAATGGTTACACCTAAATAAGTTAGCGACTGATTTTGCGACCGCCCTATCAGTGGCAAACTTTGATTTTCACGAACAATGTGACCAATCGTTTAGCAATTGATTTTAATTTCTTAGCGACCCCCAAAATTTGTCGTTGTTAGCGACCGAAAAGGGAATTCGATCGCTAAGTGCTGAGCGACCAGACAAATTGCATCTACGTTTGAGCGATCACTAAATAGTTTAAGGATCAAATTTCCACGTTTACCAACCAATATATCGGTCATCAAACGACTAATTTCTTGTAATGATTCTTAGTAAAGTGATTGTAGCCAAAATTCAATCTCTATGGACATAGTATTTTAAGGGTGCGTTTGGAAGAGCTTATGGAGAGCTTATGAGAATAGCTTATGGAATTAAACTTATGCAAATAGTTTATGAAAATAGTTTATGATTTTTTCATAAGCTAGTTTTAGCTTATTTCCATAAGCTTGTCAGAGAAGCTTATGAAAATAAGCTGTTTTTAGCTTATTTAAAAAAGAGCTTATTGCATAAGCACTTAAATAAGCTGTATATCCAAACGCACCCTTTGATACATTTTCTGGAAGAGGTTCAACAAATCATGGAGAACCAACTAGGAAGAGAATGTTTCTTTGTTTTTCAAAATGGAGTAGTAAGAAAATGCTAGTACTATTTTATAAAATTGGCCAAAGCCTTCATTGGATTAGAGCATGACTAATATAGAATAGGGTTTGGATTCTCTGTGCTGGTGTGTCTCCGGTCTCTCTCCATCATCTATCTCTCTCTCATCCTTCCTCTCTCTTTTTTCCATCATTTATCCCTCCTCTCTCTATTATCTCTCCCCTCCAATTTCCTAATAATAATGTCACTTTATTGCACATGAAGGTGAGTCGACGTGGAGAACGATTTGATATAATTCGAATTGCTTTTGAATGCATCGAGAGCCAGCCCCATAGAAGTGGTTTAAGACCCCTCCATGGAACCAAACCGAAAGCTTAACAACACAAGTTCGTGGATTAAGAATCCTCAAACTTATAATCAAGCCTTGCAAATTTCATTAAACAAAGGGGTAATCACTAATCAGAATCCAGTCCAAGAATCCAAAACCATTTTGGCTAGCTTTGGATATGTTCTATCAAGATGCATGCACTAGCAAACGGTGGTGATTGGCATGGCGGTGGGCCAAAAATATCCGTGATTATAGTAAATTTGTTGAATAAGGTACTTAGATAAGGGAATGGGAAACAAGGTACAATTATTAGATATGGTTGTAGTTTAAAAACGGGTTTATTATTGTAAAATGTCATCCTTGACGGAAAGGGCTTAAAGAGAATCAAAATGTGCTAATGATTAAAATATATAAGTTTTTCATGGTATAAAAGTAAGGAGTTATTGTTGACTGAATTCTTCGTGTAGAAAAGGGTAGGGGACATATTCCCATGTGGAAGTTGGCAGTCCTTAATAGGGACGGAGTGCCATAAATCCAATAAAATGGAGAACAAACTATGATAGGTTCGATCCTGACCGTACATCGCGATGATAGGATAGATGCTCGTACGTCTAAGACGGGGATATTTTGAGAGAAATCATGTACAATTATTTTTTATAATCATATTATTGATATAAAATATCCATTATCGTAAATAATAATTAATCTTCGTTTATGTTTTTATGTGATGGCAGCATCAAAAAGAAAGTCTGAATTTTCCACGGAAGCTGGCTCGAAAAGAGTCGACACCGCTTTGCACAAGAATCGGTTCTTTGTATGGATGGACAGAAGGGCTCAGCCAGACCCGGTTCAATTCGTTTTTTGCGGGGGTCTGGATGACATTTGAGAGTTATCACCTCCTAACCAAATTTCTTCATACATAAGAGTTAATAATCGAATCCTTAATCACTTACTTAAAGGTATGAAATTATTACCTATTAGACTAACCACATATTGTGGCCAATCTCTTCCGTGTATGTTTTGCTTCGCAATTTCCTTTTTCTTCCATAATTTAAATGGAAAGACACAAAGTGTGACCTTTGTTTTTTTCCGGAGACATAGCAAGTGCCTTAAATTGACATTGTGGAAATCTTCTTAGGATCTTGCTCCATGCGTACAGGAGTTCTTTTTCATGGGTGTGAAAGACTACAGAGACCCTGTTACGACTTTTATTCTCAGCCAAAGAAAATCATGAGACCCTTTTTATCTTGATTGTTGATACGTCTTTTCTTAGGGATGTACCTACTGTTCGACCCATTTAAGGTTAATTTGGGATCGACATGATGGTTCATGATAGGAGCATGTGTATACAGGAATTAGGACTTAAAAGCGTATAATACTTGTTACCAAAAAACAAAGCGTATAATACTTGTTTTTCAATTTTCATGCAAATTCATAACCACACGCGTAACGGCGTATTTTTTTTTTGGTGAAATACAAACATGAAAGAAACAAACAACGGCGTATATTCATTGTTGCTTATTTTGCATTTTTGGTATATGGTACCTGGGTCTTAGGATGGATGGAATTGGAAACCCTTCATCACCTCTTCTCTCTCTTCGCTTCATGGTATACATGTAGTCCTGCATTGAAAAATTATATTTCCAAATGTGGGTTGTATATTAGCTATTTATCACTAATGGGCTAAATATTATTGGTCTAATTAAGTGAGCTTAATAAACTACCAAAACGAATGTGATATGAGTTTAATGAGTGAATATCAATGTTGACCCATTAGGTTAGGAACCCTAATAGGTTTAATACGTCAAAAACGGTTATGATCCTCAATACACCAAATCGACATACTTAGTCTCTCCTCTTCCCATCTGAAGAGTGCATAAGATCCCATCAAGAAACTAAGGAGATTTGATTGAGGAAGAACCATAAAACCATTGTTTACCGTATATGTTGACTGTCAAGGTATTCCGCACGAGAGGACGATCAACCCCTATAGCTCGTGATTGATTGGCGCTTTCAATCCACAAAGGTTGACGATCAAGTTCTCCCCTTGAAGAATGCTTAATGTCAATAACATCATTGAATCCTAGTAATTTGGAATGTTGTAGATCCTAGGCTATATGGTTTGTGTGTTTTAGGATGCCAATAGATTTAATGCTCCTGCATAAAGAATAAAGAATAAAGAAAACTTAGTAAGTGGTATTATAGCAGTCTTCATTGTTAGTTTATTAGATTTGTGATAATCATGTCTACATGATTTTTGTATGATGCTTGGGGTGTTACTTCATACCTATTTTGTGTGAGAAAACGTGTCAAAATTTGGTTTTTTCAAGAAAATTTCATGGTTTTGGGTTTGAATCCCATCTCTAGTTCGTGAGCATGGTTGTGCTTGAAGGGAGCACACCCGTGGTTGAACGGAGAACACCCATGCTTAAGGATAACACGATTGTACTTCACATTTGGAGAGAGCACGGGCTAACATCGAATTGCAAAATTCGACCCAGAGTTGGGCGCTAGTTTTGGAGTGCTAGGCGTTGGCCCAGTGCTGGGAGCAGACAACCGGGCGCAGTAAAGGAGGGAAGAGAAGGAACTATGCTCGTGCAGGAGCACGACCGTGATGGTCTTTTGATTTTAAATTCAAGGTTCATCGTGGGTGTCCACGTTTGAACATTCAAGTTTCCTTGTATAAGTGTGAACTGGGCAAATTCGAAACACCCCTCCCAATTTTTATAATTGTCTACTACTTTTGGTTAGATTGATTGAAACATGTTGCCAAAGTAACCTCTGTTACGTAAATTAATTTAATTGAAATTACATAAATGTTAGTATGAAATTATTTATGCAGGTTGTGCTCGGCCCTAAGGAATACACAGTTTGGCCAAATAATGGCGTGCCTACGACGGTAAATGTGTGGTGATTATAAAGGTTAAATTCATGTGAACAACAGACTCTCCAAAGATAGATTTTGTTTTGCAAAACTAATTATCACCAATGTTTGATCATTGCATTGATAGTGCTACTTAGAGTTAATGTAACACCCTTTCCGGGGGCATCACATAACGGATATTTTATAAAACCATAAGGCCGAAAATCGGGTTTTAAACGAAAGATGAGGTAAATTTTTGAGTAAATACCCAATTTGGTCCCTGAAATTGTAGGGTCGTATCAACTTAGTCCCCAACATTATCAATATTCCAAAATAATCCTTGGAATTTCAAAATGTAGCAAATGCATCCCTGACATTATTCACTTAGTTTCAAATGTATCCCTGACATTACCAACTTAATGTCATTATAGTCCATGCAAATATCAACGGAGGGACGAATCTAATTAACTTTCTGCAATTCCAGGGATCATTTTGGAATATTGATAATGTGGGGGACTAAATTGATAGGACCCTACAATTTCAGGAACTAAATTGGGTATTTACTCGTAAATTTTTCCTTTTCACAGAATATAACTGTAAAAGCTTGTAACCGTTTATGCATGTAAGGTAAATAGAAACATTTCATAATATAATATCATAAGTTCATAAAGGTTTACATAAAAACCCAACCTAACTACAGAAATAAAACAGAAAGTTAAAGACTCAACATAAGGATTGGAGACGCAGCTCCTAAACATAAGATACTTGGAGACGCAGCTCCACAAAAGATAATAGAAAAGGTACAGACGCTTTGACACCCTACACTGGCCAACAACAGACTATAAGGGAAGACATCCCTTGCATCAACCGCTGAATGCTTCCTCTAACTTCTCCTTTATGGGGAGACAAGCGAAAGAAATAGGAAGGTGTGGATAGATCACATCACTCCTAGTCTCTTCACTCATTGCCTTCCAACCAAGACCCATCAAACGAGACCTAACAGGAACCCTAGCAGGGACTACTACTGGCATTCCTATGGAAGACATAGCAAGAGTTGACTTAGAAGCAACTTTTCTAATAAGCAGCCTATCCCTAACAGAGGGAGAAGGCACTGAACGCATCAGTGGAAAGGTCCATCTAGCATTCCAATTATGACTACAACCCTAATAGCAGACGACATGAATACAAGCGGTGAAGCGGTTAAGAACCCTTCCTCTGTGATCCTTGCTGATGGTGAGTGTGGCTCTTCCCATGTACTATGTTAGAAGCCCATCATGACTAGATGTCCAAACGCCAGAACCATTGGGAGGCTCAACAGGGAGATGCATCCAAAGCATCGGGTGAAGTCTCGGTAACACGACCTTCTCAGGACACAACCAGAGAAGCACACAACGATGCAATGCAAAGTAATAAGGTGCGATTCCCATACATCAGCACAACACATGGCAGAAGTAAAGAATGGTACGACATACAAGAAAACAAAATACTAGTCATGCATATCATACATCTCAATATCTCATAATATCCAATCAATAGCATAAGATATCATCAACACAAGATAATAGTGTATAACATGTAAATGTACCCATCAACAGCCATGCAATGCGATGTACATGACTCAATGCCATATGCCACAAGGGTAAAACTCTTACCCCTACTCCATGGAGCTAACAAACGTCGGAGAGAGTGAATGAGAGAACATGTTCCGTCTACGCCAGACTTGGGCAATGTAACACCCCCTTCGAGTGTCACTTTCGTAACCCAAAACAACAAAAGACATGAGATAAAAGATTTGCTGGTTTACTTTCGGAAAACAGGTTTTCTTTACTCAGTTCTTATTTCTCATTAAGTCCTGAAAATCGTGAGAAAAGTTTTCTTCTTACAACATGATTAACAAATGCCTAAGACAACATCAGCATAACTCATAATATATATATATATATATATATATATATATATATATATATATATATATATATATATATATATATATATATATCATCAGTTAACATTATACATAGTGAACCTTGGACAACTCGTCCGTCTCCAAAAGAGAAACTAACAGCAATAAACACCACAAGTCAACGAACTAGGTAGCGATAGTTTGGAGATCACATCTCCAAAACCCTGGCCATCAATAACCACTAACAACTAACCAAAAAGTCGCTACCTCATAAAGAAACTTAAGCTAGTCTAACAAAAGAAGTCTACAGATAATAAAATACATTACCCCAACATCAGTCGTACCAATGGGACTGGGTCACATCGTCATCAATCCACACCTCTTCGTCATTAACTTCCAGCACTCAAGCTTTAGAGTTCTAGTGCGATTCAGAGGACTGTTAACAAACATCTGTACATGTATCCAAAAACACAACAGAGTGTCTAACATGTACAGGCAAGGGTGAGACACCAATATATGAACTCAAAATAAGACAACTACATACCCAAAACACAGACAGCAGATTCAGTAGGTGTCTCAAACCCAATTATTAAGCATGATAAACATAATACAGAATATCGTGATCATCCAGATAATTCAAGGGTCCCATACATGACACTTCCAGATATATCATCTAATACTCGATTCTTAATTTCCGAAAATCCCATCACCTTTCAAAAGAGCTGATCAGGCTCGGGGTACATCGGCCATCAGGCAGTAATGTCTAACACCAACGTGCCATCACTAGCACCAACGTGCCATCACAATATTGTCCAACTCAGGGTACTATATATATATAATGGCATAAAGTCACCATTGGGTTCCCTATCATCAAGGTCCCCCATTTCACGGCACCTCTGTCAAAACATATGCACGAGAGAACCTTTGTTTTTCGTAAGTTTTTCTATGTCGTATCATTATTTCCTCGTTGAAACTTAAAGCTATCAACCACCACAACTTTTAGACTCTTAAGTCTTTTCAACATTTTCTCAAAAGGGACACACAGTCCGATTAACCAAAAGAGGACACACAGTCCAAAAACATCCCGAACCCAAAAGCCACCAACCGATGCACCAAACTCGAATTTTGGACTTTAGAGCACCCGAAACGTCCACAAGCCTACAGGACCACAAGGATTGTCAACAATCTTACCGGACCAAAAACTAACATAGATCCTTAATCCACGTGTTTTATAGAACACTAGGACCCCGACGTCTCAATTTCTAGGTTCACATCCAAATTAATCTTTTTCTTTGAAACACAAAACTCACATCTCCGAAGCTTACACTCGTAGCCTTCGGGATCGATGTTCCATAAAAAACCAACTCTTGGATCAAAACCATTTTTCTTTTGAAAACAAACTCTTAGCAAAACCTTATCACTTCGAAACATAGTTCATGAACACTCTTGGTCAAAACTATTCTCCTCTGAAACATATTGGTAAACCATCAAAACCTTGAAATATAGTTTGTAAAAACTCTTTTCTTTTGATAAGCAATCTGCTTCTGAAACTGATCTTTTTGAAATACGGTTACTCGAAATACCTCGTTTTATCCTTTCACATCTATTGGTGATTTTCTAAGGAACTTCCATCTTTAAAACTGACTTTTCTTAAAACTAAACTTTGTTTTCCATTTTCTTTCATTACATCTCTCTATTCCATTAATAAAATATATTTCATTTTTCATATTCCCCAAAACCAAAGTCAAGACGCATTGTCTTCTAATCTTTTCCAAACTCATAACTTTCCTATATCATTTCTTTTCATTAATGCACCATATTGTGCTTTCTCATTCTTTAACCAAAACGTCTATATACGTTTTCTTCGATTTCTTTTTGACACTTGTAACTTTTTATCCGCTTCATCAAATGTTTCAAGATTTTTGAAGCTTTTACCTTTACATGGTTCTGAACTCTAACCGATGTTAGGTTCCTTCACACACAACACCAATTGCCAATTCAATCAATACATCATACTAAGAAAACATAGGCATAATCCAACATGCTTGGGCATAATAAAATGCAATCACACATACTTAAGCAAAATCAAGCATAAGCATATATAATTAAGCAATGTATAAACCACTCCACAAAATAATTACAATACAACACAGCTACACATTTTCACCGAATAAACAACACAGACAGTACACAGCTGTCAGAAATTGGATTCCTCAAGTTATCTCCCCTTACCTCTTGAAGTATCCTCCAGATGAAAAGTCGCCCGATCGATCCGTAAACTCTCCTGATTTCTCGTCCGATTACCCAATCACATCTACAAACACGTAATCCATTCAAACATTAACATTAAACAACACAAAATCTCCTAATCCCATCTATACAGGGTTCGGCCATAGCTAGGAAAATTGGCTAGGGAGCTCCAAAAATTCCTATCACTTGGGTTCAATACCTACTATGTGTGATAAGACTAGATTCAAGCTTATTACACCAAAACTTCACCCAAAACCCTACTCAATCAATAATGCAGGGTTCGGCCACTTATACCCATTTGAGATAGAGAGCTCTTTTGGTTTCAATCTCTTGTATTATGAAAGAAGACAATGAATCTAGTTCAAGGAAATTGGTTTGACATTAAAAGGATTTTTCTACAATTTCTTATGAATTTTTGAAGATCAAAGCTCAACATGAATAAAGCTTGAAACACATGATTTTCATGGAGGAATATGGAGATTAAGAGAAGAAGGATGAAGTCCATGCCTCCTAGATGATGAATATGATCAAGAAAGCCAACTTCCTTTCACAAATTTCTTGAAGAAATTTCTAAGAAAATGGAGAAAGAATGGTGGAATGTTGAAGAAGGAAGAACAAAGTGGTGAAGAGAAATAAAGGGAGGGGGAGGCCGAGTGGTGAAGGGTGTGGGACAAGGGCGTTTCGGTCATTTCATGTCCAGATATTTTGAAAATCCATCATGATACTGGCATGCATTCCAAGGTGATGTGACTTGATGTGACACTGAGTTTATTCGTTAGCGGGTTCCGATAAATCCATTTACAGCTCCGTTCGTCTCTCAGTTTGAGTTTTCGCCCGAATAGTTTATATTATTTTCACATTTTAACGTCAAGAACCAATTTTAGAAAAAATATAGAGAATTGAATTCTAAGACTAACTGCCTCGTTCATGAGTCGAAATTAGGTCTTTTTAGCAGTAAAATATTATCGTCAGTGAAAACGCAGACGTGACTCTGCCTGGATTTTCAACCCAAATTTTAACCGTAGCCTCCTACAATAGCGTAGAGCATGAATATGATTTTGGTTTTCCCAAAATCATTTTCTAAAACACAGATAAAAATATAAACTCATTTATATAGTTTACTGGTCTTTGAAAGCGTGAAAATCGGGGTGTTACAAGCAAGATGCTACAACATTCGTAACGTGTACGTATCTGACTTTTACGGAAACACTCTACACCAAACATGAAAATTACGGCATCTGGTCAAAGATGACATAGCAGTGCACGGAATACCACGACACAGAAAAATCACCAACTAGTCACTTATGGAATCTCCAACCTTGATATCCTCAATACCATGTAAGATCATCACAGTAAGATTCGCACCCGCATCAAGGTATAAGCTCAACTCCTAGGCTCAAGGCCTTACAGACTCATGCAACATGATGACAATGCTTACACAAAAGCAGATGCGATAACATAATGTCTATCCACCAGATAAACTTCAAGATTCACCAAGGTTCTCTTCCGTAGGATCTTCACACATTTTAAGTATTTTAAACTTTTATCCACTGGATAAATCTCGTGATCCCTCCGGGATCGAGTCATCATAAGACTATACAGTTAGACGATATTCTTGAGTCCGACTCACCGGCCCGTCATCGAACTACTGTTCCAAACCAAAACGTTTCATATTTGTGTTCGTGTCTTATGATACATTTCTGAAGTCCTAAATGTCTTATGAAGAAGGATTGAGAATCCTCTAGTTACGTCTTAGATCCTTTCTGAGTTAGAAGGTACTCGTCTTTCAAGTAATGAAATACATCTTGATTCAATAAGTCTTATGAATCGATTGAATGAGTGAATCATCAATGGTGTAACATATGGTCTTGTTCCACCACACATTACATTTTCTTATCTTTTTCTTTCACTCTAAGTTTGACTTAGGGTTTTAACTTAGGAAAATCCTTAGTTTTGAGTTCAAAACTCTTTCGTCTTTCTATTTGACAAATTCAAATCTCTTTAAAGAAAACATCCTCTAGCTTTACGAAACCCCATCATAAGTGCATTAAATACTTATGATGACTTAAAATATTTTCCTTTTAAAATACCTCACTTTGCTCAAAAACTCTATTTGAATGTACCATTGCTTTTATTGAAAGAAGATGAGCGTATAAACTCTTTGTAAAGAAGTGAGTACATAACTCCTTTGTTTTAACCAAGAGGATAAATCTTCTTAAGTCCAAATCCCTTTTAACTTGAAATCATTTATACTTAAACTTGAAAATATATATTGCATTGAAATTAAAGATTGGTTTTACGTTCAAAACCTACTTAGTAACCGAATGTTACATAAGATTTTTCTCAAAGTTGTTTGTTATTGAGAACATTTAATTCATTACTTTTTCAAACATCATTTGATTTACTTAAGTCATAAATTAGATCAAAATACTTTTCCCTTGTTTTAAGAGTCTCTTGGATGAATATAAGGTTGTGTTTCATTCAAACAATGTTTCTATGTTTTGCTTTGATTCATTGTTCATTGATCCCATTTTAAAGTTGTAAAATCATTTGAGTTTCAAAAATTGAAGTTGGAGATTCTTTTTGTTTATGCTTTGGCCGAATCCTATACCATGTTTTAATGTGAAGATTTTGCTTCACCAACGTCCATCATAAGCAAGAGTAATCATCAATGCATCAACATGGATAGTAACATAGCAACCAATTCAAAAATTCAACAATAAATACATATACAGAATTTTCAGTATTTCAAGCATCAACTTGTAACGAACATTTGATTGACCAAACGAACTCGGATTTGAGAAAATGAGAACTCATACGAGAGCTTAGGATGTCTAGTTTTTGGATATAAAATTTATTTTTACAAAAAATAACCTAGTTAGTACATTTCCAAGAAATAAATCACTGTAGTCAGAATTTAAGAAAGAAATTTATGCACAGATTGAAACAAGTTTTCAAGGGTCAAATCTTTATGAAACCACACGAAATTTGTGCTCCAAATGAAGCCCAAGATGCCTAATTTTAGGTTCAAAACATGTTTTGAAATCCAATATCTAGTTTGAGAGAAAAACTGATATCACTCACACAAGGTCAGATCCGAAAATCACATTTTCACAAACTCTTTTCAACAAAAGATGGAGGAACCTTAGGTTAGGGTTTTTCCATACATAAAAGTTATTTTAAAACATTCAAACATATCAGTGAACATAAATCAAGCAATAAATAATTATTAAAACATTGTTCTCATGGAGAACCAAATAGACAAAGTGGCAAAACCCTTGGTTTAGGGTTTTCCCCAAACCAAACCTATAAACCACCACCAATTTGGTGTGATGAGGTTCACTCCCCCCATTACCTTAATGAAGGATCTTTAGGATGAGAAAAACTTCAAGCTCCAAGAACAAGGAAGTGGCTGAAACCAAGATAGAAAGAAAAGGTAAGATCTTGAAATTGTTTCACAAAAATCATGAACTAGAAGAAGTTGTTTCATGATCTTATGGAAAGAAAAAGATAGAAAAGTAAGATTAGAAACTTAATTAGTGAAGAACACATGATGAACAAGGTTGGTGTTCTTGAGGCTCAAGAACCAAGTTGCTCCAAATGAAAAACTTTCTTCATCAAAGATGTAAAGGAAGTTAAGACAAGATGATCTATGCTTTTAGAATGAAGAAACAAGTGTTGGTTCATAAACTATGAAGCCAAAACCTTGAGGGGTATGAAGAGAGAGAAGAGAGAAAAATGAAGAACTTTGAACAAGGAGAGTTTTGACCTTTGAAGGCGAAAATGAGAAGTGTTTATGGTGTTACTTTGAAGCACATGGCCGAATGGCCTTAGGTGGGTTATCACCAAAATTTGATTTAAGTTGTGATGGGAATTTGTGTCAGTAATCCAAGGGCTAAGGATTAAAGGAGATAATACTTGTTGACTCCTCATCAAAAGTAGCAAGATTAACCAAAAATGGTTAAATTGCTTTTCCAAAAAAGGTAAGGTTGATCGGTTATTAACCAAAGGTTAACGTGGTTTAGGGAAACGAGAAAAACAGTCATGAATTATTCCCGGCTCTGGGCCAGAACATTCTCCGACCTCAGGCCAGATTACTTCTTGCCCTTGGCATGCATCCCAAGGTGAAGCGGTCCTGATTAAAATAATAATATTTTTACCAGTCCCAACTAAAAACAACACAACATGCTCAAAACAACAATATGAATTTACAATTATTAACCATTCTTATGATTAAGCTTAGTCGAATTGTATTCTAAGTCAAATTATTCACACAAACAGTTAAGAAAAACAGATATAGGATTTTTAGGATGTTACAGTTAATCTTTGCAGTCCTAAGATTGGGGATTAATGTTGTGCTAGGGATCTAGTTTGGGTCTTTTATTTGCCGATTTGGATTTCGAATGAGCCACTTAAATCTTAAAGTCACCAAGATGACCTCTCTTATGGAAATGACTCATGAGAAATATTAAAGGTTATGTGGGTGTACATCCATGCGGGTATTAATAAGCCTAAAGGAAGGTTAATATTTTTCCGGATTGCATGCACACCTGTGATGGTAAACAAATAGTGATTATAAAGATCATTTTCATATGAATAAAAAAGTATCCAAAAATAGCTGTTATTTGACAGAAATTATCATCAGTGTTTGATTGTTACAACAAATATCGCTAGCAATTAATGTTATTATCCAAGGATGATATTAATGATGCACTGAGTATTTTGGTGAGTATCTTTAAGTTACTTTTATTCTCTTTAAGGTTAATATTGCTTATGTATCTGCTAATTTAACTTATTTTCGATCCTCAAAAGTTATGACTTTTAGGATTGAAAGGAGAACATTAATGTTGTTCTTGGATCTAGACCTCGCATAAGGATGGAGATGCCCACCTTCTCTCACACAATCCAGTACCTCTGAAGAGAAGATCAAGTATAGGAAGTGGAACCACTCCAATCGCTTGGGTTTTATGATCATAAAGCACAATATTACAGAAACCTTTAAGGGTGTTATTTCAGATGGCATAATTACTACCAAAGATTTCCTTGCTGAGATTGAAAAGTGCTTTCTTAAAGCAATAAAGGCGAAAACAAGCAATCATTGGAGAGCAAAATTTTCATTAAGTATAAAGGCAACGGAAATTTAAAGAGCACATTATAGGAATGTCTATTCTTGCTCATAAACTTAAGGCGTTCAAGCTTGGACTATCTAACAACTTGCTCATACATTTAGAATTTGGTATTCCTTCCTGAAAAATTCAGTCAGTTTAAGTCAGCTTATAGCTGTCATAAGGAAAAATGATATCTTAGGCTTTGTTTGTGAGTTGTTTTTTAGAGGGCAAGGAAAGGGAAGGGAAGGTTTATTGAAGGGTCACCCTTGTTTGTGAGTTCAGAAAATTGGAGGGGAAGGTTTTTGGGATTTTAATAAACCCTCCAAACTCCTCCTATGTCTACTTTTTTGGGTTCCCCCAATTTGGGGTATTTTGGAGGAAAACTAATTGAAATTACCAATTTGCCCTCATACATTTTTAAAATTTACCAAATTCACGACCAGAGAAGAAGTTTAACGACAAAGATTTTTAGAGAGACAATAAAATAATTTTTTTTGAAAAAAAATCTCTAAAATTAGAGAGAGAAAGAGAAAAAATTTAGAGTGAGAAAATTATTTACAAAAAAAATTAGGAAAATAATTTTTTTGGAGAAAAATATTATTCATTTTCTGCATTAATATTATTTATAGAATATTAATTATGTTAATTTTCTCAAATAAGGGTAAAATTGTAAATGTATGTCCAATATCCTCCATTTCTTTCCCCCTCACAATATGTACTCCCAAACAACGAGAGGGATGATGCTCTCATTCTCCTTCCCTCCCTCCCCCTTCCTTCCCCTATAATCCCCTCTCTTTCCTTTCCCTCCTAACTCGCAAACAGAGCCTTAATAAATTCATTTCATAAGGTGTGCAAGAAACGAGAGAATGAAGCAAGAGAAGACAAATGGTGCTCATTTGGCGAATACCTCTAAGGATAAGGGCAAACAAAAGAAAATTGAGGATGAAGTTGCTAAGGGTCCATCTCAAAAGAAACAACTATGGTCACAATTTTTTCTTTTATAAGGACATCAGGTATCTAAAAAATAAATGTCCCAAATATCATGTTTGGCATGCTAATGAAGGATTGTCTTAACTGATGAAGCCCGAGTGATGCTAAAAGAAGCATCTATATTGGAGTTGGCCAAGTCAGTGAAGGTTAAGGCTATTGGCATTTCAAACGGTTGTTACTAACATATATTTGGAATTAAAGGACAATTTGGTTGAGTCGTTATGAAATTTGGTTTTAGTTTCTTATGGAACAAATCAAGATAATTTTGTTCATTTAGAAACAATGGATTCTATTTGTCTTTTAAATTCAAATATTGTTGGAACCAGTTAAGCCATGAACTGTGACAAACTACAATTGCTTAGTATTGAAACCTCTTGTGGTAAATCAATGAATGAGGAATCATGTGGCACTAAGCATAAAGTTAATAGTAAAATTAAGAAACATTATGACACAACCATTCAGGCCACATCTCCTAGATTCCATTGGGCTTGTATGTTTTATTGTTTGTGTCCATTGTATTGAAGTTAAATAGAAGAGAACATGACTCTCAAGAATATAGTGAAGTCCCAATAATGACCTTTAAAGGTATGGTGAGTAGTATGATTAATCTTTCTACATTACCGGAGTCACTATGGGAGAAACACTAAAGACTGCAGCTTAAATACTTGACGGAGTACCCACTAAAATGACCGACTAATCACTTTCAAGTATGAGAATATCCAACTAAAGCAAGGCCTCATAAGCCTCGCAAAGGAAATTAGAACCCTAAACAGTGAGCGGCTATCATATTGATTACTCTAAAAAGGTTGAGGGTATGAATTTTGATCCCAAGTTTAAGAAATTTTGAGACAAGAGTTGACTAGTTCTTTATGGATATTCAGTTTGGGGGAGATAAGGTTAGAAACATTATATTTGAGAAAGAATCGATTCTAATTCCTGAACCAATTCATATAATTGCTATTTGTGTAGTAAATTTGGTTCCTCGTGAGGATATTCTTGTTTTTCTTCCCATTCAAGATGAGGACATTATGCCTGAAGGTCAAACTCAACACCTTCAAGAACTAGAGGATCAGGAGCCAGTGTCCTTTGCCACGATCCACTAAAGAAAGGATTAACATTATTTTGGATAATTGTATACTATTCTGTCTATAAGATAAGGTAAATGGTGTAAAAGAAGATGATTCTATCGACTCCCATAAAACCATATCAAGTTTCCATTTGGAAAAGTGGATTGAAGGAATTAATGATGAGTACAAGCTCGAAGTAGACAATAAAGTTTAAAAACTTGTCACATTCCTGAAGGTTTCAAAGGGTAATATGGAGAGGAATAAGGCTTGTCTAGTGGCAAAAGGCTACACTCAAAAGAAAAGATTGACTATAAAAAGACCTTTTCTTCGGTACCATTGAAGGACTCTTTTAGCACAATCATGGCTCTTGATGCTCGTTATAATTTGAAGCTTCATAATATGGATGTCAAGACAGTGTTTCTTAATGGCCATATTGATGACACAGATGTGTACAATGCAACCAGAAAACCCTGAGTTGAAAGACCCATAAGAGATGGTTTGCAAATTGACAGAATCTATCTATAGGCTAAACAAAGCGTCTCGTTAGTGATACCACAGGTCGCATAAGTGATCGTCTCATTTGGAATCGAGATTAATATCATGGACAACTGTGTATATCTCAAGTTCAGTTAGAGTAAGATTATATTCCTAGTGTTATATGTCGATATTTTGCTAGCCAATGGCAATATAGGTTTATTGCGCGAAACCAAGAAATTTCCAACAAAATTTTTTCGAGATGAAAGATCTTGGGGATTCCTCTTTTGTCTTAGGAATATAAATACTTAGATATCATTCTCGAGGTATACTTAGGCTATCATAAAAGAGTTATATTGGTACAATTTTGGATAGGTTCGACATGAAAGATATTAAACCAGGTGATACCCTTGCCACTAAGAAAGACAACTTAAGTCTCAATTATTTTCCAAAAGGAAACCTGGAAATTCGATAAATAGAGAAGATTCCTTACGCTTCAGCTGTGGGAAATATGATGTATGCTCAGGTTTGTGCGCATCCGGAAATAGCGTGCATAGTAGGATTACTAGGTAGATACTTGCACAATTCAAGGATTATTGGAAAAGCAACCATAAGGAATGTGGGATACTCAAAGAGAACAAAAAGGCATATGCTCACATATTGGAGATCTGATAGTTTAGAGTTCATCATGAACTCTGAATTTGATTTTACAAATTGCCAAGATAGTAGGAATTCAACCACGAGAGCATGACCATGCTCATGTGGAGCACGCCCGTGCTCACATGAAACACGATCGTGCATAAAGAAAGCACGACCGTGCTGTGTTAACAAGGCCTTGCTCGAGCTAGCCTTTGATAGCATGAAGTGATGTTGATTTACCGACATGGCCGTGCTAAGGCTGAACCCGACCGTGCTCAACGTTTAAGGACTAAAGAAGGACGCTGATTTCCGACACGGTCGTGCTCAGGCAAAGCGTAACATCCGCATTTCCTTAACCTTAATTAATGTATGAATATATGCATGTTTAGCTTCGTGAGTGTTTATATTTTTGGATGTATTCTTAGAAGGTGTATTGAGAGTTAGAGTTGAATTGGAGAAGAAAGGAAGGAGGAACACGTGACTTTTGGCAGAACGATTAAATGTGGAAAAGGAGAACGTTCAAGCATGCTAACTCTCTAGCATGGAGAGTTGTGGACGCTAAAACGTGGCTCCTTGACCAAGCAACCGGTAGTGATGAGACCTAAAGTGGCATGTGTCAGTCACTTGTCGTAGCTGGCATGCGAGGGACAGTGCTTTCGCGGAGAGGAAAGATCAACACTCAAGCATGGGAGTTTTGGAACACTAAAGCATGGAGTTTTGGAATGCTAAAGCGTTGTCAGCGGAGTTTTAACCCTATAAATACTTGTTCATTTTTCACTTGCACAAGTTTTACAACCCTCAAACTGTTCCAGAGAGCTTAAGAGAGGTAGAGGCAAAGTTCTTGGCTGTTGATTCAAGTTGTGATTTGTTCGTCAATCCGAACTCGATTTCATTTGTGTATTCGTGATCAGATCTTCATCTACTTCGATTCTACCAGTTTCTATCTTTGATACGTTGAGGGTAAGTCGAGCTTCCCTACCTACCTCTACTGTAGTTATACAATATTCTTCTATCATTTCTAGCTTCTATTCACGATTTTAGCTTCATTCTAGGGTTAATTCTATAGTCTACTTGTTGTTTCCGTGGTTAGGGCAAGTTTTAAAGTCGCATTTGGGACCCTTTTGAGCAAGTGGGCCGTGGCTGTAAGAAGGATTTTGGGAGGCTCGTGAGTTCGTGATTGTGCTACATTTACTATTAGTGGGAGAAAGAACCACAATTTGTCGGGAAAGCAAGAATAAAATAATATATATTGATATGTGTAGGGCAACCTAAACCCTAATAGTGGTCGAGTAACCGACAACACCTAACTTGTAACACCTCATTTTTCTTTAAAAAGTTTTCTAATATTAATTAAACAATATTTGTGTGTTTGTATTTTATTAAAGGGCCTAGAGAGTGAAATAAAATAAACAAAGGGCGTAGTCAAGCTCTATGTTATCGTAGGAAGCTACGGTTAAATTTTGGGTCGTAAACTCAGACGGAGCCCGATCTACGTTTTTCATTGACAGTAGTATTTTACTGCTGTAAAGACCTAATTTTGACCCGTGAACGAGACAGTTAGTCTTAGAACCACGTTTCCTAGATTTTTGCTAAAATTGGTCCTGACCTTCAAAAATGAAAATAATATAAACTATTCGGGCGAAAACTTGAACCGAGAGCCAATCGGAGCCGAATAGAGGGTTTATCGAGACCCGCTAACGGATAAACTTGATGTCACATCAAGTCACATCACCTTGAGAAGCGTGCCATGACTCGCCACTGTCATAATGACAAACGAAAATATTTGGACGCGAAAAGACCAAAATGCCCTTTGTCTTTTTCCTAAAGGACATTTATGCCCCCACAATATCTAAAAAGGTGACATGACTCACCCTCCCCTCCCTTTTCACTCGGCTGCCTCTCTTCTTCTCTCCCCCTCCATTTCTCCTTTTTCTTCATTTCTTTTCCTCCATTTTTCTCAAGCTTCCACAAGGATTTTCAAGAAACTTTGTGAAGAAAAGTTGATCACCTCATCTTCCTCTATCATCTAATAGGTATAAAATTCACTCTTGAGCTCTAAATCTTCATTTTTCTCCATTGAAAGTTCATGATTTCAAGGTTGTTCTTCAAACTTCAAAAATCTCTAGAAAATTGTAGAAAAATCCTTTTAATGGCAAACCAATTTCTATAATCTAGTTTCATCTTCTACTTTCATAATCCAAGAGAATGAAATCAAATAATCTTCCTAGAAAATTTATCTAAGAGGAACCGAACCTATGCATTTTGGGGGAAAATGGGTTTTGTTCAATTTGTGTGAAATGATTCTTGATTTCACCTATTCCATGCCATAACCATGTAATCCAAGTGATTAGGAAACTAAATCAAACTCTCACCTATTTTTAGAGGTGATGGCTGAAACCCTATGTTTTTGGTTAAAGGGGTTTTGGTTCAAATCTTTGACAATTGATCCTAGATTATGTCTTAGCTACTTAAGGATCATTGATCCAAGAGTTGGTAGAATTTTAACACCGTAGCCTATTTAATTAAATAGGGGCAGTAGCCTAATCCAAAAGATTAGAGAATTTGTGATTTAACTATATTAATTCTGGTCGTGTTTTGTTGTATGGCATAAGACGGGACTCGAACGTTCGACCGCGCACCCGAGTGACAGTTGCTGAACCGCAGTTGGAGCTGCACCAGGAACATTACTAAGGTGGGGGGGAAGAACTAATATCGTTGGGAAGGCAAGCTTAGTATAGAATATATACATGTGTAGGGGAACTTTAAACCCTACTAGAGGTTGAGCCCTGGATAAAGTGCCTAGACCCTAGGTGTAGGTACTTTTGGGCTATCACCCCTAAGTTGATAACATGAATGATGTGATTGATTGAGGTTAATGGGTTGAACTGTTTACTTGATTATCTGTTGGTTTATTTTGTTGAACTGCCTGTGTGATGAACTATTGTCTGGCATTGTGATGATATCTGTACTGGAATAAATTTTGTTGGGATGTTTTATTGTGATTTGCTGGTTCAGTGTTGATGAGAGTATGGTGAGTGTTGATGTTGTTCGGGTTGATACCGTCGCGGTCCCGACTATGGAGCTATGGCTCGTAGACGCAAGGTGTCATGATAATGATGTTGATATTGATGTTGATGTGGATGCGGTGCGTCGTGGTTGTGGTCGAGTGCGTAGGCATGAGGTCCCGGTACCAACTTGCGATGGATGTTTGTTGCCTATCATAGCATTTCATACCACAGCATATTTGTGCCAAAAGGGGATGTCCAATTGGGGACGTGATGTTTTTAATCTCGAGGCGGGATGTCCAATGGGGATGTGATGACTTTTTATCCTTACGAGGATGTCCAATTGGGACGTGGTGTTATCCTGATGGGGATGTCCAACTGGGGATGTGATGTATCGGCCGACATGCATATAGGGAAGTCAGCATATACATAGGGACTAGTATCCCTCTTATAGGTTTATCTGAGAGAATGGCTTTTGAGATGGTTGTACTGTATGACGTAAGAGATGGGTGATGTCGTGTTATATATTTTATCTGTGTTGTGTGATGCATGTATATATATGCTGTACTGATTCCCCTCTCCCATATTTGATGATGCATGTTTCTTATCTCCTCCATTTTTTTTTCTCTATGTGTATTTTTATTTTGTGGGAAGACCCCATGGAGGAACCGCTTGCTGAGGAACTGGATGGCATTCCGTATGAGCCCGATGCCGGTGGACGAGCCCAGGATCCTAACCTCGAGGGGTTGGGAAGTGATTGTGGTTATCCAGAGAAGTGTCTCTTGGCATATTTTCCTCTTTTTATTTTGGTTTGTATTAATATACTCTGTATGCATTACGTTAACACTGTAGCCCTACTGATGGGGCAAATGACGTATGTACGTATTTATTTATATTTTAAAAGCTGTGCACTCTGAGACGTTGCGTGCCTTAAATTCGTTTCGCTTCCGCGCTTAATTTTATGCTTCGCTTCGTATCAACAAGGCGCGTTAATGATATAATGCGATTAAGAATAGTTAATATCTTAGGTTTTCCAATGGGACGGCGGGTCGTCTCATAACTCACATTGGCGACTACTAGTTGGTGGTACCAATATAGTTTTAGGCATTGTAGGTTTATCGCCGATAGGTTGATTTATGATAATTCGAGGTTGCATGTTTGTTATGTTGATATGCCCATCATGATATATATGTTCGTATGAATGTTGTGCTTAATAACATGCTTTAGGGTTACTTGAGTATATGCCTATAAATTGATTATGTGGAAATTATGAATATGAATACTTTAACATGATTGACGTTGCTTATTGTATAAATGCTATGATCAATGTTGTATGAGTAGAGATAGGCAATAATCCTAATAATTTGGGTGATGAGCATGTGGTAAGGAATTTCAAGGACATGTGTGTGTTGTAGTGCTCAACCTAGAGATCTTATTGATGTGATTACATTGAGACACGAAGTTGGCACCCAGATATATCAGGGGCGTTGGTTGTAGTTGTGTACTAGTTGTCATTGAGACACTAAGCGGTTGATCCTGAGATGAGTCGATGAGGTTCATGCCGCATTGTTGTCAAGCATTCATCTCCCAAGTCGGGGAGGCGATCGATCTAATTACCTGCAGGAAGATGGTCGTGACCGCGAGTTGAGTTGTTGACGGACGAATATCCTGGCCTGACCAGTGGGGGGATATGTCGTAGCCGTGAGTTGAGTTGAACCGCGAAGGCTGTTGGCCGAACCCTGCATAACCGGGGGGAACTGTGATGAATGAGAAATCTTGATCAACTAGGAATGTCGCATCGTGGCCGCGTCCATATAGTTGTTAGATGCATGAGTGTGAGAGACACTAGCTAAGAAAGAATAACTTAGGAGATGAATGCTTGACACTATGTGTCGTCTATGTGTAGATATCTATATATCTTCTTTTATGGTTGTTTTCCTATTTATGATGCATTGATGTTTCTTATCTTTCGTATTTTTGTATGTCGTGTTCTATTATTTTTGAAGACTTTGTTGAGGATTTGCCGGAGGAGATCGATGGTACACCTGCTGAACCTATTGCAGATAGGAGAGCCATGGATCCCGGTGTAGGGGGATTTTGAGTTGTTGTACAAGGATGACGACCACTTCTGGGAGATTGACTACTCTCAGCGATGTGTCGTATATACGAAACCGACTATCGTCTACTTCAGAGCATGGGGATCATCTAGGAGCTATTTGGTTGGAGACTTTCGTATCGCTCAATGGCTACCACTGGAGAGGCTATGAAACAGGCTGTGGGACTATCATCATGATTCCAATACTGCTTGGAGATCCAACGCATCTTCGAGGACAGGTTTTGTAGCTCGAGGATGACATCATCATGCCGAGCAGAGGATAAGGGATTATCGCCGATGCAAGATCGTCAGGTCCGAGAGCTCAAAGGAGTACGAGGCACTATGGACCTATCGCAGGAGACAGTGAGCTTCTATGGGGAGTTCTCGTTACCCATGTTTGAGTCCGTGTCGGGTAGATGGTCCTAGTTTTTGTTATGCTCAATATAGGGCTGAGCAAAATGTATTTTGGGGCCAGGAGAGGAAGTCTGATGTTTTTTATTTTATGACCATGCTTCGGTTGTATAGGTTTAATAGTTACGTATTCTGATGACAGTTACTTATGTTGTTGTAGGCTCTACTAATGGAGCCAGTACTATTACACTTACACACACACACACACACACACACACACACACACACACATATATATATATATATATGTGTGTGTGTGTGTGTGTGATATATGTGTGTGTGTGTGTGTGTGTGTGTGTGTGTGTGTGTGTGCATATGGTATCAGTGTGTTAAGATGTTTTAATTCTTCCGCAATGTTTGTGTAAGCGCGCTACTCTAATAAACTTTAAGAGGATATGGGTTGGGGTTACCTAATGGGATTATCCTCGGTAAGTGGGTTCGTCTCATTATCATGGTATCAGAGCAGTTTGATTCTTAATCAATGGTTGATTAGGCTAGGATATGATTGTTGGCCGTGTCTAGTCGAATCCACATTGGGTATTGACTATGCTTAGAAGCTGGGTAGAGTGTTCGGTATGTGAGTTATCGAAAGGGATAACTGTTTGATGTGTTTGTAAGGAATATAATGCATGTATGTGATAATATAGTATTGTATGTCTTACAAATATGAGCTAATAATTTCTTCTACAGTAAATTAGATGGCTCGTGGAAAAGGTAAAAGAACTCAAGGTGGAGGACGTGGCGGAAGGACCACAGAAGGTGTAGCTGAACCCAGAAATGGAAATGGTGAGACTTCCCACGATAGTGGTGGGGAAGGATCTACTGACACCCTAGGGGCAGTTAGGGAACTGGCAACTGCAATGTAGCAAAATGCTCAATTATTGCAAATGACTATGCAACAGCAGCAGAGGCAGAACCAGAGGAATGAGGTCGAGACTGAAGATTCGGATTTGAGTACTTTTCTAAAAGGAAATCCACCACAGTTTAATGGTGACTTTAACCCTGAGGGAGCAAAGTTATGGATCCAGGTAATTCCACCCCTGAATATCACCAGATTTCTAGAGACGTTGGAATGGTGTTCGGTTATAGAGAGCATCGAAAAGAAGAGGGAGGCCCATCAAGTCAGAACTGGAGGACCAGCACGTAAATTTGATCAAAAAAGCAGAGGTGGAAGAAGTAGATTCCAGATAGGACGGAAGCCTTATGATCGTCCCATACCAGCAGGATCAGCTGGAGGAATGGGAACACAACAACAGAAACAACTAAGTGGATGCTTTAGGTGTAGAGGATCACATCTAATTAAGGACTGCCCGGTGAGAGAGACTCGCCAATGCTTTTGGTGTGGCCAGGTGGGTCACATAGCTCCAGAATGTTCACAAGGAGCAAGATTCAACACTGGTGGACGTGGTCCAGTGACCAGATCACATAGAGCAGGACAACAGACGGTAATATCGCAGGCTAGATGAAGAGTGTTTACTGTAAGAGGAGTTGAATCCTCTCAATCCCCTGATATTATACAAGGTATGTGTGTAGTGTTAAGTAAACTCTTATCGGTACTGTTTGACTCGGGAGCTACACATTCTTTCATATCCCAAGAATGTCTGGATCATTTGAAACTACCTGTTTCTTTACTTTCTCATGATTTGACAATATCTACTCCTACCAGTAATTCCTTGACTACTATGACTGCTTGTTTGAAATGCCCCATTGATGTTGAAAATAAGACTTTTCTTGTTGACCTTGTTTGCTTACTGATGCAACAACTTGATGTGATTTTAGGCATGGATTGGCTTTCGGCTAACCATGTGATGTTAGACTATTCTAAAAAGACTCTGTTATTTCCTGAGTAATCTAGATTAATGCCTGCCAATGATAGAGATCTTGTGTCGAGTGGTGAATCTCAGAAACATGTGTTTTGTTTTCTATGGAAGCTAAGGAATCTCCTAAGTTGGATTGTTTGCCTATAATGCGGGAGTTTCCGAAAGTTTTCCCTCGTGATGTTCCAGGTTTGCCACTGGAAAGAGAAATAGAGTTTGCTATAGATCTCGTACCAGGGACTGGACCGATTTAGATAGCACCTTATCAAATGTCTCCTGCAAAGTTGGTGGAGTTGAAGAAGCAGTTGGATGACATGTTGAGCAAGGAGTTTATAAGGCCAAGTGCTTCACCTTGAGGAGCGCCAGTGCTGTTCGTTAAGAAAAAGGATGGAAGTTCAAGACTTTGTGTTGAATATCGGCAATTGAACAAGGTGACGATAAAGAATAAATATCTATTAACAGGGATTGATGACTTGATGGATCAGTTAAAGGGAGCAATGGTGTTTTCGAAGATTGACTTACGATCTGGTTATCATCAGATTCAAGTCAAGAAGGAAGATCTCCCGAAGACTATGTTTAGCAATCGGTATGGACACTATGAGTATCTGTAACACCCCGATTTTCTTTTATCTTTTGATTAATTAGTAAATTAGTATTTAAGTAATTTTATTTTATTAAGAGAGCCTAGAAAATTAAATAAATTATTCCGAGGCCATAGTCACGCTCTACGTTATCGTAGGAGGCTATGGTTAAGTTTTGGGTCGAAAACTCAGACGGAGCCCGGTCTGCGTTTTTGCTTGACAGTAGTGCTTTACTGCTATCAAGACCTAATTTGGACCCGTGAACGAGACGGTTAGTCTTAGAATCACGTTTCCTATATTTTCGAAAAAGTTCGTCCTGACGTCCGAAAATAAAAATAATATTATTATATTCGGGCCGATAATCGTTCTAGGAGACGATTCGAGCTATCTTAGGGTTTTTCGAGAACCTTGAGCCAATGATTTTCATACTAGAGCCATGATAAATCATTTAGGGACTCCTACAAGTGTCGTGAGGATTTTCAAAATATCGGGACGCGAAATGACCAAATTACCCTTGATCTTTTTACTAAATTACCTTTTTACCCTTTTCTTAACTCTTAAGTTACCTCAAATGAAAATATCTAAATTTTCATGACTCACCTTACTCTCTCTCCATAATTTCGTGCAGCCCTCTCTCTCTCATCCCCTCCATCTTCTTCTTCTTCCTTCTTTCTTCTTCTTCCTCCATTTCTCTTTTCTTCCTCCATTTTCAACCTCTTTTTCCTCAAGCTTCCTCAAGGATTTTCAACCAAGTTTGTGAAGCAAAGTTGCTCCTCTCATCCTCCTCTATCACCTAGAAGGTATAGATTTCATCTTTGAGCTCTCAATCTTTATTTTCTCCATTTATTTTCATGAATGTCAATTTCTAGATCTAAACTTCAAAAATCTCTAGAAAATTGTAGAAAAATCATTTTGAGACCAAACCAATTCCTATGAGCTAGTATCATCCCCTACTATCATAATCCAAGAGCTTGTAATGAAATAAAATCTCTAGCCTATTTATCTAAAAGGGGCCGAATGGGTTGTTTTAGGGGGAAAGATGGGTTTTTGTTCTTTGTTTTTTATTTCACCTATTGCATCCCTTAATCATGTAATCCAAGTGATTAGGAGGCCAAATCAAACTCTCACCTATTTTTCATGGTGATGGCCGAAACCCTACTTTGTTGGTTTAAGGGGTTTTGGTTCAAATCTTTGATAATTGATCATTGATTATGCATTAGGTATGCTTAAGGGTCATTGATCCAAGAGTTGGTAGAATTTCAATATCCCTAGCCTATTTAATTAATTAAGGGCAGTAGCTAATCCTAGAGATTAGGTAGTTTATGGTTTCATGATTTTAATTTCTGATTGTGTTTTACTGTATAGAATCTGACAGGACTCGAACGCTCGATCGCGCACTCGATTGACTGCTGCGAAGCCGCATTCGGAATCTCCCGGGAAAAATCACTAAGGTGGGGGAAAGAACCGCAATATCGTCGGGGAGGCAAGCTTTAAATAATATATATTGATATGCGTAGGGCGACCCAAACCCTACTAGAGGTCGTTAGACCGTTAGGTTGATTTCATCGTATATTGAGGATGTATGCTATGATTGGTATTTACTGTGATGTATGTGATATATGTTATGCTTACTATATGCTCTTGATTGATTAAACATGATTTATCTGTAAGTTGATAATGTTGTGTATATACTGTTGGGACTATTGATGTCTGAGTAGAACTAAGCATTGATTTCTGATAAATCGGGTGATGATTGTGTGGTGAGAAAGTCGAGGTTATATATATGTCGTAGTGCTCAACCTAGTGATATAGTTGATCAGTTTGTTGTTGTGATGTGAGTTGATGCCCGGTTGAACCGAATGAAAGTTGGTCGTGGTTGCATATAAGTCGTGGTTGAGGCATTAAGTGTTAATCCTGAGATGAGTCAGTGAGATTCATGTTGCATAGTTGTTATTCATCACTGTGTTGGCATACGGGCGATTTCGATCTTACCTGCGGGGAGATGGTCGTACCAATTAGTTTGGCGTAGGGGCGATTTCGATCTTACCTGCGGGGAGGTGGTCGTACCCGTTAGTCGAATTGTAGACGGACGGGCGCATATCTCGACCTAGCCTGCGGGCGGGAGGATATGTCGTTACCGAAAGTTGAGTTGTTAACGAACGGACGAATGCTCCGACCTAGCCTGCGGGCGGGGGAACATGTCGTTACCGTAAGTTGCGTTGTTGACGGGCGAATATTCCGACCTGGCCTGCGGGCGGGGGAATATGTCGTATCCATGAGACGATTTGGGCCTGCGGGCTTTAGACCGAACCATACCTTTATGGGGGTGGCATAGTGATGATTGGGACACCTTGATCCGTTGGGGATGTCGCGTCGTGATCGCGTCCATATAGTCGCTAGTTGCATGAGTGTGAGAGACAGTAGTTAAGGGAAAATTATTCGGAAGTCGTTTGGTTGTAACTGTCGTGTTTGTGAGTGCGCTATCTGTATAGATTATTTATATCGCTGTTTTTCCCATGTATGACATATTACTGTTTCTTATCCCCTGTACTTTTCTATGTTGTATTTCTTTGTTCTCGACTGTACGAGAAGACCCTGATGAGGAATTTCCAGAGGAGATTGACGGAATACCTGTTGAACCTGATGCCGGCGGGAGAGCCTCGGATCCCAATGCTGGGGGACCTTGAGCGCTAGGAGAGGATCTCTGACGTGCCTTCGTTCCCGTTGTTATGTCTTTTTGTTTTATCTACTGTATACTCTGAATCTTATATGTTTGGCATCAGTTGCTGTAGGCTCTACTGGTGGAGTCGATACTCTTATGTCTGTATATATATATATATATATATATATATATATATATATATATATATATATATATATATATATATATATATATATTATGGTATCAGTATGTATGGTATGTTTCATATTTCCGCAAATTTTATACTACTACGCTACGCTATAACTCTAATAATTATAAGTGGGGTCACCAATGGGACCTCCTAGGAAGGGGTTGTCTCAGTATCTGGTTATGTCCTTTGGTGTGACTAATGCTCCAACAGTGTTTATGGATTACATGAACCGAATTTTCCAACCGTTCTTGGATAAGTTCGTTGTTGTGTTTATTGAAGACATTCTTATCTATTCCCCTAATCGGGAAGAACATCAGGAACATCTTAAGATTGTGCTTCAAGTGTTAAAGGATCGACAGCTTTATGCGAAGTTGTCCAAGTATGAGTTTTGGTTGGAGGAAGTACAATTCTTAGGTCATATGATTGATCGAGATGGGATAGCGGTAAATATAGCAAAGGTTGAAGCTGTAGTGCAGTGGGAAAGTCCCAAGTCTGTGAGCGAAATGTGAAGTTTTCTGGGCTTAGCAGGTTATTACCGAAGGTTTATAGAAGGTTTCTCGAAGATTGCGTTACCTATGACGCAATTAACGAGGAAGGGAACATCTTTCATGTAGACAGAGGAGTGTGAGAGGAGTTTCCAAGAGCTGAAGAGAAGGCTAACTACGTCTCCATTGTAAACATTACTGGATTCCTTAGGATAGTTTGGCGTATACTGTGATACGTTAATCCACGTTACCAGATTCCTTAGGACAGTTTGACGTATACTATCACAAAAGATAGGGAGCTTCTGTAAGGAGTTCTCATTATCCACGTTAGAGTCTGTGGCGGGTAGATGGTCCTAGTGTTTTTTTATGGCCAGTATAGGGTGGAGCGAAATTTATTTTGGGGCCAAGAGAGGAAGTCTGATGTATTTTTCTTTTGTGACCATGCTTCGATTGTATATGTTTGATAATTGCATACTCTCATGACAGTTACTTGTGTTGTTGTAGGGTCTACTGATGGAGCCATTACTTTTATACTTACATATATATGTGTGCATACGGTATCAGTGTGTTAAGTTGTTTTAATTCTTCCACAATGTTTGTGTAAGAATGCTACATTAATAAACGTTAAGAGGATATGAGTTGGGGTTACCTAATGGGATTATCCTATATAAGTGAGGTCGTCTCACCAAGCACGACCATGCTCTGCGGTTAAGGATTAAAGAATGGCGCTGATTTCCAACACGATTGTGCCCTTGCTAAGCATGGTCGTGTTCGTCAATTCAACACCTCTAATCAGGACTAGTGGGATATAGCCATGATCACATTGCATGAAATTTCCATGCAACTCATCTATATTTGATCTATGTCAATGAGTGTATTAATATGGTGATCATCGGGGTTTAGTCACGTTTTTCGTTTGTGACGAAAGTTGCAGTAGTTCCATTGTTAATGCAAAAGATGGACCAGATTGTTAAGAGGAAGTCTAAAGATAAATTGCATTCGGATGTCCACCTAAGGAATTTATGATATAATTGTTTTAAGGAACAATATGCAGCTCAAGTGGGAGATTGTTGTAAATTTATATTTCCAACTATTATGTGGGCTCATATTCTATTAACAATTTTATTAGCTATTTATCACTAAGGGGCTAAATATTATTGATCTAATTAAGTGAGCTCATTAGACTACCAAAAGGAACCTGTTATAGGCTAAATGAGTGGATACCAGTGTTGGCCCATTAGGGGATAATGGGAACCCTAATAGGTTTAATTTGTCAAGAATAATAATGGTCCCTAATACACCAAATCGACATACTCAATCTCTCCTCTCCCCATCTGAAGAGAGCATAAGGTCCCATCAAGGAACTAAGGAGATTTGGTGAGGAAGAACCATAAGACTACCACTTACCGTATGTGTTGCTTGTCAAGGTATTTTGCACAAGAAGACCATCAACCACTCTTGCTTGTGATTGATTGGCGCTTTCATCTGAGTGAGGTTTTCGCAGTGAATGAGAGAGTGGTAACAGAGGAAGTGTTTTAATTTTAAAATTGGGAACAAATAGTGTTTCCCTTATTAAGCTCTATTAAATATAACCATTAATAGCACTTCATCAAGAAAACAAAGTTATATCTAATATTTTTAATAGCGCATATCCAAGGAAACATTATTAACGTAAATATCTTTAATAGTGTTTCTTCAAGGAAACAATATTATATATTTACACCGTATTTTTAAAAAAAAAAAATAGTGAGGAAAAATATATTCTTTAATAGCATGTTCTTGAATAAAAGCTATCTAAACTCTTTTTTTAAAAAAAATTTGCTTTGTTTTCAATTTCCAATGCAAGCAAAACATTTTGTTCCCTAGAAAGTTATAATTTTTTTCAAGTGGCTACTTTTTTCTATGTTTCATTATATCAGATTATACTGCATTGATTAAGTTTGAAATTCTATTTGCAACATTAAATAAAAGAGAATTCAAATAACATAATTTCTATTTTATTTCTTATGTTTCAAATTCAAACATACATGTTGTTTGAGTTTACATTGAAAATAAAAAAATTAAATACATTGTTACGGATGTGACACCGGCTACCCCGCATACGATAAAGATAAAAAAATATATCATATAATATAAATCCATAAATTAAAAACCAAAGGGGTAACAAGTACCACATGATCCAAAACGTTTAACATAATAACAACTGCAGACAATATAAAAATAAAACAAAACCCAAATCCCGATGTCACATAATCAGAGCTGGTAACCACCACCGACATTGCATTGGAAAACATCTAACATAACTAAACAACGCTGTGAGTAAGCGATCTCCTCGGAATCACTCCTCAGCTGGCTACTCACCATCCTCTACATAACCAAAGGTACATGCAAAACAACGACAATAGTAGGGAGTAAGGAACTGTACTTATAAACATGGACGGTAATAGAGCAGTGAGCAAGATGATCATGCAGCATATAAAACATCATAATATAACATAAATATTATAACGCATACCATCATATCACAATATAAGCATGTTATGCGATACGTAACTACTCCATTACTCCATATGTAATATGGATCCAATAACTAACTCAGGAAGACGATTTAGGAGTACATATCCACATTGGCCAATAAGCACCAACGCCGGAAATTCACCAAACTCACAGATGAACCCCTTGGATAGCCGATCCACCATACTCTCGGATGGACCACCACGGATGTGCTTGATTCACCTAACTCTCGGATGAATCTCCACGGACGGTCGTTCGCCATACTCTCGGACGAACTCCCCAGTCATCGTAACTTCCCCCAAACTAACAACACCATGTCATGATGCATGCAATGCTAACACACAAACAACATGACAACCACCTCCATCAACACCATTTAACACAGGCTATCAACTTTGACCAATAAGCATCAAAGGTGGTTCATTAACATCAATCTTGACCATTAAGCATCAAGAATGATTTAATCAACAACATAACAATACGTCGTTACCGATAACATTATCTTCTCATTAATTAATCTCTTTATTAAGTCTCTATTATTACACTTTACCATATCATTGTCCTAGTTCATTAACTATCCTCAAGGTCGTATTTTATAATCTTTTATATCATATTTTTATTCCAAATTCCAAAAAGGGTATTAAATCTCTTTTTATTTAAAACAGTGAAGTTTTCTTAATTCTGACAGTGGCACAGCCTGAGCATGGGCGTGTTGGCCGACTGGCATAGGCCTGCTGCACGAGGGCACAGGCATGCTAAACAGCGTCATTTTTTCTCGTTTTTTCGACACGGGCATGCTACTGAGAGCACGGTCATGCTGGCTTTACTGGGCGGAGAGCATGGGCGTGCCAATATTGAGCACGGACGTGCTCAACATTGTTACAGTGTCTCAGTTCTGGGAACTTAGCAGCTTTTCTAGATTTTTAACACTCCAATCAATTCTAAGGTTCTTGACTAATCCTTTGGCATTAATCTCATCCCTAATCACCATCTTTTATGTTTTATGTACATCAATTGGACTAATCCTAGTTTTAGGTTTAGCACTAACATCCTTATATCTTTTATTAACATAGTTTTAACAGCAGTTCAACCATACCAACTCATACGATTATGGCATACCAACAAAATCATTAGCATCATAAACGTCATGTCAAGGTCATATAAATCAATTAAACAATTAACATCATGTATAAACAACGATAACAATCATACATCAACTACGGCATATGGCACACAAATAGGGTCATGGGTTAACCCTCATCTTACGCTACCCTAGAACCTATATGTTATACTAATCCCTTCTCCCCATACCTGTCGTGACGATTCCAGTCTACGAGCCAACAAGAACGAAGTCCATGCTTGAATCCTCGAACGGGTTCAACAAATTTAGCAAGCTCGATTTGATCCCTGGGGAACTAATCTGCTAGTTGCCGTTCACAGAACTGGCGCACGAACAACGAAGTCTCAGAGTAACACTGAGCTAGCAGCTTAACCCCAAACGCAACAGCAAACACCACAGGGATGTGTTCTTGACGAAGAACACCCAACAAGGATTGAAAAACGCTAAAGGATTCAATGGGAACCCAAGAGAAAGATCAAAGACGGTTGTTTCTAACTCTAGGAGTGACAGCTATCAGTTTTAGGTAGAGCAAAAGAGGTATAAAAAGGATTGGGACGAAACGGGTCAACCTAAAGCCCAAAACGCGTTTCTAGTGCGTGCAAAGAGCACAAACGTGCTAACTTTTAGCACGGGTGTAACACCCCAATTTTCATTTATGTGTATCGATGTGGTTATATATGTTTTCATATGTTGATCTGTATTCTTAGTTCCCTGTTGTATGTTTAAGCATATGTTTTGGGTAGTTTAGCCTTTAGAAAGTGTCAAGAAACCATGGTTTTGGACATATCTTGAGTTCTAGATGTCCGATTGAGGCGATCTTGGATGCGTTCGAAAGCTTAGAGAATTATCTACAAGTCAAAATAGCCATAATCAATTATGAGTTTCATAACAACCATATTCGATTATTGGTTACCCATAATCGATTATGGGAATTCGAGAATGCTGATTGTCGAGTCAAAACAGTCATAATTGATTATGACTGCGTTTTTCTGCAGAAACGAGTTTTGGACCCTTAATTCGGCCTGTTTCTTCTTAAATCCTTTTTAAACCCTTTGAGCACGACCTAAACCCTATTATTTGCTATCTTAGACTCAGAAAAACGGCCTCTCTTCGCCTCTCACGAAATCCCTTTGATCTCTTTCTTAAACCACCAAAGAGAAATCCTTGTTTTGGTTGATCTTCATAAAGAACACTTCTTGAACATGTGAATCTTGTTCTTGTTGGGTAGATCGTGATCGAGTGCTGGACCGCGAGGAGGTAATCAAGAGTGAATCCTTGTTTCTCTTACCCTTAGGTCGTGCGTTTCGTCATACCAGGTATGGGGGAAGGATGATCATATCATATGGGAATGTTGGAATGGGGTTGAGGTGATTGGGGATTCCCATGATCCACTTGTGCCTTGAGTGTTTTGTTGATACCATTATTGGAGCAATGGTTTGAATGATTATTGTATTATATTTATTGTATTGAATTCATTGTTTAGGCAATGAACGTAATACCATAAAGAGTATGTATGCTGCTATAAAAATGTTATAAATATATATATGTTTTACTATAAGTAAGATAGTGTTTGTAAATGTTATTGTGATAATGTTTGATGAGTTTTAATCATGAATAATATGTTATGTGATGTATTGTATGTGTGTGAGACCCAGCTCTGCAAGGCCTGCTTATAGGACTCAGCTCGGAAGGGCTTGTTTATTGACCAAACCATGGAATGGCCTGTTTATGGGATCCAGTCACTAAGACCCTGTTTATGGGGCCCACCCTTAGAGAGCCTGTTGTGGGTACTCAAGTATGTGTGTTATGTGGGTTCATGAGGACATTGTCTGCTTGTGATTGTAATGGGACATGTATACAAGATATAGTAAGATGATACAATGTATGCCAAACTATTCTGAGATGATTTGACTTGATTTGAGATAATAATTGCATTATGTATGGGAGTGCTTAATACTTATATGTGTTGTATATATATGCATGCTATGACTATGTATATATGTGTGTGCACTCACCTTAATTTCCATTTTACTTCCACAACATATGTATATGAGTATGTCTTCTCATCCTTTTGTATTTATATCTCTTCTTATATAATGTACGATTTGTACTGATGATTCTCAAGTGATTGAGGAGTAACGCATTGGAGCTTACGTGGAGTTGTGGATGTTCTATTAGGAGTTGTTTTCACTTTGATGTTATTCTTTAGGCTTTGGATCATATTATTTATTTCTTTATGGGTTTTGTTTAGCTATGATCTATGTGACATAAGGCTAGGGGATTATCTTGTTTAAACTATCTATTATTTATGCGAAACTTGTAAACGTTTTGTGACAGTATGTTTAATTTAATTGGATTTGAAGTTGAGTTTATGAATGGTGATACTCTTAACTATTGTGAAAATGTTTATTAATGGTAGAACTCGTATCTTTATTCCGCAAAGAATCTTTTTGCAAATCAATATTTATATAATAAATCTATGTTGGAGTTAAGGGTGTCACATTTAGTGGTATTAGAGCAATTCGATCCTAACCGGACTGTGAGGTCGAGTTGTTAGACACTCGGTCTGATCTTCAGGCCGTGCATTATGTGTTTATTGTGCTTCTCTATATAAAATCTGTTAACTGGTGTGAATTGTTTGACATTGTTGCGGTCCATTATTTGCTTTGAAATTTGTTTGTTACCTTACTTGCTGCATCCAGTGTTGAATTCTGGCTTATACAAAAAGTAATGGCTGCTGGTAGAAATGATCGAGCGATAGTTGATGCTCTCATTGCCATGGCTGTGGCCTTGGATAGGGCTCAGAATAGAGACGTTGGAGCCGCTGAGTTCCAAGGGTTAGATAACTTCCAACGGAAGAACCTGCCAACTTTCAAGGGGGCTTACGTCGCCGATGGTGCACAAAACTGGATTCAGGAGCTCGAGAAGATATTTCGGGCTATGGCGTGCACTGACGCTCAGAAGGTGACCTTTAGTATCTTTATGCTTGCTAAGGAGGCTGAGTATTGGTGGGAAAACACCCGTCAACGTTTGGAGGCGATGCAATAGCGATTACTTGGGAAAACTTCAAGGAAAGATTCTTGGAGAAGTATTTTCCGCAGGATGTTCGCAACAAGAAGGAAATGGAGTTTCTGGAACTCAAACAAGACAACATGACTGTGGCCGACTACATCACTAAGTTTGAGGAGCTGTCTAGGTACTATACTCACTATCATGGAGATGCGGGGGAGCATTCCAAATGTGTGAAGTTTGTGAATGGTCTGTGCCCAGAGATCAAGCAAGCCATCAACTATCAGGAGATTCATCAATTCCCAAAATTAGTGAATAAGTGTCGTATCTATGACGAAGACCACAGAGCTAGAGCAGCTTACTACAAAAGTGTGAGTTCTCAAAAGGACAAGAAACTAAGTAATCAGGATCGTGGGAAGCCATATGCTGACAATAGCCATAGTTCGAAGTTTGAAGTTGGCAAGATTGACGCAAATGGTAGTGGTACAAGAGGTCTCTTGAATGTTATGAGATGTATGAAGTGTGGCAAGCGCGGACACTTCACCTTGAATGCACGGATACTATTGTGACTTGTTTCACCTGTGGGAAACAAGGTCACATAGGGAGAGACTGTCCTAATCCTAAGAAGGAGCAGAGCAACAGCGGTCAGAACTCGCAAGTCAATCGACTACAGTCCGGTGGAAGAGTCTTCACTATTAGTGGTACTGAAGCTTAGAAGCCTGACAATGGGATCCAAGGTACATGTCTCGCTTAGGAAACTCCTTTAGTTGTGTGTTTGATTCTGATGATATACGTCCCTGACATTCCGTTCCTAGAGTTATGTTGGGTAGAGTGTAAGTTACCCCTTAGAAAACTTGAAGATTTGTTAGAACCCTAGTTACTACCTTAGGGGTGATTAATTTACTGATTGAGGTCTAGCGAGAATCTATAAGGAAGTAAATCTTGAGGTAAAAACCATTGAAGTGATTAGTGGTCAAGCATGAATGGGAGGATAGATAACCAGTAGAAATTTCGAGGTTGAAATTTTTATAAGGGGGTGGAATTGTAACACCCCAATTTTCGTTTATCTGTATCGATGTGGTTATATATGTTTTCATATGTTGATCTGTATCCTTAATTCCATGTTAGATGTTTAAGCATATGTTTTGGATAGTTTAGCCTTTAGAAAGTGTCAAGAAACCTATTTTACGGTTTTGGACATATCTTGAGTTCTAGATGTCTGATTGAGGCGATCTTGGATGCGTTGAAAAGCTTCGAGAATTATCTACACGTCAAAATAGCCATAATCGATTATTATAATATATTATGAGTTTCATAACAATCATAATCGATTATTGGTTACCCATAATCGATTATGGGAATTCGAGAACGCTGATTATCGAGTCAGAACAGTCATAATCGATTATGACTGTGTTTTTCTGCAGAAACAAGTTTTCGACCCTTAATTCGGCCCGTTTCATCTTAACTCCTTTTTAAACCCTTTGAGCATGATCTAAACCCTATTATTTGCTATCTTAGACTCAGAAAAACGGCCTCTCTTCATCTCTCATGAAATCCTTTGATCTTTTTCTTAAACCACCAAAGAGAAATACTTGTTTTGGTTGATCTTTATCAAGAACACTTCTTGAACACGTGAATTGTAACATCCCAAATTTCAAATCGGTAAAGTATCCAAATCTTATATGAGTCATAGTGGCAAAGTTATAAATATCAAGATATTTTGGAGAAGTAATCATGACTACTTTAGAAAAGTAATCATGACATGGATGACTCATGATGATGAGTCATGGTGGAGTAATCATGATGGTGATAAGTCATGGTAATGACTCATCCTTTAACTAATCACATTCTAGAACCACGTCTCTCATCCGGTGTTTGATTTTATCTTTACATATCCACTTTTTGGATACCACACAGATATTTTTTTACTCTACATTACTAGTAGAGAATTATGGTTAAGGTTTGTGTTGAAGACTCTGACGAAACCCGGTCTGCGTACGAAATCATCGAAACCGGTAACAGATAAGCCTCACGTCGCTTTCACGCCACCTCACCTAGACACCTCACCACCTTATCCATATGTAATCATTACATGGTGACTCATCACCATAGTAATGATGACAAGGGGTGAGTCACATAGGTGACTCACCATAGTCATGATGACCTAGTGTAAAATGACAATTTTGCCCCTAAAGGAAATGACCTTTTTGCCCTTAAGTAAGTTTTATCACATCCTTACCTTTCCTATATATATAGCCCATGCCATTCCCCTCATCCATTCCTCTCCCACTTTTCTTTCTTCTTCACCTTATTCTCCACTTCAAAGTCTTCAAGGTTCCTACTTCAATTTCTCTCCATTCTTCAAGGATTCTTGAAGAACTTTGAGAAGTAAACTTGACAAGCTTAATCATCTTCATCATCTAGGAGGAAGTAATATAATGGAATGAGCTTCCATATTTTGGTGACTAGTATAAAGAGAAGGCAAGGTGAAAGAAAAAGGGAAACCATTGTTATAAGTGTTGAAGCTTGGTTGAAGCAGTCTCAGCAAGATCGTTGAAATAAGTTCATCAACCATTGGATCATGCTTAAACTTGGTAAGGAGGTTCATAACATATGATTATTTAGTGTCACCGTTCGGATTTTCGGTTCAAGTCTAGAGTGGGGAGATATGCAGCTTACACCGTGGTCCTAGAATGTGAGAAACTCATCCCGTATATCACCTAACCTGCCATAGTAAAACCATCTTCAGAGATTCGTTAACCGTTGGATCGGGCTGAAATTTGTTACGTAGGTTTAGGACACGTTGATCTTCATCTTCACCGTTCGGATGTCCAACAAGAATGCTGTAACTAGAGATATGAAGCTCACACCGTGTCCTTTATTGTGGTACCTTTTTCCTAGACTCTTGGGCTGACTTTTGAATATACCTTCACCGAAATTCAGCGGCTGTTCTCTATCTTTGGAAGTGTTGGGGATCTGCGTGGTGAGCTCGTAGTGGTTGTGGTTGTGCTCGTCACGTTCGTGAGATCGAGGGTCAAGGCTGTCCGTGAATACAAGAGTGTACGGGAACGGATTACCAGGTGAGGGGGAAGAACCTACATATATCTGGGAATCATAGGCGTAGTATATAATTGTTAACATGTGTAGGGCTCCTCAAACCCTACTAATAGTGATATGTGTTTATTTGTGCTTACTTGTGGTAATTGATAACATGATTATTTGTGATGTTGGATAACATGATTAAATGATATCATACATGATAATATACTAGATGATATGTTTGTTATGATAACATGTTTGTGATGATAACATATTTGTTGTGATAACATGTTTATTTACTATCTTGACATGCTTATAATGATGATCTATGACTATACTATGACATGTGATATGTTGTGATTGACATGATCTTGAATGACTTTGGAGATGATTGGTATGTTGTTAGGGATTAGAGGATGATGATTGGTATGTTGATTGGATTATAGGATGATGATTGGTATGTTGATAAGGATTATAGGATAATGAGTATTAATGGAACTAAGAATGTGGATCTATGTTGTAAGTGGCTTTCATAGTTGGAGAGCGGCATCCTCGCTGTTGGAGGATGTGGGCTTGAGGCACTAGTAAGTTGTTGAAATGATGGATGCATAATCATAACATTTGCATTGTTGTGGTGGAAAGCCGCGAGATTTACTGCAACAGCTGTTTGAACAGTTATCACACGAGGTGGATTACTTGTGACAATTGCAACAACAGTTTGAGTGGTTGTCACAAGGGGGCTATATGACTAACTGCAATCATATATGCTGGTACACAACTGCAACAGCAGTTTGAGTGGTTATGTATAGGGTTACGTGTGTGTGTGTACTTGCTACAGAAGCTTGCCAGTAGTGATCACGCGAGGTCGGGACCTGTGACAATTGCAACAGCAGTTTGAGTGGTTGTCACAAGGAGCTGTATGAATAGCTGCAACAGCAGTTTGAGTGGCTATCATATGATCTGGTACCTGTATACAGCTGCAACAGCAGTTTGAGTGGTTGTGTACAGGGAGCCGTGTGTACAGTTGCAACAACATTTTGAGTGACTATCACACGAGGTCGAGGTGGACGTTTTGGGAGACGTCCTGGGAACCAGTAACCTGGACTACCGACTCTATGCCCTTATAGTTGGAGGGTGACTTCCTACCTTGGAAAATGACTAGTTCCCAGTTTAGTTGAAGGACGGTATTTCCAAGGGCCAGGAACTTAGTTGTGCATATAGAATAGGCGGTGATCCCTAGATGTGATACTTTGAGGTTGATTGTTGTAGAATTGATGGTGATCTCTAGTTGTGATATTTTGAGGTCAACTATTATGATGTGTAGAATAGGCGATGATCCATAGTTGTGATACTTTGAGGATGACTGTTGTAGAATTGGCGATGATCCATAGTGGTGATACTTTGAGGTTGATTGTTGTGCTGAACTCAAGAGATGGATGTGTTTGCTGATTGTGTGCTGTTGTACATGTTGATGTGTTATATGCTATGTGATTTCCCTTTTGTATGATAGTATAGCGTTTCTGACCTCCTATGCATATTTCTCCATGTTTACATATATGTGATTGTCCAGATTGTGATTCGAAGATGGAGGTGCCGATTGGTCATCGGAAGTGCTACAGCGGGTGAAGCTGACCCAAGGTGTACTCTATCGTCAGTAACAAGTGTGGCGTCGGCTCTTCTCAAATAGATAGAGATCTCAGAGGTATCTTTGAGTCTCTTGTGAGTTATACCACGACCAGTGGGGCGTTTATGTTTGTTGTTGTTATTTTTACACCATGCTTTCCAGGCGAAACTCTGATGTGAAATTCTTGAACTGTGATAAGTTCTTATCTGCTTAACTATTGATGTGAAAAATTTTGGCTGTGTTTTAAGGTATCAGAGAACGTGAGGTTAAGTTTTGAAAGCGTCTAATGGGATTATCCTACATAAGTAGGGTCGTCTCATGAATCCTGTTCTTGTTGGGTAGATCGTGATTGAGTGCTGGACCGCGAGGAGGAAATCAAGAGTGAATCCTTGTTTCTCTTACCCTTAGGTCGTGCGTTTCGTCATACCAGGTATGGGGGGAAGGATGATCATATCATATGGGAATGTTGGAATGGGGTTGAGGTGATTAGGGATTCCCATGATCCCCTTGTGCCTTGAGTGTTTTATTGATACCATTGTTGGAGCAATGGTTTGATTGATTATTGTATTATATTTATTGTATTGAATTCATTGTATAGGTAATGAACGTAATATCATAAAGAATATATATGTTGCTATAAAAATGTTATAAATATATATGTTTTACTATAAGTAAGATAGTGTTTGTAAATATTATTATGATAATATTTGATGAGTTTTAATCATGAATAATATGTTATGTGATGTATTGTATGTGTGTCAGACCCAGCTCAAAGGAGCCTATTTATGGGTACTCATTTGTGAATGATTGTGTGAGACCCAGCTCTACAAGGCCTGCTTATAGGACTCATCTCGGAAGGGCCTGTTTATGGACCCAGCCATGGAATGGCCTGTTTATGGGATCCAGCCGCTAAGACCCTGTTTATGGGGCCCACCCTTAGAGAGCTTGTTGTGGGTACTCAAGTATGTGTGTTATGCAGGTTCAAGAAGATATTGTCTGCTTGTGATTGTAATGCGACATGTATACAAGATATAGTAAGATGATATAATGTATACCAAACTATTATGAGATGATTTGACTTGATTTGAGATAATAATTGCATTATGTATGGGAGTGCTTAATACTTATATGTGTTGTATATATATGCGTGCTATGACTATGTATGTATGTGTGTGCACTCACCTTAATTTCCATTTTACTTCCATAACATATGTATATGAGTATGTCTTTTCAACCCTTTGTATTTGTGTCTCTTCTTGTATAATGTACAATTTGTACAGATGATTCTCAAGTGATTGAGGAGTAACGCATTGGAGCTTACGTGGAGTTATGGATGCTCTATTAGGAGTTGTTTTCACTTTGATGTTATTCTTTAGGCTTTGGATCATATTATTTATTTCTTTATGGTTTTTGTTTAGCTCTGATCTATATGACATCGGGCTAGGGAATTATCTTGTTTAAACTATCTATTATTTATGCGAAACTTTTAAAAGTTTTATGACAATATGTTTAATTTAATTGGATTTGAAGTTGAGTTTATGAATGGTGATACTAGTAACTATTGCGAAAATGTTTATTAATGGTAGAACTCGTATCTTTATTCCGCAAAGAATCTTTTCGTAAATCAATATTTATATAATAAATCTATGTTGGGGTTAAGGGTTTCACAACGGACATGCTGAACAACTGGCACGGGCGTGCTGTCCTATCAGGATCACTTATTTCACTTGTTCTAAGGTTAACTACCCTAAAACACGTCTCTAAACATCTAACGCAAGCATACAACACATAATATATATATATAAACAAGGGTAACATATATAACAAGCAAGCGAAAATTGGGGTGCTACAATAGAGACAATCAAAAGTTGAATACATTGTAACACATACACTAACTTGCTCAAAGTTCTTTTCTAAAACGTGTTGAAGCAACATATGCTGAGACGACACAAAATATCAGAAACAAAAATCCGCTTGTTGATGCTTTCTTCAAAGACATCATTGGTTCAATAGTATCTTCATTTTCTTTGAAAAGGATCAAGCCAACAGTTCATCCACTAACATCCATTTCAATCAAATTCTTTTAGACTCTACTAATGCCACAAGCTTTCGTTTCTCATCCAACAATCTAGTGTTCTCAGCCAAAAGCTATGAACTTGAAGCATTGGGAGAATACGCAACGTTAGGAGAGGATTTGAAAAACAAAAGACGAAGTAGTGTTGAGTCTTCGTCTTTCATTTCTAGGGCACCTTCCTCTCCAGTAAGAGACGTCATCATTCTCATATATTTTTCTAGTATGTGATGACTCCATTTCATTCAACTCTTTTACATCATCCTCCAACTTCAAAACTTTTTCATTCAATTCCAAAAATTTCTTCTCTTTGACCTCCATTATTGCCACAAGCCTTCTTTTCTCATTCAACAATCTAGTGTTCTCAACCCTCAACTCATCAATGACACTCTTGTCATTTTCTTCCAAATTCTTCTTCATGAATGCTACAAAAGCCATCAACTTGAAGCATTGGGAGAACTCTCCAGTTATTGGTCGGAGAATTTGAGTTCTTCCCAACACTTCTCATGAAGATATCATAAATAAAAGACGAATTAGTGCAAATGAAGTGATAAATTCCACACTCCTTACTACTTAATGTTAGAGCAATAGGGTAGTGTTTGAGCCTTTGCCTTTCATTTCTGGGGCGTCTTCCTCTCCAGTGACAGACGACGGCATTCTTATAACTTTTTCTCGTATGTCATGACATGTAGGACGGATTCCCCTCTTCTATACATTAGTCATGACATATGAAAAAATATATGGGATTGTCGGTCTCTTCTATGCTCCAGAAATGTGGCTCACAAGTCATAAGAGAGTATCAGAAATGAAGAATACAGAGAAGAATGAGAGTTAATAAAATTTGTCTGAAGGATAAGAACACTTAGGAGAGTTATTTATAGGAGAGTTTGGTTCAATAGATCAGTGTGTTGGTTCAAAAGATATTAAGGCGGAATTGATTATCGACAGTTTTCTATGCGTTGAAGGTTGAATATCGGGTTATATGTGAAGAGTTTTATTGTGCGTTCATGAACTGTATCAACTAACATGAAAAAAGTTTGGTCACCTAGATAATTTTGTTTTTAATATGGGGGTAACATAGTGTTTCCTCATGCAAGCGCCATTATAAGCACTATTTTAATAGCACTTGTTCGAGGAAACACTATTAAAGCTTTAAATATAAATAGTGTTTCTCCGTAAATGCGCTATTACAGCGTAAGCGCATTTTTTCATAAATGAATGGAGTAAACATAGTGTTTCTTCAGTAAAACGTTATTAAAGGTGTATCGTTTAATTCCGTTCCTTGCTTATGCGTTATTAAATACCTTCACGCATTATTTTAAAACGTTTTTGCTTGAAATCATTATAAAGTATGCGCCATTAAATCCTGAATCTGACGTAATGTAAGATGAAATCTTAAATCTATGATCTATATGATAGGAGTTTCCTATCCAATGGTCGAATTTGTAAGAAACTGATCAAATAAAAAGTTATTTGTGAGTGTAAGAACATCTTTGATTTATACCAATATAAACCGATAAAAAGTTATAGGCAGGTACAAAAATACTTTTGCGTTATACCCGTGTAAACAGGTCTAAGAATGACCATTTGCATGTTCCTATCACTGAATACATATCCATAAAAAAAGGGAACTTGTCGATAAAGCTGGTAAATGGTGAATTATTAGTCAAAGGTTTAAACAAATGGATGTCATAGTGGTACCAAAGTATGTCCAGTGATGTAGTTGGACAACACGAACCATGAATATTTGTCCCCCAACCCAAGTGTTGGGTGCAAAACTATAGCGCACTTTGCGCCATAAGGAAGGGGTTTAGTCCAAATTCCAACGTGAACATGAGCCAGTTCTATTTACCAAACAAGTCTCTAATAACTTTTAACAAGCAAACCAACTTCACCCTCCAATTTTTGGTCCAAAAGCCTTACCTACCGACATTAAGGTTGGCATCCAATTTGGAGAATGCTATACCTGTGCAATCAGCTTGCTGCAACACACATTTCTTCAATACGGGAATTTTGCAAAAACTGTCCCACTCGTGGTACTAGTACAGTAGTACCGGATTTGATACATGCTTTTCTTTTGGGGTTTTCTGCTTGTTTAAGAAATTATAGATACCACTTTTGATGAGCATTTTCCACCTCATACAGACTTGAAAACAAGCTAGACACTTGTACGCGATGGTCATATATTATCTTTTCTGGTAAATTTGTAATTTTTTTATATACATATGATTGCAAGAAGTATCCTTAGTCGTTCACCGAGATTAATCTCTTTCGGAAGATTTGAAGGCACTCAAGGTGAGATGTCTCATTTCAATCAATTTTTCCCATTCACAAGTGTCAGGAATTGAACCCCTAATAACTTGTTTAAGGGACTCGAACTTATCACCACTCAGACCAACCTTGATTGATTGGTAAATTTGTATATTAATCAGTGCGATACGTGACACAAAAATTAAATTATCCTCCTGTAAAAATAAAATCTAAACCGTAAACAGTAGGATGCATTACAACTAGATTGACGAATTTGGCTCCTCTAAAGTGAAAAGTAAGGATGTATTTACCATTGGATCATTTTTATTGGATTAAGATCTCTATGCATTTATCAAATCAAGTATAAATGTACCTTTACTTTCTCACTTTAGAGGAGTGAAATCCAAAATTGACATTGTTAACAAATGGGGACCATGTACATTATGCGGAAAAAGAATTCCACCACGTAAGTAGAGTAATTTGCTTGTGTTTATATGGACAGTATCAAGGTTAATTTGAATGTGGTTGTTCATTAAGTTGATTGAAATTTGAATATGAATTTGTAATTGATGGGAGGTGAAAGATGGATGCCTTTATGAAGTAAACTTCCATGTCTCGTTACACTTCTCATTGTTGTAATCTTCTCTTTTTGTTCTATGGTTCAACAAAACCAAAAGACCACGTCTCAAGTGGGCTAGGTCCAACAAAACAACCGAAAGACAAGTTTTGCTATTCCAATTTATTTGGGTAGTCCAAAATTCTTTTTATTTTTGAGCCTTCACATTTGAGTTGTTTTACCAAGTTTAGTTTGAGATTTTAACTTTCTATAACCTCATGGCTCAAAGGGGAAGCTTTTTAGCTTTCTTTGCTTGTTGAGATGTCAATGCATTGTTGACTAAAATCTTTATGCATTTGCTTTTCATACCCCATTATTTATTATTCTTACACCCCATCCTCATTTTTCCCAATTAAATTTTAGAAATAACCTTCTGACCTTCCTACCCTTATACTAATCCTTTTTTCCACAATTAATTTTTTTACTTCTCATCAAACTGCTCCCCCCCATTTGTTTCTTCCTTTTCTTCTCTTCTCTCCCCATATTTGCTTCTCTTCGTCCCAACCCAACCCCGTTGTCACCTCCGACGAGGTGCAGAGGGGAGCACAGCAGCGAGCACAGCGGTGGTAAGGTCAATTTTTTTTTCCCGTATGATTTCTATCTTACGGCATAAGGCATTCAAATTTAGAATAGAATACCCTACGGAAACTAGTTTTCGTAATGCACCCAAATTTGAATACATTACAGAAATTATAGTTTCCGTAAAGTATTCTAAATTTGAATGCCCTACGGAAACTATGCACTCAAATTTGGGTGCACTATGGAAACTATAGTTTCCGTAGGGTATTCAAATTTATAATACCTTATAGTTTCCGTAGGGTATTCTAAATTTGAATACTCTAAAATAAATAAATAAAAATTTGTTATATTATTAATGCTAATTATAATTAATTACGATATGATGAATATAATTAATTTTAATATAATTATTTTTTTTATTTTGATGTTCTTAATAATAATTAATAGCATTATTAATTTTTGTAATAATGGTTAATAATTTTATTATTATTAATTTGATATTATTTATAATATTTTATATTATTTATTTTTAATATATTTAATTTTTTTTAATACATTAGGGAAATGTAAAAAAAAAATGAATACATTACATAAACTGTGTATTAAAAAATTTAATACATTACAAAAAATATAGTTTCTGTAATGTATTAAAATTTAAAATTTGAATACATTAGGGAAACTATAATTTCTATTATGTAAAAAAATTTAATAGAATGTAATGTATTAAAAATTGAATACATTACGGAAATTATAGTTTACCGTATAGAAACTATAATTTCTATAATGTATTCAATTTTGTTTACTTTACGGAGATTATATAATTTCCGTAATGTATTCGATCCTGTTTGAATGTGTTTTGGCTTTTTTGTTTTTGAAAACTATTTTATAAAGTAATTTTTACAAACTATTTTCAAAATAAAAAAAGGGAAAATTCTATCTGACAACACCTGTTCTGAAAATGTGTTTTTGAAACCAAAAAACAAAAAACTGGTTTGATTTGTAACTATTTTTCTTTTTTAACTTCATTTTTTTATTTCTTTAATTATGTGTGAGAACTTTGATATATTTTTATGAGATAATAATATTATAATCATTGTATAATATGTTAATTATGCTACAGCGGAGGAAAGCCAACTACGATGTCATTGCACACTGACAGAGGGAGCTCACTTCCTTAATCTACTGAATACATGGTTCATTGGTTGTGTTTATGATTTTAAACTGATTATAACATAACAATCAAATGTTGCGCATAATAAATTAATAAATTTAGGTTTTACAATTTCAACACAAAAGGCTAAATCAATGGTGCGCAGTAACAGAGGAACACAACACAACTCAACTGCTTCACAAGATCCTACTTCTTCTTTTCAATTGCAGAGTCCATCGATGATAAGACTCTATGAAAAATTGCAATGCATTTAGTGCCCCTTGCCGCCATTATGGCAGATTCGCAGAATGTCGCGGAGGTGGAGGTTGGTCCCTTCTCGCAAAGTGTTGTTAACGTTTTGAAAAGATGGTGAAAAGAGAGAGGAGGGGAGGGAAGGGTCGATGTGAGTGGTTTCTCTTTTGTTTTCTGATTGTACAAGAATTACACATATGCCATTAATGAAAACAGATAGTTCTCCGTATTTTTCAAAATTTCGGGAATAGAGAGTAACAGAAAGAAAAGAACTCTAACATTTTCTCTTATTTTTGTTTTAAAAATTAAAAAACAGAAATTGTTTTTAGAATCAATTCTCACAAACACTCTTATCAAACAAGTATTTTTATTCTTTTGTTTTTAAAATAAAAAACTGTTTTCAAAAATAGTAATCAAACAGGCTACCATAATGTATTCGATTTTTGATACTTTTAGTGCTTGTTTGGGAACGCTTGATTTTTCTCATTTAAGCTGTTTTTTGGCTAAAAAGTTGTTTCATATATAATCTATCATGTTTAACAATTAGCTTAAATTTATAAAAAAGCTTTTTTTGGGGGAAAAAAACTGTTTTATGTCATCGAATTTGTTTTAGCTTAAGATTGTTATGATTTGATTATTTCTTATTCTCAAAACTTTCTTCCCTATTTATCCCTACAAAACTAACTTCCAAATAAATATTATTAAATTATACAAATAACTTCCTACCCTTTTTCGTAATTTACTATGTAAAAAGCAATTTTTTTAGACCATCCAAACGAAAAAGATTAACTTGAAATCGCTTTTCAGCAAACAGATCCAAACAAAAATAGATTCTGATTATAATCGATTATCACAATAATCGATTATTCATAAATCGATTATCAGCATAATCTTTTTTTTTCAGCTTTCCCAAATACACCCGTAGTATAGAGGTGGGAAAAAATAAGGATATTTATGAGATTTAATTAAAAAAATAGGGGGAAGGGGTTAAGAAAAATAAATGGGGAGGTAAGAGAAGCAAATATCAAATCTTGATTACGTTCGTGTGCACGGACACACATTGTTAAGCTATTCAGATCTACCCATTAAACTCAACTTATATTCTAACAACTCTAACTTGATCACTTTGCCAATTATAGCGAAAGATACATAATTTAGTAGCTTAATAACAATCATTCTTCGGATTCAATTAAACCAGCTGTAAATCTTGAAATAAGCTACTAGTTGTTTAAACGATCTAGAAATCCCTTAGGCTATTTAGAACCTCACAAGTAGTGATGGGCTTGTTTGATTTCAGTTTTTAAAAACAGTTTTTTGTTTTTAAAAATTAAAACATAAAAAAACTTGTTTGGGAATAATGTTTTGTGATAATTAATTTTAAAAATAGTAACTGTTTTTTAGTTTTTAAAACCCAATTTGGAGAATACCATAGAGTTGTTTTCATTTTAGCTTTTTAGTTTTCTATTTTGAAAACAAAGAAAGACACGGCTGTTTTCATTAATGGCAAATTTGTAAATATCAAAGAATTTAAAACAAAATAAAAGCTACCCTAATTCTAATCCTTACATGCACGCTTCTCTTTCTTTTCTTTTCCTGGTGACCCACTCAACTCATACAAAAGCACCCTATCATACTTTTTTTAGGATTAAAGATCCAAATTGGTCCTCGACAAAAAATTATGATGGCATTTTTGTCCCTGAGAAATGAAAAATATCAATTTGATCCTCAAGAATATGAAAGGCGGCTCAAAATAGTTCCTGACAGAGACTTAAATGTCCCTAAAAATTAACTTAAAAAGGACCAATTTGACCCGCATTCTACATACGCAAGTGGAATGTACATGACAAATTATTTGAGATATGGGAAGAAATGGATCTTGTAGAACTTGAGCGTGTGAATGAAGGTCCTAACATAGAGGGAACAAGCTCCAATGATGACAACTTGTTAAGATTATCTGGGGAAGGTGCAACTGAAATGGCAATGTATAGGGATCGCATTAGAGATAGGATGTGGGCACAACGTAACAATTAGTTTAAACCAATTTCACTTCTTTTTTTAGACTCCTTTGACTTTATTGTTACATGTTGCTTTATATATTTTTATTTAGAGGTGAATTATATTTCACTTTATCATTGTTTTCGAGCGTTATTTTAATTATTTTTACTTTATTAATTAAGTTGTTATACTATATGTTACTTTAGAAAGTGGATTATATGTTGCTTTTATAAAAATATACCCCTTTTTGTTATGAGATTATTCAATGGTACTTAATTAAAAAGGTAGGGTAGATAAGAACATAAAAAATAAAAATGGGATATTATAAAAAACTCACAATTGATTTCATTTAAAAAATATGTATTAAACAAGTTTTGTATTTTTAAATTTTCAAAACATATTTTGAAAACAAGTTTACCAAACAAGTTTTTTCATTTTCTCATCTCTAAAACAGTTTTAGAAAATAAGACTACCAAACAATTTTTTTTTAAATTCTCTTCTTAAAACAGTTTTTTAAATTGATTTATAAAATAGTTTTAAAAAACTAAAAACCAAAACTAAATCAAACGGACCCAAGTATTCCAACATGATTAAGCCAGTTATGAAAGATGAACATTAACCATTAGTACATCTCTTGTATAGAGTTCATTTAAAAGTTCCCTTAGCAAAACACTACACACGCGATTGAGCAAACATACAGAAGCAAGTGATAGGGTGGTTTTTCTTCAACCCTTCTTAGAAAGTAAGAAGGATAATCACTATGATGTCAAAGCTTGATACTATTAATGAAAAATCTTACTTATAAAAAAAAACATCCAGAAACAATACGACTCAAAATATGATAACTTATACAAGTTAATGATGTCCATGAATAACTTGAACATATCTCAGCATCTTTAAATCAATGAGTAATTAATAATTAATAACAAAAAAGCTTCACAACCGTAAACAATATTTTGCTTTGGAAGGGTCAGATAATTCAACAGTCCCAACTTATTGGACCAATTGGTCTCAGCAAGCTCAAACGAAATCTCACTAATCACAGATTATTATGATCTTCAACAGCCAAAGGAGCATCTGTAAATCTTACTAATTTTCCACTCATTGTATATATAACAAGGGAGTGACATATGTACCAATCAAATTGCATATAGATGCAATGTGCAAGATAGAGAGTAGAGACGCACATCTACCACACTACTGCATATATTAGTTTTAGCAACATTTATTAACTAACATTTATTAAAATGTTACAAAATGTTATAAATTTTTTTATATTTTGTAACATTTATATAATAAAATGTTACCAATACTAAATTTCTGTACCTCACAATGACAATTAACCCATCCCCAAATTTAGATTCCCATTCCCCAAATTCTTTAGCATTGGTTTGGTTCAAATGAAAGAGAGAGGAAAAAAAAAACGAGCGAGGGAATAAGAGAAGAAAAGGCAATTTCTTGTCCTTTGGAATGAAGAAAAAAGAGGAGGGATGGAAAAATGCAAATGAGACCCATGTCCAAAACTTTTCCTCCTTCTGTGCAGAAAACAACAAAATCGAGGAAGAGCATGATGAAAAGACTAAAAAGCCAAGTTTTCTATTTTTTTAAAATTATCATGTAAGGATATTTATGTCATTTCATAAATATATTTTTTCTTTTCTTTCACTTTCTACTCAACCAAACAAGAGAAAATAAATTTTTTAACTTTCTTTCCTTTCATTTTCACTCTTACCAAACAACTAATCTCATTTTCTTCTCTTTTTCTCTTCTCCCCTTTTCTTTCCTTGTACTTTCTTTCCTCTACTTTTCTTTCCACTTCCAAACATAGCCTTATTGTATCTTTTGCTAAAAACCTAAAAACCCAAATGTGATAATTTGAATATTGCAAGCAATGACATTCTCGTTCAGAATTTGCATTCCACATATTCTCCAAATTCACATTTCCCACATCTGAATCTGCTTCCATCTTCAGCTCTTCATCTTGTTCAGAATCGCGAGCTTCCATCGATCTTTATCTCTGTAGACTTGAGCTTCGATCTTCAGCTCTTCATCTTGGAAAAATACTCGCGAGCTTCATCTTCATCTCTTCAGAATCGAGCTTCGATCTTCATCGTTGCGGAATCGAGCTCTATTCTTCACCTTCGTTCTTTAGCTCTTCAGAATCGAGCTCGATTGTTGAGCTCTGATAAAAAATCGAGATTCATTCAACTCCGTTTTCATTTTCGTTCTTCAGTTCTTCAATAATCGAGCTCCAATCTTCAACTCTTCAGAAATCGAGATTTGTTATTCAGCTCTTCAGAATCAAGCGTCATTCTTCAGCTTCCTTGAGATACGCTCTTCATTTTCGTTCAGATCCAAGTTCTCTTCATAATCCGAGTGAGAATTTCCTTTCCTTTCAGCTTGTTGTTGTTTTATTGTATTGTTGACTATTCTTTGAATTCAATCTAAGTATTATTGCAATTCAATCTGAGAAATTCTGAATACTTGATTGATTGCCTAAATACTGCTTGATTAAATGTCAGATGCTTTGTTAGAGTTAATATTAGTTACTTCTATTTTCAAAATTTACTTTGAGCAAGATAAAATAGTCAATGCATCATGTTTTCTCGGTAATGTCATTGTAAACATTGCTAAATACATGAAAAGAAAGAGTAAAACATGTAAGTTTCCTAGTGATAATGTAGATGGTTTCAACATCACTAGTGTCAGCTTTACTACATTTCCTGTACCTAAGGCTGGTGTCAAGTTTGCCTAAGAAATCACCAGAATGTTCATATCTTAGATAGCAATCTGCAAGTTGCAAAGATGCCCAAGGGCATAGGGACAAACCGACCCTATTTCATTAACAGATCTTCCAACACATTTTGAGCAGTCAATTGGATGCAAATCACCCCTACACTGGTATAAGCCATATGGTTCCCTCTGATGGTGCTGAGGTTCCATTTCCAATAGCAAAACTATTGTAAATAACTTCAGAAGAAGAACTGACAACTGAAGAAAGAAAAGTATTAAGATTGGCTTCAAAGGGTGAGTTAGGCATGTGAGACGAACACTTTATTAACATTGTACCAATAAAAATCACAGAATTCCTATATCATCTCATTTAATAAAAAAAGAAACTAATTTCTTCTACATTTGAGGATGGACATAAATAGGCTCTAAATTGTCTGTGTATGTATAAAAAATTCAGCTATTTATTAATTCTAATCTTATTCACTGCCTCATATATATTTTCTAATGAATGCATTATGTTTGTATTGCGCCACATATCATACTTCAGCTTAGCTGGAGTAGAAGTAACGGATTTCTTTATACAGTCTACTATTCCTTCACAATCTGCTTCAACGGCACAGACGGCTTCACCACCATTATCCTCTGCATATGAATGAGGTGACTGGAGGTTGCCGTGGGTTTGACAGGCCTTCATTGTCTTACAATGTTCAGCTTCATCATCTCTGATATTTACAAATACATCTACAGATTCTCTAGAAGGGAAATAAATATATATTGTTAATAATCTATGTGAGAAATTCCAATGCATTAAAAAAAGCCAAGAAATGGTGTATTTAGTTTGCTCCTGAGACAATCATCTTAACCTGGAAGTTTAACTAATTATTCCAAGCAAAAGGTTTTTTATTGGGGAAAATTTATTGTTAGTAAACATATTTCAACTTCAGGAACAACTAACCACACAAATGATTAAACAATGTTCATGGTGGTTTATGAGCAGCCATTTGGTTAAACACCTGAGTGATTAATTGTTTGGCACAATCCCCCCCCCCCCCCCTTTCCACCCCTTCTTGGAGTTCTTGCCATGACCATAAAATGGTGGTATCAGACAAAACAAGTTCAGTATATTAATGAATGCTTGACCAGGTTTCAAGGCATACCTATCTTAAGCCGTCTAGAATTTGGAACCTGGGAAGTTCGAAATTCATCTGAGAAAAATGACAGGGAAGTGTAAAATTCCAGTTTTTTTTCCTCCGGTGGACAGCCATAAGTCAAGAAAATGAGAAGCTTACCAAATAGATACAAGTCACCTCCTGTATAATAATTCTGGACGACAATAGCAGAGAAGAGAGTCTCAAAGCTAAGATGATTCTTTGAGTGGAGTCTAGTTGAAGGCTTCTCAACATTTTCTTTTTCTTTTGCTTGTTTTCCTACAAATATGTATCTTCTTTTCACCTCATGGTAGAGACGCACATCTACCAGACAATGACCTCTTTTTAGTTGAAATTTGGTGGGCAAATTGCCCTTCCAAGTGCTTAGAAAGCAGTAGCTATGTACCATGTAAGCACAAGAGTTGCATCAAGAACAATAGTCAATACAATATCAATCAATTTTTAATGCAGACATCGTGCACATCAACGTTTCAAATGGCAAAATTTTTTCTCCATCGGACACTGATCTTCCAATATTATGATATCATATTACAAACAAGGAAGAACACCAAGCTCTATATGGACATTAGACACACATACAAACATTGATTTCTAAGTTTCCAACCAATGTATTAAACAAACAATCAGTATTCACAGATAATACAATCATGAAAATAAAACCCTTCATCAACACAACCAAGCTTCCGCATAATAGTCGATTCCAATGTTTAGCCAAGACTGACTAAGGATCCCTTTGTTTAAAATTAGAAGAAAAAAAAAAATAGTTTTTATATACAAAAATTTAGTAATTATTTTTTAGAGATTTTTAAGTAAACAGAAGCTAATTTGTGCTTGTTTATAATTATGAAAATCACTTTTTTAGCTTTTTTTTTATGATAAGTTTCCCATTATAATCAGATTTCGGAATTGATTCAAATTCTAATTGATGTCAAAAATTGAAACAAACAAATAGAAAATTCTTAAAGTGATTTTTAAAAAAAAAAGTGATTTTTCCCAAACTAATCTAAAATAAACGGGGCCTAAGTGAACAATTCACTACAAAAAAAGAGGAGTAGTTTAGAAACGGATGAATTTGGTCACTAAATTTCATTCGCTATTTTACATTTTTTTTTAGTGATTGACAAACAACATAGTCAAATCAAACTAGAGGTATAATCGAATGATTTGGATCGGATTTGGGGTGTTTTAGCATCCGAACCGATTAAATTTGATTGGTTCAGTTTGAATCAGATCTGGCAAAAAAAAAAAAAACACGGATCCGAACTGAAGCGATTCGATTAAAATCGGGTTATTTCGAATTGGATCACTTGGTTACCCATTTTTTATTTATTTTACTTTTAATTTCAAAAATTACTGAAAAAAATAAAATAAAAATTGGATTAACTTAAATTTTTTCTATTTTAATATCACATTTTAAGCATAATCTATTAATTTAATATTAATAAATATTAATTTTGGTAATAAAAGATTTTATTAAAATATAAATATTAATAATATATTATTTTTAAAGGGTTTGGATCAGTTCCTATCTTTGGAGTTTGATACCCGAACCGATCTCCTTCGGATTTGGAATTTCTGATCCAATGATTCGATCCAAACCGTCGAAAACGGTTTGGATCGGTTCAAATTCATTGGGCTCGTGTATTGATCGGATCCGCGTACATCCCTAAATCAAACAAAGAAAGGAAGAAAAGTTACATCTTTTAACAGCGTACCTATTGATTCATGTCACTCAAACATAGACCACAAGCTATAGCCAATCCCACCAAGAAAAACCAAAATTAAACATGGAAAACAATTTTTATCGAGATTTATGAGCAGAGGAAGGATAAAAAAATAATAAGAAGCTACCCACCAATAATAATCCTTTTATCTGTAGAAAAATTCAATGAAATTATGAAAATAGAAAGACAAAACATTAAATTCGATCCAACATTTTGGAAAGTTACGATGACCAAAATCCGACTATTGTTACTTGGTTTTTTTGGTACATCAGATAAAACTACAAAAGAAAAAAAGAATCACTTTTTTTCAGCTTTTTATGAGAAGCTACTCAAATTATCTTCTCATTATAATCAGATTTCATATATTTTTTTTCAGATTCTGATTATTTTCAAAAGTTGAAACAAACAAATAGAAAATTCTTAATAGTGATTATTTTTAAAAAGAAGTGTTTTTTCACCAAATAATCTAAAATAAACAAACATCATGTGGACAATTGACAACATCTTCAAATCAAACAAAGAAAGGAAGAAAAGTTACATTTTTTAACACCCTACCAAGTACCAACTAATTCGTGTCACTTAAACATAGACCACAAGCTATAATCAACCCCACCAAGAAAAACCAAAATTAAACATGGAAAACAATTTTTATCCAGATTTATAAGGATAAAAAAAGTAATAAGAAGCTTCCCTCCAATAATAACCTTTTTAACTGTACAAAATTCAATTAAATTATGAAAAATAGGCAGACGAAACATTAAACTCAATGCAACATTTTGGAAAGTTATGATAACCAAAATCTAACTATTGTTAGTGGATTTTTTTGGTACATCAAATAAAATAAAAGAAAAAAAAATCATTTGTTAGCTTTTCTATGACAAGTTACTCAAATTAGCGTCTCATTATAATCAGATTTCAGATTTTGATTATTTTCAAAAGTTAAAACAAACAAATAGACAATTCTTAAAGGTGATTATTTTTTAAAAGGAAGTTATTTTTTTTTACAAAATAATAATCGAAAATAAACAGGTTTTATATAGACAATTGACAATGTCGTCAAATCAAACAAAGAAAGGAAGAAAAGTTACATCTTTTAACTACCAACTAATTCATGTCACTAAAACATAGATCACAAGCTACAACCAACCCCACCAATAAAAACCAAAATTAAACATGAAAAACAATTTTTATCTAGATTTATGAGCAGAGGAAGGATAAAAAAAAGTAATAAGAAGCTACCCACCAATAATAATCCTTTTAACCGTAGAAAAATTCAAAGAAATTATGAAACATAAAAAGATGAAACATTAAATTCGATGCAACATTTCGGAAAGTTACTATGTCCAATTTTTTACTATTGTTAGTTGATTTTTATAGTACATTACATAAAAAAAGAGAAAAAGCAAAAAGGCAAGGTACCCTTAATTAAAGCTTCTCATAAAAGAAGTTCTCGAAGCATATGCATGGAGCAGACTTTGAAGAGCCGACAGAGGAGCATGGTGCACCACTAGAGAGCGGCCATCTGGTGCACAACGCTTCGTCAAGAAATCAACGTAGTGATTCGCCTCCCAAAACACATGCTCTAGCCGCACAGCCCATTCACGACGGAGAAGATGGTTGATATCCTCTACCATCGCTGCATAACGATGGAATCGCAGCCGAGAGAGGGAGGCGTCTGAAGGAGCTGCAGCGCTTCCATGGAGACCGAACATCATACCAAGTTCTAGAGCCCCAAATCACGCAAGATTGAGGTGTAACACCTCAATTTTCACGTTTTTTACAATCAGTAAACTATATAAATGAGTTTATATTTTTATCTGTGTTTTAGAAAATAATTTTACAAAAACTAAAATCATATTCATGCTCCAAATAATCGTAGGAGCCTACGGTTAAATTTTGGGCCGAAAACTCAAACGGAATCCGGTCTATGTTTCACGGATGGTAGTGTCTTTCTACTATCAAGACCTTATTTTGACTAACGGTCAGAGCCATTAGTCTTATAATTCGATCTTCTACCTTTTTGTTATAATGTGTTCTGACATCCAAAAATAAAAATAATATATTATATTCTGATCAATAATCGATCGGGGAGACGATTCGAGCCGTGCTAGGGTTTTTCGAGATCCATGAGCCGATAATTTTCATACCAAGGCTATGTGAAATCATCTGGGGACTCCTACTAATGTCGTGAGGATTTTCAAAATGTTGGGACTTGAATTGACCAAATTATCATTGATTAGTTTTTACTAATTACCTTTTACCATTTTTTTTTACAATGACGTAACTCTGAAGTTTACTTAAGAGAAATATCTATTCTCGCACTCTCCTCACCCCCAAAATTTTGATCAGCCCCCTCCCACACACTCATCTTCATCCTTTCTCTTCTTTCTCTCTTTTCTCTCTTTTCTTCAAGCATTTTTCACCATTTTTGAAGCCTAAAAGCTGGAACTTTGTGAAGCAAATCCATTGATCTTTGAAGGAGAATCTCTTAGGAGGTAGCTACCCTTCTCTGTCTCTCCCAATCTCTCCTTTCTCTCCACAAAAAAATTCAATTTCATGTAAGTTAGGGTTTTTGCCCCTAAACTTCAAAAATCCATGAAAAATTATAGAAAAATATCTTTAATACCAAACCAATTTCTATGACCTAGGTTCAGGACATACTTGCATGATCCAAGAGCTTAGAGCCAAGAAATCTCTCTAGCCTATTTTAATAGAGAGAGGTTGAGACCCCTCTTTTGTGTAGGGTAGGATTTTTAGTTGGTTTTTGATGTTTTGAGTTGGTATCTAGGGTTATCTCACTTAGTTAGAGTGTTATCCAAGAAATGAGAATTTTTGGAGCTTCCTAGCTATTTTTAAGGTCAAAGGGCCGAACCTTAGGGTTAGTGCAATAGGAGAAATCTTTGTATTTTTGAGTTAATGCCTTCATTGATGTGTGTACATAGTGATCGGCAGCTAGTCGAGCAAGTTTTCGGATCGATCGGGTGTTTACTGCTTACCCTTGGAACTTCAAGAGGTAAAGGGATAAACCTGAGGAATTCAAATTCCGACAGCTATATGCTGCTTTGATGTGTTTGTGATATAAATAAATACTTGTATCTGATTATTGGTAGAGTGTTTTATTTCCTGCTGTTGAATTGCGTATGCATGACATAACAGCTGATATATGTGGATACATGATATAATTGTTGAATAAAAGTATGGATGTATTGTGTGTCCTGCTGTGGGATTTAAGGCATTAGAGGACCTAATATCGATTAGAATCCGACATCGTGTAACATAAAAGCTTGAGATGTGGAACTGAGAAAAATAATAATGTTTTATTGTTTTTCAAATTTAATTTAAGAAAAAATAATTAATTATCTCATTTGGAAGAAAATAATAATAAATATCTGTTTTTAAGAAAAAGTTAACTTAAAAGGTGAAATTGTGAAAATGTGTTTGTAATAGTGAAAAGTTTGGGATAAATATTGTTTTTGGAATAATTTATTAGTTTTTAAATTAATAAAGTTAACCATTTGAGCAAAAACATTTTGAGAAACGTAATTTTTAAGTTATTTGGTTTTATCCAAGAAAAAGGGTTTTTACAAGCTGTATTTCAAGGTTTGTATTTTACCGAAAAATGACGAATAGAAAAGGAATGGTCTTTAGATTAAGTTTTGTTTTATGAAAAACCGATCCCGAGGACTTTGTGTGAGTGTCGGAGATTTGGGTTTTAGTTTTTGAGTTTTCGAGGAAAAGTGGTTTTTAACTTAGAAACTAGAAACCGAGACGTCAGGGTTTTAGGGTTCTGCAGAAACACATGGATCAAGGATCCGTGTTAGTTGTTGGTCCTGTCGGCTTAGGGACAATCTTTGTGGTCCTATAAGTTTGAGGATATTTTTGTGCTCTTGAATCCAAAATCTTAAACTGGTGCATCGGTTAAGGATAGTTAGGTTTGAGCTGTTTTGGACTAGATGTCCTGTCTTGAGAAAAATATTGTTGAGGCTTAAAGAGTCTAAGACATTGTGGTAGTTGTTAGCGTTGATGCTACAACGAGGAAATATTGTTACGACAAAGATAAACCAACCGAAACTAAGTAGTTTTCTTATGCATTTATGTGGGGCAGACGTGTCGTGAAGCGGGGGACCTTGATGATAGGAAACCCCGTGATGACTGTAAGTCATTATGTGTCATTGTATCTTGATGGGTAATAGATAAAATCCATATAATGTGAAGCATTTGTACAGTGTAATATGGTAATGAAATCCATGTAGAGTGAAGCGCTATGCTCTGTGTGGATTGTAACGGCCCGAACTGCTTTAAGGATTGCCGACTGTCCCCACAAACCAACACGGGTCCCTTCAGCGTGCTTTATCCTCACTCACACGCTTCCTAAGGAAAACTTCCCAGGAGGTCACCAATCCCAGAATTACACCAAGTCAAGCACGCTTAACTTTGGAGTTCTTAAGTGATGGGCTACCGAAAAGAAGATGCATCTTGTTGGTATAGGTAGTACAAATCAATTCTTATAAGCCTTCCTTCAACTGTACAGTCCCATACCTGCACAGCCTCAGGATCCCTCTCATTCCGGTGTGAATCGGTTCATTCATATATCCCTCCTCCTAGAAGCCTGCCAAGAGTCGCTCCTTGTCCGTGCCTCATGCACCGGCGATCACTCCCCTCCCTTGTCAGCCCCGAGTGTTACATGCCCACCAAATTCCGCTTGGTTCGTCCCCGAACCACACCGTACTAGGAGAGGGCCGCTCTGATACCATTTGTAACGGCCCGGACTGCTTTAAGGATTGCCGACTGTCCCCACAAACCAACACGGGTCTCTTCAGCGTGCTTTGTCCTCATTCACACGCTTCCTAGGAAAACTTCCCAGGAGGTCACCCATCCCAGAATTACTCCAAGTCAAGCACGCTTAACTTTGGAGTTCTTAAGTGATGGGCTACCGAAAAGAAGATGCATCTTGTTGGTATAGGTAGTACAAATCAATTCTTATAAGCCTTCCTTCAACTGTATAGTCCCATACCTGCACAGCCTCAGGATCCCTCTCCTTCCGGTGTGAATCGGTTCATTCATGTATCCCTCCCCTTAGAAGCCTGCCATGAGCCGCTCCTTGTCCATGCCTCATGTATCAACGATCACTCCCCGCCCTCATCAGCCCCGGGTGTTACATGGACAGTGTGATATGGTGCTGAAATCCATGTAATGCGAAGCATTATGCCTGGATTGGATAACGTGACATGGTAAATAAATCCATGTAATGAAAAGCGTTATGCCTGGATTAGATAACGTGACGTGGTAAATAAATCCATGCAATGGAAAACGTTATGTCTAGATTGGACAACGTGATGTGGTAATAAAATCCATATAAGGTAAAGCATTGTACCCTGTGTTGGTTAGTGTGATATGGTAAATATGGTGTGCCTTGATTGGCAATCGAGTCTGATCAACTCATTCTTTTGGTGATGGGATTTCCGGAAATCTAGAATTGAATATTAGTTGAGATATATGGACGTGTCCATGCATACGTTTAGAGAATAACGTTGATTATGGGGTACGAAACCCTTGTGTTTCTAGTGTTAGTACATGGATATATATGTTGTATTATGTGATGCATGATGATATTTGGTGAGATATACTTGTATGAATCTGCTGGTTGTGTTTGGGCATGTAGTTGTCGTTTTTGGATTTATATATTGGTTTCTCCCCCTTACCTGTACGTGTTGGACACCCTGTTATGTTTTTGGATACACGTAGAGATATTTTGTTAACAGTTCTCTGGATCGTTCTAGCTTGAGAGCTGGAAGTCGACGACGAAGAGGTGTGGATTGGTGACGACGTGACCCTGTCCTTTTGGTACGACTGATGTCGAGGTAGTACACTTTGTGTTCTGTAGACTTCTTCTGTCAGACCAGCTTAGGTTTATTATGTGGTAGTTACTTTTGGGTTAGTCTATTGTCGGCTTCAGGTGGCCGTGGGGTAGACTCTTTTGTAATAGTTTTCTCATAGTTTATATAGCTTTTAGTAGTAGTTTAGAATTCTAGAGTAGGATTTGCACTTGGAGATTAAGCTGAAGACACTTCTTCTCTTGACTCTTCAGCATGCATTTCCCTTTATTGACTTTGATTTTATCCATTATTATGGGTAGCTAAATTCACCACTAGAGTTGTGGTGGATCTTGTATTAGTATAAACCCTTTTTGCGATGTCTTAGCTTTTATTCGAATTCTATTTGGTTTCAAAGTTATGATTTGAATAGTATTATTCTATTGTTCTTCATCCCACACTAAAACTACGCACCCTTTGTATGCTCTTAATCAATTGGTTGACCAGCAATCGTATTGCAATTAATTGGTAGATCTATAGAATAACCAGGGTTTAAATTACAAGACTATCAAATGTGATGTACTCCTATCAGTCATTCAACATCTTTGCTCTTTATGCTTTCTAATCATTTAAACTATTTGCCTGACAAACTTTTGGTTCATCTGGGGAAAAGAATATTGATTGCGTGACAAATAATTAATAGTATTCGTAGATGGATTGACATTCGAAAAGCAACTGCGAAATTGAATAGAACTAGGATTTGGGGGTATCGAAAGTACAAGTTAAACTATGACTCTGGGCTCTTTTACTCTTGATTTCTCAACTCTTTATTTATCTTTTGCCATATCTTATTATTGCTTACATCATCTTATTATTAGTATTATATCATCAGTCTAAAAAGCACAATGATTTCTCTATTCCAGTACTTGCTTTATCATTTGCATATTACACAATTAATCTCTTAGGTACGATATTGGGTCTTCCGTCCTATATTACTTATGCGATAGGGTACACTGCCCTTAAATGTGTGCACAACGCAACACTTGCCCTAATCACGAAAACAACATGTAAACTATATCGAAAACCCTAAAACGAATCGAAACCAGGAATCAATATGAAGAATGAAAGATGAAAGATGAAGAACAACAATGCTGGTACATATTAATCCTCGACTTACCTTTGACGTATCAAAGAAATGATTAGTCGAAGTCATAAAAGGAGTCGAGCTGGATCAAACTATTAGATCATAACTGAAATCCAACAAATGAAATGCAAGAAACTTGGATCAAACACCTTAGAACTATTCTTGATTTGAAATAACTGTAAAAGTTCGAGCATGGTAAAAATGAAGAGAGTTTACAGAGGTTTAATTCTGATGAGCACGCTAAAGCGTTGGGAGAACTCACGCTTGAGCATGGCAACGCTTGAGCGTTGGCTCTGTCCACATTTGAGCGTTGCGATGTCTTGCATACGATTGCATACGTGGCACCGCCACGTGTCCTCCACGTCCCATCACCGACGGTCAGCTGGTCAACTGACCACTCTTGAGCATCCATGTGCACCATGTGCTTAAGCGTTCTGCATGCTTGAGCGCTGGCATACACGCTGGCTTGGCCACACTTGAGCATGCCAACCATGGTTCAACATCCTTCTCTTTTCCTTCTCCAAATAAACCTTAATCCTAAACACATATTAAACATACAATCAAATATATAATCATTCATTGAACACGATTATGAAAACTAGGATGTTACATTTTACCTCATGCAAAATACAGCGTGAATTTCTATCCTTCTAAACCCACCAAAGAGTGGCTAGGAACCGGGCACTAGAATTCTCACTTTGTCTTTTGATCCTAGTAATTGGCTCCTCATTTTGAAAAAAATAGTTGTCCCAAACCCCATTGAAATCTATATCCTGCTTGCCCAATAGCAATCCCGAAGGCAATGAAGGGTATCCTCCTTACCTTGATTGCATCTGAAACAAATATCTGAGGTGCATAGGCCTTTAATGGTCCTAAGATCATTTGTAGGAAGCGATCTTCCAGATCCAGGACCACTCCTATTGAAAATTTTGCCTCGGCTAAGCAGAAATCGACCACTGGTACCCAGCTTTGGTAATGTACGCGCCCTATAAATTAGATGGCCATATTAACGCGTTTTCCACATTAGCAAAGAGAGAAAATTAGAAATCATGATAGCCTCCTTAACCATATCAGACAAAGAAGTTCTAATAAAGGACAAATCCCAGCCATTCTCAGACCTAATTTGTATTACATATTTATGTTCTCCTCTTTTGTATTTTGACTGAGACGACCCGCCGTCCCATTGAAGAACCTAAGATATTTAACTAAGCCTTAAACCGTATTATAACGTTAACGCGCTTTATTAAGACGAAACGCAGAGGAAAGATTAAAACGCGAAAACGAAATTATATTAAGGCTATGCCAATACACACATATATCATAGTAATGCAGTTCAAATGTAAAAGATACATACATGCATCGGTTGTCCCGTCAGTAGGGCTACAGTAATACTGTATAGATACATAGTACGTCGGTACAAACTATAATCAAAATACATCAAAAGTTAAAGAGAAGACTCACAGCTAACAGCGAATGCCATCTCCACCGCTAGAGGCCAGGGTCCGTGACTCGTCCACTTGCATCAGGCTCGTAAGGAGTGTCATCCAACTCCTCAGCATCTGATTCCTCCGCAGGGTCTTCCCATAAAATAAAATAAACATACAGAAAAAATACAGGGAGATAAGAAACATGCATCATCAAATATGGGAGAGGGGCATCAGTACAGCATATATATACATGCAGCACACACATAAGGAAAACAAACAACACACCAACACCCATACCTTGAGTCATACAGCACAACCATATCAAATTTCAATCTCTTAGATCAAACATATACGAGGGACACTAGTCCCTATGTACATGCTGACTTCCCTATATGCATGTTAGTCGATACATCACGTCCCCAGTTGGACATCCCCATCGAGATAATATCACATCCCCAATTGGACATCCCGCCTCGGGATTAAAAACATCACGTCCCTAATTGGACATCTCCCTTTGGGACAAATATATTGTGGTATGAAATGCTATGATATGCAACACACATCCATCACAGGTTGATACCGGGACCTCGCACCTAAGCACTCGGCCACGACCAGGATGCACTACATCCACATCAACATCATCATCAACATCAACATCACGACGCCTTGCGTCTACGTGCCACAGCTCTGTTGAGTCTCCAAATGTCTGATGTGCATTTACCTTAGTTTTGATGAGATTAAAACAGTTATTCAATGATTTAATTGAACCCGTCTGTGGTATTTAACTCGTCTACTTAGTGTGCAGATTAAAACATTAAGCGTCTATATGAACTGTTCACTCGTCTGAACTTAGATAAGTTCACCCATCTGAACTAACTTAAGTTCACACGTCTGAACTAACTAAAGTTCACTCGTCTGAACTGAGATAAGTTCATTCGTCTGAACTAGCTAATGTTCACTCGTCTGAACGAAGAGAAGTGCACCCATCTAATGAAGTCTTCAACCGTCTAATCAAAGGAAGACTCACACGTCTAAAAGACTTTGCAACTGACGTCATCTTTGTGTTAAAGAGTTCACCCGTCTAATGAAGTCACTCATCCGTCTAATGACTAACGTTAAAGAATACATTGGATGAAAGCTGTCTCGACTCTGATAAGGAACTTCAACAAAGTGCTTCGCCTGAACACAACTGCATCTTACACCAAAAGGGAAAGTCTTCCCTCTGCAAACAAAAAGCACGTATACTGACCTGCTGAGACCAAAGGTATATCAGAAGTTTGTATCACTCTGATGAAAGAGAACAAGCGAAGTTCCCTATGCTTTAATGGCTGATCAGAACGACTCTATTGCATTTATTGAAGATCTTCAAGAAGCCAAGCCTTCAGACTTTGTGTCTAACGGCTTTAAAATCTTGAAGCCTATTTAATGAAGAAGACTTCGAAGATTCAAGAAGACAAGAGAACGATCAAAGCAATCAAGAGCAATTACTCTGTGCATTTATATCTTCATTCTTTCATTATTTATTCTTCAATCTTTTGAAGTTATTACGCAGAGAAAAACACAAGATTTCAATGGAGAATATGAAGATTAAGAGAGTAAGTGAGGGTTTCATACCTCCTAGATGATTAAGGTGATCAAGAATATCAACTTTGTTTCACAAATATCTCTATGAAATGCTTAGGAAAATTAGAGAAAGTAAGGAAGGAAAATGAAGAAATGAAGAAGAAGAAGAAGAAGAAGAGAAGTGAAGGAGGTTATGAAGGGGGTGAGTGAGAGGGTAAAGAGGGTGAGGATTAGCCAAAAAGTCACTTAAGAGTAATTTTGTCTTTTCACACAAGGACAAAATGGTAATTTTGAAGAAAGTCATGGGCATTTTGGTCTTTTCACGTTCAGATATTTTCAAAAAGCCATCATGAATCCGGAATGCTTTTCAAGGTGATGTGACTTGATATGACATCAAGTTTATCCGTTAGCGGGTCCCATTAAATCCATATACAGCTCCGTTTGTCTCCCGGTTCGAGTTTTCGTCCGAATAATTTATTATTATTTCGCTTTTTAGTACGCGAAACCAATTTTAGCATAAAGGTAGGAAATCTAATTCTAAGACTAACTACCTCATTTACGAGTTAAAATTAGGTCTTTTGAGTAGTAAAACACTACTGTTAGTGAAAAACACAAACCGGGCTCCATCTGAGTTTTCGACCCAAAATTTAATCGTAACTCTCTACGATAGCGCAGAGCGTGACTATGGCCTCAGTTTATTTTATTTCACTTTCTAGACCCTCCAATAAAATACAAACTCATAAATAATGTTTATTATATTTAGAAAGCTTTTAAAAAAATGGGGTGTTACATTGACCGTACAAATTTCTTATATTAAAGTGCGGGTAAAGTGTGTTTATAGGTACTTAGGTACCCAGTGGGTAAAAGTACGAGTATTAAGATTACTATCCATGCAAATACGAGTCCGGATACTATAGTACCCTACCCATATCTTACCTATTGTCATCCCTATTGGTACCCTTCCAAGTTTATGGGCATCATACAAATCACCTTCCCAGGATGAGGGAGTATGTAGTAACCTTTGCAATTTAGCATCAAATCAAAAAAGGAAGAAGCACCAACACCATCGTGGCAGGAAAGATTCTTGCATAAACTCGGAACATTTATATTTGATGCACTTGACTAATTATATATCGTCATAATATGGAGGATGCACTTTACTAATTATATTGCCAATTATGATGATTATAATAGTTCATTATTAATTAACTATATAGTTATCTATTAATTAATAATGTGATTGCACTATGCCACATTAGGGAATAATTGACGCTACTTTCACCAGCATTTCCCCGTGAAACGCTAGAAAATATGAGGAGGAAGAGTATTCCCAGCGCTTTCTTAAGGAAGCGCTAGCAAATTAGGAGACTTTATCAGCGTTTTCTTAAGAATAAGAAAACGTTGGGAATACTCTTATTATAGGAATTATCAGCGCTTTCTAAAGAGAGCGCTGACAAAGGTGTAGAACCTTTACTGGCGCTTTCTAAAGAAAGCGCTGTCAATGTCCCTTTTCTAATATTTCAATTTCCCACCTACAGATTACTTTTTAATTTCAATCTAGTCTCGCGCGCCTAGAGCTCAGTATTCCTTCTCGCGACCCTCACCGTCCCACCGTCGTATCGCGACTTTAAGCCCCTCACCGTGCCACCATCGTCCTGCTCACAGCATCAAAAGGACCACCGCGTCACCATCGTCTTGCTCGCTGCACCAAAAGGACCACCGCGACCCTCAAACCTTCCCTAATTTCCTACCATTCTTCCTTCGCACAACCTCCTGCTCACTGCTCTCTCTTCTCGCTGCCATTGTTGCTTCCACTGCGAGGGTTCACTCCTCTCTGCTTGGGTTCTCAACTCCTGCCATTTATTCTTTTGAGTTTCTTTTTGTGAGTTTCTCCCTTTTTTAATTTTGAGTTTTGAGTTTCTCAACTATTGCCATTGTTCTTTTGATTTTGATTATTAGAAATCGTTTTTTGTTCTTTTTTATGCTTGAAATTTTGGTTGTTTCTCAACTACCACCCAATGCTTTTGATTTTGATTATTAGCAAATTTGAGTTTCTCAACTACTGCCATAGTTTTCTCACCTATTATACATTCATTATATTTATGTCAATTTATTTCACCTGTTTGGTTTTAAATCATCTGTATCTTAATTGTTTGTTTTGCTTGTGTTGATTTTGCAAATTGTTTTGGTTTGCAGGGGAAATAGATAAAACAAATGTAAATATATAAAAAAATAATAATAAGGGAATTGCCAGCGCTTCCTTGAAAAAGCGCTGGTAAAGGTGCACAATTGTCAGCGCTCCCTTGGAAAAGCGCTGGCAAAGGTTCACAATTGTCAGCGCTTTCTTGAAAAAGCGCTGGCAATTGTGAACCTTTGTTCGCATTTTTCCAAGGGAGCGCTGACAATTATGCACCTTTACCAGTGCTTTTTTAAGCGCTAGCGAACTTTTTCCCCCTTTTGCTAGCGGATAGATAGCTAGCGCCCGAAAGCGCTAGCGAAGGCCTAAAAAAAATACTGGTAAAGCCTTTTTCTGTTGTAGTGTTGGTTAAACGCACCCAACTCGGATATTTTAGTTTAGTACTATTTTTGCTCGTGCACAGCACGGGTTACACAATTTTATTGTAATATTGTATTATTGTGTTATATGTTACAAAATACAATAAAGCAAAAATAGATAGGAATTGTTGAATGTTAAAATCGTTAAAGGTTTTATTATATTGGATGAATCATTAATTGAAGTAAATATATAGATTATATATATAGATATATAAATAAAGAATAAAGAATAAAAACATAAATAGGAGACTTAAGCAAAATAAGAAACCACTTGAATTACTGTCGTGACCGAAATCACGAAGGAACGGCGAAAAAAGAAGATTTTATTAAAAACAGAGTAGAGTCGCCACCAATTTTACTTAATTTGGGAAAAATTGGAAAACCTTCATTTTTCATAAAAAAGATTGGTCTTTGGAACCAATTTGAGATCGGAAGTCGATTGCGCATGGAGAAGGATAAGGACTTAACCCCACAGCACCCCTAATATGCCTGTTAAAAAAAACGGTTACCTCATATTAATTGTACAAATTATTAATGAATTCAAAATATTTATTTTATCCCTTTAAAGAAATTACAAGGGACTAAAGGCATCTATTACCCTTTTATTATTATTTTTTATCTTTTCACATAAGCAAACCAAAAACAATTAACTCAATATTTTAAAAGAAACAAAAGGGAAAATAAAGAAACTTACCTGAATGCATTGATACTTTTCTCCCCTAATCTTCCATTCATCCACAGGGAGAATACTTCTCTCAATCAAGCCTTTTGTCGAACACAGTAGGTGCCAAATAGATGTAGCAATTGCTATATGCAATTTCTTGATTGCTGCTGCCCAAGGACCAAGATGTATCATCATAGAAAGGAATCGGCTTTTTTACTTGCCTAGAGCAATTTCATCTAAAAATTATCCAAGTAGTGTAACTTGAAAAAAAATTCCGTCCAGGGTGTATGTCGTAAAAGGGGAATACGACTTTCAAAATTAAAGTTAAATAAGTCGTATTTTTAACATTCGACTTATGATCAATTACATATTTTTATAATAAAATAAAGCAAGTCGTATCTTTTACCACCGAATTGCATGGGAGTTAATTTATTTTTCAAAAAAAATGGAAGTCGTTAATGTGAAATGACACTTTTTCTTTTATAATTTTTTTTTTTTAAAAAAAAGTAGGGAAGTCGCATTTCAAACCTTCGACTTGCATAAATTTTTTTTTTTTACAAAAAAAAAGTCTCATGTTTTACTTCTTTGCTTCTTTTACGTTTCACTATTAAAGGCACGGGGGAATGCATTCAGCCCAGTTTTTTTTCTTCTTTACTTATACAACCTTACGTTTTTCTACAAATTACCTTCCTCCAACTCGGTTTTAGGCTTTTAGCAAAGGTGGTATTCACTGGTGGAAGAATTTTACTCCCACTTTCCGCCACCTCCACTTCCCTGCATGCAAATATGGAATAGTTATCCTCATTTAGTAACTCAAAGTCATCATTAGAGCTCTAGTTATCCATCTTCCTGTAGTTAAATTCAACAATGGAACTAAACAATCTTCTATGCTTCATTAATTTATAGGGAGGTACCTTTTATTGCTTCCCAGATAGCAGCTAAACAAGTTTTCTATTTTATTAAGTTTTTGCATGAATTCGAGCAAGTCGGATTCAACATTAACGACTTGTGCAAATTTTATATTAAAAAAAGAGTACAGATCTAAATTGGTTGTCGACAAAAAAAAAATCACGATGATATTTTAGTCCTGAGAAAATGAAAAATATAAATTTGATTCTCAAGAATATAAAATGCGGGTCAAATTGGTTCATGACAGAGATTAAAATATCCCTAAAAATCACTCTTAAAAAGATCAATTTGACCCGAATTTTACATTCTTGAGTATCAAATTGGTATTTTTTATTTCTCAGGAACCAAAATATCACTGTATTTTTTTGTCAAAGATCAATTTGAGTTTTTACTCTAAAAAAATATTTCTTGTGCAAAGTCATGGATATCATTAAGGACTAGCAATTTTAAGTGGGATACGACTTGCATTTGATCGTGGAAAATAAATTGATACATACAAGTCATTAACTGAGAGTATAATATTATTTTAAAAATAAAAATAAAAAAAACATATAAGTGGTTGTTATAGTTCATGACTTTTATTAAAATACTATATCGGCTTTCTACTTGCGACTTTACTTTCAGGAGTCATATCTATCACATACGACTTACACCATACAAGTAAATATTTTTGAAGTTGCACTACTTTAGTAATTTCCGATCCAAATTACCCTAGTGAGGTAAAAAAGCCGTAGGAATCCCCTGCCCAAGTGTGTTATACAATGCGAGGCAACCAAAATCAAGGTCTTGGGCTTCTCTATTCCGCATCTCCCCTGTACAAACCAGCATCACCTTATTGCTAATAATGAAACTTTGACACCTTATCAATTGATACATTTAAGAGCTTGTAAATGTGTCTTTTCCACCCGTTCACAAACACTTGCAGCCTGTGGCATAACCTTTACTTTCAAAACAACAAGGAAATTATAACAAAGAGATTTATAACTCACGAAATCCTGTTACTCTCATGCCACCATTTGACAATTAATAGTAGAACTCTACTTCAACACTTACAAAGTCCAACTTGTTTCAACCAACTATAGAATTATTGGAATAAAGTAATTCATAAAGATAAAATCTGTCAGTGGTGCGCAGGCAATGGTTCAAATAAGTTTATGCTCATACCCTCAATCCTCATACGCACAACAAGCAAAAAAAAAAAAAAAGGCGGCACCCCAACCCAGAAAGTATTATAAAACTGTACTGGCATTCAAAAACATTCAGGTTTCAAAGCATGTCGATTCAAGTGGAACAATAAACTAGAACATAAAACCAAAGTCATTTGACAAAGTTGATTAGGAAGCATAATATTGCAAGCACATCCAAAATAACCCTTCACAAATAAAGCAACATGAGTTCTATGATTATCCAATTGACATAGACATATCATCAAACACTTCAAAAACATAGAACTGAGTAAATATTAAAAATCATGACATTCGGAAAAAAAGGGCATTTTGAATGAAATCAATATAAAAAAAAAATATAATTCTCCATCCTGTTTCATTGCTGTAACAGAATTTGATACCTAGTCAAGTCACCAATACAAATCAAGGTGGAAAACCCCTTCTTCGAAAATAAAAATGGAGGTCATCTCTCCACTACATATAAGAACTAGACTCTATCAAAGGCGTGAATCCAATTTACAGATTCTCTCCCCCAAAACCCAAACTTCCCTTTCTATGTTTCGGCGTTTCTTGGCCCCCCTGTATTTCGAATTTTGTGACTGCCTCTATCTCTCAGTTCCCCCGTTTTTGGGGTGATTAAGTCCCCGTTATAGACTCCAGTTTGTGCGACCTGCCAAGAAAGGGAACAAATCACCATTAATATCATGATTGATAGCAAAAGGGAAGGAAACAATATTTACCTCATGGTCTATGTGTGAAAGCTGAAGGCGCAATCTCATATTAGCGGTAGAAATGGAAAGAAACAATGTTATATTGATCTTGGGTTTATGCAATTGATGGCTCCAAAAGGAATCCAAATCAGATCCTCATTTCGATCCGAATTGCTGCGAGTTTTTCGCACTAGTAGCCATTGAGTTGCGTATAGGAAGGAAAGATTTGGGTTGGAGAAAAAATGAAATGGGGCGCAAAGAGAGGAGAGGAAAGGCGTGACGGCCAGGGTTCTGGCTTGGAAGGGAAGAGAGAACCGGGTTATGGAGCAAGGAAAACGAGTTCTGGAGCGAGGTTATGGGCTGAAATTTGGTTTATTGGCCCAACGACATTTTTTCTTCTTATTTTTTCCTATTAGTATCATGAATAAGACATAACTTAAAAACAAAAAAAAATGTTCCATTTTTTATTTCTTTATTTATAAAAACAGACTGCATTAACAAGGAAAAAAAATATTTTTGTGATTTTTGTTTTTTCAAATTTTTACTATATTTTAAAGACAAACATAAATAAATAAATGAAGTTCTTGGTTCTTTCCCCCTCCTTAGCAAAGTTCCCGTGAGATTTTGGATGTGGCTCCGCAACAGTCAATCGAGTGCGCAATCGAGCGTTCGAGTCCTGTTAGGTTCTATACAGTAAAACACAACCAGAAATTAAAATAATTAAATCATAACCTACCTAATCGTTAGGATTAGCTACTGCTCCTATTTAATTAATTAGGTTAGGGATGTCTAAAAAATCCTAACTCTTGAATCAATGATTCTTTGGTATCCCTAAACATAATCAATAAAGGCATTTACTCAAAAAGTAAAGATTTCTCCTATTGCACTACCCCTAGGGTTCGGTCCTATTGAATGAAAAATATGAAAAATAGCTAGGGAGCTCCAGAAATTCTCATTTCTTGGATAACACCCTAACTAAGTGTGATAACCCTAGATATTAACTCAAAACATCAAAAACCAACCAAAAACCTACACAAATAGGGGTTTCCGCCTCTCCCTCAAACAAATATCTAGAGATATTTCTTGGCTCTAATCTCTTGGATCATGCAAGTATGTCATGAACCTAGGCCATAGAAATTGGTTTGGTGTAAAAATGATTTTTCTACAATTTTTCATTGAATTTTGAAGTTTTGGGGGTAAAAGCCCTAACATTTCTAATCATGAAAATTTGAGGAGAATAAAGAGAGATTGAGAGAGATAGAGATAGCTAGCCACCTCTTATGATGATCTCCTTCAAAAATGAGTGAAGAAGCTTCAAGAAATCTCCAAGTTTCAAGCTCTAAAAATGGAGAAATGGTGAGAAGAAAAAGAGAAAGAAGAGAAGGAAGGAGGAGAGGGTGGGCTGATGGAGTTTGCTCGAAGAAATGGGGGGAAAATGAGTGAAGAATAGTGAAGAATAGGGTATTTAAAGAATTAACTTAAAACTTCAGGTAAAAGTAATAAAAGGTAATTAGTAAAAACTAACCAAGGGCAATTTGGTCAATTCACCTTCCGACATTTTGAAAATCCTCACGACACTGGTAGGAGTCCCCAAATGATTTAACATGGCCCTGGTATGAAAATCATTGGCTCAAGGTTCTCGAAAAACCCTTAAGACAGCTCGAGTCGTCTATCCGATTGATTATCGGACCGAATATAAAATATTATTTATATTTTTGGACGTCAGGACACATTTTAGCAAATAGGTAGAGGATTGAATTTTAAGACTAATGGTTCTGACCGTTAGTCAAAATGAGATCATGATAGTAGAAAAACACTATCATCTGAAAAATATAGATCGGGCTCCGTTTGAGTTTTCGGCCCAAAACTTAACCATGGCCTCCTACGATAGCGTAGGGTGTGACTATGACCTCGGAATAATTTATTTAATTTTCTAGACCCTCCAGTAAAATAAAATTACTTAAATATTGATTAATCAAAAGAATAAAAAAATTGGGGTGTTACATCTTACCACAATGCCAATGTAACCAACACACTACCATCCTATTCAAAATCCAAACAAAGCACATAACGCCATGGTCGGGGAAGGGTACAAGTATATAAAAAAAGAGGACCTTCTTCATCTTCATGTACTAACAAATCTACACAAAATGTTAATATCATCAAATCCAATATACAACCTCCCACCCATAAAGGGTACCTACAGAGTTAACCTGTAGAATCATTTCAGAAGGACAACATAAAAAAAAGAAAGCCCTCACATCTATACATTTAATAAGAGGGGATCCATTTTTACTGTTCAAAGATGTCAATTTTTTTGGGTTTTTTATTTTTTAATTAATTTTTTTTTGGGTAAGCCTTTTAATTAATTTTTAAAACAATTGAAATGCAATTAATCTAACCTATGTAATGTAACGTGTTTGACGAAAAGTCTAAAAGCAAAGAATTCCGACCCACTCCCAACTGTAGCACTACAGTTCCTTCGTGGTGTGGTGGTCACTGCTTATACGTGTTTGACTAAAGTTTTTTTTTCTCTCTCTCTCTTGGGGATTTTCCTCTTCAGGTACTCTTGAAGAAAGCTTTTTTTTTTCTCTCTCATCAAACTCTTCTTCTCTCTTCTCCCTTTACTCTTCTCTATTTTTCGGAACTCTCTCTTCTCCCTTCTCTCTTCACTCTCAAATCTTTTTTGTTCATTTGCTTTAGTTTTTCTTGTGGGTGGTGGGGACGATGGTGGTTTGGATCTGGGGCTGTTCTTTTGGAGTTCGGTGGTGTTGCGGTCTTGCAGGCTCGCATTCGTTATCGGCTGGCCATGGTGGCTGCGGTCTGGGTCCGATTTGCCTATGGATCGGTGAGAAGCTTTTCTCAGCCAAACTCATTCAAGAAGGTTACTCTATTAATATTTAGTGGTTTTGGCATAAGAATTAGGATTTATTCCGGTTAGCTAAATCTTGTGATTGTTCCCTCATTTGATCCCCTGCCATGAAAGAAAATAGAACTGCCCCAGTCTTATGTTTCTCAGTCCGTTTCTCACTTTGAGAATAATCGAAATCTGCATTAATATCGATTTCTTTTTCCTCATTCAACTGACTGGAGTGTCCATCGGTTTTGTAACAGGATTTATCCATGCTCTCTTCATACTCAATAAACATGACTATTGATTACAGAGAGGATGGAGGTGTAGCGCTTATTTGGGTTGCTATTCCCCTCTTCAGAACCATGAAAGAGAAAGGGAGAGAGGGAGAAATGAAGCTACTAGGGTGTTGGAGAAACTATGGGTAAGCTTCCTCCATCCCTTTTCTACATTTTTCTTCTTTGATCTTCAAACCCTTATGTCTTTCTTTTCCTCTTTTGAGCAATAGAAGAAGGAGCATAGAAGAAGAAAAAAAATTAGGGGAAACATTTTCTTCCAAAAATCAAGGGTTTTGAGTAAGCTCGAGCTACGGGCCCAACCCCCTTTGTATTTTAAAACTTCTGGTTTCTTTGGATGTTTGTTTGGTGAGGGAAGTGTGTTGTTTGTGATGAAGCTATGCCATGAATTTACTGAGTATTTTTATCATATCTTGTGATGTGAAGTATTTATAATTTATAATAATCTGTGTATGTATGATCTAAAGGAAGATGTGATGAACTCATAGTATAGTGTGTGTGCTAGGTAGTGTGTAAGGGGTAAGAGATATCCCATCTGTTTTCAATCAACAGGTCACGCTGCATTTCTGTGATGCTACCCGAGGCAGCACTCGTGCTTCGGCAACATGATAAAACGGGGAATAATTCAATGAAGGGAGGAATCCACTTATTGGAGTGTTATCTTCGTGGGTGGTAATATGAAATTGAGCAAGAGAACTCCGAGACTTTGCTTGATTTCCCTATACGCTTGCAAAGGTTGCAAGTGGGGGGCGTGGTAGGCAGCTCCAATAGCATTATTTTGCTGGAAATTCTGGCAAGGGAGTCGAGGCATAAATGCCAAAATACTGGCTGGGCATTTTTTCTTTTTCTTTCCTGTTGCTAATAGTGGCTGAAGGAGGCATAGTAATTTATTCTGCTCACATAGCAGTGTAGCACCGATTTCTTTTTATGAACATAGGATGGTAGTTCCTGCACCAATCAGATTTAATCAATTGCTTTTGGTGAAGCAACATTGCCATTCAAGCAAAGTCCTTTTATATCAGTAAATTACCAAAGTCTACGAGCTTCTAGCTGATAAGGCATAGAAATCATGTGACTAGGTTGCTTCCTATTTACTTTCATGTCCTCTTCCGGTTGCATCTTTGTTTCCATTAATTTAGAGAAAACAAAGGTTGCATTTGACTTAAAAGAAAAGGCCATTCATGAGATGTTTCCGTGGGCAATTGAGTATGATTGATCTAAACAAAAAGGCTAAGACTTTTTAGCCGTGCTGTAACGTGTGTGTGCGTGTGTATATATATATATATATATATATATATATATATATATATATATATATATATATATATATATGCTATAGAGTATTCTTACGCTATTATGTTCTTTTGTTTTTTGAAAACAAAATATTTCAATTTTGTTTAGGAATAAGAATAATAAACAATTAGCAATTTTTCATGTAGCTGTTGGTTGCAGTTATAAGTACCTACGGGTATGAGGGAGATGAGTTTGATGAGAGTAGGGCTCATTCAAAAGTAAATATTCTTAGTCAAGCAATTGAAAAAGGCCTTTAACGATGATGAAATCATTAGAATTTTAAGCACAAAAAGCAAGAAGTAGCTATGTGTGACTTTCAATGCCTTTAGAAACATATATGACACAACAATTACTAAGGTAATATAAGTCGATATATTATGTTCTCGAAACAGAGTATAAGGAAAAGAAACACACACACATATCACCAATATTAGAAATTCCTGTGCTAAATAATTATTAAAGAAATGATTGTACCCTTTATTCAATTACAAGTGAGGTCGTAGAGTCATGAAAATTATGAACTGAATCTGGTATTAAGTATTTTTTAAAGATTGTTGTGACTGTACAACTGATGGAAAAGGATGGATAGGTTGAAGTTTTAATTATATGCATGAGTGAAGTATATTTAACTATTCTTCATTTTATATTGTTTTTTCAATAGCTTCTATTAAACGTGTATATACCTTGACTTGATTTAGGTGTTACGCCTTGCTATGAATGTTTTGGTAAATGAAGAGCATTCTCTGAGCCGTGTTATCATCACTCATGCAGAGAAGAATTTAAGTGAAATCAAGGATCTCTATTTCAAGAGAAACAATGTCACCCTCGCTAATTTTGTGGCTATGGACACATTAGGAGATTACAAGACTTTTCTTCTAGCGTTCTTAAGAAACAATTCAGATTAACTTATTCTTATCTGAATTTAGCAGGACTTCTTAACTAGGATTAGTTTAGCATATCTTTAAAATTGAGGATGAAAAATTTTAAGACTTTTAAAAAAAAAATTGTTATATAAACCAATAAACAATTTGACTTTTGCCACCACAATAAGGTGGCTTATCTACATATAGCAGGGTTGTTTCATGTATTTGCAGACATCTTTTTGCAGAATTATCTTATATTCTATATTGTTGCTAACATATTCCTTATATTCTATAATGTACATTAGTTCCATTGCTTTTCATTATCTAATTGGATCCTCTCTGATGTAGAAGCATGATCTAGCTCATGTATGCATGAAGGATATTTATGGATGTTATCACTGTCAATATCTGAAGATACTAAAGTGGTCCCACGTGTGTTCTTCGTTTTAATATTTGGTTTTACACAAGGAGGCGGATGACATTATAGGGAGTGAAAAAAGGGTTTATTTTCACTTAATTCCACGTGTGCTGAGGGAAAAACTGAGGGAAAAAGGGTTTTTCACTCAAATTTTTTAATTCAATTAGAGGCTGCATTTTTTTAATAAAAAATCTATCCATGCACCAAATACAGTTAAAAATTGCAGCCTTATTTATTCCGATCAATAAAATAAAATTTAATTTTATATCAAAATGAGTGATAATTACTCATCGATAATTGATTTAGATGTTATAATAATCAATTTTAAAGGAAAGTTGACCCGTGCGTTACGCACGGGTGATAGATACTAGTAAAGAAAATAGTGATTTCAAAAGAAGGGGAGATAATAGTGACCATACCTAAGATGCAAGAAAAACATCCTTATGTAGAAAATGAGTGAAATGGCTTGTTTTATAATAAGTAAATATTCAACATCCTGAACACTAAAAGTTCAATCCAACAAACAGTGGCGACCGCCTCTGCTCCATCTCCGCACCATCAAGCTTTTGCCTTCGTCGAGATTTAAGAAAAAAGCATAAATGCAAACCTCCCACAAAGACCAACAAATAAGACGAGTGGCATCTGTAAAATTCCTAATGAAACCAATGTCTAATAATGTTCGGTTCGTTCACATTAAGCAAAACAGTGCCATAAATGAAAACAATTACCCGTAACCTATTAACGTAAATGAGGCCATTTCCAAGCAAATAAATCACAAATCCGGAAAACAAAAAACTTAGAAAAAGGTCTCTTACCAAACTGGAAAAAAAAAAAAAAGAACTTGCTCATATCTTTCTGCTTTTGGTATTTGTTTGCTACCTTTTTCATTTCAACTTGAAGAAGATGTCGAATCATCATTGCCCAACCAGCTCGTGTCTCCACCGTTCCCCACCGTGTTCGTTGTTCAGCCGTCATCATGCCAAGAGATCACCGTACAACAACATCTCCTACATCGAGCCTTCTGTACCGTCGTTCACCATCGCGACATCAAGCCACCATAACAACACCATCGGTGCACCAAACTAGATCTCCGCCACCCATCCTTGGTCCGGCCGCCCATCCAATGACAGAATTGGGAACCCAATCGCCTAATGCACATCACCAAAACCCCAAATAACCCAAAAATTACAGCATTGCATTCGAAAGACATGAAGAGGAAGAGATAGAAGATGAGTAATGTTAGGTTGACACCCAAAATCGACAACATACAGTGGACACCGTAGGTCTAAAAGGCAAAATAGTAATAAAACAACTCAACAATCATCACTCCCAAGACACATAATTGCTTTCCCACTTCTTTATTGTTTTCTTCTCTCTCATCATGTATTTCATCACTCCCAAGACACTCACCTGATATTTCTCTCATCTCAACACTCGTCTAAGCTGATCTTCACCCGTCAAATGAAGATATATGACCCGTCTGACCGAGAAAGCTCACCCGTCTACTCTCCCTTTCACCCGTTTGAAGCTGAAGATCTTCACCCGTCTAATGACTATCAGTGAAGAAATGCTCACCCGTCTGGTTCACCTGTCTGATGAAGATATATGACCCGTCTGACCGAGAAAGCTCACCCGTCTACTCTCACTTTCACCATTCTGAAGCTGAAGATCTTCACCCGTCTGATGACTATCAGTGAAGAAATGCTCACCCGTCTGGTTCACCCGTCTGATGACTCTCAGACGGGTGAACATTTCTTCCCTGATAGTCATCAGACGGGTGAAGATCTTAAACTTCAGACGGGTGACACTGAGAGTCATCAGACGGGTGAACATTTAAAAGGTTATTCACTGAGAGTCATCAGACGGGTGAATCAGACGGGTGAACATTTAAAAGGTTTTTCACTGAGAGTCATCAGACGGGTGAATCAGACGGGTGAACATTTCCTCACTGAGAGTCATCAGACGGGTGATTCAGACGGGTGAACATTTCTTCACTCAGAGACATCAAACGGGTGAAGATCTTCAGCTTCAGACGGGTGAAACTGAGAGTAGACGGGTGAGCTTTCTCGGTCAGACGGGTCATATATCTCCATCAGACGGGTGAAGATCAGCTTAGACGAGTGTTGAGATGAGAGAAATATCAGGTGAGTGTCTTGGGAGTGATGAAATACGCGATGAGAGAGAAGAAAACAATAAATAAGTGGGAAAGCAATTATGTGTTTTGGGAGTGATGATTGTTGAGTTGTTTTATTACTATTTTGCCATTTACAACTACGGTGTCAACCGTAGGTGTCCAAAAGCAGTGTCAAAATAACATTTCTCATAGAAGATATAGAATAAATGGTATTCAATAAATAATAATGAATAGCAATTGCTTTTTTCGGTTACCAATAGAAGTCTCATGTTCCCCATGGAAAAATATAAATAATGGACCTTTTTGAAATTATTGTAAGATTCTTTAAATTGTATGACTTTTGATTTAACAACGGGTATTGGGAAGGGATATTGGAAAGCATGGAGTCATAATTTCGTTTGGGAATCCCAGCATGTATCTCATCAAATGCATTGGAAACACATCAAGTATTTACTAAATGTCTTTCCTTTAAAACATATTTTTTGTTTATTGAGAAAATAAATAAATAAAGCATACGTCAAGTGAGAAACAACCAATAAATAAAGGGAATAAATAAGTGGGTTTTTAATTCTTGCTTCTTGATTGGTTATTTCTTTTTATAGTAACTCTCTATCCAATTTCTTGTGCAAGCCATTCATTATAGTTGTGATAAATGTCCAGACTTTTCATAGAATGGGTTGGAATTGTATTATAAATAGAGAATAGAGATAGAGATGTAAGAATTTCTCTGGCGACATACTAATCGAGGAAGAGACGAAGTTCTTATATGAACCATAGAGAGTAAACAAGAAAGATAGTGTATGAAGGCTTACCAACATTACACAAGAAAGGGGTGAGATAGTTTATCGCGAGTCTATTTGTGGGTGTTTTAATCTTATAGTGACTTTAGTATGAGGTAAAATTGGAGTTAAAATTTTTATAAATTAGTTTTTGATTTTAATTATTATGTATTATTAGTATAAATTTTTTTACATTATCAACCAATCAGAAATCATGGTATGAATTGCTTTCAAGATAGTTAGGATAAGAGTCAAACATTTTAACTTATGTGATCAATTCTGATTGATTGATAATATAAAAAAAATTTACACTGACGATACATATCAATTAAATCCTTAATTTTTTTATGTAAAATTAAATTAAAAGCTTAAATAAAAAATTTCGTTTGTGCAATACCGCAAAAAAAAAAAAAAATTCACCATCATTTTTATCCTATTGATATTCCTAGCTAGCCCTTAGGCTATTTTCGAATATTATTATTTTTTTTTACTGAATCGAATATTTAATTATGGATGAAATGGAATGAGGTTAAATGGAATGAAATGAGATAGTATGGAATAAAATGGAATGAAATGAAACAAAGTTATCATATTATTATTTGGATATTTTATAGTGGAATAAAGTGAAATGAAGTAATAATAAGTTGGTTTCATCTCCTTCAATCTATGCCCCAAATTGGGAAGGAAAAAAATAGAGATATTGGACTGAATGGATTTCCATTAATTCTATCATGTTTTATTCTCTTCTATCATATTTTAAATAATGTGAATTTTCTGATATTCTAAAGGTAATTTTATCCTGTCTAAATGATTCAATCAAATGGTGAGAACTATTTGATTTGACTGACTAACATGACTCATTTAATTGAGGTAACACATTTTGATTGGATATGATAATTTTTACCTTAAAATTATTAAGGATATCGGAAAAGACACTTTTAAATAATCTAAATAAAAGAATCTAATATCATTTCCTACCGTTTCGTTCTATTTATCCATTTCTATCTATCTAAAGATAGACTTTAATCATTTATTTTGATCTATGATCAGGAGAGATTCTTCTCATCTCTCTTAATAACTTGGTCCTCTCACGTGACGTATCCTTCACGTTTTAAAATCTTTTGATGACTGGTATATTCTTTGCTGGTTGTTTTCACTTTCCCTTTTAGAGCTTCCTAAAAAAGTAAAGAAAATACTTGCCTTTCGAAAGAGAAAAAAGAATATAGAATTTTTTATTCCAAAAAAAGGGAAAAAGTTTCCCCAATATATATATATATACACATTATTAAACATTTGAAATAAAAATAAATTATCAGTAAGTATTAAAACCTAAGTAAAATAAAAATATAATTATAAACTAATAATGTATAATAATCTAATTCAAAATATAATAAAGTGTTAGTTAACTTAAGTAATAAAAACTTATGTAATTGATTGTGAAGTTTTCAATTCAAATTTCATCTTTAATAATAATTTTCACACGAGGTGAGCTCAACATTAATTTCTCCTCCTTTAACATAGTGTGGGTCTGATTGTATAAGTGAAATTAGGTATTGAATGTATTGACTTTCTTCACTAATGCATAACCACTAGCTTATAACGGATAAACTTATAAAAGTGTTTGGTAAATATTTTTATTACTATCTTATAACATTTTTTCAGACGCTACTTGAAGTAGCGTTTGAGCTTATAATTTATAGTATTATTTTTTCAATCATTTTTATCCTTACTATTTTAATTAAATTCCTTTTTTATTCTTTATCCTTATTATTTTAACAAAATATATATTTAAGGACTAATATCACTAACTAAATATGTTAGGATAACAAATAATAGAGAATATATTTTTTCTATAAAAAATAAAATATATATAAAAAAATGTTATCAACATGTTATTTTATTTAACAAAGATAATTAAAAATAAAATTAATATTTTAATTTTTGAGATGATAAATAATTTAAAATAAATTAACATTAAAAGTGATAATTATTTTATAATAAATAACATATATATATATAATTTATATAAAAAAGAATATAAACATATTTTTTATGCTATTTTATATTTTTCAGCTAGTTCAACTATTAATTTTATTAAATCCCATACCGATATTTTCTAAAGTATTTGGATAATTCCTAAAGACAATTTAACATTACTCTACAACAAATAATAGAGGTAGAGCGACTTTGGTAGGATAGATTTTTGATGGTGAGCTCTGCTAGGGCATCGTTTGACGTGCCTCATGAAAAATCTAAAGAAGAAGATCTCCTTCTCAGGAGCAAAAGAAAAGTTCTAGACAAATTAGTAGAAGATTTGATGGCTCAGGATGAAGGAGTCGTGGAAAAGAAAGCGCTTCTAGAACTAGATTTGCTGAATTCCTCTCTTAGAGACCCTGAAGGAGATGTATCCGTGGGTAATGAATCTAATAAGACTGGCAAAGATAATATTCTTGCTGTAGAATCTTATAAAGACAAACTTCTCAATCTTTTCGGAGAAATAGACTCCCAGAAGCTTTGTGAGAAATCAGATGTATCTCTCATGGCTTCTGAAGCCAATGGTTCCCGTGTGGATCTGGAAAATTAGTTAAAAGAGGTAGACGATAGTCCTGGAGTAGAGATTCCCTTCTTTGATAAATGGAAGCAATGGTCTCTCCCTAGGCAAAAACTATGGTTGTTAAGGCTATGGGTAAAAATATCAACTTTAATGCTCTGAAAAATAATTTGTAGATAAAATTGCCCAAGAAAGGGACTGTCAAGATAGTTGATATGCCAGATGGCTTTTTCTTGGTATATTTCTTAGCAGAAGAGGATTACATGCATGTTCTCTATGAAGGCCCTTGGATTATCGCGGACTATTATCTTATAGTTCAATGTTGGAGACCTATGTTTCTTCAAGATTCTGAATTTGTCTAGAAGGTTGCAATATGGGTATGCATTCCTAGACTTCCTCTTGAATTATTCCATACAAATTTTCTGTGGCACATATGCTTTGGCCTTGGACTAGGTTTAAGGTAAATAGATTAACCTCTATTCATTCTAGGGGTCAGTATGCCCGTATTTGTGCAGAAATAGACTTAAAGGCCATAAACGTTTTCTAGAATATGAGGGTCTTCACTTAATTTGTTTCCAATGTGGGAAATATGGCCACAAGGGTGCTCAATGTGGTATTAATCTTTCAAAAGATGTGAAAGGACAAAGTTCTGATATAGTTATCTCGACCCCATTTTCCTCTCAACCTTTTGTTCTGGGGAACCCTCAAGAGTCTATCTCGGAAACGGAACCTAAAAGGGATTTGGATAACTTCGCCAAATTTGGTCCTTGGATGATGGCTTCTCGTAAGCAACGAAAATAATGTACGCTACTGATGTTAAAAATTATATTATTGTGATATTTGGGGAATCAAAATTGAACAATCATAATACTTAGGGGATCAAAATTGAAAATTGTGGGACCAAAATTACACAATTGTGATATGTGGGAGATCCAATTGGTGTAATTAAAATTTTAGGGACTAAAATTACACAATCGTTATACCTGAAAAACCAAAAGTGCAATTAAGCCTTAAATTTATAAATGATATATGCATAATTAAGTCAAATAGTGTATAGAAAATACAAATTAAAAGAGAAAATATTTATATATAAAAAGAAGATATGCATATTTAATTGCAAGCTTTAAATTTCAATATTAACAAAAATTATGAAGAGTTTGATTTTGATATCCTCTCAATGTAAAGTTTTTTTATACGATCAACCAATCACACATCATCCCATATATGAGAGTAGATGCTCTCGTGTTGGAAAAAAACTAAGATAATGGATCCAAACAATTTGGGTCCTCATGTCATTTCATTTTATTTCCCTCCATTCCATCCTCTTCCATCAATCTAAACATATCCTAAGATAATGTATTATAATTAATAAAATCCAATTAAGAATGACATTTGTCATTTTATAAAAAAAAATAACCTAAGAAATTTAATCACTATTAAATAAAAATAAAATAAATTAAAGATCAACCAATTTGATAATAATAAATATTAATTAGTAGATTTGAAAATATATCTTTAAAAAGGAAATATTTAAAGAAAATAAGTCATATTATGAAGATTTGGCTTGTAATTTAATTTGAAAAAAAACATTTTGATGTTAATCCATCCATGTCATTAAAATTTGGGAAGACAATTTTATTCATATCCGCGGATAAAATCTATAACGGATATGAGATGGGACATTTAATGGATATCCATGAATAAAATAAATGAGTATTTGTAAGGATTTAACTCTTCTAAAGTGAAGTGAAAAAATTAAAAGATTATTCACCGTTGATTTGATTAAGTATATAGAGATCTTAATCCACTAAATAATCTAAGGGTGAATAATCCCTTATTTTTTCACTTTAGAGTTTCACTCACTCTAGAGGAGCCGAATTCTATTTGTAATACCCACTCACTAACGGAACGGGAACAAACATTGAGGTACTCGCGTCCGCAGATACGGTACTGTAAGTAAAATTACTAAAATACCCTAAATTTATAAACATAACCTAAAATAAATACCTAGTATGTTACTCAGCGGCCTCATTCATTCATTCATTATCTGCTGTCTTCGTCCCTGCCGCGACTCTGCCTTGGACGTTCACCTCCGTCCGGCCGCCGTCGCGCCCTCGTCCCGGCAGCGAATCACGCCCTCAGCCACCGGTAAACCCTCTTCCCTCTTTCTAAATCTACTATCCCTCTTTTGAAGAACTGTTCATGTTTTTGGAACTTGGTTCACTGTTTTTGAATTTGGTTCACTGTTCATGGCATGGACAATGATGTTCACTTTTAGGAAATTTTTATGGCAGTGGATGTTTTGGGGGACTTGCGGTGGAGAGATGATTATCGTTCGGAGGTGTTGGTTTTGGTCATGGTTTCTCGGGTGAGGATTAATTGCGGTGGTTGGAGCTGATGTTTATGGTGGAACGAGTATGGAGAAAGGGAGATCCAGAGAGATAGGGAGAAATCTGAAAGGGGTTGGGGAGGAAGAAAATTAGGAGTTAAAGAAATTATATCAAGTAAATTAGGGGTTGGGGAGGAAAAGAAATTATGGCTGTAAATTATTGCTGTAGAATTTCTGGAAAAGAAATAATATCAATTTGCTTTCAGTCATAATAATATGATTAACCACGCCAAAATGGAGGAATATTATGATCTCCCTTTGTTTCCATTTCAACTGGGAATATGTTGGGAGTGGAAGAACTGGCGATGGGGGCGTTCGTACTTGCGCTCACACCACGAAATGTAAGAATTTGAGTAGTTGGAAGAATAGAGTAACTAAGAAAGAAGAACACCATAGCCTAGCCATAATGCTTTTGGTTGTTCTTCTATTTGTTATATATGCTTGTGGAAATGGAAGAAATTGAATGTTAAATAGAGTAGGCTTGCTTTTCTTGGAGGGTGAACTTTGAAAATGGACCTAAGACATAGGAGAAGCAAACATAAAATTCTGATCATTTTGTTTGGTTCCTACATTTCTGACTGTTATCGTCATACCATTGATGCATTCCAAATCATTCATGGTTTGATTTTTCTGTTCCCTTCCCAATTTGTAAATTAAAAAAGAGAATATGGCCACACTGGTCATGAATCATAATTGCACCTGATAACTCGCAGTGTTGTGGCTATGCCTATATAAGCGCAACTAAGTATAACACTTTAGAGTTCCAAACTTACGCTGACTCTTGTGTTTCTGTACGTTTCATGCACTTTTTCCCCAAAAGAAAGCAAAGCACTTCTTTCCGCCACATACGGTGCTTAACGGTGCTTGGAGGTTTGCTGGAAAATCTGAATATGAAGATTAACGTGAAGACTCTCAAAGGGACTCACTTTGAGATCGAAGTGAAACCGGAAGACACGGTAATGCTATAAAAGTGCTTCTTCGCACTCCTAATTATTCGGATAAATCAATTTATTTATTTCTTCCAATTTGTTTTAGGTTTATGTTTTTCTGTAATTTCCGCGCTGATGGAGGAGTTTGTTGAAGGTTTACATGTGTGTTAAATGTAATTGAATATTTGAATTTAACGTTTTCGCACAATTAATATTTTTTTTTTTTTTTTTTGCGTTTTGGATTTTTAAAATTAACAATTTGTTGTGTTACGTTTATGGTTTTTTTTTTTTTTTTTTTGTGTGGTAATTTTGTCGCTGTTGGAGGAGCTTGTTGAGGATTCACACTTTACATGTGTGTAAAATGCAATTGAGTATTTGAATGTTTTGATTACATTTTTGTATTTTGAAAAATTATTTATTCGTTTTTTTGGGTTTGTCGATTGGTGATGTTAGGTTGCTGATGTGAAGAGAAATATAGAGGCAGCACAAGGTGCTGATGTATACCCTGCTGCACAACAAATGCTTATTCATCAAGGGAAGGTGCTTAAAGATGCCACAACCCTGGAGGAAAATAAAGTTGCTGAGAATAGTTTTGTGGTGATCATGTTAAGCAAGGTGATGTTGTTATTTGGGTACTTGGATTGTTTCTTTCCTTTTATTGTTTTATGAATTAAGGGAGGAAACTGCTATTCTTTGCAATCATGGTGTGTGTTTTTTAATTAGGGTATTTTGTGTTCGAAACAACGTTTTAAATGACGGTTACAGTTGCGTTACAGTCATGGTTGAGTGTGGCCATTGCAGTCTGATGTAGCCAATTGCGGTTAATGTGGTCCGCAATTATCACCTGATGTGGTTGTGGTGGCTGCTGCAGCTGTGATGTGGCAGCTGCATCATGTGATGTGGTCTGCATTTTAAAACCCTAGTTCAGAACCCCAAAAAAAAAGCTTTTTTATATAATAATAATCAAAACCAAGCATGCCTTAAGTTTTTTAATTTACTGGGAAAGCTAGAAAGCAGGATACTTCAGAATGATGTCTGTCATAGTAGTGTTGGGTATGTATGACATTCATTATTTTTTTTAAACTTCTGTAAATACCATGCTTCTATTGTTTCTGCAATGTGACTAGTGCTGATTGCTGTAAATAAGAAATTTTTTGTCCATTTTTTATGTTTATTCTGCTGTATTATGTTGTTCCATATCCTAATTTTTTATAAATGCCCTATCCTTGTATTGTACCGGTGTCGTCTCTGATACGACTCCATATTTAGAGAGGAATACTGATGTGACTGATAGAAAATGTGTTGATTTTTGCTTGTTGTTGCGTGGTAGAAGGAGGAAGCTTTAATTCGTTTTCTGAGTGCCCAAAATTGTTGGGTCGGAGTGCACATGAACTGCACTCCACTTTCAACCTTCCCACATTATTTTCCGGTGCCAAGAAAGTGAGACTCGTCATGTGAAAGTTGTCAATCACTACTGTCTTTTTCAAATTGCTTGATGTCCATAGGCGGTGATGGATGCATTGGAAAGAGAAAAACAATATTTTTTGCTATCGCTTCTCGAAAAAGGGAGCAAAAGAAATAAGGGGCATGTTTAAAGATTGCTAATTTGTAGTGTTATATCCATTGGTTTACTTCTAAAATGTCTGTGGTGATCTGCCCATTGCAGAATAAGGTATCATCAAGTGGAACCTCAACTGCTTCATCTGCACCCACAAACGTGGTGAGTACAAAATTTGCATTTCAAGATTTTTTTTTCTTCATATTTATTTTCATTTGTATTGTTGCACTTTCATACATTTAAGTTACCTCGTCGACATGTATCACTTCGTTGATGAAGTTCTTTACAAGCATAGAGTTTCATGTGTTTACTGTCTCTGCAGTTGGAAAGATATGGCCATGGTTTCAAGTATTCTTGTTTTGTCTAGTGTCTTAATGTGCATGTGTGTACATGCTCGTGTAGGAATTTTTGTCTAGTTGTATCATCAATTCCTCATTTTTTGGTGATTATCTTTATAATCTTTATGTCAAGCATCTATACAGGAGTATTTGTTTTAATGTTTGGTCCAACAGATATTGGATGTAGACAGATTTTTTTTTAAATGTCATAGTGACATTAATACTCAATTTGTTTTTTTATTTTTATTTTTTTTGTATATTATTTATTATTTATTATTTATAGTACCTTCGTCTTCGTAATATTCAATTTTGCATGATTAGTTAGGTTTTGTTTTGATTCCACCTGTTGACCACATTAAAATACTAAAGTCTGTTGTTTAATTTACTTACTACGTACATGTTTAGGCGGCCCAACCTGCAATTTCTTTGCCTCCCACTTCATTGCCGTCTTCAACATCTCAACCGCCTGCTTTGACTGTAGCACAGTGAGTTCATATTTATTTACCTTGCCTCAAAGCTTCAGCATGATGGAATGTTATCTTTTGAGTTTTTATGTAAAATTCTTTTATTTCTCTCACTTTTGCTTTGCAGGGGAGAATCCAATTCTGAGCAATCTCCTGTTATAACTCCTCCCACTACGTGAGCATCTGGCATTTTCTCTACCTTGGGTTTTAACAGCTCTTCTGTACTCAAATATATTTCATAATTTTTAGCAACCATGAACTGGCTCCAGCTGCAGCTCTCCTACTTTGTAAAAATGTCTTATTGTTACCACAACATGATATCTTATTCTTTAAGTCTCTCTCTCTCTCTCTCTATATATATATATAGAGAGAGAGAGAGAGAAGAGAGAGAGAGATATGTATGTGTGTATATATATATATATATGTATAGAGAGAGAGAGAGAGAGAGAGAGAGAGAGAGAGAGACTTGATTGTTTCTTTTACGCGGAATAATATGAAAATTCGAGTTCTATTTGGTGGTGCTATCTATTTATGGTGTGATCTTAAATACAGTTTTTGTATATTCTGGTTATTGCAGTGCAGTGTCCAGCATCTATGGCCAAGCAGAATCAAATCTCCTTGCAGGAAGTAATTTAGAATCAACTATTCAACAGATTCTAGAAATGGGGGGTGGAAGTTGGGATCGGGATACTGTTATCCGTGCTCTTCGTGCTGCTTTCAACAATCCTGAAAGGGCTGTTGAGTATCTCTATTCTGTAAGTCTTTGCAATGACCGTGGCTTTTTTCTGATGTTTAGTATGGATGTTTGGGCTGTTAATTTGGTAGCTTATGTGTTCGATGCATTTCTTAGAGACTAAACTGCTACCTGCTTAAAGAATAATGCCTGCAAATTCATCACAAAAGGTGGAGCGACCGGGGACTCTTGTTTTGTTGCCTGGCAGGGGCCTCCCCCTAATATGAATCAGTTACTTTTATCTGATGCCTTAGAAACGCCTATGCTACGTAGCTAGTTTTTCCTTTCTTCTCAGTTGTACCGAAAAAACTATGTCATCTTGTGCCAGTGCAGTTTTATGGATATATCTATAAAATGTACTTGCCTCTAGCATTAGATTTGCTATCACGGTCTCTCCAAGAAACAGACCTTCAGTTAACCTAAAACTTAGAGCTACTCCGATGGAATTGCTTTACATAACACAAGTTCTTAAAATTAAGGGCAAGTTCTTGTTGGGTTGCACCGTTGGAGTAAACTGATGTGGATGCTACATGTAAGGACATATGCTTATTGAAGCAACTGGTTCTCAATACTGTATAGCATCCTAAGAGCATCTCCAATGATGCAACTCATTGGAGTTGCTTATCTCCGCTTTTTATGTGTTCTACCATGCTACCTAACCACTTTTTTTAATTCATACTACTTTAAGCAATTCTTCACTCCAATGATGCAACCCTTAAAAATGCTTCTTCTATGAAGTGCAGAAAATGTTTAGGAATGGAAGAATGTGAAGATAATAGAGATTTGAAAATTAATATCAGTGGAAGCAGATTATTGTTATTGTTAATTGTTTAATATTTGGGTGTTGAACACATGGCTTTTTTGTTGTTATGGAAAGTAGACGAAGGCATTGTTGTTATTGTTTTTCTTTTCATTGGTGCCGAGGAGCAGCCATGTTTGTTATTCAGTTGAAAGAAAACTTCTGGGAGGCAGCAAATTATGTTTGGAACTGTTGTATATTTTTTGCTATGCATTTGACTTAAAATATTTAATCAGGTCGTGTCATAAAGTTGACCTAGGTCATTATTTATCATTGGATGGCATAAATAATTGATTTTGTGTATTTGGAGTATACTTCAATGGCTATAGTTTACTTTTAACTTGTTATACTTATAATTTAATTTAAAACAGAATGTAATTGTGTGTCAATAATATAGTTTTGTTTACATGAGCTGTCTTTTTTTCCTGAAAAATTGATGCAAAATTCATTTGTTAGGGCATTCCTGAACAAGCTGAAGTACAGGCAGTTACCAGATCCCCTACTGTTGGGCAGGTCCCAAACCCTTCAGTACAGGCTCCACAACCAACTGTATCTGCTGGTGGGCCTAACACTGACCCTCTCAATCTGTTTCCCCAGGTATTTACTTTCCATGCAGTAAAATTTTTAACATGGGATGGAATAATGACGATGTTTTTGAATCAGGGTATTCCTGATATGGGTGCAGGTGACTTGGATTTCTTACGAAACAGTCAACAGGTAGCTTAATTTTGTTTTATATGAGTGCTAGGTTGCATTTTAATTGTATTTATTTGTACATCTAAAAGTCTTGTTCTTTAACATTTCAGTTCCAAACTTTGAGAACGATGGTGCAAGCAAACCCCCAAATTTTGCAGGTATTATTGCTACTTGTAGATCCAATTACTACAATTGGCAATTAAGATCTCACCTTTTTAAAGGACATCATAAATCAATTTTTTCCCTCCATTTCAGCCCATGCTTCAGGAACTGGGAAAACAAAATCCACACCTAATGGAGCTCATCCAAGAGCATCAAGCTGACTTCTTACGCCTTATAAATGAACCTGAAGGAGAAGAGTAAGATGACTGATTTAAGTTTGTTGCATTTTTTCTTGTTTTATGTTGTGTGAACTGTTTGTTAATTAACTCCATACATTTTTCATTGACAGATAAGATAATTCAGAATTATCTATAGATGAAAGTTTAGAAGAAAACTCTTGAATTAAATTTGTTCTAAAAGAATACACATAGACACGCACCCACAAACATATAGAGCTACCTATGTGTCTCTTGACACTTTGAAGAGTCTTACTCTTAATAAATCTTTGCCCTTGACCTTGATTATAGTTACAATGGATAAAAATAAACCAGAATTAGTGCAGTGGAGGCATAATATCTGGGATTTTATGAGAATTCAACGTACAATTTTTTTCAGTTGTTTAAGATTGTTTTTTATGTATACTAATGTTGAAGGATCCTAAGTTCCTAACCCTATACAGGGAGGGAGATGGATTGAAAATATTTAACTTCGGCATTATCCTGTTGCTTTGACACTTGATGGTTTTTTGAAAATATAATGTTAAATCCTGTACTTAGATAAAGGGTAACGTTGCGGGGAGACGGGGATGGAGGGAGGACGAAAGGTATTGGCTTTGTAAGACATTTGGATTTTGATTTAGGCTATTGTGTTGTAATTGGATGACCAGGAACCCACAGGGTCAATCTGCATTGCCTCAGACCATTACTATCACTCCAGAAGAACAAGAGGCCATTCAACGGGTGAGCTATTAACAATACTGTCTTTTCAGTTGCTTTAACTGTGACTTCCTTATTGTTATTTTGCTGCATGCACTTTAGGATGGCATTCTTGGTATTGTCATCCAATTGCTGAATTGTCAACAGCCATCGGAGTTTCTGGAAGTTTTTTATTTGAAAGTTGCATGTCGTTTTCATTATATAAATAGTAACAGAAAACACATCCAATTGAAGTGTCGGGACTGATTTGCGCTTTGTGCTTGATAATAAGACCATGAAGTGGTGATTTCATGTGTACCTATGACCTATCTCATGCATTATGCCTTGCTTATGCTTCATGTAAGTTCCTAATGTCTGTTACCACTTGTGCTGGGAAGGTATTATAAGGATTTCCCTTTTGTCTTCTGTGTTTGACGTTTTCTTGTTTATTTGGCGGATAAGAAAATGCGAAACCAAATCATCTAGATGCATTAATCTTAACACACACACGCGTGATGTAAGTGTAAAGCGAAAATCCAACTTTATTTTATGTATGACAGTCTTACCCCCTTTCATATCCAAAAACTAAATGTAAACAGACTTCAAAAATAATTTACTTTCCTAGAAAACATATCTGACACAGAAAATTTGGCAGCTTGAAGATATGGGATTTGATCGAGATCTTGTGTTGGAGGTGTTCTTTGCATGCAATAAAAACGAGGATCTGGCAGCCAACTATCTTTTGGATCACCAGAATGAATTTGAAGACTAGTCAAATTCCAATTCGTCTTATCCAACTATGGTCTTTACATGTGTCTGACATTGCTCTATGCTGATTGGGTCATTTGTTTGTCTTCTGAACTCTTTCCAAAGCGCCAATGTTAATATTTGTATACCTTTTATTCCCCTTGGAATCATAGCATATGTAGTTTGCTCACACCATTGGCGAGGAAACAGAATCATGTTGGGCAAGAAGACCATAGGTTCCTTTATTCTTCTGCCCTATATTTTCAGATATTCTTTTTTTTTTTTTTTACTGTTTATTATTTACGGTTTTCTCTTTAGGTGAAAGAGAAGGTAGAGACTTCAAACTTCGAATCCAATGATTGTCATATTAATCTTCGGATTTAAACATTTTAGGTGATGATTTCTCTCTTTCAGCAGGTGAATTATCATGTTCAGATAAAACATCTACCTTCGTCATACATATCGAATTGCATGAATTACAAAAAAGAAATGAATAATGCTTTCATTAAAGGAGAGAGCAATGGTTTGATTAAACATCCTTGATCGATGGCAATGGCTCAAATCTGCACTGTTAAGCTGAATTACAAAACAAAAATGAATAATGCTTTCATTAGAGAGGAAGGGTTTTATTAAACTTGCTTGATAAACTAGTTCTTTTTAAAAAAAAAAAAATGGAAAATTTATTTTTATACTTCATTAATTTTTTATTATTACAAAACCTTTTGAAAAAAGTGATACAGTAAAGTACATAAAAGACTTCATTAGCTAGAAAGTAGAAATGATACATTATATGCTTCAAATTTCAAACCCTTGCCAGGTCCAAGTCCAAGGTTGGGTCATTCACTCGGTGAAACGGCGTTGTCTTTAATACTCCCTCCTATATATTGAGTATCGGTACTTACTAAATCCAAGCCGTTCCTTTGTTATTAAAAAACCAACGATTCACTTTTTGACCTGCAACCGGATACTTAATCCCCACCCTTCTCTACCTCAATCTCATATCTTCCACTTCTAGAAATAGCCATCGTAGAACTGTAGTGGTGTAGGAAAGGCCTCAACGACGAAGCCATGGCGGCTGCGACGAAGGCGACGGGATTCGTCGGAGTGTTGGTGCTCTCCGAAGGGACTGAGAGGCCAACACTACAAGAGAGGGTGAGGAGCAGAGGGGTAGGAGGAGGAGAAGATCAGTGGCGGAGAAGCGGAAGGCTCTGATGAGGTGTTTGGAACAACGGCGGCGACGGAGGGTGGTGTGGTTGGAATTCGAACAAGCTCATTTTCCCCCTCATGCTTTAGGGTTGAGAGAGAAGGGGTGATCCTTATCAGATGACACGATTACCCTACGAATGTCCGACGGGAACTCGACGACATGTTCATCCTTGTCGATCACATCAATGCCAGCAGAACTCAGTACATGGCCGCCACTTTCGCCGTCAACTCATTCCCGATCTTCGCCAATACTGTCACCGATAGTTCCGTCTTAGGTTTTCATTGTTAATTCTTTCACTTTAGTAGTTGTAGACTGTATTAGTAGCTATCTTAATATTTAATGTAATTGTTAGTTCCCTACCGATCTTCACCAGCAATTGCTAATTTGGGCAATCAAATTGTGGAGATAGTTTCTCTCTCGAATGCAAAGTTTCCTCATTGTTTGTTCTTCAATCACCCGAGTTAGGAGTTTAGTAGAGTTACTTCATAACTAGAGATGTTGTGACCTTTCAACTATCAAGTCTCTTTCTGTTTTTTGTTTATCTTCAAGTATCTTGCATTTTCGTTTGTGGATGAAGGTGTTGATGTTCACTTTCTTTTTCCCCCTTAAAATATGTCTTCCTATTTCATCATACCTTCCTTCCTTGTAATATAAGACAAGACTCTATAGTACTCATTCATTTTTGGTTTGGTTATAGAATAGGATGGATGCATTACAGTTAAGTCACACTTGTTTTCTTTTCTGCTGCAATTTTTAATGTCTTCATTATTCTTGTGGAGGACTTTCCCCCAAAAGTGGGAGTTTAAGATCTTAATTTTCTTATCATCCTTGTATACATTCCCATCTTCTTAGTTTCATGCGTTTAATATAGAAAGTCGTGAAAAAAATGGTTGTTTAGTCTTTTTTTTTGACATAAAAAATGGTTGTTTAGTTAAAGTCATTGGTTACAAACTTTGATAGAAATAGTTTATATAATATATAAATTAAAAATAATATAAAAATGAATAAAATATGTTTACAGTAAAAACATCAATCTAAAATAAACTAATTTTAAATAATACATTAATTTTAAATAATATATAAAGTAAGAAAATATGTTTACAGTATAAATATATTAATTTTAAATAATATATAAAATTTATTTATTTTTGATAAATTAATATATAAAATTTCTTACTTTGCGTTGTTTTAATAAAGTAATATATAAACTTTAAAAAATACATAAAGTAATTGAAAGAATAAAAATAAAATAAAGTGACTGAGATGACCCTCCTTTCTCAGAAGGATAATCCCATTAGTCCCAAGCTCCTATTATTATTAACTATGCCTAGCTGTATATAAAGCGATAGCATGATATTCATACAGCGTTGCGGAAGCAAACAAGCAATAACGGCAAGCATAGAAAACCATCAGAGTAAAAGCGCAACATAAAGATAACTATACAAATACCATATATATCATAGTCCAACAGCACGGCATGGTACATACATATACACACTGTATAAGTAAAAACTGAAAATACATCAACAACAAAAGAAAAAGACTGTCGGAGCTCACCAGCACAACCCGTCCCCACTCAAAAGTACATGAAAAGCTCCCCGCTCACCACCTAGGACGCACTGGCAGGCTCTCACTATCAGCGATGAGGATGCCTTGAGCTATCCTGACCCTCGGCATGAGTACGCCTATACTGCACCAAAGGCTCATACTCTGACGAAGAGCTAGACACAACAATCCTATGCCGACGGTAGGTCCTCAGATACTACCTCGTCCTCCGGCGCTGGCCTCGGTAGATGTAGCCTCTCCTGCTGGTCACAGCCGATGACCGAGGTGCCACCCACATGTAGTCTCGCTCCCTCTGCCTCGAAGGTCGCCACATCTTAGGAAAAGGAAGAAACTGGTACAAACGGTAGGGTCCAACGATGTCCACGTACGGCGGTGTATTGCTTCGAAAGATCAGACTGACGGGTCCTGTATAAACCACCAAAAAGGTCGAGGGATCCACCCGCCATCCCCTCTCATCATGGTAGATGATCTCAATGTCGCCCAGCACCGGCATCCGTGGTGCCCCCGTGATGACTGGGTGAAGCCTCGGGTCCATCTTGTGCCTCAGCTAGCTCGTCGTCTTCAAGCGAACCCAGAAATAGACAACAGAGAAAACAGTAGGGAGATAAGAAATACAGCGTATAGAAGTGTCGAAAAACAAAAGTAATGCAGTAAACAAGACACATGTAGCATGTAGCAGATATAACAGATATAGCAGTTACTGCATTCCAACAAACGTCTCTCGAGACAACACATGCAACAAGTATCCATCTCCATGAGTCTCACACTCATATCAATCCTCTAGACCAGGATACTAATCCCATGCAGCATGTCGGCCGAAAGCTCACAAAACCGGTTCCCATTGGAATGGTTCCACATCCGAACAAGTCCACACCGGAACAGGTTCTGTGTCAGAACGGAATTAGTTTGTCCAAGAAACCGAACCACTCGCCGTGACCAATAAGAGTGCATCCCCCTTCCACACCGGAACTGAGGTATCTCGATCGCCTCGGAACATTAGCCTGGAACAATGGAAAGCTCTGGGATTAGTCGGGCAAACCGGACTGGATCGGGCGTCACGATAGGATAGGAGCTACCTCATCCGTCATTGTAAACTATTCCCGAGATCCGCAACATCCCCAAGGTCACTCACTTGATCGTCCCATCTACTTTCCGTACCCGCACTCAGGTACAACTAACCTCGTATGATGCTGGTAGCCCATACTACCTGTCATACGGCCTCGCTACTTGACAACTGATGATATGCAACAAGCATCCTCAACGAGCTTGATACCGGATCTCACGCCTAAACTTTTAATGAAACAACATGATGCCACTGCATCCACACGGCCACAGCCTCGACGCCACATGTCCACGAGCCACAGCTCAAACAACATGGCCACAGCCTCGAACAGTCAGCATAACAGCAACGACACCATCCATGGTATCAACTCGACAACAACACGGCACACAACCAAACTTAACTCTACGACATTTTGCCATCACACGACGCTTACCACAAACAACATAACAGCATCAATATCAACAACAGTAATATCAACAACAACACATAGCAGCATATCACATACCAAGTAGCATTTAGGCACTTAGATAGATAGCAACAATAGTCATCATCATCATAATAACAATCATACGAAACAGATCATTCTCAATCAACAGTTCGCTAACCTAGGGTTTCCAAACTTAACAGCGATAGCTCAAAGTAAGCTACACCTAGGATTTAGGCACTTTATCGAGGCTCAGCCACTAGTAGGGTTAGGGCTTCCCTACACACAGTATAATCACGACTACACTACTCTTGCCTTCCCGACGGCAGTTGTACTCTTTCTCCCCACCTGAACATTCGTCACGCAAATCCACGCAATCGCCGGCTTGCTCTTCACACGTAGCCATGAACATGAAGAATAGCTCCAGAATAGCCTTGAAGCTCCTCCTAGCCGCGGCCTCAACCTCCAAGCTGTAGGAAATCACGAGTGCTGACTTAGCCCTAATCACGAGCACAACACATATGCAATAGTGTTAGCCCTAGGGCAAGCTTAAAAGATCAAAGATAGAGGCAAAGACTCGAAGAACGCCAAGAACACGAAGAACACGTGTTAGGGATTCGAGTTTACCTTGGGCGAATCGAGAAAGTAATCCGTCGAAGTAGTAGAAGACTTGGTCGCGATCACAATGGTGCAGTCAGAATCACGTAGGGATGGCAATTTGGACCCTACCCGCTGGGTACCCACAAAAAATATCCATGATGGGTAGGGTAAATACCCGCTTTGTGGGTACGGGTGCGGGTGCGGGTCTGGGTAATTACTCGCAAACAAGAGAGGATATAGGTGCTGGTACGGATACTCTAGTACCCACCCCGCCCCATATATATATATATATATATATATATATATATATATATATATATATATATCAAATTTTAAAAATAAAATTAATGTAACCTACGATTTCTTAACTATTTTCCCCTTTCAGACTTAATCACCTACTGACCTAAGTAGTAACAGCAGCCGCTGATGTTCTTTGTTATTTTTTCCCTTTTTCTTAGTTAAAGTGCGGGTAATGGGTGCGGATATGGATACTTAGGTACCCAGATGGTAAGGGTACTTAAGTTTCTACCCACGCGGGTTCGGGTTCGGGTTCGGGTACGGGTATTTTTTTTCAAACGCGGGTATGGGGACGGGTACTATAGTACCCTACCCAGATCCTACCCATTGCCATCCCTAGAATCGCGTTTCGGTACTTCGATTGCCTCGAACTGAGCTTTCTCTCACTAGAACACTCAGAGCTTCTCTCCCTACTCTCTGCACTTCGAGCTCAATAATGGAGAAATGACAAGTGAAGAGGAAAGTGAAAATCTCCACTTAAGTGATCCTGCTGAAAATGCTTTAGCATGGACTCTTAGAACGCTTAAGCGTGCTCACGCTTGAGCGTGAGAATCTCTCCACGCTTGAGAGTGGAACCTTGTCCACTCCGCCTTCACCCTGGCCTGACACGTCTAGCACACGTGTCAAAAAGCACACTAGCTGGTATATCAAACTCTAATTGTTTGCCTCTAATAGTTTCTCCTTTTTTTCTTTTACTGCATGCTGGTATATCAAACTCTACTTGTTTGCCTCTAATAGTGGACAAGGTATTCGTGAATTAGGTTGGAACGAGAAAAGTTAACCAATTCATTCCAATAGGTTTTGATAGAGTTGTCAAAAGTGAATCAATTTGGGTCATCCGGATTGGCTTACCAAGGATTTGTTATTAAAAGGGTTGCCGCTAAAATAAGTTTGGATAAGTAGCACTTTAGTGGCGAGTCAAGATTTGGTCAAGTTGGCTTAACTCATCACGAGTTGGCTCACTAATTTGAAAAAAATGAAAATATAAGAATACAAAAAATGAAAAAATAAATAAATATAAAACAAAGAAGAATGTATAAAAATATATATATAAAAAAAAAAGATAAACTGCAAATAAGTGAGTTTGCTTTAGAAGCAACCCAGCTCACCCGGGTTAAGTCCAAGCAAACAACGAGCCAAGTGTGTCAGATTGATGTCAACACGAGCTTTTCCCAACAAAAAAAATACAACCCTACTCAACTCGAACCTGTGGTGAATAGGGTATCTCATCGGTCACAGTTGACAGTTTCGATTAGTTTGGGTTCAAAATATTTAAAAAAAAAAAAAAAACCCAAGTCCAATTTAAATTGGTCTGAATTGGATTATTTTTTCAGTTTTTTGTCAGATTCTTTTAACGACTTATTATTAATCCTGCAATGCCTAATCAATGTCCAAACAATGGAACTAGAGAGTATTGGACGTTAGGATATAAGGATAACGGGTGCGTTTGGGTATACAGTTTATTTAAGCACTTATACAATAAGCTCTTTTTTTCAATAAGCTAAAAACAACTTATTTTCATAAGCTTCTCTGACAAACTTATGGAAAGATTATAAACTATTTGCTTAAGTTTATTATCATAAATTATTTCCTTAAGCTGTCTATAAGATCTTCTAAACGCACCCAAAGTTTGTAAACAAGCATGGGTAACAAAAAATTCCTATGTATATTTTAAAAAATTATATAAGAACATTCAATTCAAGTTGAATTTCATCGAGTTTCAAAATTAGAACAAGAAACTAATCCAATCAAATTAATGTTTTTGGTTTTTAATTTTTTATAGTTTATGGTTTTTCATTCAGTTTAGAACACGTATTAGTGGCGGAATGTAGTGGCACAGAACAGCTCACTGGATAATATGTTTCCACGTATGTATTAAATGATGACTGAATGTATATTTATAACATATACCCAAAAAAATGTACATTAAATACATATTAATTCATCATTTGTATATAGTATATACTTACGTAAATCCCATTACTATTGGTCTGCACCTAACCTAGATGCAATCTCCTTGTGATTTGAGGTAAAAATAGTTCTAATCATTTTACCCCAAAAAGAAAAAAAAAGAACCATATCCAATTGTTTGAATTAATGGTTGGTAAAGCGACTCAATACACGAAGCTCCCACGTGATGGGATCGAGGGAGGGTAGACATGTAACTTTACCTCCATCATCCATCATTTACGTTTTTGTTAGTTTGTTTGGACTAATGGTAAAGGCGGCTCGGATGCATGAGACTCCTACTTGGTGGGGTTTGAAAATGATAGATGTACACAACTTAACTCCCTACAAATGAAGAGGCTATTAAGGATGGTAATAGAAAGGGTATGGGTATGGACATAGGGTACTATAGTATTTATCCCCATACCTGTGTTTTAAAAAAATACCCATACCCGTACCCGCGTGGATAGTAACTTTAATACCCGTATCTTTACCTGCTGGATACCTAAGTACTCATACCCGCACCTATTACCCACACTTTAATATAAAAAAATTGTGAATGTTCAAAAATACAATAAGAAATTTGCATTGTCAAAAAGAGAACATATTCTCACAATACAAATATATTTTATGATATATCTAAGAGAATGAGAGAAACAATATGAGACATGTTTGTATTATTTAATCTTACTATTTAAATAATGTAAACTAGTGACTTCTATCTTACTATTTTCATATTTTAATCTTTTCAATAGATCATTAAATAATATAATCATTTAAATAAAATAACTCATATATTATGAAATATTTATTAGACAAATAGAGATGTACAGAGATTTGCCACTTTCTAATTGAGAATAAGCTAAATTTATTTGGAGAATAGATTAATTCAGATGTTATTGTGTGACGAGTTGACGACTGAAAAGGAAGGATGTTTCCTTTTTTCCCTTAATTTTTATCTGATATTGCTGCGATTTTTTAAATAACTTTTCTCAAGTACTATTTGAAATTAGAATTTGGTCTGGCCAAGTTGTTAATTAAAAGTAAGAAGAGAATTAGCCAGGGAACTATACCCAGGGTTTGATTGTATCATGCGATTGTGATTGTAATCTTGCTGAATGAGTTTATAAATTTGATATGGGACAAGATGAGTACTAGAATACCCGTACTCGTATCCATAAAAGTTGACGAGTAATTATCCATTCCCGTACCTATACCCATTAAACGGATAATTACCCTACCCATTATGGATAATTTTTGCGGGTATCCTATAGATCCGTTACCCATTGCCATCGCTAGAGGCTAAATAAGGATGAAATGGAACGATATTGGACAAAACTCATTCTATCTTATTCCATCACCCAACACTTTTACTTTCCCTCCAAATTGGGGGATATGAGATGGAAAGAGGCTTTTATTTTATTAATCCTTATCATTAGATTCCTTCTATTTCTATTTCAAACAATGAAATGAAAACTTTCTTTCATTATACCATAAACCAGCCCCAAACAACTGTATGGAACTATTATTCCATTTCATTTCATTCTATCTCATCACATCCCATTCCAAACAAAGCCGGAGTACTGAGAGCTTACCAGAAACATACTAAACATATATTTTTTTGGTTAGTCATTTATTGCTTGGGTTTTCCTGGGTAAATGATTCTTCTACATGTTATGCTAGGAAAAAAAACCCATTTGAGTTAAAAGATTGTCTGAAATTACACAAGCTAAACAAAGAACAAGTTCCAAATGTTTCTAATCAGAAGTATATCTGCATCAAATCCAATTACCACTCTGCTTGAAATCTTTCTACCAAGTCACTTCAAAGAAAGCAGAATGGTTTGCACTTTCAGCATGCAATTTAAGTACTTGCTCCAAAATTCCTATGACTAACCAACATAAGACTTATTTTCATACATTATTATGCATCTTCTATAGACCAGTGGCTAAGCATAAATGTGATATTCTGAATGAAAGAACTATTTTTATGAGGCTGCTTTGAAAATAAGACTAGATTCAACTAACCAAGTAATGCAGGCCCCAATCAGTACAAATGTGGAAGTGTAAAAGACTCAATGGTGCGCTACAGCAGCATCGAGTATTTTCTTCTCGAGATCAGCTTCATCAATCCAGATCGAACTTTGTCTACGCAATGACTCTTTCTTCTCTTTCTTCTTCTCATCATGCATTTTGACTTTCATCCTCCAGTTTTCCAGTTTCTCTGCTCTTTCTTTTAACTGATTCATTCATTAAAATGAGAAATCAATCAAATGACAATAAGCTAAATTCAGAAAGAAATTTAACTGAAAAACATGAAACAAACACTGAGCAGCAATTTATCAAACTCTCTCAAACAAAATATAACAAGAAACAAGAAACTAGTTCCAATTGCATAACTGACTTGCATGATGGATTTGCAATACAAATTAAAGATGTATCGATTGGCAGATAATTGCAGTACAAAGACCAAAAAAATATCAAATGTCTTTCCTAAGAAATTATATATTAGTAATGTTGCTTAGATAACGAACGATGGCCAACAAAATGAATAATTCAGATTAAATGTTTCATTAAAACTTCATGTGACCCTCCTTTTCTCTCACCCATGCGCCTTTGTTTTTTTTATTTCTCTTTCGGCTTTCCACTCACCACCAGAACCATGGGACTTGGTTGTTGCATGGACATGAAAACAACACTCCTGCTTTGAGCGATTCACCGAATCACCGTCACCGCCATGGAGGCGCTGGTTTAGTCAAGCCTAGAGGTGCAATCTTCCGTGACACCGTTTGCAGTTGGGGGACCCTCGTGGCTGATTGATGGGAACCAGTCAAGCAAATAGCAGAATCAAGATTTAAAGAACAAGATAAAGTAGAGAGAGGGAATTCTGTATTATTTCAGAAAGGGGAAAAGGGGGTTTTATGGAGGAATGGGGATTCCTTCGGCCGCAGAGCTGGGCTCCTAAGAGAGCTATTGCTCTCTCTCCATAACTATCACAATGATTGTCAAGATACCCCCTCTCTCCTCACTCATCCTACTTAACAACCATGTAGCCTGGCAAAAACGGTTATGCTTTCCCTCTCTCCTAATACCCATGTCATCATTTCTATTTAGTCCCTCCTTTGTTCCTTCGGGTGTAAACCCTCCAGATCCTAGGCCCTTGAGGCCGATTGTGTAGCAGCTGGTCAATTGGGCCTGTTGACTCATGTTGAGTCCTATCAATGCCACCCTATACAGATTCAGCCTTGTCCTCAAGGCTGAAATTCAGGAATTGGCTTTGTATAGTAAATTTATCCTCCCATGTTGCTTCATCTGTGGACCTTCCTATCCATTGCACTAACAGCTGGTCAGTGTTCTCCCGTCTTTTCTGCACAGTTCTGGCTGCTAGCACAGCCATTGGTTCCAGCATATCAGTATGGTCACCGTCCAGTCCTTGTGGTAGACTTTCTTCCACTCTATATTTTCCCACTGCCTTCTTCAATAAAGACACATGAAAAACTGGATGAATTCTTGAACTGTCAGGTAATTTCAGCTTGTATGCCACTGCACCCAATCTCTCCAACACTTGAAAAGGGCCATAATACCTAGCTGCTAATTTGGCATTTACCATAGCAGCTACTGAATGCTGTTTATGAGGGTGAAGTTTCAGAAATACCCACTACCCTATCACAAAGACCCTTTCTTTCCTGTTATGGTCTGCTTGTGTCTTCAGTCTTGCTTGTGCTCTCCCTAGATGGTGCTTTAACTGCCTAAGACCTTCATCTCTGTCTCTGAGATCCCTGTGAACAGGCTCCACTCTTATTTCTCCTGGAAGAAACCTTGTAATCATAGGGGGTTTTCTCCCATACACCACCTAAAAAGGTGATGCTCCAGTAGATTCATGAAAATTGGTATTATACCAATACTCGGCCCAATGCAACCACTGGACCCAAGTTTTGGGTTGATACGCTACAAAGCATCTAAGAAAAGTTTCCAAGCACCTGTTCACCACTTCCGTTTGGCCATCTGTTTCTGGATGGTATGCGGAACTCATTTTTCATTGAGTTCCCTGCATCTTGAACATCTCTTTCCAGAAGTTGCTCACAAAAACCGGACCACGATCACTAACAATGGCCTTAGGAATACCATGCAGTCTCACCACCTCTTTTGTAAATATTTCAGCCACCACCCGAGCTGTGTAAGGATGGTTTAGAGGGATAAAATGGCTATATTTGGACAGCCTATCCACCACAACAAAAATAGCCTCATACCCTTTAGATCTGGGAAGCCCAGTGATGAAATCCATTGAGACCTCCTCCCAAATGAGTTCAGGAATGCTCAAAGGTTGGAGTAACCCGCTTGGAGATGCTGCCAAATATTTCTGTCTTCGGCAAATATCGCACTCCTTCACGAAGTCCATGACTCTTTTCTTCATTCCCATCCAGAACACATTGGCTGCCACCCTTCTATAGGTTCTATAGAATCCCGAATGTCCTCCTTGAGGTGTTGCATGAAACTCCTCTAAAAGTTGCGGAATCCAACGTGATGTGGCTGAAATTACCAACCTATCTTTATAAAACAGTACCCCATCTCTGTATGAAAACCCTTTTCTAGCCTCTTTGTCATTCTTCAAATCTTCAATGACTTTTTGTAATACCATATCCTTGTGGACTTCCTCAACTATCTGCATATAATCTATCCAAATGGGATAAGATACAAGAGAATGCAACTCTCCATCCTCCTTAACCCGAGAGAGGGCATCAGCCCCTCTATTCTCAGACCCCGGCTTGTACACAATGTCAAAACGGTATCCCAACAGCTTAGCTGCCCAATTTTGCTGATCTGAGGTTGAAATTCGTTGGTGCAGTAGCTGTTTCAGGCTCTTCTGATCAGTACATACAGTAAAATGCCTCCCCAAGAGATAGGGTCTCCAATGTTGAATTGCTAGAGCCAATGCCATTAACTCTTTTTCATAGGCAGATTTGAACAGATTATTAGGGCCTAAAGCCTTGCTGAAATAAGCAATTGGCCTCCCCAATTGCATGAGAATGGCCCCAATTCCCAAACCCGAAGCATCACATTCAATAGTGAACTCTTTAGTGAAATCGGGCAAAGCAAGAACCGGAGCAGTGATCATTTTTTTCCTTCAGCAACTCAAAAGTTTCTTGTGCTTTAGCATGCCAAATGAATCCATCTTTCCTAGTCAATTCGGTAAGTGGTCGAGCAATCTTACCATAGTTCTGTATGAATTTTCGATACCCTGTGAGGCCCAAAAATCCCCTCACTCCCTTCACATTTCTTGGTACCGGCCATTGGGTGACACTTTTAATCTTCTCAGGATCCGTAGTCACTCCCTCTTGAGAGATCAAATGCCCCAAGTATTCAATCTTAGTTTGAGCAAAATGACATTTCCTTCTGTTTGCCACCAATTGCTGATTTTTAAGCACTCCCAAAATCTCATGCAGATGCAGCAAATGTGTCTCCCAATACTTACTATAAATGAGGATATCATCAAAGAAAACTAACACAAACCTTCTTAACATAGGTATGAAAATCTCATTCATGAGGGGTTGAAAAGTGGATGGTGCATTCATCAAACCAAACGACATTACTAGGTACTCATAGTGCCCTTCATGAGTCCTAAAAGTCGTTTTATGCACATCCTCCTTTTTAACCCTTACTTGGTGGTAACCGGATTTGAGGTCCAACTTGGAGAAGAAATGAGCACCATTAAGTTCATCTAACAGTTCATCAATAATGGGGATAGGAAATTTGTCCAGAATTGTTACCTTGTTTAAGGCCCGATAATTCACACACATCCTCCACGTGTCATCTTTCTTCTTAACTAGTATCACCGGGCTTGAAAAGGCGCTATGGCTGTGCTGAATAATCCACGAGTCTAGCATCTCCTTCACTTGCTTTTCAATTTTGTTTTTCTGATGATGAGTATAGCGATAAGGCCTTACACTGATTGGACCCTGCCCTTCAAACAAGATGATAGCATGCTCTTTTCCTCTACTAGGTGGCAACCCTCTTGGTTCCTTGAACACCTCTGCATACTTCCCCAACACCTCTTCTATTTCCACTTGTTGTTTACAGCTGATTCCTTTTGTACTGCTCTCTAGTCCCCTGTTCTGGGCACAACGGACCTCTGTGGAAAGGAATAATTCCCCAAATCGTCTTGATGGCCTCCCTAATAGACTTTGCAGTGCTGTTTGGGTTGGGTGGTTTGCAGTGCTGTTTGGGTCGGGTGGTTGCCATTTTCACTCTTTAATTCTACCCATTTGCCATTGATTTGAAATTTCATGATTTGTTCTTTCCAATCCACTCTCATCTCTCTCAACGTCGCGAGCCAAGACATACCAAGCACCACATCAATCCCTTCCAAATCGAAAAGGAAAGTGTCCACTGTAATCTGGATCTCCCCTATTTTCATTCTGATCCCTCTACACTGCCCTCTAGCTTCAGCCTGATATCCATCTCCCAGCTTAATTCTCATTGTTTTTGTCTCTTCTATTTGCCAACCTATAGTTGCTACTAGCTGCTTGGATATAAAATTATGGGTTGCCCCATTATCCACCAAGATGAGAATGGGCACCCCTTTTACTGACCCCTCAACTTCACTATTCTAGGATAGCCTCCTCCCTCTCCTAATAGATTTCCCAAGTTCATAACACTGCATTCCCCATCAATTTCCTCTCCTTCTTCGACTTCAATGGCTAAGATGTTCCCCTCTGTGTCTCCTTCTTCCTCATCATCTATGATCATGATTCTCAGTTGTTTGTTTGGGCATTGATGCAAAGGGTGGTAAGGCCCCCCACATTTATAACAAAGCCCTTTTTGTCCCCTTTCCATGAGCTTGTGGTATGGCAAATGTGACACTCCTCTATCCCTATGCTGCGTTTTCTTTCTTTCCTCAATTGGATTTGATTTTGTTTTGTTGAACCCAGAAGACCCCCCTCTGTAAGAACTATTTCCTCCAGGCCCATCCTTGTTACCCTTCACATATACCCACTCAGACCCTGAATTGTAGCCACACTGTTGGCCCGAAACTGTGTTCTTGACCCAAATCCTCCTCTGAAACCCATGCTCTTTGGATGACTCCAACCAACGCTCCTTCCTCGCAACTCATTCTCCACTACACGCGCGACATTCATTAGTCGAGCTCGCGACAGGGGACCAAGGGTGATCAAGCTCTGCACTCGCCCCCGGACCTCTTCACCAACCCCTGGAGGAAGTACCCAAAATATTGGTCATCGGGTAACCGCCTCACCTGTGCCGTCAGCCGTTCAAAGTCCTGGATATATTCTTCAGCACCACCCCCTTGCCGAAGAGCGGCCAATTGCTCGAACACGTCTTCTCCTCCCATACCGCTGTATCGATCTAGTAACTCTTGTTTGAGCTGCTCCTAAGTGAGTTCTACTTCATCATCGAGGAGAGAATTGAAGAAACGAATTGTTCCTCCCTCCATACATAGTTGAGCCAGATTGACTCGCACTTCTGGACTCGTTTCTTGGACCCGAAAGTATATCTCAGCTCGAGTAATCCATCCCGCTAGGTCGTCACCATCGAACATTGGTAATTCCACCTTCTTCACCAATTGACGAAACTCTTAGAGAGCCACTCCTTGTAGCTTCTTCAAGCCTGAGCTCGATGACGTTTTCTTAGATGTTGAGTCCTTTTCTGAGTTCCCTTTGTCTCCCGCACCCTCACCTTTTTAGCATCTCCATCATCGTCGCCATGGATGCTTTGCCCTCCTCAGCCCTAGCTTGCATCTCTGCCAAAGTGGTTTTGATGCTCGCTACTTTGGTTTCTAGGTTGCCTATCCTCCCCCCTCCATTCCAACGAGTTTCTCAGTTTTTTTCTTCGGTGGCATCCACCTCCCTCCGAGCTTCCTATGCGCTGATCCCCTCTAAGAGGATGCTCCTCACTTATCCGACAGGTCGGACCAGTTTGATGGGCACCAGTCAAGCAAATAGCAGAATCAAGAATTAAAGAACAAGATAAAGTAGAGAGAAAGGGAATTCTATATAATTTCAGTAAGGGGAAAAGGCGGTTTTACAGAGGAATGGGGATTCCTTCTGCCGCAGAGCTGGGCTCCTAAGAGAGCTATTTCTCTCTCTCCATAACTATCACAATGATTATCAAGATACCCCCTCTCTCCTCACTCATCCTACTTAACAACCATGTAGCCTGGCAAAAACGGTTATGCTTTCCCTCTCTCCTAATACCCACGTCATTGTTTCTATTTAGTGCCTCCTTTGTTCCTTCGGGTGTAAACCCTCCAGATCCTAGGCCCTTGAGGCCGATTGTGTAGCAGCTAACCAATTGGGCCTGTTGACTCATGTTGAGTCCTATCACTGATGACACTAGTAGTGATGCTACAGAGGTTCAACTGGTTTAAGTATATAGGAGGTTTATTGTAGGAACTAGAAAGGAAGGATGGAAGTGACAAACCACCTTGAGGAAATGACCTGAGTGGAACATTTGCAATTTCTAAATCTTGAAGAGCATTGAGGTTGAGGGTGTACATCCGTTCTGGAAGTGATCTAAGTTTTCCACAATTGATGACCTTAATTCCATTGGGTTAGGAGTGGACAATCCACTTTGAGGAAAAGATTCCAGATTAGAGAAGCTACTAGTTCTCAATATTACATGAGGAGTGCTAGCAACACACTCTCTAACACTCTTTTCAACACACTCTTCTATTGGTTGAAATTCATGTGAGTCCCACTTGAATTTTGTAGGACCCACATGAATTTCAACCAATAGGAGAGTGTTGGAAAGAGAGTGTTAAAGAGTGTGTTGATAGCATTTTTCTTGCAAGATTAAACAAAGTCTAGGCAAAAGTCTCATAATCTAAGATGGAAATTGATTTTAGATTGGGACAACTCCAGATATAAAGATATTTGAGCATAGGGAAGCAGCCTAATGGAAAGCACCTAAGTGAGTGAGAGTGACAACTGTCCCATATCATTAACTCTTCCAAGTGAACTGTAATTTCCCCAAGCTTCATCAGGTAGGAAATCCAATCTTAAAGTCTAATACCAGTAATGTAAGTAAAGTGAAGCATGTGAGAGATGGAATTTAGTTAAATAAAAGTCATGGAGATGTTGCTAAGAACCGTTCTAGGAAAAGATGTCAGCCTATCACCCTTCTTTATGCAGGATAGCAAGGACTGTGAAGCATTCTCAAGGATCAGCAATAAAAGTTGACCCCCATCAATAATAATCAAACTTTTAGTTTATGTAATCCAATTAAAAGTAGATGCTTCCAGTTAATCACAATATAATACGTTAACATTGTCAGGCTGGAAGGAAGAAGATGTGGTAAATGTCCCTTCATTTTGGGACAATTGTACAAATGTATATGTTTAAGACATGGAAAAGGGAAGTCTATGCCTTCACCACTCAACAGTAGCCATTCCTCCCATTCTGTCATTTCCTTGAGTGATAAAAGCTCAAGGGATGGAAATGGTTGAAAAGAAGAATAGCTAGCATAGAACTCAGGAGTCAGGACCAACAGTCTTTATTATCATTTCCATCCTTGCAACATAAAGTTTCTGGAGAGAAGGCAGTTGATCAAGTGGTGGGAGAAATAAGCAAAAATTACAACTTACACAAAAAAACACTATTTAAGTATTTGAGTATGTCGACCAGCCTGTGCTTCCATCTTAGGCGTGGTACCTATTTAACTTTTTCCAGTTAGAGTGTTATCCTATTCATCATTTTGTTAATTAGTAGTGTTTTGCTGAGTAACTTTGCTCCAGTGGAGAAGATAGGGGAAGTCATGCGTCTCATGCCTATCACCAACATTAAGGTGAAATGCCAGAGGACTTTCCAGAGGGTGTCTACATTAGAAATGGTCCAGTCTTTGTACTTAGAACTTTTCGATGTGCTTAACTGGGGTATAGAATGAGAAGTGAAAATGATTTCAGTACACTCTTTTAATAGAGAGAAATGTTACTCACATAGATCTAAAATCTCTCCCTTACACACTCTTAATTCCAACAAACCCAAAAACAGGGGGCGGGGGGGGGGGGGGGGGGAGAACCCATTAAACCATAGATTAATAGTACTGTGATGGTTAAGCAAGATCATGTGCAACTACAACAATATTCTTATAGATACAAATGATGCTGCAAAAATTGCAACTGAGTAGTATTGTTGCAAAACAACATAGTTTTAAGCAGTAAGTTGCTACTATTGTTCACAAAAGAATCTAAAAGGGAGCCATCAAGAAGGCATAAAAGTCTTCTATAAAATCGGAGTCTAGAAGTAAGTAGAAACTTAAGCTACAATAAGCTCCCTTTTTCCTATCTTCCTTCCTACCATCCCTCCACATAACATGAAACTTTAGGTCTGAAAAGCTCGAGTCAAAGCACCGCTACAAGTGGTATTGGCAACGAGGTCACTGCAACGGAAAACAGCATCGTGGACAAAATCACCTCCAGGCTTAACTCAACCAGTGGCTACATGGCGGTGATGGTGTTGCAGTGAATCCCTCAAAGTGGGAGCCCCGTTTTTATGTCCATACAACAACCAAGTTACATAATCCTGGCCCTTGTTTCCTCTATCTCCCATCAGCCAAGAAACATTTAATCTGAACCATTTATTTCGATCTAATGATTATTATTTAATCCTCTTACTTCTCACAATAAAGCATCCCTCTCACCTAATACATCCCCTATTGTGATATTTCCATTTATATTGGTATAAATATCAAAAAATAAAAGCAAAAAAATTGTAAAATACAACAAGGAGTATCCGAATGTCTCCATGAAGTATCTGACAGATGTGTCCAACACAAACACAGCTATTCTGTAATGTATGGCTTCATAACAGATATATACATATAAAGATTGCCCATTATTCCGTAGGAAAAAAAATCCTTCCTCAACAAATCAAACAAAAACATGAATAATTCAAAAACAAAACAAGATTTAAACAAAAAATAAAAAAGGTTAAACCAATACACTTATTTTGAATTTGGTTCCTATACATGAGAGTTTTGAAATCGGTCCCTATCTGTACAATTATTTTTAATTTGATCCTTACTATTTATTGGTGTTATAACGCCGTTTATTAGAGTTTAAATATAGGAATCAAATTGAAAATGATTGTCAATTTCTTGTTTTGAATTTGGTCCGTGACGGTCATTTTGAATTTGATCCCTACATGTGACAATCATTTTCAATGATCATATGACGACGTTATAACACTAATAAATGACCATGACCAAATTTAAAACAATTGTGCATATAGGGACTAATTTCAAAAAAATTCACTCTAGGGACCAAATTCAAAATCAACTTCACTATATGGATCAAATTATTAGTTTAACCAATAAAAAAAACATACGAGGGTTTGGCGAAATTGTTGCTGTGCAATCTGGCGCTCTTGAGCTCTGAGTTTAGCGGCCTCGGCTTTAACCTTCTGCCGCTCTTCGTTCGCAACCCTGAGTGCTTCCCTGCGAGCTTCGTCCTTGCGCTGTTTCTCCAATGCCATAAGCTCCATTTCTCGAATGTATTCCTTGCGAACCTCCTTCACTTGCTTCGCGTATTCCCTTCGCAAAAGCGCCAGCTTTGCCTCTGCTTCCTTGGGGTCCTTTGGAACCTGCCAGCTCCCGAGGAATGAATTGGGTTCGAGGAATTTGTGGTTCACGCGGTGATTGTTGTGGTGTGAGGGTCTTGCAGAAGTGGTGAATGAGCGTAGGGATGAACGGAAAAGGAACTGACGGGTCGCCATTGTTGCCGCAAGAGAGTGAAGAGCTGAATCACCTATTTGCTGATTGACAATGAAGGAAGAAGAAGAAGGAAGTAAACAATTGAGTAGAGGAGGTTAAGGTTATGAGTAGTACGGTTGTCTGACTCTACGAGTTTACCTAATTTAAAAAACATGAGCCATTCTCTAACACTTTTTGTAGCTCATATATTTAAATAAGTCTTATTAATTCATGTGGATTCCATTTAAATTTTATAGGATCCACATGAATTTCAATCAATTAAAAATTATATATTAGAAAAAGACTGTTAGAGAGTGTCTTACTAATATATCTCATTTAAAATTAATGAAAAAAAGAAAAAATTAAAATAATAATTTGATCCCTATACATAACACGGATTTTTTATTTAATCCCTATATATAAAACAATTGAAAATAAGTCTCTCTCTCTCTCTCTCTCTCTCTCTCTCTCTCTCTCTCTCTCTCTCTCTCTCTCTCTCTCTCTCTCTCTCTCTCTCTATATATATATATATATATATATATATATATATATTGCTATGTATATCGTTATGTATATAAACATTAACAAATTTGATCCCTATAAAATAAGCTCACTCAAATGAGAGGAATAAAGAAGCCAAATTGTTGAAAGATTATTATTATTAAAATATTTTTTTGAATTGTTTCGATTCTCTTTTCTAAGTTTTAGATATTGTTATTTCATATAAAAAAATTCAATATGTTGGAATTAAAATTTAATTACTTTTTCTTTCTCTTATTGGGTGAATTTTACTTTTTCTTTCTAATTAAATTTAAAAAGTACAAATGCCCTAACCCAAATTAGGTGCTAGAGTTACACTTCTATTGGTTTCCATGAAAACAGGAGGAAAGAAAATGAAAGAAGAAAAAGTAAAATGAATTTTTTAGTTTTCTTTTGTTTGGTTGTAGAGAGAAAAGAAAGAGAGGAAAAAGTTGTTGGGATCCACACAAATTTTTTCCTCTCCACTTATGAGAAGAAAAACCAAAGAGAGATAAAATGGTTTGAAATGTCAAATTTATCATTCATCTACCATCAATCTCCTCACCTAATAATGACATAATTGTCTATTAACAAATTCTTTTTTTTTTTTTCACTTTCATTCATGTTTAACTCGTATCAAACAACTCTTAAAATTCATTTTTTTTCTCATCATTTCCTTTCTACCCACATTCTTTCTTTCTATCTTCTCTATTTTCATTTTCTTTCTCAAACCAAACAGAGCATTAGAGATATCCAAACACACTTAATCCGTTAAGAAAACGAGTTAATGGCAGGTTGGGGTCGTTTACATTTACTTTTTTTTTTTTACAATTTCAATTTAATTGACAATTCAACAATTTGCATGCCTGTTTGTCACTTTTCCTAAGCCTTGGTGCAATTATATTTTTAATTTTTAGATGATGTTTGTATGTGTATTTTTAATTTTTCAATTTTTTTATAATTTTTTCCCAATTTTCTTTTGTTTCTTAACGGGTTAACTCGTCATGCCATCAACCCACTTTTTCTATTTTTTAGTGTTTGACGGGCCAACCCAATGCTAAATGGGGTGAGTTGGGAAGTTCAACAGCTTTGTCAGAACGGGTTGACAAGTGAGTGAAGGAATGCGGTCATGTAACTATGGTGTTTGTGTACAAGACACTGATAGTCAATTAGGGACGATTTCTATGGGATTCTAACTTACATTGTTGAAATTGAGTATACCGGTTTTCCCGTGATGAAGTTAGTTCTCTTCAAGTGCGATTGGTTTGATAGTACTCTTAGCGTATGGACAAAAATAGATAAAAAATATGGCATTGTTGAAGTTAAGCAATCTCATAGATATAATAAGGCATATGACCCATTCATATTTGCAAAACAAGCAGAACATGTTTATTACACGTCATATCCCAAGGGACATCAAGGCTGGTTGGGTGTCATCAAGATAAAGGCTCGCAGTACAATTACTGATAACATAATCAATCAACATGAGAAAGATGCTCCTTACCAAGATGATTAGTTTGCAGGGCCCCACGTATTGCTGGATATTATGCTGGATATCATTGATAAATCTCTCGTGGACGTTGCTGGCGAAGGGGAAGAAGTTGATAGAGAGTTAATGAACCAGTCCGACTTGGATGAATCTAGCGAAGACACATTCCAATCAAGTGAGACTGAGAGTGAGAGTGATTTCAATGATACAGATGCAATTTATGTAACTTATATATTATTCATTTGTTGTGTTTATTCGTTTTTGTTATATTTAATTAATTAGTTAATATTATGATGTCACATATCCTTTTTTTCAAATAGATGGCAGATTCGTCTAGAGGTAGAGGCCAGCGTGGTGGCAGAGTCCCTGGCAGAGGTCGTTCCGGGAGAGATTCTCCCACCACCGACTCGCTAACTTCTGACAGAGTCACTCCTGGCAGTACATCTGCAGCGGGCCCACAAGTGATGGATCGGCACCAGCTACACCAGCCTCGGATGTCAAGACACTGATTGGACAGTCATCATCAGCGGCGCCTCATGAGAGGCAGGATTCGACTGACTGGAGGACGCTTCTTATCCCTAGGGGCAAGAATAAGTAACCTAATTTAATTTTATATTATATAAATGTGATTAATTTAATTTAATTATTTATAACATTGTTTAATTAATTTCCCTACAGCTTTATGCCTGCGAAGGGCCCTTCCGATGCCATTTCCAAGATCCTCAAACAGAAATTTGATGGTGCATGACCTAACTGGAAGGCCATCCCCAAGGGCGTTAGGGACATGTTCTTTCGGGAGTTTAAGGTAATAATTTATTAAAAAATTAAAATTACATTTACTTTAGGTTTAATGCATTATTCTTAAGCGTTAACTAATAAGTGTTTCTTGCAGAAATCGTATCGGTGGGCTCCACATCTAGAGAACACCATCGGGACTGGTTTTGAACATAAGGTTCTTTGGTTATGAAAAACACAATGAATAAGCTCAGAACCGGTCAGGATAAGGGTAACTGGATGGACCCGGTGATCAGGAAGGGCCTTAAACTACATCGGGCCACTCAGAAGTTCCGGGAGAAGAGTGCCACCGCCCAACGTAATCGGGCTATTGACAGTGGGACATATGCCTACATCGACGGCTCTAAATCGGTCGCCGCTCACTTCGATGAGTTGGTAAGTTTAAATGATTATTTTAGCGTAATACTTAGTTTTCATTTATTACACATTTATGAATTTAAAAGCTATTTAAATATATGCAGGTTGCGCAGTTATAGTGACCCTCGACAGCTACGGAGTTGGTGGAAAAGACCAAGAAGTTAAAGTCAGGGGAATGGGTCAACGATAAAGCCTGTAACTATGCAGTATGTAAAAAACAAACTTAATTAAAAGTTGTAATTTATTATTATTTGTTAATATTATAATTGTAACTAATGATCTTTAATTATTCTTCGCAGGACACATTTAATCACAAGCGAGATGAGGTCATATCACGTGCCTCACAGGATGAGACTTTGTCTAGTGAGGGCCCCCACTCTTCGATCTCCGTCGACGACAATGCCATATATTTGGAGGTCGTCGGAGGTAGGAACAAGAAGGGGTACGTGTATGGCTTCGGCCACTTGGACGACGAGTTTATCGCCTCATCATCCGGCACACCTGCTTCGTCTTGCTCAACCATCGTCCCTTCAGATCAGTTCGAGCAGATGCAGGACACCATTACATGGCTTAACGTCGAGCTCAAGGAGAAGGCTGAGAGGGAGCGGTTGATGGCGAAGCATATTACTCAGCTGACGTAGATCCAACAGCAGCTAACGCAGACGACAGTGGAGCAGGGTCGGCATCTACAAATGGTGATGGAGCATATGAGGATCTAGCCTCTTATTGTGGTGCTCCCTCCTCCAGTTGTGCCTACTCCTGCTCCAGAGGACGCCGCCGCCGCCGATGACGAGGATGACTTTCCGCCTCTGCCTCCGCCTCCATTTTGACTTTTGCTACATTTTATTTAGTTTACTACCCTTTTATTTTATTTACATTATGGTCACGTTTTGTATACATTAGATTTGACTTTATGGACGACTTCTCGCCCCCTCCTCTTTATGTTTTGCTTAATACACTTATATCATTACTTAATATATTTAATATTTTAAATTTTTTTAATCGTAATCAATAATAATAAATTGAAAAAAATTCAATTGATGTTTATTTAATATCATAATAATCAATTAAAAATAATTTATAAAAATTATTTAGTAGTTTTGAAAAAAAAAAAAAAAGGAAAAACCTAGCGAACGAAATAGCCACCAAGAATTCGGTCGCTAGCTAAAAATAAATATTCAATTTCCAGTTTAGTGACCGACATTTCGGTTGCAAATAAATTACATATTCCTAGTTTAACGACCGAATTAGCGACCAAGAAATGAGTTGCTAATTTTGGTTATCAAATACTGGCAATCAAAAACCCCGCGACCGAATTATTAATAATAGCGACGGATAATTCGGTTGCCAGTCACGACCGGCGTATAAGTTCGGCAACGAAGGTTTTAGCGAACATGATTTTCGCCACGGCCACTAATCAGTCGCGAAATTGGTCACGAAGGCCTTTTGCGATCGAATTATGATGAATAGCGATCAAATTCTTCAGTCATTATTTGGCCTTTTTTGTAGTGGGGTTAATGGTATGGTTTATCTGCAAATTCTCGCTGTCAAAATAGATCCAGGCTTGGACATTTTGATCGGTGCGCATGTGGAGAGGGAGGAAGTCGTCGACGGAGTTGCAGTATCTGGCGGTGACGGTGGTTATGGATTCGATGTTGTTGAGGTGTCGATGTGGTTGTTGTCAGGGTCGTTGAACTTGGGGGTTTGCCCGATATAGAATTTGACGACGAGTGGGGAAGTAAGAGGGAGAGGTAGCATTGGTGAACAGGTCGAAGTACTAGTTGACAAGTGCGGAGGGAGGGGAGGTGGTGTTGGAGACGAGAAAGGCGAAGCCGAAACCTGGACTTGTGGGGATCTGAGGCAAGATGGAGACGACGAAGGAAGTGGAAAAAGAAGAGATGGAACAATTTACCAGAGTCAACATCGAGGGAGACAGAGACAAGAAAGAAGAGGGGGGCAGGGTGTAACACCCTTTCTGGGGCATCACATTTACGAACATTTTATAAAAGCTGTAAGGCCGAAAAACGGGTTAATTAAAAATATTTAAGAAAGATGGGGGTAAATTTTCCTTTTCACAAGACATAACTGTAAAAGCTTGTAACCGTTTATGCCTGTAAGGTAAATAAAACATTTCATAATATAGTTTCATAAGCTCATAAAGGATTTACATTTAAACCCAACTCGACTACATAAAGTAAATGAAAAGATACAGATTCAACATAAGGAATTGGAGACGCAGCTCCTAAACATAAGGTACTTGGAGACGCAGCTCCATGAAAATAAAAGAAAAGTACAGACATCCTGACACCCTACACTGACCGATAACAGACTACATGAGAAGACATCCCTCGGTCCAACCGCTGAATGCTTCCTCTGACTTCACCTTTATGGAGAGACAAGCGAAAGAAATAGGAAGATATGGATAGATCACCTCGCTCCTAGTCTCTTTACTCATCGTCTTCCAACCAGTACCCATCAACTGAGACCAACAGAAATCCTAGCAGGGACTACTGCTAGCATTCCCATGGAAGACATAGCAGGAGTTGCCTTAGAAGCAACTTTGCTAACAAGCAGCCTATCCCTAACAGAGGGAGAAGGCACTAAATGCATTGGCGGAAAAGTCCATCTAGCATTCCATTCACGACTACAACCTTGACAGTAGAGGACATGAGAACAAGTGGTGAAGCAGTTGAGAACCCTTCCTCTGCGCTCCTTGCGAATGGTGAGTACGGCTCTTCACATGTACGTTACTAGAAGCCCGTCATGACTAGTTGTCCAGACGCCGTAACCACTGGGAGGCTCAACATAGAGATGCATCCGAAGCGCCGGGTGAACTCTGGGTAGTGCGACATTCTCGGGAGACAACCAGAGAATCACACAACGATGCAATACAAAGTAATGAGGTGAGATTCTCATTCGTCATCACAACACATGTCAGAAGTAAAAACAGTGCGACATACAAGATAACGACATACTAATCATGCATATCATACATCTCAATATCTTATATAAATCAATCAGCAGCATAAGACATCATCAACACAGGATAATAATGTATAATATAAGAATGTATCCATTAACAGTCATGCAATGCAATGTGATGTATATGACTCAATGCCATATGCCACAAGGGTAAGACTCTGACCCCTACTCCATGGAGCTAAACATAACTGGAGTGAGTGATTGGGAAAACATTGTCTGCGTTATCTCAGCCCAACATGTGCTATCTCAACAAGATTGCGAATTCACTTTTACGGCTCATGCCATACATTTTTTACCCAAATCATTATTTGTCCGGTGTCCAGTCAGGATGTCAGCGTTTTTCGACAGGTCACCCACGACACAGATGAGCTACTCTCTAGCCACATGTGGTCTCCCTAACCCCAACGTCCTCAAGATCTCCACGATCGTCACCTCCAACAATTGCACCCGCACAAAGGTGTAAGCTCAACTCCCAGGCACAACGCCCAACTCATGCACAGATGCATATGCATGTCAAGAAATGCCACAACACAAACACGTACTACACTTTCAATGTAGCACCACGTCTACCTCTTGATAAACCATAGGGCACCCCTACGGGACCCACTTTCACACGACTTGCCACCAGTCACCCATTATTGGTTCCATTCCTTGCGTCCACGTACAACTCTGTCATTCGAAAAATGATGTTCAAGTCTTATGATATATCATTCCATATCCTAAGCGTATTATGAAAAATAAGATCCACAAGGATTCCTTTATCATGTCTCCTCACTTATCTATCAAGGGAAACATTACTTATTTTGTATAAGTAACTCTTTGTGGTTAAGTATTATGGATCCTTAGATGACCTAAATCATCAAGGGTGTGGGACATGATTTTCCATGACCATAAGGAATAGGTACATGTATTTTATTTATTCTTTGTGTGTCCATTATGAAACTCATTGCATTCCTTAGAAGATATTGCGTACTTGTGCTATTATAGTAAAGTTTTTAAAATACTTTCCTTGGTAGTAAACTAGTTCATGGAATCTCCTTTATAAAACATAGTTTTGAAAACTCTATACATATACTCGTAAGGTATCCAAAACCCCAAGATACGCAGTACCTTGTCTTTTTCCAAACTAGCGTAAAACTTCCTTTGAAATAATACTAATTTCCTTTACTTAGCATAGAAAGGGAAAACATATCTTTATTTAAATCACCTTTTCATTTTCAAATGAAAACCATAACTCATTTGTTTTGTAAGATTTCAAAATTAATCATAGTAGCGTAATGACTCATTGTTTTAAAGAAAACACTTACGAGAATTCTCATTTATCTTAAAAGTAGGTTTATTAACCAAAACCTTTGGAAACCACATGAATCATTTAGAAAACTCTTTGTTCATGAAAATCTTTTGCTTGCAACAATATGCTAGAATAAGTGGTTAATTAACTTCAAACTTTCCTATTCTTAAAACAATTTTCATATAAACCCCAAAATACTCATTTTACAACACTTGGTTCTTTGGAACCAAAACTTGATTTCTTAGGAAACCTTTTCAATTTCAATTTCCCTATACTTTAGTATAAACACTTTAAACCTCTTAACATCAACATTTTAGGTTCCTAGCCCTAATTACTATGGTGTGGTCGAATGCCTCCATGTAAGTAAGGTAGGTCTTTTTAATTCCTTTTGCCTTCTTGAAAACATTTAAGTCCATTACACCATTATTTGAATATAGAAGCGTTGGCTTCCCTTGTTAACTCAACAAGGCCGAACCACACATGGTAGCTTTCAACAAAATATATGTCATCCAACAACATTCTAGCATCATGAAAATCATCTCAACATATAGTCATTTCATCAAGTAGTAAAAGCATGAACAAACTCATCATTCAAAAAACCTATCCTCAGGTCTTGATCCTAAGAATAGTTTTTTACCATGCCAAAATGATTTTCCACACTAACACTCAAGCACAAATAGTCACACAAACACCATAACATACAATTCCAAAAATCAACACCAAAGCCCGTATACATAAAATTTCAGCATTTCAAGCATCAACTTGTGACACACATTTGATTGACCAAACGAACTCGGATTAGAGCAAATGAGGACTCATATGAAAGCTTAGGATGTCTAGTTTTTAGATATAACATTATTGTTCAAATCTTTATGAAATCACACGAAATTTGTGCTTAAAATGAATCCCAAGATGTCTAGTTTTAGGATCAAAAACAATTTTTCAAATCCAAAGTCTAGGTTGAGGTAAAAACCGAAATGACTCACAAGGTCAGATCCGAAAATCACATTTTCACAAACTCTTTTCAACAAAAAGATGGAGGAACCCTAGGTTAGGGTTTTCCCTCACATTAAAGTTGTTTTCAACCATTCAAACACATCAATGAACACAAATCAACCAACAAATAATTATTACAACATTGTTCTCATAGAGAACCAAATAGATAAAGTAGGAAACCCTTGGTTTAGGGTTTTCCCCAAACCAAACCCATAAACCATTTTCACCACCGCCAATGTGGTGTGATGTGGTTCACTCCCCTATTACCTCTTGTAGATCCTTAGGATGAGCAAAACTCCAAGCTCCAAGAAAGAGTGGCAAGGCCGAATCTTCATAAAAAAGAAAAGGTAAGATCTCTTGAACTTGTTTCACAAAAATCATGTACTAAAAGAAGTTGTTTCATGATTCTAAGAAAAGATATGAAGAGAAAAGTAAGATTAGAGACTTACTTAGTGAAGAACACATGATGAATATGGTTGGTGTTCTTGAGGGTCAAGAACCAAGTTCCTCCAATCAAGAAACTTTCTTCATCAGAGATGATCTAGAGATAAAGACAAGAACAACTTTGCTTTTAGATTTTAGAAACAAGTTTTGGTTCATAAGCTATGAAGCCAAAACCGTATAAATACTTAAGAGAGAGAAGAGAGAAACTCAAGTGCTCATGAAATGGAGTTGTTTGATCTTTGAAAGAGAAATGAGAAGTGTTTTGGGGTGTTTTGGATGGTGAATGGCCGAATGGCCTTATGCACATGGTCATCAAATTTGTTGATGTGTTTATGACTAGTGATCTGATGAAGTGTAAGGAAATAGATGGCTAGGATTTAAAGAGATGGATATTTGTTGAGTCCTCATGCAAAGTGTAGAGATTAACCATAAATAGGTTAATAGGCTTTCTCCATAAAAGGAAAGGATGCAAGGTTATTAACCAATAGTTTATGAATTTAATCCATTGGTTAAAGGAATAAAAAAGTAATGGATGGTTGACAATGTCTTGTGAAATGTGAGATGCAATTATGAACTACTCCCGGCTCTGGGCCAAAACAGCTTCCCTAGCCCTGGCACGCATCTCAAGGCAAAGCGGTCCCAATTAAAATAATATTATTTTTACCGATTCCGACTCAAAACAGCATAATCGGCTCAAAACAACATTTTATGATTATTAAGCTTATAATTGAAATTCTAGTATGAATTTTCAATTATTAACCATTTTTATGATTATGATTAATCAAATTGTGTTCTCAGTCAAGTTATTCATACAAACAGTTAAAAAGACAGACATATGATTTTTGGGATATTACACAAGGACGAAGGGAGAGGGAGAAGGCGGAGGGGAGAGGGAGCTTGAAGGAGAGAGAAAGTGAGGGAAATGGGTAAGAGGGTTTGGAGGAGAGAGAAAGGTAAAGATTGATTGATTCACCTATTGTTCTGGTCAAAACATTTCTCACCATAGGAGACTTCATCTCCTTGTCCACCGTAGAACTTGCCTGTATATTCTCTCACGCATGTACACCAAAATCTTTGTATGGAGACAATATGCATAATTTAGTAAACCTAAAGAGTTATATTAATTAATTTCAAAGCATACATTCGTGGCACATGCCTCATATTTTTCCCTTAAAAAAAATAAATCTGCCAGAGATTTCAACCATAAAATAATTCACTTTATCATAAGATGGAAATTGTAAACATAATTTGATACAAGTAAATAACTATATCATTAATTATACCATTTTGGGCCCAACATAATTGGTAGATATTGGGTTCCTTAAACATATTATCTAAGGTTCGTTTCCTACATTATTTTCTTATGGAAAAAACTTTGTTGTAAGGCAAAATTCACTTCGATAATCTTTACGCCTAAAGACAAGAACTAAATTTTAAATTGTGAATATGTACCTGATTGGAGCCATGTCCAACTCAACGTGACCTGAAAGCTAAGTAGCTTTCACGTTTGAGACAAAGGATTACAAATATATCATTCTTGTTGTGATATTCTCCAAAAGGTGATTCTAAACCGCCATTCCAAGCACAACCTAAGACAATTATTTGGAAGTCTCACAATCATGACAAAATTGGAAGGTTAGTCTCATATCAATAACTGCCAAAATACAAATAAAAAAAAATAAATATACAATCAACCTTGTAAAAAAATGTCAACCACCAAACGTTGGGCACTCAACTTTCGCCGGCATCAAATTCAATTCTCTTTAAAAAATAAAAATATAATTCAAATGGTAAATTAAGATGACAAAATGAAGTTGACAGTTATTTACAATAATAACACATTATTTAAGCATCATTTACATATCAACATAAATTTATAAAAATTTACATATTCACATATTATGACTAAAAAGTAACAATGTACCATTCTTTATGACCCCCCTTTTTCCAATAACATAAAATAAAAGTTTGAGACCTTCAAAATCAAGTATGTATCAAGATAATGAGGGATCAATTTATATTAGTGTAAATCATTTTTTTTTTGCTTAACACCCACCCTCAATCATTGTTTTTATTTTCATCCAACGGTGATTGTGATTTTAATAAGTTACACCGTTGAATGAAACAATGGTCGAGGGTGAGTATAAGCAAAAAAAATGACTTACACTGATGTAAGTTGATCCCTTCTTATAGATAATTTATATACTTTAACTAACTCTTATGTAAGATGATATACAAAATATTTTTAATTATAAACATGGATGATATTTTATTTTTAAAATTTGTATATGTAGTAACCCATCCATGTGTCTCCCATAATTTTATGTATAGTCATGATTTATATTAACTTTATGGATTACTATCAGTCTATCACCAGAAAAGAAACCATGTGACTACGGTTTAGATCTATTCTTTGATTTCATCAACAACAAAAAAAAGATCTATTCTTTGCCATGAATCTTACATAAATTTAGAGAGTAGTTTTTGTTAAAATACTGGTTTGAGATCTTTGCAACGGGAATCCAAATACACTCATCCCACTTAAACTTAAACCCTTGTGGCTATAAAGTAAATATAAATTATATATAACAATTTCCAAGCAATAATTGAAAATCAAAAAAAAAAAAAAAATCCAAGCAATAATTCCTCCATATGGAATGTCTTCATTGCAATTGATTTCAACTTATTTCCTTTGTGCAACAATGACCGCCACCACTCCGCAGGTGATATCTTGAAAGACAGGTGCAATGGTTGCCAGCTATAGTCATTTCTTTCTATTTTCTCTTGGCTTTTTGGGGTAAAGTTCAGGTTAATGCACCAACAGATTATAAATTGATCAGATAAAGCATCAAATAAGAGCAATTATCTTATATAATAGTGGAGCTAAGACCAATACAATAGTGGTAGCAATGCTAACTTTAAAACATTACAGGGTTCTCATAGGCATTCCCACTTACATCAAGAAAATTGGCAGGAGCACCCTATGCAATTTAATTATATCCATTGATGCCATGCCCTGCTCCATTAGCCATGCAGCCAATTTATCGATTTAACCCAATAAAATTTAAACTTGCCTTTGCAACAACCACTAGTTCAAAGATAAAATGCATAAATGATGTTACATATACCCAGCAAAAATGAGGGAAACAAAGAATAAAAAATATAAGGCCTTGATAATGATGCATAATAAAGCAATAAAGATAAAATAAAGCTTGCAATTTCCAAATCAGCATAAACCTTGTTCCGGTGAAAGGCAAAAATTCTATCCTATGAATTTTGCCATTGGTTTGTCAATGTTATGTAAGTTTTCAATATATCAACACAAGAATTTTCTAGAGATCATAGCATGGTGCAACATATTATATCAATAAAGTATTAATGAGGAACAATTTTTTCAAGGCTTTTTAAAAACAACAACAATACAAGTAAACCAAAACAAAAAAAATTGTAGCCTTTTTTCACGAACATTGTAGAGACAACCCGTCAAAACTCCATGTCTACTTGCAGGCATATTCAGCATGAGCTTCCTGTGTGGTCTATCTTCAATACTTGAGACAGGTCTGTTTAAAGAACCATATAAGGCAAAATATGAAATGCATGTTGATAATAATTAATTAAATAAAAAAACCTCAACTTTAAGCACTTCAAAATCAATATGCAATTGAAAGCACAATATCAAATCCATGAATGGTTGTTGCCAGAAGTTGCATAAGCTGGACAATAAGTTCAACACAATAGAAGAGAAAATTGCAGAACTTATTTTGTATTGGAATTTACAATTCTCACCTCATTTTGGGCAGGAAAAAATGATCCTAGTGTCTGCTACTTTTATATATAAAGATTTTAGTTTCATGTACTTTGATATGCTTAGATATTCAAAACTGAACTGTTATACGTTCATCTTTGTTTTGATTTGGTGACTTTACAACTTTGCTTATATCTTTATCTATATCTCACACTCATAGTGGTAATGAGTTAATTGTTCAATAGACAGAAACGCACTTCGGACCTTTGTAGGTGCCAGTGAGTAAACCTTCTCTTTTGCAAAGATCGTCATATTGTTGTTTGCTGGATGAGCCAACACATCCATCAAGTGTTATCTTATGATGATCATATAGAGAGCCAAAGAATTAGTTATTGCCAAAATAAGTGAGGTAGCTGCCAACAAGCATTGAAATGAAGCCATCTAAATATATTAAAGGTCAACTTCAAATAAATGCATTAACGTACATTTTGTATAAGCATACTGAAAGAAGTTCTAATTGTGGTACATTTAAGAAAAAACTAGAGCTTGAATATGAAATTGAGAACATATTCAAAAACTTTTTCCATATGCTACAAACTTGATTTTAAGAAAAATCAAAGTTTTTCACATTAATAATGGAAGAGTATTTTAACTAGCGCCTAAATTATTTTTTCCTTGAAAATGAGATTGTTCATCAAAGCTCTTGGGTTTGTTGTTGTAATTTAGTTTAGTTAGTAATGCTTGTTAATAAAGTGCAGTATCAGTTAGTTTGTTACTAACTGACTAATTTGTAAGCTCTCTATAAATAGAAGAGCAATGTATCAGCATTTGCAATGATGAATAAAACGAAATATTCAGTAAAAACTTTTGAGTGCTTTTTGCTTTCTCTATTCTACAACTTTGAGTGTACATTGAGTGTGAGTGTGAGTTAAACACCAGAGAGTTTGTATATGCTAAGTGTATTTTTGCAGTAATAGTGGTATCTAGAGCAAATCAACGAGGGACCTGTGAGTTGTAATGGTAGCCTCCAATGGCAATTTCCCAGCAATATTGCCGATCTTGACCAGTAAGAACTATGATAGATGGAATGCTCAGATGAGGGTGATCTTTGGCTTCCAAGATGTGCTTGAAATCGTGACCAATGGGGTTAAAGAATTGGTGAAGAATCCCACAGCAGAGCAGACTACAGCTTATGACGATCTCAAGAAGAAAGATTGTAAGGCCCTTTTCATTATCCATCAAAGTACTGATTTGGATAATTGGGAGAAGATTTCATCTGTAACCTCTGCGAAGGAGGCATGGGATTGTCTTGCAAGATCCTATGAGGGGGCTGACAAACTAAAGAAGGTAAAGTTGCAGATCCTAAGAAGGCAGTATGAGTTGCTGCAGATGAATGATCAAGAAAGTGTTGGAGGTTACTTCACTCGCTTGATGACTCTCACGAATCAAATGAAAGCATGTGGTGAGAGGTTGTCATCAGTGATGGTTGTTGAGAAGGTGCTGAGAACTCTAACTCCAAGATTTGATCATGTTGTCATGGCTATAGAAGAGTCAAAAGATCTTGAAGAGATGAAAGTGGAGGAGCTGCAGGCTACCCTGGAAGCCCGAGAGCTGAGGCTCAATGAGAGAAACTCTGTGAAGACTGAGCAAGCTTTACAAGCTCAGTTGCATCAGAGAAATGGTGATGGAGGCAAGAGTAGTAGAGGAAAGGGAAAGTGGAAGAGCAATAAGTGGAAGAATCAAGAAAAAGGCCAAAAGAATGATTCAGCACATGATCATGATGATGTCATTGCTAAGAAGAATGGTAGCAGTAAAGGTGATAACAAGAAGCGATTTAACAAAAAGGAGGTGCAATGCTACAATTGTCAAAAATGGGGCCATTTGCAAGTGAATGCAAAGGCAAGAAAGTGGCAAGAACCTATGATGAAGCTCAGTTAGCCCATGATGCCGCATCAGATTTTGAAGAAGTCCTGTTGATGGCTACCACAAACTCAAATGATGCCAATGCTGATTTGTGGTACCTCGACACAGGTTGCTCTATTCATATGTCTGGAAATCGAGAGTGGTTTGTAGATCTTGATGAAAATGTAAGGAGTAAGGTGAAATTTGCAGATAATAGCACTGTGAATGCTGAAGGCAGGGGCAGAGTAATGATAGTTCAAAAGAATGGACAAAAGGCTGCAATCAGTGAGGTTCTTTATGTTCTAAACATGAAGAATAACTTACTAAGTCTTGGCCAGTTATTGGAGAAAGGTCACTCGATCCAGATGGAACACAACCAATTAAAGGTGCTTGATGAGAATAGAAGACTTATCTTGAAGGCTCCTTTGTCAAAAAATAGGACCTTCAAGATTGGAATTCAGATCATGGAGCATCAGTGTTTGGCTACTAAAATGTGCAGTGTTAGCTGGTTGTGGCATCACAGATTTGGGCACTTAAACTTCAAAAGTCTGAATTTGTTAAAGAACAAAAGTATGGTAAATGGTCTACCCAAGATCGAGTTACCAACTGAGGTATGTGCTGACTGCTGTGAGGCTAAGAAAACCAGAAGATCCTTCCAGTCACAGATTCCATCAAGAGCAAATGATAGACTCGCAGTCATTTGTTCAGATGTCTGCGGCCCCTTTGAGGTAACTTCACTAGGAGGTAACAACTAATTTGTCTCTTTTATTGATGAATATACCAAAAAGATGTGGATATATCTTATCAAGAAAAAGAGTGAGGTATTTGATGTTTTTCAGAAATTTAAGTTGATGGCTGAAAAACAAAGTGAAAGGTGTATTAAGTTGTTTAGAACAGTGGTGGAGGAGAATATACTTCACATGAGTTTCAAGCATTCTGTGACAAGGAGGGAATTATACATGAAGTAATAGCTCCATACACACCCCAACACAATGGGACAGCTGAGAGAAGGAACAGAACTCTTCTTGATATGACCAAGAGCATGCTTAAAGGAAATAAAATGCCTGCCTATTTTCGGGAGAAGCAGTGGTCACTGCAGCATATATTCTTGACAAATGTCCTACTAAGAGGTTACAGGGAATGACACCTGAACAAGCTTGGTCTGGACAGAAGCCAAATGTAAGTCACTTTCGAATATTTGGCTCTTTGTGCTTTAAACATGTTCTTGAGCAACTAAGGAAGAAGCTTGATGATAGAGCCGAGCAAATGCTACTCCTCGGGTATCACACAACTGGTGCCTATAAGTTGTTTGATCCAACGAAAAGTAAGGTGGTCATTAGCAGAGATGTGAAATTTGATGAAGGGAAAGGCTGGGACTGGGAACATGGCTCAGCTGCTAACAGTAGCAGTGTTGTTAACTCTGGCAGTGGTGTGCAAATGAGTCTTGATAATGATCAGGACACAGAAGTTAGTACTGCAGCTGAAAATCAGACAAGGAGGTCTCAAAGGTAGAGAACAATGCCATAAAGATTGAATGATTATGAATTGTTTCCGGACACAGAAATAACAGCAGAAGGTGACTTGGTACATTTTGCTTTGCTAGCTGAGTCAGAACCCGTTAATTTTGATCAGGCAGTGCAAATTTCACATTGGAGAGATGCTATGGAGAAAGAACTAAGATCAATAGAGAAAAACCAGACTTGGGAACTAGTCTCTTTGCCACAACAAAAGAGACCAATTGATGTGAAATGGGTGTACAAGACTAAGATGAAGCCTAATAGTGACATAGCCAAGTACAAGGCCAGGCTAGTGGCCAAAGGTTTTCTACAGAAACCTGGCCTGGATTTCAGTGAAGTCTTTGCTCCAGTTGCAAGGATTGAGACTATTAGACTCGTGGTTGCAGCTGCAAGCCATAAGGACTGGTCTTTGTACCAGTTGGATGTGAAATCGGCTTTCTTGAATGGACCGTTAGATGAGGAGGTGTATGTGTCTCAACCACCTGGATATGCTGTGAAAGGTCAGGAGAACAAGGTATATAAACTGAATAAGGCTTTATATGGCCTTAAGCAAGCCCCTAGAGACTGGAACAAGAGGATTAATGGTTTTTTGATGCAACAGCAGTTCACTAAATGTACTACAGAACATGGAGTGTATGTTAGAAACTCAGTAGCATCGAGCATACTACTAGTATGTCTGTATGTTGATGATCTTTTAGTTACTGGCAGCAATGAGTGTTAGAGTTGTATTGGAATGTTGTGTGTCTTATGTGACCACACAGTCTCTATTTATAATCAGAGAATACAATCGTATAATTAATTACAAAGGATCAAATCAAATCCTTGATTTGTATAACTATATCCCTAAATATCAGCACATATTAACTCTATAATAAGCACATGTTAAATATGCTTTCTAACACTCCCCCTCAAGCTGGATCGTATATGTTATATGAACCAAGCTTGTTACAAATATAATCAACCCGAGAGCCCTTGAGGGACTTAGTAAACATATCAGCCAATTGGTCCTCAGACTTGACAAAATCGGTGGTGATTTCTCTAGAAAGAACTTTTTCTCTTACATAGTGACAGTCTATCTCTATGTGTTTGGTCCGTTCATGAAAGACCGGATTTGATGCAATGTGAAGTGCAGCTTGATTGTCACAGATAAGTTTTGTATCCTGGAGTTCTCCTAATTTCAGCTGTTGGAGTAGATTCCTAAGCCATGCAAGTTCCTTTGTAGCTGACATCATAGCACGATATTCTGCTTCTGCACTAGATAGGGCGACTGTGTTTTGCTTCTTGCTCCTCCATGAGATCACATTTCCTCCAATGAGAACACAATATCCAGAAGTGGATCTTCTATCTGATGGTGATCCTGCCCAGTCAGCATCTGAGTAACAAGTAATTTTGGCATTGCCTTTATCTTCATATAATAGTCCTCTACCTGGTGCATTTTTGATGTATCGAAGAATACGGACGACCGCATTCCAATGGCTATCACAAGGAGCATTCAGAAACTGACTTACAATACTCACAGCAAAAGTGATATCTGGTCTGGTGACCGTGAGATAATTGAGTCGGCCTACAAGACGGCGGTATCTTCCCGGGTCTTTCAATGTCTCCCCCTGACCCGGAAGAAGCTTGATATTGGGATCCATAGGAGTATCAGCTGGGCGGCAGTCAAGCATACCTGTTTCAGTAAGAATATCCAGAGCATACTTCCGTTGGTTAATTGCAATGCCTGAAGAGGACTGAGCAACTTCAATCCCCAAGAAGTATTTGAGAGGACCCAAGTCTTTTGTCTGAAAGTGTTTGAAGAGATGGGCTTTGAGCCGCTGGATACCGTCTTTGTCATCACCAGTAATGACGATGTCATCAACATATACTACTAGAAAGATGCGGCGACCGGTAGGGTAATGGATGGAGAAAACAGAATGATCTGATTCACACCTGGTCATGCCAAATTGTATTAAGGCAGAGCTAAACCGACCAAACCAAGCACGAGGAGACTGTTTCAATCCATAAAGAGCCCGGCGAAGCCGACAAACAAGGCGAGAATCACCAGGAATAATAAAACCTGGGGGCTGGTCCATATAAACTTCCTCCTGCAACTCTCCGTGCAAAAATGCATTTTTAATATCTAGTTGATGAAGTGGCCAATGATGAATGGCAGCCATGGCAAGAAATAGACGAACAGAAGTCATTTTGGCCACTGGAGAAAAGGTGTCTCCATAATCGAGACCAAAGATCTGTGTATAACCTTTAGCCACCAGACGAGCTTTGAAACGATCAATCTGACCATCTGGCCCGACCTTCACTGTATAAACCCATCGACAGCCTACTGTAGTTTTATGTGGAGGTAACGGAACAATCTCCCAAGTGTTATTTGAGTGCAATGCTGCCATCTCTTCCAACATCGCCTGACGCCAGTTCGGATCAGTCATGGCTTCACCTGTAGACTTAGGAATAGACACAGAATCCAAAGCAGAAACAAAAGAAACATAGGATGTAGACAACCGGTCATAGTTTAAAACACAAGCATATTTAGGATTAGGGTTGCGAGAGGACCGAATACCTTTCCTTAATGCTACAGGAAGTGCAGGTGCAGGCGACGTAGATGGAGGGGCAATTGGAGCAGGAGATGAGACTGGTGGATCAATGCCAGGAGGTACCGCTGGAGGCTGTGTTCGCCGCTGGTAGACACGCAAAGGAGGTGGAGTAGAAGTTACAATAGGTACCGGAACAGCAGGTGGGATATCCCAAAGGTCCGCTGTGAAGGTATCATCAAGTAAAACAGAAGAGGAGAAGAACGGGCAAGCCTCAAAAAATGTGACATCAGCAGAAACAATGTAGCGTTGTAGTTGAGGACAAAAACAACGATAGCCTTTTTGTACACGTGAGTAGCCCAGAAAAATACATTTGAGAGATTTAGCTGAGAGTTTATTTTTACCTGGAGTGGGGTCATGGACAAAACATGTGCAACCAAAGACACGAAGAGGAATGGGATATAGATCCTGCTTTGGGTATAGAAGAGAGTACGGAATCTGATCATGAAGGACAGAGGAAGGCATGCGATTGATAAGGTAACAGGCTGTGAGGAGCGCATCACCCCAAAAACGAAGAGGAACATGATGGTGAAGGAGAAGGGTGCGTGCTGTTTCAACTAAATGGCGGTTCTTTCTTTCGGCCACACCATTCTGTTGTGGTGTGTGCGCACATGATGTTTGGTGAACAATTCCCTGGGAAGACAAAAGTGATTGAAACTGGGATGACAAATATTCACGAGCATTATCAGTGCGTAACATTTTAATAGAAGTACCAAACTGGTTTTGAACTTCTGCACAAAATCCTTGAAAAATAGTAAAAACATCAGAACGATTTTTCATTAGAAATAACCAAGTACATCGGGAAAAATCATCAATAAATGTGACAAAGTAATAATAGCCTAAAGTTGAACAGACACGACTAGGACCCCAAATATCAGAATGAACTAAAGCAAAAGGTGACACAGCATTTTTATTGACTCGCTGACTATAAGGTTGACGAGTATGCTTTCCTAACTGACATGACTGACACTCAAATGATAAAAGCTTAGAAAAACTAGGAACCATAAGACGCATTTTATTGAGGCTAGGGTGACCCAAACGTTGATGGGTAAGGGTTTGAGAAGCAGCAGAGACACATGCCACCGGCAGTGAAAGGTGATATAATCCTCCAGACTCATGTCCTGTTCCAATCGTCCGTCCAGTACGTCGTTCCTGCACATAAACAGAATTATGAACAAAAAGGACTGAATAATCAAGGGTATGAGTGAGTTTGTTAATGGATATTAAATTAAAAGGACAACCAGGAACATAAAGTACAGAATTTAAGGAAAGGTCGGGAAGGGGTTGTGCTTGACCAATGCCTTGAACTTTGATTTTAGAGCCATTTGCCATGGTGACAGAGGGCAAAGAATCAGAGTAAGACAGATGAGAGAAAAAAGATTTGTTACCGGTCATATGGTCAGAAGCACCGGAGTCAAGTACCCATGGTCCAAGAGAGGAGGACTGAGAGACAAAGGCTACAGGATTACCAGACTGAGCGACGGCAGCAGAGGGTGTTGGCTGATTGGCTGCTTTGAACTGAAGGAACTCATTGTAATCAGCGGCCGAAATAGTAACATCGTCAGTGATTGCAGTATGAGCAACATTGGCAACCTTGGACTGTTGTTGTCTTGCCTTGGTGCGACATTCAGCTTCAATATGGCCATAGCGATTGCAATAGTTACATTGAGAACCGCGGCGTTGGCCACCACGTCCTCCATTCCGTCCACCACGACCGGGATAACGGGAGACTAGAGCGGAGGAATCAGCAGAACTTGAGGAGTGGCCAAAAGCATGAGGAGTAGCTAGACGCAACAGTTGTTCACTGACTGTATCATATGAAGGAACAGTGGATCCTGATAAAATCTGGTTACGCACAGAATCAAGTTCTGGTGGTAAACCGGCTAGTGCAAGAATCATGAAAAACTTGCTGCGTTGCTCGGCATGAGCTGCTGCATCACTGGTAAAAGGCATTAGGGATTGAAAATCAGCAATCAAATGGTCAAGCTTACCAAGGTATGTCTGCACATCCATGTTGTCTAGCTTCAAAGAGATGAGGTTGAGAACGACACTATAAAGGCGGTGAATGTCGTTGGAGTAGACTTTCTTGGCCTTTTCCCAAACATCATAACACGTGGTGAATGCTTGGTATTGTGGCTGAAGCTTGGGCGAAATGGAAAACCATAGGACAGTACATAAGGAAGCGTCAACCTGCTTCCATTTTGAGCGGTCTTTGGTAGCAATATCCTTGGCTTGTTTGGTCAAGTGGTCTTCACGGGCTTGACCTTGGAACCAAAGCTTGACAGCAGCAGCCCAGATGCTGTAGTTGGCTGTCCCGGTCAGTTTTTCGCACGGGATCAACGGAACCTTGGTGAACGTCACAATGTCGGAATCGGAATTATCACCCATGAGTTTTTGTAGGTGAAAAACAGTCGGACAGGGGCGCCTGGTGGTGGGGAAGGCGGCGGAAGTGGCGGCGGGTGGTGGGCTGGGCCGGAAAAGGTGAAAAAATGCAATCTGGGCGCGGGCGCGTGTGGTACACGCGCAAGAGTGTGGCGGCGCGTGGAGGCGCGTGCGGCGGCTATTGGTGACGCGCTTTTGGCCGTAGGGTCGACTCGGGGAGGTGGTGCGACCGGTGGTGGCAGACCGGAGATACGAGTCACGGTTGCGGAGAAAAGTGGCTTCTCAGTCGCGCGGCTACTGTTCACGCAGGAAGGAAACAAAGAGAGGTGGCGACTGAGGCAGGAGATCAGAACCTAAACTACTGATACCATGTTAGAGTTGTATTGGAATGTTGTGTGTCTTATGTGACCACACAGTCTCTATTTATAATCAGAGAATACAATCGTATAATTAATTACAAAGGATCAAATCAAATCCTTGATTTGTATAACTATATCCCTAAATATCAGCACATATTAACTCTATAATAAGCACATGTTAAATATGCTTTCTAACAATGAGGATGAAATAGCAAGGTTCAAAAGGAGAATTATGAAGGAGTTTGAGATGTCAGATCTGGGAATGCTTTCATACTTCCTTGGCATTGAATTTACTGCAACTGATAAAGGTATTTTCATGCATCAAAAGAAGTATGCAGAGGATATTTTGAAAAGATTCAACATACTTGAGTGCAACCTTGTATCTACACCAGCAGAATCTGGCATCAAACTGCAAAAGGAAGGTACAGATCCGATAGTTGATTCTACTCTCTACAAGCAAATGGTAGGATCATTGAGGTATTTATGCAATACCAGACCTGACCTGTCCTTTAGTGTGGGCTTGATAAGTAGATTTATGGAGAATCCTAGAATCTCTCATCTTATGGTTGTCAAAAGGATTTTAAGGTATGTCAAAGGCACTCTAGATTTTGGCATACTGTATCCCCATAATTCCAATGGTGTAGAGATAGATGTGTATGGTTATTGTGATTCTGACTGGTGTGGGGACAAAGATGACCGAAAGAGCACATCTGGTTATGTTTTTATGTTTGGAGATTCTCCAATCTCATGGTGCTCGAGAAAACAAAATGTTGTTGCCCTGTCATCCTGTGAAGCGGAATATGTAGCTGCTGCCTCAGGAGCTTGTCAAGCTCTTTGGATGGAAACCTTGCTTGAAGAATTTAAGTTTGAGAAGTAGCAAACCAATGAAGCTGATGATTGACAACAAATCAGCTATTGATTTGGCCAAACATCCTATTTCACATGGAAGAAGTAAACACATTGAGACAAAGTATCATTTTCTAAGAGATCAAGTTAGTAAAGACAAGTTAGTTCTGCAATATTGTAGATCAGAGGATCAAGTTGCAGATTTACTGACAAAGCCATTGAAACCTGTAAAGTTTCAAGAGCTAAGGGAGAGGCTAGGAGTGCAGCCTATGACTAAACCGAATTAGGGGGTGTGTTGTTGTAATTCAGTTTAGTTAGTAATGCTTGTTAATAAAGTGCAGTATCAGTTAGTTTGTTACTAACTGACTAATTTATAAGTTCTCTATAAATAGAAGAGCAATGTATCAGCATTTGCTATGATGAATAAAACGAAATATTCCGTAAAAACTTTTGAGTGCTTTTTGCTTTCTCTGTTCTACAACTGTGAGTGTACATTGAGTGTGGGTGAGTTAAACACAAGAGAGTTTGTATATGCTAAGTGTATTTTTGCACTAATAGGGTTGACACTCTACAACAAAATGGAGTGATCGGAAGGAAAAATAAGCACATACTTGAAGTTGCTCGAGCCTTGTTTTAAAATATGGCACCAAAATATCTTCGATGTGAAGCAACCAATAGGATGCTTAGCAAAGTTTTGAATTTCAAAACTCCTTTTGATGTTTTCACAAGTATTTTTCCAAACAATAGACTCTCATGCTCTCTACCTCAAAGAATATTTAGGTATACTGATTTTGTGCATACTCATGAACGAGATCAAAGTAAACTTGAACGAGCAAAAAAATGTGTTTATTGGTTATACTCCCGTAACCAAAAAGGATGCAAATACTTTGATTACATTTCCACAAAAATCTTTATTTCTATGGATCTTACTTTTTCTGCAAATATTTTTTTTTTCAAAATCATCTTCGGGAGGGAAGAAAAGAGGAAGATACAATCCAATATTTTCAAATACAGAATTCGGAATTTTCTGTTTTAGATTCCATGCATAAGAAGAAAGTTCAAAGGCTCAAAACAAGGGTGAACCAAGCCAGCAAAATAAAGACAACATACTGAAGGTTATGACATTACTGAAACTAAAAAAGAAACAGCTACAATGGCCAATAAAAGCGTAGAACCCTTTAATCATATTTATGCCAGAACGAAAAAAATCTCAGAATAGAGCCAAATGATCCTCAAGACTGCCATGCATCCAAGGAACCATTAAGTAACATTTTTTCTAATTCTGTTCAACCTATTCAAACTATTGCTGAACCTGTCTCTCATGAGTCTAACCTTCCTATTGCCACCATATAAATCATTATCTTTTATATAGACAGTGATCGATGGTTTGGGCAATTTATCATATAAGATGCAACCTAGAATAAAATTATAAGAAAAACACGCATCATCAACCAATTTCTAAAAATGACATATTAAAACAAAATATCTATGTAGAACATAATGATTCTCATCAACCCAATGATCTCAATATTAGAAAGAAAGACAATAAAAATACTAAATTAATGATAGAAAAAAAAGCAATTCAGACATTCAGAAATGAACAGCAATTAGCTTGAATGTTATGAATTCTGTGATGCAACTCTATCCGGTGGGAATAAAGTGTTTGTGGTGGTTTATATTTGTTTATTAATAATAATTCATTGTTCATTTTATTATCACTAAAGCATTCAATTATATTCACATTCATACAACTATAAACTTCTTCAAATCAATGTAGTTTCCTTTTATATTTCAGTTGTATTATCACTGTCACACCCTATGTAGAAAAAATGTACACACTTCACTATAATCAAATCACAATAGTTCCATTAAGCATCATGAAATGGAAGTCATATTAGCACATAAACAATTTAACAAATGTTATTATTTAGAAAAATACTAGATCCAATATAAATATTTTAAAGCTTTTAGTTTTAGGACAAAAGGGAAAGTTACTTCAAGGGAAGTCAATATTATTATGCTAGATTGTAGGCTCTAAATACTGTTACACCCATTTTAAAGTATCATGTAAGCTAAATATAGCAACTCAAATCAGGTGAGTTGGGTCACTCTCATGCAAAAACGCCTTCAACGGAAGAAGACTGTACTCTAATCTAAGTGCCATAATCATAATGCATTAAGATAGGGCCGTCATTTTACAGAAGACATGGAGGTGAAAGTAACTTTTGAAAGAAAGAAGTTGAGAACTCACATACTATCAACAATCAGTAGAAAGCTCAAGGCTATCATCAAGTAAAAAGCTATATACATCAACAAAGTTAAGATGCTCAAATAAATAGTGTTACATTGGACTAACTTCTATTTCTTTTTGCACAGCAGCACTCTGACTCCTCATGTGAGTTTCAGATTTGTGTTTTAACATATAGATCCAAGTGAATTTCGATGTGGCATCAACAATGGAAAAATATTAGGTATGACCATTTGTGGACTAAATTGGTGCAGGGGCCTATAGATCAAGGAAAAGTAATTCAAAGGATTTTGTATAAATTGTGGTGAATAGATGAGATGGCAGCCTGAAAGATTAACCAAAACAACATGGCACACAAAAATCCAAAGTATTTGTATTAATAATTGGGATTTTACATTGTTGTAGAATCAGTTTAACAGCAGCTTCACTAGCATGGCCTATCTACAGTGCCCAGTATAGTAGTTGTTAGGCACTTTATTACATTGATAGGCTGAAACAAAGCTCCAAGGCACAGAATTATTAGTTGTTACAGCTTGAATAGGACTAGGGAAAGTGTTGCTATTAACAGTTTTATTATACATGAAGACACTAAGACAGCTTAGTGAAGAGCTGGACGAGACGCCATAGCTTGAACAGACTGAAAAGTTGAAGAAGACGTATAGACCATCAGCGTTGACCGAACCTTCTAAGACTACTCTACTATCAACCTGTGATTTGACATAGAAACAATTAGGTAGAAATTCAAAAAACACATTGTTATCTTGTGAGAATTTACTGACGCTAATAAGATTTTTTGTTATAGCTGGAACATATAGAAGATGGTTAAGTTTAAGTGTAATGCTGCTAACCAAAGGTGAATTAACAAAGGCTGAGCCAACTTAAACAATGTTTAAGCCTAAGCCATTACCCATGAAAATGTGTTATGGATCGCTATGTTTGGTCTGATGAGTGATGTTGGCCTGATTGGAAGTGACATGGTGAGTAGCACCACTGTCAGGGTACCAAAAAGTGTTCGAGTCAGTGCCTGAATTGGATGCAATCATTGCCATAGGTCCAGTGGAGGTCTGAGATGTGCCATGATCATTAGTATGTGAATGCCAAGGAAGTTGGAGAAGAGGTGGTGATGGAGGCAAGGAAACAGACTGTTGAGGTGAAGATGCTGGTGGTGCCTGAACATGAGTCTGATAACCATAGCCTAGAGTTTGGGTAGGCTAACCTTGAGGAGGATAACCTTGATTTTGATGAAATAGGATTGATTGGGAACCCTGATTTTGCCGAGGATAGGCTTGTGGTTACACTTGATAGCCTGGAACCTGAGGTAGAAAACCTTGTGCAAAATAGCCTTGACCTCTGCCATTGGCATCATACGGTTGATCATAGCAATACCAGCAATTGAGTGTGTCATGACCAGGACGGTTACAGATCTGGCAGTAAGGGCGAGGTCCAGATCACCTCCACGGCTGCGGCCTCTGTAGCCAGAGCGGCCGCCACAACCTCCTCGAAAATTGGGACCAAAATTGGCATTAGAATCTTGATAACTTTGTTGAAATTGGCCTTGCGGCGGAGGTTGGGAAGTGTAGCTTACCTGATTGTTAGATTGAGGTTGAGAGGTGGAGTGCGCCAGATTCACTGAAAAAGTATCTGTGCTAAGTTGATTCTTGGCTTTGTTTCTTTCCAACCGTGAATCTCTAGAGAGTAGAGGAGAAACAACCTTAGTAATCGAGCACGAATGCGCACGACTTTCAATCAACCATATCATGCATCTAAACCTTTTCATTTAATCCATAGTGATGTATGGGGTCCATCAAAGATTACAACCCAATTGGGAAAAAGGTGGTTTGTACACTTAATTGATGATCATACCCGATTGTGTTGGATCTACCTTATGCATGAAAAATCTGAAGTGCCTAATATGTTTAAATATCTTTTACAAATGGTAGAAACAAAATTTGACACAAAAATATCCATTTGAAGAAGTGACAATGGCACTAAATATTTTAATAAGAATCTCAATGAATTTCTCCATAATAAAGATATCCAGCACCAATCGACATGCCCAAATACTCCTCAACAGAATGGCACTGCTGAAAGGAAAAACAAACATCTCCTTGAAGTAGCTTGTGGCATCGTGTTTGAGAGTAATGTTCAAAAGTATTTGTGGGGGGATGTGTCCTAACAACAATCTATCTTATAAGTAGAATGCCCAGTCGTGTGTTAAATTATCGCACACATTTGGACACTTTCAAAACCTTTTTTCTAGGATATCGATTGCAAACTGATCTACCTTTTAAAGTGTTTGGTTGTACTGTTTCATGCATACACCTATTTCTCAGTCTAAACTAGACCCAAGAGTAGAAAAGTGCATTTTTGTGGGGTATTCTCCCAACCAAAAGGGTTATAGATATTTTAATCCTAGCACAAAAAAGCTTCAAGTTAGCATGGATGTTACCTTCTTGGAACATCAACCTTTTTCTCAACAAAATTCCCTTCAGGGGGAGAATGTGAAGCAAGAAACAGAGTGTTGTAGCAAGAAGTAGTGCACAAGCTGAATTTAGAGCAGTAACTCATGGAATTTGTGAAGTGTTGTGGGTTAAAAAGCTTCTACAAGAGTTGAAGGTTTACAATACCCCACCAATAAAACTATATTGTGACAAGTCTTCAATATCTATTCCACGCAATCCAGTCCCACATGACAGAACCAAGCATGTGGAAGTTGACAAGCACTTCATCAGGGAGAAGATAGAAAAGGGACAAATATGTATTACTTATGTTCTCACCGCAGAACAATCAGCAGACATCTTAACCAAAGGACTACTTAAGAAGCTCTTTGACAACATAACTAGCAAGTTGTCCATGGAAGATATCATCAAGCCAGCTTGAGGGGGAGTATCGTCAAGGTGTAAATAGAGCATTAAATCTCTATTTAATGCATTTTATTCCTGATTGTACAACTATCTTTATTTCCGTTTTCTTATTTAGGAAGTTCATCATTCTTTGATTTTGTTGAGAATGTTGATTTCTTGATTTCCGTGATTGTAGCAAATCACTCATTGTAATTACCTCTATAAAAAGAGGAATCCCTTTACTATCTTGTAATTTAAAAATATTCCGCATATTTCAACTTAAACATACCTCTTACAGACCCCCTTAAAGTACGGTAAACAACAGAACCAAAAACAAAATTGGAACTGATACAACTATTACAAATAATACAGAACACACTATACCTCCTTATAAAACAATGGTGGATGTACAAGGGAAAACCTATCAAGAACTCCAAGATGACTTCTTAGTTCTTCAATCCTTGTCTGAGACAGTGGCTTGGTGAGAACATCAACCACTTGATCATGCCTAGAAAGATGAAAAACTGAGTGTGTTTTATTAAGAACCTGCTCCCACAAAAAAATAAATCCAACTCTATGCTTAGTCCGAAAATGAAGAACATGATTGTGAGATATTGAAACAGTATGAAGATTATCACGATATATAACAGGCTTCAAAGTGTGAATTTGCAATTCCTGAAGCAAAGACTGAATCCAAATAACCTCAGTTGTAGTAGCAACTAAGCTTCGATACTCTGCCTCTGTACTGGACCGAGCTACTAACTGTTGCTTTCTTGACCACCAAGACACCAAATTAGGACTAAAATGTATGCATGAATCAAAAGTTGATCTTCTGTCATCAACATCAACAGCTCAATCAGCATCACTGAATGCTTGAATTGAAAAAGGTTGCGCTTTGACTACTGGTTTAAGAACAAGCCCATGAGAAACAGTGTCTTGAAGATACCTAAGTATCCTTTTTACAACTTTCCAATGCTTCTAAAGGTTGTGAGAGAAATTGGCAAACTTTGCTAACATTATACCAAATCTTTGGCCGAGTAATTGTTGCTACTGAAAATATATTTAGAATCTTTGTAATTATTGTTTAGGCATACCATATCGTATCTTATCATGTAAATAGGAATAGAATCTCCTATATTTATGTTGTATTTATTTCATTAAGCCTATATAAAAGAGACTCGGCTGTGTAGTTGAAACACACGGTTTCAGCATCATATGCCTCTGTTTTCTCTATTTCAACATGGTATCTAGAGCCAGACAAAGGTAACCCTAAAACCGTGCTTATCCGGTGGGCCCATTATCCTCCGGTTAGAAATTTTCTTGGCAAACCGTTTTCCTCATCCGGTTTGCATTTTCTCCACTGCCGTGTCTTCTTTTCAGCACCTTTTTTGGGTCGTTTTTAGTCCTCTGCCGCCGCCAGCCACCACTTTTTCCAGCGACATCTCAGGCAACCAATCCCACCAAGAGGTGCGCCTTCTCCAGATCGGTCCATCCCCGAAGGACCGCCGTTAGCAGCCATCTCACGCGCCCCCACATGCGCTGGGAACTTTCTGACCAGCGTTTCGACCGCCGGCGCGTGGCTTCTCCTTTTCGGCCCATTTTTGCACCGCGTTGGTCGCCGTCAAGAGGCAGTTCCAACGCCACCCCTCCCACTCCGTTCCGAGCACGTTTGCTTGTGGCGCAGTGTGCGCGAGCCGTTTCGGATTTTTTTCAGGTATCGACCTTTTGTTACTGATCTATAGCCTCCTGTAGTTCCACAGATCCTCCTAAGACCACAGATCCTCTTTAGGCCTCTCCGGCTAAGTATGATGATTTTCTTCAGTGGTTTGAGCATCGCCAAACCTCCAGATCTACTGCTTTGGTTGCACACACTAGTAATTCATATGCTTGCATGTCTCAATCACCTTCACTTGGTCTTTGGGTTCTTGATTCTGGTGCGTCTGACCATATCTCTGGTAATAAGAATCTTTTCTCCTCTCTTTCTACATCTGGCTATTTACCTATTGTCACTTTGGCTAATGGTTCCCAATCTCAATCCTAAGAATATTTGTCCCAACAATTTCAAACTTTTATGGCTTCTAGTGGCATTCTTCACCAAACGTCTTGTACCCATACACCTCAACAAATGGGGTTGCCGAATGCAAAAATCGGCACCTCATTGAAACCACTCGGACCTTTCACCTTCATGGGAATGTTCCACATCGGTTTTGGGGGATGTTGTTTTGACGGCTTGCTATCTTATAAACCGCATGCCCTCTTCTGTCCTTGATGACCAAGTACCTCACTCGGTCCATTTTCCCCATATCCCTCTTTATTCACTTCCGCCACGTGTCTTCGGGTCCACTTGTTTTGCCCATAATCTCTCTCGGACTTGACAAACTCTCGGCTCGCTCACTCAAGTGTGTCTTCCTTGGTTATCATAGGTCCCAAAAAAGCTATCGTTGCTTTCCTCCTACTCTTTGACGCTACCTTATATCGGCCGATCTTACCTTCTTCGAGTCTATCCCTTACTTTGAGTCGACTCACTCGCCTTCTGAGCCATTATCTATAGTCGTTCTTGTTCCTTCTGCTATGGTCTCTCTCAAGTTTGTCCCACCGGTTACCCCACTTGTGGAGCCCCTTGTTGCTCACCTATTCAAGATATATCGTCGTCACCCACCACCTTCCCTGGTGCATGTGCCTGCCCCTGTTCCTGCTAATGAGGCCATGATGGACTATTCCCCGACACCGCCTCCTTTACAGGATTCGGCCGTGCTACCTGCACCTGACCTTCCTATTGCTCTTCGTAAAGGTATACGTTCTACTCATAACCCGTCTCCTCATTATATTGCTTCAAGTTATCATCGCCATTCTCTTTTGTATTAGGCTTGCCTTTCTTCTTTGCCGCCTGTCTCTATTCCTAAATCTCCAAGTGAAGCTTTATCTCACCCTGAGTGGCGGCAAGCAATGATTGATGAGATGTATGCTCTTCAAAGCACTGGTACCTAGGAACTAGTCCCTCTACCTCCTCAGAAGTCTTTGGCTGGCTGTTGCTGGCTTTATAAGGTCAAGGTGGGTCCTAATGGTAAGATTGATCGGTTTAAGGCTCGTTTGGTGGCCAAGGGCTACACTCCGATATTTGGGCTTGATTAAGTTGATACTTTCTCTCCTGTGGCTGAAATGGCTTCTGTTCTGCTCCTCCTATCCATTGCTACCATTCGTCACTGGCCTCTTCATGAACTTGACATTAAAAATACCTTCTTGCATGGTGATCTCGAAGAGGAAGTGTATATGGAGCAACCACCTGGGTTTGTTGCTCAGGGGGAGTCATCTACCATGGCCTGTCGGCTTCACAGGTCTATCTATGGTCTTAAACAGTCTCCTTGGACTTTGTTCAACAGATCCAACACTTGTAGTGCAACAGTTTGGTACGATTCGCAGTGAAGCTGACCACTCAATATTTTATCGCTATTCAGCCCAAGGATGCATTTATCTGATTGTTTATGTGAATGATATTGTTATCACTGGTAGTGATCAGCATGGCACACTACAGGTGGAACACCTCTCTCATCAATTTCAGACTAAAGACCTTGGTAAACTCCCTTTGTTGATGACTAATTCTAAACCTAACCGATCTGACGGAACAGAACCGGTCTGACCGAACCTGATCGGACCAAACTAGTCTCACTGAACCATGCCAGTCAGAACCGTAAACCTTAAACCCATATTCTAAACCCTAATGCTAAACACTAAACCCTAATTCTAAAACCTAAGCCTAACCCTATTCCCTAATTCTAAAACCTACACCCTAATCCTAAACCCTATACTCTAACCCTAAATCCTAATTCTAAACACTAATTGTAAACCCAAAGTTATCTTTATATATAGTATAGATAACCAAAGCAATCAAGAATTTACGCCCAAATAAAAAAAGCTCAAATTTTGTACCTTCACCGTGAAGATGTGTCCTTGAAGTATAAAGGCTGCAAGTACTTTATGCATTGATCAATCAGCTCACCAATCTTCACTACCAGATAGCTGCAACAGGCATTAACCAAGCACCCCACCGCTCTCCACTGTCGCATAGCTCCTATAGAGGTCACATCTTCAAATTAAATACAAAACAAAAATAAATCAATCAATGATTAAGAAAGTTAGTGGCTAACCTTGTCAGCCTCCTGCTAGATAAGGTCTTGCTATTTAGATCAAATGAAAAATGCAGACAAAATAATTATTAGAACCAAATTAGATTTATTTCCAACCAATACATTACAGATTCACTATAAGAACCAAATTAGAACATATAGGAGAAGACAAAATATGTGTTTACCGATTGGACAAGAAAACAACATCTGTAAACACAATCCAAATGGACAGAAAAAAGAGAAATGCAGCAAAACACAGTTTATTGAACTATCCACTTTTACTTGATGATAGTATTCACAAATAAAATTGTATTTTATACCCAACGGTTAGTCAAGGCCCAAAATCAAACCCATTAAGCATAAACACTAAATTAAATATTCTTAATCCATAAAAAGAAAAAAATGACACGAATTTTACATCGAATCTTACCATGCCATTTGTAATTCAGCCAGCACGATCATATTCGACTTGTCTCTGTTTGTCCCAAAAGAAGCACCTTTGGAAGCCCTTCTTGGATTGCTACATTTCCATACTTCTCCAGTATGGCACTTTTTCTTTGGCACCTTTTCCTTCCTTTTGTCTATTTATGCTTATAGTGTGACACATGTAATAAACAGTGTAAAGTTATAAAGATTTATAAATATTCTAAAGATAATAGGTTGAAGTAATTTATAAAAAGAAAAAAAATTCACACTTTGTTGATGACTAATTGTAAACCTTACCCAAATTCTGAACTGAACCGGTCTGACTAAACCGAACTGAACCGGTATGAGCAAACCGGGTCGGACTAGACCGGTCTGACAGAACCATACCGATCTGAACCGTAAACCTTAAAATCTAATTCTAAACCCTACACCCTAATGCTAAACACTAAACACGAATTCTAAAACCCTAAGCAAAACCCTATACCGTAATTCTAAACCCTATACTCTAATGCTAAACCCTAATTCTAAACCCTAAGCCCTAACCATATATCCTAATTCTAAACCTTATGTTATTTTTATATATAGTATAGATAACCAAACCAATTAAGAATTTACACCCAAATAAAAAAAGCTCAAATTTTGTACCTTCACTGTGAAGATGTGTCCTTGAGGTATAGAAGGCTGCAAGTACTTTATGCATCGATCAATCAGCTCACCAATCTTCACCGTCAGATAGCTGCTATAGGCATTGACCAAGCACCCCATCGGTCTCCACTGTTGCATAGCACCTATAGAAGTCAGACCTTAAAATTAAATACAAAACATAAATAAATCGATCAATGATTAAGAAAGTTAGTGGCTAACCTTGTTAACCTCCTGCTTGATAAGGCCATGCTATTTAGATCAAAGAAAAAATGCCAACAAAATAACTATTAGAACCAAATCAGATTTATTTTCAACTAATACATTACAGATTCACTATAAGAACCAAATTAGAACATACAGGAGAAGACAAAATATGTGTTTACCGATTGGACATGAAAACATCTGTAAACACAGAAACCAAATGGACAAAGAGAAAAGAGAAATTCTAAACCAAACCCAAATTCCAAACTGAACCGGTCTGACTAGACCGAACCGAACTGGTATGAGCAAACCGGATCGGACGACTGAACCGTACCAGTCAGAACAGTAAACCTTAAACCCTAATTCTAAGCCCTACACCCTAATGATAAACACTAAACCCTAATTCTAAGCCCTAAGTCCTAACCATATACCCTAATTCTAAACCTTAAATTATTTGAATATATATTATAGATAACGAAAGCAATTAAGAATTTACACCCAAATAAAAAAATCTCAAATTTTGTACCTTCACTGTGAAGATGTGTCCTTGAAGTATAGAAGGCTGCAAGTACTTTATGCATTGATCAATCTGCTCACCAATCTTCATTGTCAGATAGCTGCTGTAGGCATTGACCAAGCACCCCATCGGTCTCCACTGTCACATAGCTCCTATAGAGGTCACATCATAAAATTAAATACAAAACAAAAATAAATCAATAAATGAGTGAGAAAGTTAGTGGCTAACCTTGTTAGCCTCCTGCTAGATAAGGTCTTGCTATTTAGATCAAATGAAAATTGCAGACAAAATAATTATTAGAACCAAATCAGATTTATTTCCAACCAATACATTACAGATTCACTGTAAGAACCAAATTAGAATATACAGGAGAAGACAAAATATGTGTTTACCGATTGGACAAGAAAACAACATCTGTAAACACAAAATCCAAATGGACAAAGAGAAAAGAGAAATGTCGCAAAACACATTTTATTGAACTATCAACTTTTACTTGATGATAACAGTCACAAATAAAACTGTATTTCATACCCAACGGTTAGTCAAGGCCCAAAATCAAACCCATTAACCGCAAACACTAAATTAAATCTTCTTAATCCATAAAAAGAAAAAAAAAAATGACATGAATTTCACATCGAATCTTACCAGGCCATTTGTAATTCTGGCAGCACGATCATATTCGACTTGTCTCTGTTTGTCCCAAAAGAAGCACCTTTGGAAGCCCTTCTTGGATTGCTACATTTCCATACTTCTCCAGTATGGCACTTTTTCTTTGGCACCACTTTCTTCCTTTTGTCTGTTTATGCTTATAGTGTGACACATGTAATAAACAGTGCAAAGTTATAAAGATTTATATATATTCCATAGATAACAGGTTGAATTCATTAATAAAAAGAAAAAAATTGACACACTTGGTTTATGACTAATACTTAACCTAGCCCAAATTCTAAACTGAACCGAGCTGACTAAACCGAACCGATATGAGCAAACCGGATCGGACCAGACCGGTCTGACTGAACCGTACCAGTATGAACCGTAAACCTTACACCCTAATTCTAAACCCTACACCTAATGCTAAACAATAAACCCTAATTCTAAAACCCTAAGCATAACACTATACCCTAATTCTAAAGCCTACACCCGAACCCTATACCCTAACGCTAAACCCTAATTCTAAACCCTAAGCCCTAACCATATACCCTAATTCTAAGCCTTATGTTATTTTTATATATAGTATAGATAACCAAAGCAACTAAGAATTTACACCCAAATAAAAAAATCTCAAATTTTGTACCGTCACTGTGAAGATATGTCCTTGAAGTATAGAAGGCTGCCAGTACTTTATGCATCGATCAATCAGCTCACCAATCTTCACTGTCAGATAGCTGCTCTAGGCATTGACCAAGCACCCCATCGGTCTCCACTATCGCATAGCTCCTACAGAGGTCACATCTTAAAATTAAATACAAAACATAAATAAATCAATCAATGATTAAGCAAGTTAGTGGCTAACCTTGTTAGCCTCCTGCTAGATAAGGTCTTGCTATTTAGATCAAATGAAAAATGCAGACAAAATAACTATTAGAACCAAATCAGATTTATTTCCAACCAATACATTACAGATTCACTATGAGAACCAAATTAGAACATACAGGAGAAGACAAAATATGTGTGTACCGATTGGACAAGAAAACAACATCTGTAAACAAAATCCAAACGGACAAAGAGAAAAGAGAAATGAAGCATAACACAGTTTATTGAACTATCCACTTTTACTAGATAATAACATTCACAAATAAAATTGTATTTTATATCCAACGGTTAGTCAAGGCCCAAAATCAAACCCATTAATTAAATCTTCTTAGTCCATAAAAAGAAAAAAATGGCATGAATTTTACATCTAATCTAACGATGCCACTTGTAATTCTGCCAGCACGATCATATTCGACTTGTCTATTTTTGTCCCAAAAGAAGCACCTTTGGAACCCCTTCTTGGATTGCTACATTTCCATACTTCTCCGGTATGGCACTTTTTCTTTGCACCTTTTTCTTCCTCTTGTCTATTTATGCTTTTAGTGTGACACATGTAATAAACAGTGTAAAGTTATAAAGATTTTTATATATTCTAAAGATAACATGTTAAAGTAATTAATAAAAAGAAAAAAAATTGACACAATTTGTTGATGACAAATTCTAAACCAAACCCAAATTCCGAACTGAACCGGTCTGACTAGACCGAACCGAACTGGTATGAGCAAACCGGATCGGACGACTGAACCGTACCAGTCAGAACAGTAAACCTTAAACCCTAATTCTAAGCCCTACACCCTAATGATAAACACTAAACCCTAATTCTAGGCCCTAAGTCCTAACCATATACCCTAATTCTAAACCTTAAGTTATTTGAATATATATTATAGATAACCAAAGCAATTAAGAATTTACACCCAAATAAAAAAATCTCAAATTTTGTACCGTCACCGTGAAGATGTGTCCTTGAAGTATAGAAGGCTGCAAGTACTTTATGCAGTGATCAATCTGCTCACCAATCTTCATTGCCAGACAGCTGCTGTAGGCATTGACCAAGCACCCCATCGGTCTCCACTGTCGCATAGCTCCTATAGAGGTCACATCATAAAATTAAATACAAAACAAAAATAAATCAATAAATGAGTAAGAAAGTTAGTGGCTAACCTTGTTAGCCTCCTGCTAGATAAGGTCTTGCTATTTAGATCAAATGAAAATTGCAGACAAAATAATTATTAGAACCAAATCAGATTTATTTCCAACCAATACATTACAGATTCACTGTAAGAACCAAATTAGAATATACAGGAGAAGACAAAATATGTGTTTACCGATTGGACAAGAAAACAACATCTGTAAACACAAAATCCAAATGGACAAAGAGAAAAGAGAAATGTCGCAAAACACATTTTATTGAACTATCAACTTTTACTTGATGATAACAGTCACAAATAAAACTGTATTTCATACCCAACGGTTAGTCAAGGCCCAAAATCAAACCCATTAACCGCAAACACTAAATTAAATCTTCTTAATCCATAAAAAGAAAAAAAAAATGACATGAATTTCACATCGAATCTTACCAGGCCATTTGTAATTCTGGCAGCACGATCATATTCGACTTGTCTCTGTTTGTCCCAAAAGAAGCATCTTTGGAAGCCCTTCTTGGATTGCTACATTTCCATACTTCTCCAGTATGGCACTTTTTCTTTGGCACCACTTTCTTCCTTTTGTCTGTTTATGCTTATAGTGTGACACATGTAATAAACAGTGCAAAGTTATAAAGATTTATATATATTCCATAGATAACAGGTTGAATTCATTAATAAAAAGAAAAAAAATTGACACACTTGGTTTATGACTAATACTTAACCTAGCCCAAATTCTAAACTGAACCGAGCTGACTAAACCGAACCGATATGAGCAAACCGGATCGGACCAGACCGGTCTGACTGAACCGTACCAGTATGAACCGTAAACCTTACACCCTAATTCTAAACCCTACACCTAATGCTAAACAATAAACCCTAATTCTAAAACCCTAAGCATAACCCTATACCCTAATTCTAAAGCCTACACCCGAACCCTATACCCTAACGCTAAACCCTAATTCTAAACCCTAAGCCCTAACCATATACCCTAATTCTAAGCCTTATGTTATTTTTATATATAGTATAGATAACCAAAGCAACTAAGAATTTACACCCAAATAAAAAAATCTCAAATTTTGTACCGTCACTGTGAAGATATGTCCTTGAAGTATAGAAGGCTGCCAGTACTTTATGCATCGATCAATCAGCTCACCAATCTTCACTGTCAGATAGCTGCTCTAGGCATTGACCAAGCACCCCATCGGTCTCCACTATCGCATAGCTCCTACAGAGGTCACATCTTAAAATTAAATACAAAACATAAATAAATCAAACAATGATTAAGCAAGTTAGTGGCTAACCTTGTTAGCCTCCTGCTAGATAAGGTCTTGCTATTTAGATCAAATGAAAAATGCAGACAAAATAACTATTAGAACCAAATCAGATTTATTTCCAACCAATACATTACAGATTCACTATGAGAACCAAATTAGAACATACAGGAGAAGACAAAATATGTGTGTACCGATTGGACAAGAAAACAACATCTGTAAACAAAATCCAAACGGACAAAGAGAAAAGAGAAATGAAGCATAACACAGTTTATTGAACTATCCACTTTTACTAGATAATAACATTCACAAATAAAATTGTATTTTATATCCAACGGTTAGTCAAGGCCCAAAATCAAACCCATTAATTAAATCTTCTTAGTCCATAAAAAGAAAAAAATGGCATGAATTTTACATCTAATCTAACGATGCCACTTGTAATTCTGCCAGCACGATCATATTCGACTTGTCTATTTTTGTCCCAAAAGAAGCACCTTTGGAACCCCTTCTTGGATTGCTACATTTCCATACTTCTCCGGTATGGCACTTTTTCTTTGCACCTTTTTCTTCCTCTTGTCTATTTATGCTTTTAGTGTGACACATGTAATAAACAGTGTAAAGTTATAAAGATTTTTATATATTCTAAAGATAACATGTTAAAGTAATTAATAAAAAGAAAAAAAATTGACACAATTTGTTGATGACAAATTCTAAACCAAACCCAAATTCCGAACTGAACCGGTCTGACTAGACCGAACCGAACTGGTATGAGCAAACCGGATCGGACGACTGAACCGTACCAGTCAGAACAGTAAACCTTAAACCCTAATTCTAAGCCCTACACCCTAATGATAAACACTAAACCCTAATTCTAGGCCCTAAGTCCTAACCATATACCCTAATTCTAAACCTTAAGTTATTTGAATATATATTATAGATAACCAAAGCAATTAAGAATTTACACCCAAATAAAAAAATCTCAAATTTTGTACCGTCACCGTGAAGATGTGTCCTTGAAGTATAGAAGGCTGCAAGTACTTTATGCAGTGATCAATCTGCTCACCAATCTTCATTGCCAAACAGCTGCTGTAGGCATTGACCAAGCACCCCATCGGTCTCCACTGTCGCATAGCTCCTATAGAGGTCACATCATAAAATTAAATACAAAACAAAAATAAATCAATAAATGAGTAAGAAAGTTAGTGGCTAACCTTGTTAGCCTCCTGCTAGATAAGGTCTTGCTATTTAGATCAAATGAAAATTGCAGACAAAATAATTATTAGAACCAAATCAGATTTATTTCCAACCAATACATTACAGATTCACTGTAAGAACCAAATTAGAATATACAGGAGAAGACAAAATATGTGTTTACCGATTGGACAAGAAAACAACATCTGTAAACACAAAATCCAAATGGACAAAGAGAAAAGAGAAATGTCGCAAAACACATTTTATTGAACTATCAACTTTTACTTGATGATAACAGTCACAAATAAAACTGTATTTCATACCCAACGGTTAGTCAAGGCCCAAAATCAAACCCATTAACCGCAAACACTAAATTAAATCTTCTTAATCCATAAAAAGAAAAAAAAAATGACATGAATTTCACATCGAATCTTACCAGGCCATTTGTAATTCTGGCAGCACGATCATATTCGACTTGTCTCTGTTTGTCCCAAAAGAAGCACCTTTGGAAGCCCTTCTTGGATTGCTACATTTCCATACTTCTCCAGTATGGCACTTTTTCTTTGGCACCACTTTCTTCCTTTTGTCTGTTTATGCTTATAGTGTGACACATGTAATAAACAGTGCAAAGTTATAAAGATTTATATATATTCCATAGATAACAGGTTGAATTCATTAATAAAAAGAAAAAAAATTGACACACTTGGTTTATGACTAATACTTAACCTAGCCCAAATTCTAAACTGAACCGAGCTGACTAAACCGAACCGATATGAGCAAACCGGATCGGACCAGACCGGTCTGACTGAACCGTACCAGTATGAACCGTAAACCTTACACCCTAATTCTAAACCCTACACCTAATGCTAAACAATAAACCCTAATTCTAAAACCCTAAGCATAACCCTATACCCTAATTCTAAAGCCTACACCCGAACCCTATACCCTAACGCTAAACCCTAATTCTAAACCCTAAGCCCTAACCATATACCCTAATTCTAAGCCTTATGTTATTTTTATATATAGTATAGATAACCAAAGCAACTAAGAATTTACACCCAAATAAAAAAATCTCAAATTTTGTACCGTCACTGTGAAGATATGTCCTTGAAGTATAGAAGGCTGCCAGTACTTTATGCATCGATCAATCAGCTCACCAATCTTCACTGTCAGATAGCTGCTCTAGGCATTGACCAAGCACCCCATCGGTCTCCACTATCGCATAGCTCCTACAGAGGTCACATCTTAAAATTAAATACAAAACATAAATAAATCAATCAATGATTAAGCAAGTTAGTGGCTAACCTTGTTAGCCTCCTGCTAGATAAGGTCTTGCTATTTAGATCAAATGAAAAATGCAGACAAAATAACTATTAGAACCAAATCAGATTTATTTCCAACCAATACATTACAGATTCACTATGAGAACCAAATTAGAACATACAGGAGAAGACAAAATATGTGTGTACCGATTGGACAAGAAAACAACATCTGTAAACAAAATCCAAACGGACAAAGAGAAAAGAGAAATGAAGCATAACACAGTTTATTGAACTATCCACTTTTACTAGATAATAACATTCACAAATAAAATTGTATTTTATATCCAACGGTTAGTCAAGGCCCAAAATCAAACCCATTAAGCATAAACACTAAATTAAATCTTCTTAGTCCATAAAAAGAAAAAAATGGCATGAATTTTACATCTAATCTAACGATGCCACTTGTAATTCTGCCAGCACGATCATATTCGACTTGTCTATTTTTGTCCCAAAAGAAGCACCTTTGGAACCCCTTCTTGGATTGCTACATTTCCATACTTCTCCGGTATGGCACTTTTTCTTTGCACCTTTTTCTTCCTCTTGTCTATTTATGCTTTTAGTGTGACACATGTAATAAACAGTGTAAAGTTATAAAGATTTTTATATATTCTAAAGATAACATGTTAAAGTAATTAATAAAAAGAAAAAAAATTGACACAATTTGTTGATGACAAATTCTAAACCAAACCCAAATTCCGAACTGAACCGGTCTGACTAGACCGAACCGAACTGGTATGAGCAAACCGGATCGGACGACTGAACCGTACCAGTCAGAACAGTAAACCTTAAACCCTAATTCTAAGCCCTACACCCTAATGATAAACACTAAACCCTAATTCTAGGCCCTAAGTCCTAACCATATACCCTAATTCTAAACCTTAAGTTATTTGAATATATATTATAGATAACCAAAGCAATTAAGAATTTACACCCAAATAAAAAAATCTCAAATTTTGTACCGTCACCGTGAAGATGTGTCCTTGAAGTATAGAAGGCTGCAAGTACTTTATGCAGTGATCAATCTGCTCACCAATCTTCATTGCCAGATAGCTGCTGTAGGCATTGACCAAGCACCCCATCGGTCTCCACTGTCGCATAGCTCCTATAGAGGTCACATCATAAAATTAAATACAAAACAAAAATAAATCAATAAATGAGTAAGAAAGTTAGTGGCTAACCTTGTTAGCCTCCTGCTAGATAAGGTCTTGCTATTTAGATCAAATGAAAATTGCAGACAAAATAATTATTAGAACCAAATCAGATTTATTTCCAACCAATACATTACAGATTCACTGTAAGAACCAAATTAGAATATACAGGAGAAGACAAAATATGTGTTTACCGATTGGACAAGAAAACAACATCTGTAAACACAAAATCCAAATGGACAAAGAGAAAAGAGAAATGTCGCAAAACACATTTTATTGAACTATCAACTTTTACTTGATGATAACAGTCACAAATAAAACTGTATTTCATACCCAACGGTTAGTCAAGGCCCAAAATCAAACCCATTAACCGCAAACACTAAATTAAATCTTCTTAATCCATAAAAAGAAAAAAAAAATGACATGAATTTCACATCGAATCTTACCAGGCCATTTGTAATTCTGGCAGCACGATCATATTCGACTTGTCTCTGTTTGTCCCAAAAGAAGCACCTTTGGAAGCCCTTCTTGGATTGCTACATTTCCATACTTCTCCAGTATGGCACTTTTTCTTTGGCACCACTTTCTTCCTTTTGTCTGTTTATGCTTATAGTGTGACACATGTAATAAACAGTGCAAAGTTATAAAGATTTATATATATTCCATAGATAACAGGTTGAATTCATTAATAAAAAGAAAAAAAATTGACACACTTGGTTTATGACTAATACTTAACCTAGCCCAAATTCTAAACTGAACCGAGCTGACTAAACCGAACCGATATGAGCAAACCGGATCGGACCAGACCGGTCTGACTGAACCGTACCAGTATGAACCGTAAACCTTACACCCTAATTCTAAACCCTACACCTAATGCTAAACAATAAACCCTAATTCTAAAACCCTAAGCATAACCCTATACCCTAATTCTAAAGCCTACACCCGAACCCTATACCCTAACGCTAAACCCTAATTCTAAACCCTAAGCCCTAACCATATACCCTAATTCTAAGCCTTATGTTATTTTTATATATAGTATAGATAACCAAAGCAACTAAGAATTTACACCCAAATAAAAAAATCTCAAATTTTGTACCGTCACTGTGAAGATATGTCCTTGAAGTATAGAAGGCTGCCAGTACTTTATGCATCGATCAATCAGCTCACCAATCTTCACTGTCAGATAGCTGCTCTAGGCATTGACCAAGCACCCCATCGGTCTCCACTATCGCATAGCTCCTACAGAGGTCACATCTTAAAATTAAATACAAAACATAAATAAATCAATCAATGATTAAGCAAGTTAGTGGCTAACCTTGTTAGCCTCCTGCTAGATAAGGTCTTGCTATTTAGATCAAATGAAAAATGCAGACAAAATAACTATTAGAACCAAATCAGATTTATTTCCAACCAATACATTACAGATTCACTATGAGAACCAAATTAGAACATACAGGAGAAGACAAAATATGTGTGTACCGATTGGACAAGAAAACAACATCTGTAAACAAAATCCAAACGGACAAAGAGAAAAGAGAAATGAAGCATAACACAGTTTATTGAACTATCCACTTTTACTAGATAATAACATTCACAAATAAAATTGTATTTTATATCCAACGGTTAGTCAAGGCCCAAAATCAAACCCATTAAGCATAAACACTAAATTAAATCTTCTTAGTCCATAAAAAGAAAAAAATGGCATGAATTTTACATCTAATCTAACGATGCCACTTGTAATTCTGCCAGCACGATCATATTCGACTTGTCTATTTTTGTCCCAAAAGAAGCACCTTTGGAAGCCCTTCTTGGATTGCTACATTTCCATACTTCTCCAGTATGGCACTTTTTCTTTGGCACCACTTTCTTCCTTTTGTCTGTTTATGCTTATAGTGTGACACATGTAATAAACAGTGCAAAGTTATAAAGATTTATATATATTCCATAGATAACAGGTTGAATTCATTAATAAAAAGAAAAAAAATTGACACACTTGGTTTATGACTAATACTTAACCTAGCCCAAATTCTAAACTGAACCGAGCTGACTAAACCGAACCGATATGAGCAAACCGGATCGGACCAGACCGGTCTGACTGAACCGTACCAGTATGAACCGTAAACCTTACACCCTAATTCTAAACCCTACACCTAATGCTAAACAATAAACCCTAATTCTAAAACCCTAAGCATAACCCTATACCCTAATTCTAAAGCCTACACCCGAACCCTATACCCTAACGCTAAACCCTAATTCTAAACCCTAAGCCCTAACCATATACCCTAATTCTAAGCCTTATGTTATTTTTATATATAGTATAGATAACCAAAGCAACTAAGAATTTACACCCAAATAAAAAAATCTCAAATTTTGTACCGTCACTGTGAAGATATGTCCTTGAAGTATAGAAGGCTGCCAGTACTTTATGCATCGATCAATCAGCTCACCAATCTTCACCGTCAGATAGCTGCTCTAGGCATTGACCAAGCACCCCATCGGTCTCCACTATCGCATAGCTCCTACAGAGGTCACATCTTAAAATTAAATACAAAACATAAATAAATCAATCAATGATTAAGCAAGTTAGTGGCTAACCTTGTTAGCCTCCTGCTAGATAAGGTCTTGCTATTTAGATCAAATGAAAAATGCAGACAAAATAACTATTAGAACCAAATCAGATTTATTTCCAACCAATACATTACAGATTCACTGTAAGAACCAAATTAGAATATACAGGAGAAGACAAAATATGTGTTTACCGATTGGACAAGAAAACAACATCTGTAAACACAAAATCCAAATGGACAAAGAGAAAAGAGAAATGTCGCAAAACACATTTTATTGAACTATCAACTTTTACTTGATGATAACAGTCACAAATAAAACTGTATTTCATACCCAACGGTTAGTCAAGGCCCAAAATCAAACCCATTAACCGCAAACACTAAATTAAATCTTCTTAATCCATAAAAAGAAAAAAAAAATGACATGAATTTCACATCGAATCTTACCAGGCCATTTGTAATTCTGGCAGCACGATCATATTCGACTTGTCTCTGTTTGTCCCAAAAGAAGCACCTTTGGAAGCCCTTCTTGGATTGCTACATTTCCATACTTCTCCAGTATGGCACTTTTTCTTTGGCACCACTTTCTTCCTTTTGTCTGTTTATGCTTATAGTGTGACACATGTAATAAACAGTGCAAAGTTATAAAGATTTATATATATTCCATAGATAACAGGTTGAATTCATTAATAAAAAGAAAAAAAATTGACACACTTGGTTTATGACTAATACTTAACCTAGCCCAAATTCTAAACTGAACCGAGCTGACTAAACCGAACCGATATGAGCAAACCGGATCGGACCAGACCGGTCTGACTGAACCGTACCAGTATGAACCGTAAACCTTACACCCTAATTCTAAACCCTACACCTAATGCTAAACAATAAACCCTAATTCTAAAACCCTAAGCATAACCCTATACCCTAATTCTAAAGCCTACACCCGAACCCTATACCCTAACGCTAAACCCTAATTCTAAACCCTAAGCCCTAACCATATACCCTAATTCTAAGCCTTATGTTATTTTTATATATAGTATAGATAACCAAAGCAACTAAGAATTTACACCCAAATAAAAAAATCTCAAATTTTGTACCGTCACTGTGAAGATATGTCCTTGAAGTATAGAAGGCTGCCAGTACTTTATGCATCGATCAATCAGCTCACCAATCTTCACTGTCAGATAGCTGCTCTAGGCATTGACCAAGCACCCCATCGGTCTCCACTATCGCATAGCTCCTACAGAGGTCACATCTTAAAATTAAATACAAAACATAAATAAATCAATCAATGATTAAGCAAGTTAGTGGCTAACCTTGTTAGCCTCCTGCTAGATAAGGTCTTGCTATTTAGATCAAATGAAAAATGCAGACAAAATAACTATTAGAACCAAATCAGATTTATTTCCAACCAATACATTACAGATTCACTATGAGAACCAAATTAGAACATACAGGAGAAGACAAAATATGTGTGTACCGATTGGACAAGAAAACAACATCTGTAAACAAAATCCAAACGGACAAAGAGAAAAGAGAAATGAAGCATAACACAGTTTATTGAACTATCCACTTTTACTAGATAATAACATTCACAAATAAAATTGTATTTTATATCCAACGGTTAGTCAAGGCCCAAAATCAAACCCATTAAGCATAAACACTAAATTAAATCTTCTTAGTCCATAAAAAGAAAAAAATGGCATGAATTTTACATCTAATCTAACGATGCCACTTGTAATTCTGCCAGCACGATCATATTCGACTTGTCTATTTTTGTCCCAAAAGAAGCACCTTTGGAACCCCTTCTTGGATTGCTACATTTCCATACTTCTCCGGTATGGCACTTTTTCTTTGCACCTTTTTCTTCCTCTTGTCTATTTATGCTTTTAGTGTGACACATGTAATAAACAGTGTAAAGTTATAAAGATTTTTATATATTCTAAAGATAACATGTTAAAGTAATTAATAAAAAGAAAAAAAATTGACACAATTTGTTGATGACAAATTCTAAACCAAACCCAAATTCCGAACTGAACCGGTCTGACTAGACCGAACCGAACTGGTATGAGCAAACCGGATCGGACGACTGAACCGTACCAGTCAGAACAGTAAACCTTAAACCCTAATTCTAAGCCCTACACCCTAATGATAAACACTAAACCCTAATTCTAGGCCCTAAGTCCTAACCATATACCCTAATTCTAAACCTTAAGTTATTTGAATATATATTATAGATAACCAAAGCAATTAAGAATTTACACCCAAATAAAAAAATCTCAAATTTTGTACCGTCACCGTGAAGATGTGTCCTTGAAGTATAGAAGGCTGCAAGTACTTTATGCAGTGATCAATCTGCTCACCAATCTTCATTGCCAGATAGCTGCTGTAGGCATTGACCAAGCACCCCATCGGTCTCCACTGTCGCATAGCTCCTATAGAGGTCACATCATAAAATTAAATACAAAACAAAAATAAATCAATAAATGAGTAAGAAAGTTAGTGGCTAACCTTGTTAGCCTCCTGCTAGATAAGGTCTTGCTATTTAGATCAAATGAAAATTGCAGACAAAATAATTATTAGAACCAAATCAGATTTATTTCCAACCAATACATTACAGATTCACTGTAAGAACCAAATTAGAATATACAGGAGAAGACAAAATATGTGTTTACCGATTGGACAAGAAAACAACATCTGTAAACACAAAATCCAAATGGACAAAGAGAAAAGAGAAATGTCGCAAAACACATTTTATTGGACTCAACTTTTACTTGATGATAATAGTCACAAATAAAACTGTATTTTATACCCAACGGTTAGTCAAGGCCCAAAATCAAACCCATTAACCGCAAACACTAAATTAAATATTCTTAATCCACAAAAAGAAAAAAAAAAATGACATGAATTTCGCATCGAATCTTACCAGGCCATTTGTAATTCTGCCAGCACGATCATATTCAACTTGTCTCTGTTTGTCCCAAAAGAAGCACCTTTGGAAGCCCTTCTTGGATTGCTACATTTCCATACTTCTTCAGTATGGCACTTTTTCTTTGGCACCATTTTCTTCCTTTTGTGTGTTTATGCTTATAGTGTGACACATGTAATAAACAGTGCAAAGTTATAAAGATTTATATACATTCCATAGATAATAGGTTGAATTCATTAATAAAAAGAAAAAAAATTGACACACTTGGTTTATGACTAATTCTTAACCTAGCCCAAATTCTGAACTGAACCGACCTGACTAAACCGAACCGGTATGAGCGAACCGGATCGGATCAGACCGGTCTGACTGAACCGTACCGGTATGAACCGTAAACCTTACACCCTAATTCTAAACCCTACACCCTAATGCTAAACACTAAACCCTAATTCTAAAACCCTAAGCATAACCCTATACCCTAATTCTAAAGCCTACACCCGAACCCTATACCCTAACGCTAAACCCTAATTCTAAACCCTAAGCCCTAACCATATACCCTAATTCTAAACCTTATGTTATTTTTATTTATAGTATAGATAACCAAAGCAATTAAGAATTTACACCAAAATAAAAAAAGCTCAAATTTTGTGCCTTCACTGTGAAGATGTGTCCTTGAAGTATAGAAGGCTGCAAGTACTTTATGCATCGATCAATCAGCTCACCAATCTTCACTGTCAGATAGCTGCTCTAGGCATTGACCAAGCACCCCATCGGTCTCCACTATCGCATAGCTCCTACAGAGGTCACATCTTAAAATTAAATACAAAACACAAATAAATCAATCAATGATTAAGCAAGTTAGTGGCTAACCTTGTTAGCCTCCTGCTAGATAAGGTCTTGCTATTTAGATCAAATGAAAAATGCAGACAAAATAACTATTAGAACCAAATCAGATTTATTTCCAACCAATACATTACAAATTCACTATTAGAACCAAATTAGAACATACAGGAGAAGACAAAATATGTGTTTACCGATTGGATAAGAAAACAACATCTGTAAACACAATCCAAATGGACAAAGAGAAAAGAGAGATGCAGCATAACACAGTTTATTGAACCATCCACTTTTACTAGATGATAACATTCACAAATAAAATTGTATTTTATATCCAATGGTTAGTCAAGGCCCAAAATCAAACCCATTAAGCATAAACACTAAATTAAATTTTCTTAATCCATTAAAAGAAAAAAATGACATGAATTTTACATCTAATCTTACGATGCCATTTGTAATTCTGACAGCACGATCATATTCGACTTTCTTTGTTTTTCCCAAAAGAAGCACCTTTGGAAGCCCTTCTTGGATTGCTACATTTCCATACTGCTCCGGAAAGGCACTTTTTCTTTGGCACCTTTTTCTTCCTTTTGTCTATTTATGCTTATAGTGTGACACATGTAATAAATATTGTAAAGTTATAAAGATTTATATATGTTCTACAGATAACAGGTTGATGTAATTAACAAAAAGAAACAAAATTGACACAATTTTTTGATGACAAATTCTAAACCAAACCCAAATTCTGAACTGAACCGGTCTGACTAAATCGAACCGGATCAGACCAGACTGGTCTGACTGAACCGTACCAGCCAGAACTGTAAACCTTAAACCCTAATTCTATACGCTACACCCTAATGATAAACACTAAACCCTAATTCTAAGCCCTAAGCCCTAACCATATACCCTAATTCTAAACCTTATGTTATTTTTATATATATTATAGATAACCAAAGCAATTAAGAATTTTCATCCAAATTAAAAATTCTCAAATTTTGTACCTTCATTGTGAAGATGTGTCCTTGAAGTATAGAAGGCTGCAAGTACTTTATGCTTTGATCAATCAGCTCACCAATCTTTATTCTCAGATAGCTGCTGTAGGCATTGACCAAGCACCCCATCGGTCTCCACTGTCGCATAGCTCCTATAGAGGTCACATCATATAATTAAATACAAAACAAAAATAAATCAATTAATGAGCAAGAAAGTTAGTCGCTAACCTTGTTTGCCTCCAGCTAGATAAGGTCTTGCAAATTAGATCAAATGAAAAATGCAGATAAAATAAGTATTAGAACCAAATCAGATTTATTTCCAACCAATACATTACAAATTCACTATTAGAACCAAATTAGAACATACAGGAGAAGACAAAATATGTGTTTACCGATTGGATAAGAAAACAACATCTGTAAACACAATCCAAATGGACAAAGAGAAAAGAGAGATGCAGCATAACACAGTTTATTGAACCATCCACTTTTACTAGATGATAACATTCACAAATAAAATTGTATTTTATATCCAATGGTTAGTCAAGGCCCAAAATCAAACCCATTAAGCATAAACACTAATTTAAATTTTCTTAATCCATTAAAAGAAAAAAATGACATGAATTTTACATCTAATCTTACGATGCCATTTGTAATTCTGAAAACACGATCATATTCGACTTGTCTTTGTTTTTCCCAAAAGAAGCACCTTTGGAAGCCCTTCTTGGATTGCTACATTTCCATACTTCTCCGGAAAGGCACATTTTCTTTGGCACCTTTTTCTTCCTTTTGTCTATTTATGCTTATAGTGTGACACATGTAATAAATAGTGTAAAGTTATAAAGATTTATATATGTTCTACAGATAACAGGTTGATGTAATTAACAAAAAGAAACAAAATTGACACAATTTGTTGATGACAAATTCTAAACCAAACCCAAATTCTGAACTGAACCGGTCTGACTACATCGAACCGAACCGGTATGAGCGAACCGGATCAGACCAGACTGGTCTGACTGAACCGTACCAGTCAGAACTGTAAACCTAAAACCCTAATTCTATACGCTACACCCTAATGATAAACACTAAACCCTAATTCTAAGCCCTAAGCCCTAACCATATACCCTAATTCTAAACCTTATGTTATTTTTATATATATTATAGATAACCAAAGCAATTAAGAATTTTCATCCAAATTAAAAATTCTCAAATTTTGTACCTTCATTGTGAAGATGTGTCCTTGAAGTATAGAAGGCTGCAAGTACTTTATGCTTTGATCAATCAGCTCACCAATCTTTATTCTCAGATAGCTGCTGTAGGCATTGACCAAGCACCCCATCGGTCTCCACTGTCGCATAGCTCCTATAGAGGTCACATCATATAATTAAATACAAAACAAAAATAAATCAATAAATGAGCAAGAAAGTTAGTCGCTAACCTTGTTTGCCTCCAGCTAGATAAGGTCTTGCAAATTAGATCAAATGAAAAATGCAGATAAAATAAGTATTAGAACCAAATCAGATTTATTTCCAACCAATACATTACAGATTCACTATAATAACCAAATTAGAACATACAGGAGAAGACAAAATATCTGTTTACCAAATGGACAAGAAAACAACATCTGTAAACACAAAATCCAAATGGACAACAAGAAAAGAGAAATGTAGCAAAACACATTTTTTTGAACTATCCACTTTTACTTGATGATAACAGTCACAAATAAAATTGTATTTTATACCCAACGGTTAGTCAAGGCCCAAAATCAAACCCATTAACCATAAACACAAAATTAAATCTTCTTAATCCATAAAAAGAAAAAAATGACAAGAATTTCACATCGAATCTTACCAGGCCATTTGTAATTCTGGCAGCACGATCATATTCGACTTGTCTCTGTTTGTCCTAAAAGAAGCTCCTTTGGAAGCTCTTCTTGGGTTGCTACATTTCCATACTTCTCCATTATGGCACCTTTTCTTTGGCACCTTTTTCTTCCTTTTGTCTGTTTATGCATGTAGTGTGACACATGTAATAAACAGTGCAAAGTTATAAAGATTTATATATATTCCATAGATAATAGGTTGAATTCATCAATAAAAAGAAAAAAAAATTGACACACTTGGTTTATGACTAATTCTTAACCTAGCCCAAATTCTGAACTGAACCGACCTGACTAAACCGAACCGATATGAGCAAACCGGATCGGACCAGACCGGTCTGACTGAACCGTACCAGTATGAACCGTAAACCTTACACTCTAATTCTAAACCCTACACCCTAATGCTAAACACTAAACCCTAATTCTAAAACCCTAAGCATAACCCTATACCCTAATTCTAAAGCCTACACCCGAACCCTATACCCTAACGCTAAACCCTAATTCTAAACCCTAAGCCCTAACCATATACCCTAATTGTAAACCTTATGTTATTTTTATATATAGTATAGATAACCAAAGCAATTAAGAATTTACACCAAAATAAAAAAGCCCAAATTTTGTGCCTTCACTGTGAAGATGTGTCCTTGAAGTATAGAAGGCTACAAGTACTTTATGCATCGATCAATCAGCTCACCAATCTTCAGTGTCAGATAGTTGCTGTAGGCATTGTCCAAGGACCCCATCGGTCAAAGTCGCATAGCTCCTATAGAGGTCACATCTTAAAATTAAATACAAAACATAAATAAAACAATAAATGATTAAGAAAGTTAGTGGCTGACCTTGTTAGCCTCCAGCTAGAGAAGGTCTTGCTAATTAGATCAAATGAAAAATGCAGACAAAATAACTATTAGAACCAAATCAGATTTATTTCCAACCAATATATTACAGATTCACTATAACAGCCAAATTAGTACATACAGGAGAAGACAAAATATATGCGTTTACAGATTGGACAAGAAAACATTTGTAAACACAGAATCCAAATAGACATAGAGAAAAGAGAAATGCAGCAAAACACATCTTATTTAACTATCCAGTTTTACTTGATGACAATTTTTACAAATAAAATTATATTTTATACCCATTGGATAGTAAAGGCCCAAAACCAATCCCATTAAGCATAAACACAAAATTAAATTTCTCAATCCATAAAAAGAAAAAAATGACATGAATTTCACATCGAATATTACCAGGCCATTTGTAATTCTACCAGCACGATCATATTGGACTTGTCTCTGTTTGTCCCATTGGAAGCTCTTCTAGGGTTGCTACATTTCCATACTTCTCCATTATGGCACTTTTTCTTTGGCACCTTTTTCTTCCTTTTGTCTATTTATGCTTATAGTATGACACATGTAGCAAACAGTGAAGGTTATAAAGATTTAAATATATTCTATAGAAAATAAGCTGAACTAATTATGAAAAGAAAAAAATTGACACCCATGGTTGATGACTAATTCTAAACCTAACCCAAATTCTGAACTGAACCGGTTTGACGGAACCGAACCGATATAACCGAACTGGATCGGACCAGACCGTTCTGACTAAACCGAAAACCTTAAACCCTAATGGTAAACCCTACACCCCAACCCTAAACCCTAATTCTAAACACTAAACCCTAAGCCTAACCCTATACCCCAATTCTAAACCCTATACCCTAGCCCTAAACCCTATACCCTAGCCCTAAACCCTAAGCACTAACCATATACCCTAATTCTAAACCCTAAGTTACTTTTATATATAGTATAGATAACCAAAGCAATTAAGAATTTATGCCCAAATAAAAAATGCTCAAATTTTGTACCTTCACTGTGAAGATGTGTCCTTGAAATAAAGAAGGTAGCAAGTACTTTATGCATTGATCAATCAGCTCACCAATCTGCACTGTCAGATAGCTGCTATAGGCTTTGACCACGCACCCCATTGGTCTCCACTGCCGCATAGCTCCTATAGAGGTCACATCTTAAAATTAAGTACAAAACTTAAATAAATCAATAAGTGATTAAGAAAGTTAGCGGCTAACCTTGTTAGCCTCCAGCTAGGTAAGGTCTTGCTAATTAGAGGTCTTGCTAATTAGATCAAATGAAAAATGAGGAGAAAATAACTATTAGAAACAAATCAGATTTCTTTCCAACCAATACATTATAGATTCACTATAAGAACCAACTTAGAACATACAGAAGAAGACAAAATATATCTGCTTTCAAATTGGACAAGAAAACAACATCTGTAAACACATAATCCAAACGGACAAAGAGAAAGGAGAAATGCAGCAAAACACATTTCATTGAACTATCCAGTTTTACTTGATGATAATTTTCACAAATTAAATCGTATTTCATACCAAACGGTTAGCCTAGGCTCAAAATCAAACCCATTAAGCATAAACACTAAATTAAATCTTCTTAATCCATAAAAATAAAAAAAATACAAGAATTTCACATTGAATATTACCAGGCAAATTGTAATTTTGCCAGCACGATCATATTCGACTTGTCTCTGTTTGTCCCAAAAGAAGCTCCATTGGAAGCACTTCTTGAGCTGCTTCATTTCCATACTTCTCCATTATGCACTTTTTCTTTGGCACCTATTTCTTCCTTTTGTCTATTTATGCTTATAGTGCGACACATGTAATAAACAGTGTAAAGTTATAAAGATTTAAATATATTGGATAGATAATAGGTTGAATTAATTAATAAAAAGAAAAAAATTGACACCCTTTGTTGATGACTAATTCTAAACCTAAAACTACATCTGAACCGAACCGGTCTGACTGAACCGTACCGGTCTGACTGAACAATAAACTAGAACCCTAATTCTAAACCCTACCCCTAACCCTAAACCATAATGCTAAACAGTAAACACTAATTCTAAAACCCTAAGCCTAAGCTCAACCCCATACCCTAACTCTAAACGATATACCCTAAACCTAAACCCTGATTCTAAACCCTATGCCCAAACCATAAACCCTAATTCTAAACCCTAAGTTATTTTTATATGTATAACCAAAGCAATTTAGATTTCAAGCCCAAAAATGCTCAAATTTTGTACCATCACTGTGAAGATGTGTCCTTGAAGTATAGAAGGCGGGAAGCACTTTATGCATCGATCAATCAACACACCAATCTTCACAGTCAGATAGATGCTATAGGCATTGACCAAGCACCCCATCGGTCTCCACTGTCGCATAGCTCCTATAGAGGTCACATCTTAAAATTAAATACAAAACATAAATAAATCAATAAATGATTAAGAAAGTTAGTGCCTAACCTAGTTAGCTCCAGCTAGAGAAGGTCTTGCTAATTAGATCAAATGAAAAATGCAGACAAAATAACTATTAGAACCAAATTAGTTTTATTTCCTACCAATACATTACGGATTCACTACCAAAATAGAACATACAAGAGAAGACAAAATATATGAGTCTACAGATTGGACAAGAAAATAACATCTGTAAACACAGAATCCAAATGTACTAAGAGAAAAGAGAAATGCAGCAAAACACATTTTATTGAACTAACCAGTTTTCTTGATGATAATTTTTACAAATAAAATTGTATTTTATACCAAACGGTTAGTAAAGGCCCAAAATAAAACCCATTAAGCATAAACACTAAATTAAATCCTCTTAATCCATAAAAACAAAAAAATGACATGAATTTCACATCGAATATTACCCGGCCATTTGTAATTCTGCCAGCACGATCATATTCGACTTGTCTCTGTTTGTCCCAAAAGAAGCTCCTTTGGAAGCTCTTCTAGGGTTGCTACATTTCTATACTTCTCCATTATGGCACTTTTTCTTCCATTTGTCTATTTATGCTTATAGTGTGACACATGTATTAAAAGTGAAAAGTTACAAAGATTTATATATATTATACAGATAATAGGTTGAATTAATTAATAAAAAGAAAAAAATTGACACCCTTTGTTGATGACTAATTCTAAACCTAACACTAATTTTGAACCGAACCGGTCTGAAAGAACCGAACCAATATGACCGAACCGGATCGGACCAGACTGGTCAGACTGAATCGCAAACCTTAAACCCTAATGCTAAACCCTACACCCTAACCCTAAACCCTAATTCTAAACATTAAACCCTAAGCCTAACCCTATCTTCATTGTCAGAGAGCGGCTATATGCATTGACCTAACACCCCATCGGTCTCCACTATCGCAGAGCTCCTATAGAGGTCACATATTAAAATTGAATACAAAGCATAAATAAATCAATAATTGATTAAGAAAGTTAGTGGCTAACCATGTTTGCCTCCAACTAGATAAGGTCTTGCTAATTAGGTCAAATGAAAAATGCAGGCAAAATAACTATTAGAACCAAATCAGATTCATTTCCTACCAATATATTACAGATTCACTATAAGAACCAAATTAGAACATACAAGAGAAGAAAAAAATGTGTTTACAGATTGGACAAGAAAACATCTGTAAACACAAAATTTAAATGGACTAAGATAAAGAGAAATGCAGCAAAACACATTTTCTTGAACTATCCAGTTTTACTTTATGATAACTTTTACAAATAAAATTGTATTTTCTACCTAACGGTTAGTAAAGGCCAAATATCAAACCCAATAAGCATAAACAATAAATTAAATCTTCTTAATCCATAAAAAGAAAAAAAAATGAAATGAATTTCCCATCGAATATTACCAAGCCATTTGTAATTCTACCACAACAATCATAATCGACTTGTCTCTGTTTGTCCAAAAAGAAGCTCCTTTGGAAGCTCTCCTAGGATTGCTACATTTCCACACTTCTCCATAATGACATTTTTCTTTGGCACCTGTTTCTTCCTTTTGTCTATTTATGCTTATAGTGTGACACATTTAATAAACAGTGTAAAGTTATAAATATTTATATATATTCAACAGAGAATAGGATTAATTAATTAATAAAAATAAAAAAATTGACACCCTTTGTTGAGGTTTAATTCTAAACCTAACCCTAATTCTGAACCGAACCAGTCTGACATAACCGGACCGGTTTTACCGAACCGGATCGGACCAGATCGGTCTAATAGAACCGGACCAGGCTGAACCGTAAACCTTAAACCCTAATTCTAAACCTTATACCCTAATCCTAAACCCTAATGCTAAACACTAAACCCTTATTCTAAAACCCTAAGCCTAACCCTATACCCTAATTCCAAACCTATACGCTATACCCTAACGCTAAACACTAAGTCTAAACCCTAATCCCTACCCCTATACCCTAATTCTAAACCGTAAAATATTTTTATATATAGTATATAGTATAGATAACCAAAGCAATCAATAATTTAAGCCCAAAAAGGCTCAAATTTTGTACCTTCACTGTGAAGATGTGTCCCTGAAGTATAGAAGGCTGCAAGTACATTATGCTTTGATCAATCAGCTCACCAATCTTCACAGTCAGAGAGCGGCTACAGGCATTGACCAAGCACCCCATCGATCTCCACTATCGCAGAGCTCCTATAGAAGTCACATATTAAAATTGAATACAAAACATAAATAAATCAATAAATAATTAAAAAGTTAGTGACTAACCTTGTTTGCCTCCAGCTAGAATAGGTCTTGCTAATTAGGCCAAATGAAAAATGCACGCAAAATAACTATTAGAACAAAATCAGATTCATTCCCTACCAATATATTACAGATTCACTATAAGAACCAAATTAGAACATACAAGAGAAGAAAAAAATAGGTGTTTACAGATTGGACAAGAAAACAACATCTGTAAACACAAAATCGAAATGGACTAAGACAAAAGAGAAATGCAGCAAAACACATTTTATTGAACAATCCGGTTTTACTTGATGATAATTTTTACAAATAAAATTATATTTTATACTTAACGGTTAGTCAACGAATAAATTAAAACTTCTTAATCCATAAAAAGAAATAAAATGAAACGAATTTCACAACAAATATTCCCAAGCCATTTGCAATTCTGCCACAACGATCATATTCGACTTGTCTCTGTTTGTCCAAAAAGAAACTCGTTTGGAAGCACTTCTAGGATTGCTACATTTCCTTACTTCTCCATTACGACACTTTTTCTTTGGCACCTATTTCTTCCTTTTGTCTATTTATGATAATAGTGTCACACATTTAATAAACAGCGTAAAGTTAAAAAGATTTATATATATTCTATGGATAATAGGTTGAATTAATTAATAAAAAAAAAAATTGACACCCTATGTTGATTACTAATTCTAAACCTAACCCCAATTCTGAACCGAACTGGTCTGACGGAATCGAACCGAACTGATAGAACCGGACCGGTCTGACCGAACCATATCAGTCTGACCGAACCGTACCAGGCTGAACCGTAAACCTTAAACCCTAATGCTAAACACTAAACCCTAATTCTAAAACCCTAAGCCTAAACCCTATACCCTAATTCTAAACCCTATACGCTATACCCTAACGCTAAACACTAAGTCTAAACCCTAATCCCTAACCCTATACCCTAATTCTAAACCGTAAATTATTTTTATATATAGTATAGATAACCAAAGCAATCAAGAATTTAAGCCGAAAAAGGCTCAAATTTTGTACCTTCACTGTGATTACGTGTCCTTGAAGTATAGAAGGCTGCAAGTACTTTATGCATTGATCAATCAGCTCACCGATCTTCACTGTCAGATAGCTGCTATAGGCATTGACCAAGCACCCCATCGATCTCCATTGTCGCATTGCTCCTATAGAGATCACATATTAAAATTAAATACAAAACATAAATAAATCAATAAATAATTAAGAATGTTGGTGGCTAACCTTGTTTGCCTCCAGCTACATAAGGTCTTGCTAATTAGATCAAATGAAAAATGCAGGCAAAATAACCATTAGAAACAAATCAGATTTATTTCCTACCAATATATTATAGATTCCCTATAACAACCAAATTAGAACATACAAGAGAAGACAAAATATATGTGTTTACAGATTGGACAAGAAAACATGTGTAAACACAAAATCCAAATGGACTAAGACAAAAGAGAAATGCAGCAAAACACATTTTATTGAACTATCATGTTTTACTTGATGATTATGATAATTTTTATAGATAACATTGTATTTGACATTAGTCAAGGCCCAAAATAAAACTCATTAAGCATAAACACAAAATTAAATCTTCTTAATCCATAAAAAGAAAAAAAAAATCAAATGAATTTCACATCGCATATTACCAAGCCAATTGTAATTCCGCCACAACGATCATTTTCGACTTGTCTCTGTTTGTCCCAAAAGAAGCTCCTTTGGAAGCTCTTCTAGGGTTGCCACATTTCCATACTTCTCCATTATGACACTTTTTCCTCCTTTTGTTTATTGATGCTTATAGTGTGACACATGTAATAAAGAGTGCAAAGTAAAAAAGATTTATATATATTCTATTGATATTCTATAGATAATAAGTTGAATTAATTAATAAAAAGAAAAAAATCGACACCCTTTGTTGATGATTAATTCTAAACCTAACCCTAATTCCGCATCGAACCAGTTCGACATAACCAAACCGATATGACCGAACCGGATCGGACCAGACCTGTCTGACTAAACCGCAAATCTTAAACCCTAAGCCTAACCCGATACCCTAATTCTAAACCCTATACGCTATACCCTAACGCTAAACACTCAGTCTAAACCCTAATCCCTAACCCTATACCCTAATTCTAAACCGTAAATTATTTTTATATATGGTATAGATAACCAAAGCAATTAAGAATTTAAGCCCAAAAAGGCTTAAATTTTGTACCTTCACTGTGATTACGTGTCCTTGAAGTATAGAAGGCTGCAAGTACTTTATGCATTGATCAATCAGCTCACCAATCTCCACTGTCAGATAGCTGCTATAGGCATTGACCAAGCACCCCATCGATCTCCATTGTCGCATTGCTCCTATAGAGATCACATATTAAAATTAAATACAAAACATAAATAAATCAATAAATAATTAAGAATGTTGGTGGCTAACCTTGTTTGCCTCCAGCTACATAAGGTCTTGCTAATTAGATCAAATGAAAAATGCAAGCAAAATAACCATTAGAAACAAATCAGATTTATTTCCTACCAATATATTATAGATTCCCTATAACAACCAAATTAGAACATACAACAGAAGACAAAATATGTGTTTACAGATTGGACAAGAAAACATGTGTAAACACAAAATCCAAAAGGACTAAGACAAAAGAGAAATGCAGCAAAACACATTTTATTGAACTATCCTGTGTTACTTGATGATAATTTTTACAAATAAAATTGTATTTGATATTAGTCAAGGACCAAAATAAAACCCATTAAGCATAAACACTAAAATAAATCTTCTTAATCCATAAAAAGAAAAAAAAAATCAAATGAATTTCACATCGCACATTACCAAGCAATTTGTAATCTGCCACAACGATCATTTTCGACTTGTCTCTGTTTGTCCAAAAATAAGCTCCTTTGGAAGCTCTTCTAGGGTTGCTACATTTCCATACTGCTCCATTATGACACTTTTTCTTTGGCACCTGTTTCTTACTTTTGTCTATATATGCTTATAGTGTGACACATGGAATAAACAGTGTAAAGCTATCAAGATTTATACATATTCTATAAATAATAGGTTGAATTAATTAATAAAAAGCAAAAAATTGACACCCTATGTTGATGATTAATTCTAAACCTAACCCCAATTCTGAACCGAACTGGTCTGACGGAACCGAACCGGTCTAACAGAACCGGACCGGTCTGACCGAACCAAATCGGACCAGATCGGTCTGACCGAACCGTACCAGGCTGAACCTTAAACCCTAATCCTAAACCCTAATGCCAAACACTAAACCCTAATTCTAATACCCTAAGCCTAATCCGATACCCTAATTCTAAACCCTAGACGCTATACCCTAACGCTAAACACTAAGTCTAAACCCTAATCCCTAACCCTATACCCTAATTCTAAACCGTAAATTATTTTTATATATAGTATAGATAACCAAAGCAATTAAGAATTTAAGCCCAAAAAGGCTCAAATTTTGTACCTTCACTGTGATTACGTGTCCTTGAAGTATAGAAGGCTGCAAGTACCCTAATTCTAAAGCCTACACCCGAACCCTATACCCTAACGCTAAACCCTAATTCTAAACCCTAAGCCCTAACCATATACCCTAATTCTAAGCCTTATGTTATTTTTATATATAGGAGAAGACAAAATATGTGTTTACCGATTGGACAAGAAAACAACATCTGTAAACACAAAATCCAAATGGACAAAGAGAAAAGAGAAATGTCGCAAAACACATTTTATTGGACTCAACTTTTACTTGATGATAATAGTCACAAATAAAACTGTATTTTATACCCAACGGTTAGTCAAGGCCCAAAATCAAACCCATTAACCGCAAACACTAAATTAAATATTCTTAATCCACAAAAAGAAAAAAAAAAATGACATGAATTTCGCATCGAATCTTACCAGGCCATTTGTAATTCTGCCAGCACGATCATATTCGACTTGTCTCTGTTTGTCCCAAAAGAAGCACCTTTGGAAGCCCTTCTTGGATTGCTACATTTCCATACTTCTTCAGTATGGCACTTTTTCTTTGGCACCATTTTCTTCCTTTTGTGTGTTTATGCTTATAGTGTGACACATGTAATAAACAGTGCAAAGTTATAAAGATTTATATACATTCCATAGATAATAGGTTGAATTCATTAATAAAAAGAAAAAAAATTGACACACTTGGTTTATGACTAATTCTTAACCTAGCCCAAATTCTGAACTGAACCGACCTGACTAAACCGAACCGGTATGAGCGAACCGGATCGGATCAGACCGGTCTGACTGAACCGTACCGGTATGAACCGTAAACCTTACACCCTAATTCTAAACCCTACACCCTAATGCTAAACACTAAACCCTAATTCTAAAACCCTAAGCATAACCCTATACCCTAATTCTAAAGCCTACACCCGAACCCTATACCCTAACGCTAAACCCTAATTCTAAACCCTAAGCCCTAACCATATACCCTAATTCTAAACCTTATGTTATTTTTATTTATAGTATAGATAACCAAAGCAATTAAGAATTTACACCAAAATAAAAAAAGCTCAAATTTTGTGCCTTCACTGTGAAGATGTGTCCTTGAAGTATAGAAGGCTGCAAGTACTTTATGCATCGATCAATCAGCTCACCAATCTTCACTGTCAGATAGCTGCTCTAGGCATTGACCAAGCACCCCATCGGTCTCCACTATCGCATAGCTCCTACAGAGGTCACATCTTAAAATTAAATACAAAACACAAATAAATCAATCAATGATTAAGCAAGTTAGTGGCTAACCTTGTTAGCCTCCTGCTAGATAAGGTCTTGCTATTTAGATCAAATGAAAAATGCAGACAAAATAACTATTAGAACCAAATCAGATTTATTTCCAACCAATACATTACAAATTCACTATTAGAACCAAATTAGAACATACAGGAGAAGACAAAATATGTGTTTACCGATTGGATAAGAAAACAACATCTGTAAACACAATCCAAATGGACAAAGAGAAAAGAGAGATGCAGCATAACACAGTTTATTGAACCATCCACTTTTACTAGATGATAACATTCACAAATAAAATTGTATTTTATATCCAATGGTTAGTCAAGGCCCAAAATCAAACCCATTAAGCATAAACACTAAATTAAATTTTCTTAATCCATTAAAAGAAAAAAATGACATGAATTTTACATCTAATCTTACGATGCCATTTGTAATTCTGACAGCACGATCATATTCGACTTTCTTTGTTTTTCCCAAAAGAAGCACCTTTGGAAGCCCTTCTTGGATTGCTACATTTCCATACTGCTCCGGAAAGGCACTTTTTCTTTGGCACCTTTTTCTTCCTTTTGTCTATTTATGCTTATAGTGTGACACATGTAATAAATAGTGTAAAGTTATAAAGATTTATATATGTTCTACAGATAACAGGTTGATGTAATTAACAAAAAGAAACAAAATTGACACAATTTTTTGATGACAAATTCTAAACCAAACCCAAATTCTGAACTGAACCGGTCTGACTAAATCGAACCGGATCAGACCAGACTGGTCTGACTGAACCGTACCAGCCAGAACTGTAAACCTTAAACCCTAATTCTATACGCTACACCCTAATGATAAACACTAAACCCTAATTCTAAGCCCTAAGCCCTAACCATATACCCTAATTCTAAACCTTATGTTATTTTTATATATATTATAGATAACCAAAGCAATTAAGAATTTTCATCCAAATTAAAAATTCTCAAATTTTGTACCTTCATTGTGAAGATGTGTCCTTGAAGTATAGAAGGCTGCAAGTACTTTATGCTTTGATCAATCAGCTCACCAATCTTTATTCTCAGATAGCTGCTGTAGGCATTGACCAAGCACCCCATCGGTCTCCACTGTCGCATAGCTCCTATAGAGGTCACATCATATAATTAAATACAAAACAAAAATAAATCAATTAATGAGCAAGAAAGTTAGTCGCTAACCTTGTTTGCCCCCAGCTAGATAAGGTCTTGCAAATTAGATCAAATGAAAAATGCAGATAAAATAAGTATTAGAACCAAATCAGATTTATTTCCAACCAATACATTACAAATTCACTATTAGAACCAAATTAGAACATACAGGAGAAGACAAAATATGTGTTTACCGATTGGATAAGAAAACAACATCTGTAAACACAATCCAAATGGACAAAGAGAAAAGAGAGATGCAGCATAACACAGTTTATTGAACCATCCACTTTTACTAGATGATAACATTCACAAATAAAATTGTATTTTATATCCAATGGTTAGTCAAGGCCCAAAATCAAACCCATTAAGCATAAACACTAATTTAAATTTTCTTAATCCATTAAAAGAAAAAAATGACATGAATTTTACATCTAATCTTACGATGCCATTTGTAATTCTGAAAACACGATCATATTCGACTTGTCTTTGTTTTTCCCAAAAGAAGCACCTTTGGAAGCCCTTCTTGGATTGCTACATTTCCATACTTCTCCGGAAAGGCACATTTTCTTTGGCACCTTTTTCTTCCTTTTGTCTATTTATGCTTATAGTGTGACACATGTAATAAATAGTGTAAAGTTATAAAGATTTATATATGTTCTACAGATAACAGGTTGATGTAATTAACAAAAAGAAACAAAATTGACACAATTTGTTGATGACAAATTCTAAACCAAACCCAAATTCTGAACTGAACCGGTCTGACTACATCGAACCGAACCGGTATGAGCGAACCGGATCAGACCAGACTGGTCTGACTGAACCGTACCAGTCAGAACTGTAAACCTAAAACCCTAATTCTATACGCTACACCCTAATGATAAACACTAAACCCTAATTCTAAGCCCTAAGCCCTAACCATATACCCTAATTCTAAACCTTATGTTATTTTTATATATATTATAGATAACCAAAGCAATTAAGAATTTTCATCCAAATTAAAAATTCTCAAATTTTGTACCTTCATTGTGAAGATGTGTCCTTGAAGTATAGAAGGCTGCAAGTACTTTATGCTTTGATCAATCAGCTCACCAATCTTTATTCTCAGATAGCTGCTGTAGGCATTGACCAAGCACCCCATCGGTCTCCACTGTCGCATAGCTCCTATAGAGGTCACATCATATAATTAAATACAAAACAAAAATAAATCAATAAATGAGCAAGAAAGTTAGTCGCTAACCTTGTTTGCCTCCAGCTAGATAAGGTCTTGCAAATTAGATCAAATGAAAAATGCAGATAAAATAAGTATTAGAACCAAATCAGATTTATTTCCAACCAATACATTACAGATTCACTATAATAACCAAATTAGAACATACAGGAGAAGACAAAATATCTGTTTACCAAATGGACAAGAAAACAACATCTGTAAACACAAAATCCAAATGGACAACAAGAAAAGAGAAATGTAGCAAAACACATTTTTTTGAACTATCCACTTTTACTTGATGATAACAGTCACAAATAAAATTGTATTTTATACCCAACGGTTAGTCAAGGCCCAAAATCAAACCCATTAACCATAAACACAAAATTAAATCTTCTTAATCCATAAAAAGAAAAAAATGACAAGAATTTCACATCGAATCTTACCAGGCCATTTGTAATTCTGGCAGCACGATCATATTCGACTTGTCTCTGTTTGTCCTAAAAGAAGCTCCTTTGGAAGCTCTTCTTGGGTTGCTACATTTCCATACTTCTCGATTATGGCACCTTTTATTTGGCACCTTTTTCTTCCTTTTGTCTGTTTATGCATGTAGTGTGACACATGTAATAAACAGTGCAAAGTTATAAAGATTTATATATATTCCATAGATAATAGGTTGAATTCATCAATAAAAAGAAAAAAAAATTGACACACTTGGTTTATGACTAATTCTTAACCTAGCCCAAATTCTGAACTGAACCGACCTGACTAAACCGAACCGATATGAGCAAACCGGATCGGACCAGACCGGTCTGACTGAACCGTACCAGTATGAACCGTAAACCTTACACTCTAATTCTAAACCCTACACCCTAATGCTAAACACTAAACCCTAATTCTAAAACCCTAAGCATAACCCTATACCCTAATTCTAAAGCCTACACCCGAACCCTATACCCTAACGCTAAACCCTAATTCTAAACCCTAAGCCCTAACCATATACCCTAATTGTAAACCTTATGTTATTTTTATATATAGTATAGATAACCAAAGCAATTAAGAATTTACACCAAAATAAAAAAGCCCAAATTTTGTGCCTTCACTGTGAAGATGTGTCCTTGAAGTATAGAAGGCTACAAGTACTTTATGCATCGATCAATCAGCTCACCAATCTTCAGTGTCAGATAGTTGCTGTAGGCATTGTCCAAGGACCCCATCGGTCAAAGTCGCATAGCTCCTATAGAGGTCACATCTTAAAATTAAATACAAAACATAAATAAAACAATAAATGATTAAGAAAGTTAGTGGCTGACCTTGTTAGCCTCCAGCTAGAGAAGGTCTTGCTAATTAGATCAAATGAAAAATGCAGACAAAATAACTATTAGAACCAAATCAGATTTATTTCCAACCAATATATTACAGATTCACTATAACAGCCAAATTAGTACATACAGGAGAAGACAAAATATATGCGTTTACAGATTGGACAAGAAAACATTTGTAAACACAGAATCCAAATAGACATAGAGAAAAGAGAAATGCAGCAAAACACATCTTATTTAACTATCCAGTTTTACTTGATGACAATTTTTACAAATAAAATTATATTTTATACCCATTGGATAGTAAAGGCCCAAAACCAATCCCATTAAGCATAAACACAAAATTAAATTTCTCAATCCATAAAAAGAAAAAAATGACATGAATTTCACATCGAATATTACCAGGCCATTTGTAATTCTACCAGCACGATCATATTGGACTTGTCTCTGTTTGTCCCATTGGAAGCTCTTCTAGGGTTGCTACATTTCCATACTTCTCCATTATGGCACTTTTTCTTTGGCACCTTTTTCTTCCTTTTGTCTATTTATGCTTATAGTATGACACATGTAGCAAACAGTGAAGGTTATAAAGATTTAAATATATTCTATAGAAAATAAGCTGAACTAATTATGAAAAGAAAAAAATTGACACCCATGGTTGATGACTAATTCTAAACCTAACCCAAATTCTGAACTGAACCGGTTTGACGGAACCGAACCGATATAACCGAACTGGATCGGACCAGACCGTTCTGACTAAACCGAAAACCTTAAACCCTAATGGTAAACCCTACACCCCAACCCTAAACCCTAATTCTAAACACTAAACCCTAAGCCTAACCCTATACCCCAATTCTAAACCCTATACCCTAGCCCTAAACCCTATACCCTAGCCCTAAACCCTAAGCACTAACCATATACCCTAATTCTAAACCCTAAGTTACTTTTATATATAGTATAGATAACCAAAGCAATTAAGAATTTATGCCCAAATAAAAAATGCTCAAATTTTGTACCTTCACTGTGAAGATGTGTCCTTGAAATAAAGAAGGTAGCAAGTACTTTATGCATTGATCAATCAGCTCACCAATCTGCACTGTCAGATAGCTGCTATAGGCTTTGACCACGCACCCCATTGGTCTCCACTGCCGCATAGCTCCTATAGAGGTCACATCTTAAAATTAAGTACAAAACTTAAATAAATCAATAAGTGATTAAGAAAGTTAGCGGCTAACCTTGTTAGCCTCCAGCTAGGTAAGGTCTTGCTAATTAGAGGTCTTGCTAATTAGATCAAATGAAAAATGAGGAGAAAATAACTATTAGAAACAAATCAGATTTCTTTCCAACCAATACATTATAGATTCACTATAAGAACCAACTTAGAACATACAGAAGAAGACAAAATATATCTGCTTTCAAATTGGACAAGAAAACAACATCTGTAAACACATAATCCAAACGGACAAAGAGAAAGGAGAAATGCAGCAAAACACATTTCATTGAACTATCCAGTTTTACTTGATGATAATTTTCACAAATTAAATCGTATTTCATACCAAACGGTTAGCCTAGGCTCAAAATCAAACCCATTAAGCATAAACACTAAATTAAATCTTCTTAATCCATAAAAATAAAAAAATACAAGAATTTCACATTGAATATTACCAGGCAAATTGTAATTTTGCCAGCACGATCATATTCGACTTGTCTCTGTTTGTCCCAAAAGAAGCTCCATTGGAAGCACTTCTTGAGCTGCTTCATTTCCATACTTCTCCATTATGCACTTTTTCTTTGGCACCTATTTCTTCCTTTTGTCTATTTATGCTTATAGTGCGACACATGTAATAAACAGTGTAAAGTTATAAAGATTTAAATATATTGGATAGATAATAGGTTGAATTAATTAATAAAAAGAAAAAAATTGACACCCTTTGTTGATGACTAATTCTAAACCTAAAACTACATCTGAACCGAACCGGTCTGACTGAACCGTACCGGTCTGACTGAACAATAAACTAGAACCCTAATTCTAAACCCTACCCCTAACCCTAAACCATAATGCTAAACAGTAAACACTAATTCTAAAACCCTAAGCCTAAGCTCAACCCCATACCCTAACTCTAAACGATATACCCTAAACCTAAACCCTGATTCTAAACCCTATGCCCAAACCATAAACCCTAATTCTAAACCCTAAGTTATTTTTATATGTATAACCAAAGCAATTTAGATTTCAAGCCCAAAAATGCTCAAATTTTGTACCATCACTGTGAAGATGTGTCCTTGAAGTATAGAAGGCGGGAAGCACTTTATGCATCGATCAATCAACACACCAATCTTCACAGTCAGATAGATGCTATAGGCATTGACCAAGCACCCCATCGGTCTCCACTGTCGCATAGCTCCTATAGAGGTCACATCTTAAAATTAAATACAAAACATAAATAAATCAATAAATGATTAAGAAAGTTAGTGCCTAACCTAGTTAGCTCCAGCTAGAGAAGGTCTTGCTAATTAGATCAAATGAAAAATGCAGACAAAATAACTATTAGAACCAAATTAGTTTTATTTCCTACCAATACATTACGGATTCACTACCAAAATAGAACATACAAGAGAAGACAAAATATATGAGTCTACAGATTGGACAAGAAAATAACATCTGTAAACACAGAATCCAAATGTACTAAGAGAAAAGAGAAATGCAGCAAAACACATTTTATTGAACTAACCAGTTTTCTTGATGATAATTTTTACAAATAAAATTGTATTTTATACCAAACGGTTAGTAAAGGCCCAAAATAAAACCCATTAAGCATAAACACTAAATTAAATCCTCTTAATCCATAAAAACAAAAAAATGACATGAATTTCACATCGAATATTACCCGGCCATTTGTAATTCTGCCAGCACGATCATATTCGACTTGTCTCTGTTTGTCCCAAAAGAAGCTCCTTTGGAAGCTCTTCTAGGGTTGCTACATTTCTATACTTCTCCATTATGGCACTTTTTCTTCCATTTGTCTATTTATGCTTATAGTGTGACACATGTATTAAAAGTGAAAAGTTACAAAGATTTATATATATTATACAGATAATAGGTTGAATTAATTAATAAAAAGAAAAAAATTGACACCCTTTGTTGATGACTAATTCTAAACCTAACACTAATTTTGAACCGAACCGGTCTGAAAGAACCGAACCAATATGACCGAACCGGATCGGACCAGACTGGTCAGACTGAATCGCAAACCTTAAACCCTAATGCTAAACCCTACACCCTAACCCTAAACCCTAATTCTAAACATTAAACCCTAAGCCTAACCCTATCTTCATTGTCAGAGAGCGGCTATATGCATTGACCTAACACCCCATCGGTCTCCACTATCGCAGAGCTCCTATAGAGGTCACATATTAAAATTGAATACAAAGCATAAATAAATCAATAATTGATTAAGAAAGTTAGTGGCTAACCATGTTTGCCTCCAACTAGATAAGGTCTTGCTAATTAGGTCAAATGAAAAATGCAGGCAAAATAACTATTAGAACCAAATCAGATTCATTTCCTACCAATATATTACAGATTCACTATAAGAACCAAATTAGAACATACAAGAGAAGAAAAAAATGTGTTTACAGATTGGACAAGAAAACATCTGTAAACACAAAATCTAAATGGACTAAGATAAAGAGAAATGCAGCAAAACACATTTTCTTGAACTATCCAGTTTTACTTTATGATAACTTTTACAAATAAAATTGTATTTTCTACCTAACGGTTAGTAAAGGCCAAATATCAAACCCAATAAGCATAAACAATAAATTAAATCTTCTTAATCCATAAAAAGAAAAAAAAATGAAATGAATTTCCCATCGAATATTACCAAGCCATTTGTAATTCTACCACAACAATCATAATCGACTTGTCTCTGTTTGTCCAAAAAGAAGCTCCTTTGGAAGCTCTCCTAGGATTGCTACATTTCCACACTTCTCCATAATGACATTTTTCTTTGGCACCTGTTTCTTCCTTTTGTCTATTTATGCTTATAGTGTGACACATTTAATAAACAGTGTAAAGTTATAAATATTTATATATATTCAACAGAGAATAGGATTAATTAATTAATAAAAATAAAAAAATTGACACCCTTTGTTGAGGTTTAATTCTAAACCTAACCCTAATTCTGAACCGAACCAGTCTGACATAACCGGACCGGTTTTACCGAACCGGATCGGACCAGATCGGTCTAATAGAACCGGACCAGGCTGAACCGTAAACCTTAAACCCTAATTCTAAACCTTATACCCTAATCCTAAACCCTAATGCTAAACACTAAACCCTTATTCTAAAACCCTAAGCCTAACCCTATACCCTAATTCCAAACCTATACGCTATACCCTAACGCTAAACACTAAGTCTAAACCCTAATCCCTACCCCTATACCCTAATTCTAAACCGTAAAATATTTTTATATATAGTATATAGTATAGATAACCAAAGCAATCAATAATTTAAGCCCAAAAAGGCTCAAATTTTGTACCTTCACTGTGAAGATGTGTCCCTGAAGTATAGAAGGCTGCAAGTACATTATGCTTTGATCAATCAGCTCACCAATCTTCACAGTCAGAGAGCGGCTACAGGCATTGACCAAGCACCCCATCGATCTCCACTATCGCAGAGCTCCTATAGAAGTCACATATTAAAATTGAATACAAAACATAAATAAATCAATAAATAATTAAAAAGTTAGTGACTAACCTTGTTTGCCTCCAGCTAGAATAGGTCTTGCTAATTAGGCCAAATGAAAAATGCACGCAAAATAACTATTAGAACAAAATCAGATTCATTCCCTACCAATATATTACAGATTCACTATAAGAACCAAATTAGAACATACAAGAGAAGAAAAAAATAGGTGTTTACAGATTGGACAAGAAAACAACATCTGTAAACACAAAATCGAAATGGACTAAGACAAAAGAGAAATGCAGCAAAACACATTTTATTGAACAATCCGGTTTTACTTGATGATAATTTTTACAAATAAAATTATATTTTATACTTAACGGTTAGTCAACGAATAAATTAAAACTTCTTAATCCATAAAAAGAAATAAAATGAAACGAATTTCACAACAAATATTCCCAAGCCATTTGCAATTCTGCCACAACGATCATATTCGACTTGTCTCTGTTTGTCCAAAAAGAAACTCGTTTGGAAGCACTTCTAGGATTGCTACATTTCCTTACTTCTCCATTACGACACTTTTTCTTTGGCACCTATTTCTTCCTTTTGTCTATTTATGATAATAGTGTCACACATTTAATAAACAGCTTAAAGTTAAAAAGATTTATATATATTCTATGGATAATAGGTTGAATTAATTAATAAAAAAAAAAATTGACACCCTATGTTGATTACTAATTCTAAACCTAACCCCAATTCTGAACCGAACTGGTCTGACGGAATCGAACCGAACTGATAGAACCGGACCGGTCTGACCGAACCATATCAGTCTGACCAAACCGTACCAGGCTGAACCGTAAACCTTAAACCCTAATGCTAAACACTAAACCCTAATTCTAAAACCCTAAGCCTAAACCCTATACCCTAATTCTAAACCCTATACGCTATACCCTAACGCTAAACACTAAGTCTAAACCCTAATCCCTAACCCTATACCCTAATTCTAAACCGTAAATTATTTTTATATATAGTATAGATAACCAAAGCAATCAAGAATTTAAGCCGAAAAAGGCTCAAATTTTGTACCTTCACTGTGATTACGTGTCCTTGAAGTATAGAAGGCTGCAAGTACTTTATGCATTGATCAATCAGCTCACCGATCTTCACTGTCAGATAGCTGCTATAGGCATTGACCAAGCACCCCATCGATCTCCATTGTCGCATTGCTCCTATAGAGATCACATATTAAAATTAAATACAAAACATAAATAAATCAATAAATAATTAAGAATGTTGGTGGCTAACCTTGTTTGCCTCCAGCTACATAAGGTCATGCTAATTAGATCAAATGAAAAATGCAGGCAAAATAACCATTAGAAACAAATCAGATTTATTTCCTACCAATATATTATAGATTCCCTATAACAACCAAATTAGAACATACAAGAGAAGACAAAATATATGTGTTTACAGATTGGACAAGAAAACATGTGTAAACACAAAATCCAAATGGACTAAGACAAAAGAGAAATGCAGCAAAACACATTTTATTGAACTATCATGTTTTACTTGATGATTATGATAATTTTTATAGATAACATTGTATTTGACATTAGTCAAGGCCCAAAATAAAACTCATTAAGCATAAACACAAAATTAAATCTTCTTAATCCATAAAAAGAAAAAAAAAATCAAATGAATTTCACATCGCATATTACCAAGCCAATTGTAATTCCGCCACAACGATCATTTTCGACTTGTCTCTGTTTGTCCCAAAAGAAGCTCCTTTGGAAGCTCTTCTAGGGTTGCCACATTTCCATACTTCTCCATTATGACACTTTTTCCTCCTTTTGTTTATTGATGCTTATAGTGTGACACATGTAATAAAGAGTGCAAAGTAAAAAAGATTTATATATATTCTATTGATATTCTATAGATAATAAGTTGAATTAATTAATAAAAAGAAAAAAATCGACACCCTTTGTTGATGATTAATTCTAAACCTAACCCTAATTCCGCATCGAACCAGTTCGACATAACCAAACCGATATGACCGAACCGGATCGGACCAGACCTGTCTGACTGAACCGCAAATCTTAAACCCTAAGCCTAACCCGATACCCTAATTCTAAACCCTATACGCTATACCCTAACGCTAAACACTCAGTCTAAACCCTAATCCCTAACCCTATACCCTAATTCTAAACCGTAAATTATTTTTATATATGGTATAGATAACCAAAGCAATTAAGAATTTAAGCCCAAAAAGGCTTAAATTTTGTACCTTCACTGTGATTACGTGTCCTTGAAGTATAGAAGGCTGCAAGTACTTTATGCATTGATCAATCAGCTCACCAATCTCCACTGTCAGATAGCTGCTATAGGCATTGACCAAGCACCCCATCGATCTCCATTGTCGCATTGCTCCTATAGAGATCACATATTAAAATTAAATACAAAACATAAATAAATCAATAAATAATTAAGAATGTTGGTGGCTAACCTTGTTTGCCTCCAGCTACATAAGGTCTTGCTAATTAGATCAAATGAAAAATGCAAGCAAAATAACCATTAGAAACAAATCAGATTTATTTCCTACCAATATATTATAGATTCCCTATAACAACCAAATTAGAACATACAACAGAAGACAAAATATGTGTTTACAGATTGGACAAGAAAACATGTGTAAACACAAAATCCAAAAGGACTAAGACAAAAGAGAAATGCAGCAAAACACATTTTATTGAACTATCCTGTGTTACTTGATGATAATTTTTACAAATAAAATTGTATTTGATATTAGTCAAGGACCAAAATAAAACCCATTAAGCATAAACACTAAAATAAATCTTCTTAATCCATAAAAAGAAAAAAAAAATCAAATGAATTTCACATCGCACATTACCAAGCAATTTGTAATCTGCCACAACGATCATTTTCGACTTGTCTCTGTTTGTCCAAAAATAAGCTCCTTTGGAAGCTCTTCTAGGGTTGCTACATTTCCATACTGCTCCATTATGACACTTTTTCTTTGGCACCTGTTTCTTACTTTTGTCTATATATGCTTATAGTGTGACACATGGAATAAACAGTGTAAAGCTATCAAGATTTATACATATTCTATAAATAATAGGTTGAATTAATTAATAAAAAGCAAAAAATTGACACCCTATGTTGATGATTAATTCTAAACCTAACCCCAATTCTGAACCGAACTGGTCTGACGGAACCGAACCGGTCTAACAGAACCGGACCGGTCTGACCGAACCAAATCGGACCAGATCGGTCTGACCGAACCGTACCAGGCTGAACCTTAAACCCTAATCCTAAACCCTAATGCCAAACACTAAACCCTAATTCTAATACCCTAAGCCTAATCCGATACCCTAATTCTAAACCCTAGACGCTATACCCTAACGCTAAACACTAAGTCTAAACCCTAATCCCTAACCCTATACCCTAATTCTAAACCGTAAATTATTTTTATATATAGTATAGATAACCAAAGCAATTAAGAATTTAAGCCCAAAAAGGCTCAAATTTTGTACCTTCACTGTGATTACGTGTCCTTGAAGTATAGAAGGCTGCAAGTACTTTATGCATTGATCAATCAGCTCACCAATCTTCATTGTCAGATAGCTGCTATAGGCATTGACCAAGCACCCCATCGATCTCCATTGTCGCATTGCTCCTATAGAGATCACATATTAAAATTAAATACAAAACATAAATAAATCAATAAATAATTAAGAATGTTGGTGGCTAACCTTGTTTGCCTCCAGCTACATAAGGTCTTGCTAATTAGATCAAATGAAAAATGCAGGCAAAATAACCATTAGAAACAAATCAGATTTATTTCCTACTAATATATTATAGATTCCCTATAACAACCAAATTAGAAAATACAAGAGAAGACAAAATATATGTGTTTACAGATTGGACAAGAAAACATGCGTAACCACAAAATCCAAAAGGACTAAGACAAAAGAGAAATGCAGCAAAACACATTTTATTGAACTAACATGTTTTACTTGATGATAATGATAATTTTTATAGATAACATTGTATTTGACATTAGTCAAGGCCCAAAATAAAACTCATTAAGCATAAACACAAAATTAAATCTTCTTAATCCATAAAAAGAAAAAAAAATCAAATGAATTTCACATCGCATATTACCAAGCCATTTGTAATTCCGCCACAACGATCATTTTCGACTTGTCTCTGTTTGTCCCAAAAGAAGCTCCTTTGGAAGCTCTTCTAGGGTTGCCACATTTCCATACTTCTCCATTATGACACTTTTTCCTCCTTTTGTTTATTGATGCTTATAGTGTGACATATGTAATAAAGAGTGCAAAGTAATAAAGATTTATATATATTCTATTGATATTCTATAGATAATAAGTTGAATTAATTAATAAAAACAAAAAAATCGACACCCTTTGTTGATGATTAATTCTAAACCTAACCCTAATTCCGCATCGAATCGGTTCGACATAACCAAACCGATATGACCGAACCGGATCGGACCAGACCTGTCTGACTGAACCGCAAATCTTAAACCCTAAGCCTAACCCTATACCCTAATTCTAAACCTTATACCCTATGCCCTAACGCTAAACTCTAATTCTAAACCCTAATCGCTTACCTTATACCCTAATTCTAAACCGTAAAATAGTTTTATATATAGTATAGATAAATAAAGCAATTAAGAATTTAAGCCCAAAAAGGCTCAAATTTTGTACCTTCACTGTGAAGATGTGTCCTTGAAGTATAGAAGGCTGCAAGTACTTTATGCTTTGATAAATCAGCTCACCAATCTTCACTGTCAGATAGCTGCTACAGGCATTGACCAAGCACCCCACCGGTCTCCATTGTCGCATAGCTCCTATAGAGGCCACATATTAAAATTAAATACAAAACATAAATAAATCAATAAATGATTAAGAAAGTTCGTGGCTAACCTTGTTTGCCTCCAGCTACATAAGGTCTTGCTAATTAGATCAAATGAAAAATGCAGGCAAAATAACCATTAGAAACAAATCAGATTTATTTCCTACCAATATATTACAGATTCACTATAATAACCAAATTAGAACATACAAGAGAAGACAAAATATGTGGTTACAGATTGGACAAGAAAACATCTGTAAACACAAAATCCAAAAGGACTAAGACAAAAGAGAAATGCAGCAAAACACATTTTATTGAACTATCCTGTGTTACTTGATGATAATTTTTACAAATAAAATTGTATTTGATATTAGTCAAGGCCGAAAATAAAACCCATTAAGCATAAACACTAAAATAAATCTTCTTAATCCATAAAAAGAAAAAAAAATAAAATGAATTTCACATCGCATATTACCAAGCAATTTGTAATTCTGCCACAACGATCATTTTCGACTTGTCTCTGTTTGTCCAAAAAGAAGCTCCTTTGAAAGCTCTTCTAGGGTTGCTACATTTCCATACTTTTCCATTATGACACTTTTTCTTTGGCACCTGTTTCTTCCTTTTGTCTATATATGCTTATAGTGTGACACATGGAATACACAGTGTAAAGTTACCAAGATTTATATATATTCTATAAATAATAGGTTGAATTAATTAATAAAAAGAAAAAAACTGACACCCTATATTGATGACTAATTCTAAACCTAACCCTAATTCTGAACCGAACTGGTCAGACAGAACCGAACCGCTCTGATAGAACTGTTTCTCAGTGTAAAGTTATAAATATTTATATATATTCAACAGAGAATAGGATTAATTAATTAATAAAAATAAAAAAATTGACACCCTTTCTTGAGGATTAATTCTAAACCTAACCCTAATTCTGAACCGAACCAGTCTGACATAACCGGACCGGTTTTACCGAACCGGATCGGACCAAATCGGTCTAATAGAACCGTACCAGGCTGAACCGTAAACCTTAAACCCTAATTCTAAACTCTATACCCTAATCCTAAACCCTAATGCTAAACACTAAACCCTTATTCTAAAACCCTAAGCCTAACCCTATACCCTAATTCTAAACCTATACGCTATACCCTAACGCTAAACACTAAGTCTAAACCCTAATCCCTACCCCTATACCCTAATTCTAAACCGTAAAATATTTTTATATATAGTATAGATAACCAAAGCAATCAATAATTTAAGCCCAAAAAGGATCAAATTTTGTACCTTCACTGTAAAGATGTGTCCCTGAAGTATAGAAGGTTGCAAGTACATTATGCTTTGATCAATCAGCACACCAATCTTCACTGTCAGAGAGCGGCTATAGGCATTGACCAAGCACCCCATCGGTCTCCACTATCGCAGAGCTCCTATAGAAGTCACATATTAAAATTGAATACAAAACATAAATAAATCAATAAATAATTAAGAAAGTTAGTGACTAACCTTGTTTGCCTCCAGCTAGAATAGGTCTTGCTAATTAGGCCAAATGAAAAATGGAGGCAAAATAACTATTAGAACCAAATCAGATTCATTTCCTACCAATATATTACAGATTCACTATAAGAACCAAATTAGAACTTACAAGAGAAGAAAAAAATATGTGTTTACAGATTGGACAAGAAAACAACATCTGTAAACACAAAATCGAAATGGACTAAGACAAAAGAGAAATGCAGCAAAACACATTTTATTGAACTATCCAGTTTTACTTCATGATAATTTTTACAAATAAAATTATATTTTATACCAAACGGTTAGTCAACGAATAAATTAAATCTTCTTAATCCATAAAAAGAAATAAAATGAAACGAATTTCACAACGAATATTCCCAAGCCATTTGTAATTCTGCCACAACGATCATATTCGACTTGTCTCTGTTTGTCCAAAAAGAAACTCGTTTCGAAGCACTTCTAGGATTGCTACATTTCCATACTTCTCCATTACGACACTTTTTCTTTGGCACCTATTTCTTCCTTTTGTCTATTTATGATAATAGTGTCACACATTTAATAAACAGCATAAAGTTAAAAAGAAAAAAATTGACACCCTATGTTGATGACTAATAGGTTGAATTAATTAATAAAAAGAAAAAAATCGACACCCTATGTTGATGACTAATTCTAAACCTAACCCCAATTCTGAACCGAACTGGTCTGACGGAATCGAACCGATCTGATAGAACCAGACCGGTCTGACCGAACCAGATCGGTCTGACCGAACCGTACTAGGCTGAACCGTAAACCTTAAACCCTAATGCTAAACACTAAACCCTAATTCTAAAACCCTAAGCCTAAACCCTATACCCTAATTCTAAACCCTATACGCTATACCCTAACGCTAAACACTAAGTCTAAACCCTAATCCCTAACCCTATACCCTAATTCTAAACCGTAAATTATTTTTATATATAATATAGATAACCAAAGCAATTAAGAATTTAAGCCGAAAAAGGCTCAAATTTTGTACCTTCACTGTGATTACGTGTACTTGAAGTATAGAAGGCTGCAAGTACTTTATGCATTGATCAATCAGCTCACCGATCTTCACTGTCAGATAGCTGCTATAGGCATTGACCAAGCACCCCATCGATCTCCATTGTCGCATTGCTCCTATAGAGATCACATATTAAAATTAAATACAAAACATAAATAAATCAATAAATAATTAAGAATGTTGGTGGCTAACCTTGTTTGCCTCCAGCTACATAAGGTCTTGCTAATTAGATCAAATAAAAAATGCAGGCAAAATAACCATTAGAAACAAATCAGATTTATTTCCTACCAATATATTATAGATTACCTATAACAACCAAATTAGAACATACAAGAGAAGACAAAATATATGTGTTTACAGATTGGACATGAAAACATGTGTAAACACAAAATCCAAATGGACTAAGACAAAAGAGAAATGCAGCAAAACAAATTTTATTGAACTATCATGTTTTACTTGATGATAATGATAATTTTTATAGATAACATTGTATTTGACATTAGTCAAGGCCCAAAATAAAACTCATTAAGCATAAACACAAAATTAAATCTTCTTAATCCATAAAAAGAAAAAAAAAATCAAATGAATTTCACATCGCATATTACCAAGCCATTTGTAATTCCGCCACAACGATCATTTTCGACTTGTCTCTGTTTGTCCCAAAAGAAGCTCCTTTGGAAGCTCTTCTAGGGTTGCCACATTTCCATACTTCTCCATTATGACACTTTTTCCTCCTTTTGTTTATTGATGCTTATAGTGTGACACATGTAATAAAGAGTGCAAAGTAAAAAAGATTTATATGTATTCTATTGATATTCTATAGATAATAAGTTGAATTAATTAATAAAAAGAAAAAAATCGACACCCTTTGTTGATGATTAATTCTAAACCTAACCCTAATTCCGCATCGAACCAGTTCGACATAACCAAACCGAAATGACCGAACCGGATCGGACCAGACCTGTCTGACTGAACCGCAAATCTTAAACCCTAAGCCTAACCCGATACCCTAATTCTAAACCCTATACGCTATACCCTAACGCTAAACACTAAGTCTAAACCCTAATCCCTAACCCTATACCCTAATTCTAAACCGTAAATTATTTTTATATATGGTATAGATAACCAAAGCAATTAAGAATTTAAGCCCAAAAAGGCTCAAATTTTGTACCTTCACTGTGATTACGTGTCCTTGAAGTATAGAAGGCTGCAAGTACTTTATGCATTGATCAATCAGCTCACCCATCTTCACTGTCAGATAGCTGCTATAGGCATTGACCAAGCACCCCATCGATCTCCATTGTCGCATTGCTCCTATAGAGATCACATATTAAAATTAAATACAAAACATAAATAAATCAATAAATAATTAAGAATGTTGGTGGCTAACCTTGCTTGCCTCCAGCTACATAAGGTCTTGCTAATTAGATCAAATGAAAAATGCACGCAAAATAACCATTAGAAACAAATCAGATTTATTTCCTACCAATATATTATAGATTCCCTATAACAACCAAATTAGAACATACAAGAGAAGACAAAATATATGTGTTTACAGATTGGACAAGAAAACATGCGTAAACACAAAATCCAAAAGGACTAAGAAAAAAGAGAAATGCAACAAAACACATTTTATTGAACTATCCTGTGTTAATTGATGATAATTTTTACAAATAAAATTGTATTTGATATTAGTCAAGGACCAAAATAAAACCCATTAAGCATAAACACTAAAATAAATCTTCTTAATCCATAAAAAGAAAAAAAAAATCAAATGAATTTCACATCGCACATTACCAAGCAATTTGTAATTCTGCCACAACGATCATTTTCGACTTGTCTCTGTTTGTCCAAAAATAAGCTCCTTTGGAAGCTCTTCTAGGGTTGCTACATTTCCATACTTCTCCATTATGACACTTTTTCTTTGGCACCTGTTTCTTACTTTTGTCTATATATGCTTATAGTGTGACACATGGAATAAACAGTGTAAAGCGATCAAGATTTATATATATTCTATAAATAATAGGTTGAATTAATTAATAAAAAGCAAAAAATTGACACCCTATGTTGATGACTAATTCTAAACCTAACCCCAATCCTAAACAGAACTGGTCTAACGGAACCAAACCGGTCTGACGGAACCGGACCGGTCTAACCGAACCAGATCGGTCTGACCGAACCGTACCAGGCTGAACCGTAAACCTTAAACCCTAATCCTAAACCCTAATGCTAAACACTAAACCCTAATTCTAATACCCTAAGCCTAACCCGATACCCTAATTCTAAACCCTATACGCTATACCCTAACGCTAAACACTAAGTCTAAACCCTAATCCCTAACCCTATACCCTAATTCTAAACCGTAAATTATTTTTATATATAATATAGATAACCAAAGCAATTAAGAATTTAAGCCGAAAAAGGCTCAAATTTTGTACCTTCACTGTGATTACGTGTACTTGAAGTATAGAAGGCTGCAAGTACTTTATGCATTGATCAATCAGCTCACCGATCTTCACTGTCAGATAGCTGCTATAGGCATTGACCAAGCACCCCATCGATCTCCATTGTCGCATTGCTCCTATAGAGATCACATATTAAAATTAAATACAAAACATAAATAAATCAATAAATAATTAAGAATGTTGGTGGCTAACCTTGTTTGCCTCCAGCTACATAAGGTCTTGCTAATTAGATCAAATAAAAAATGCAGGCAAAATAACCATTAGAAACAAATCAGATTTATTTCCTACCAATATATTATAGATTACCTATAACAACCAAATTAGAACATACAAGAGAAGACAAAATATATGTGTTTACAGATTGGACATGAAAACATGTGTAAACACAAAATCCAAATGGACTAAGACAAAAGAGAAATGCAGCAAAACAAATTTTATTGAACTATCATGTTTTACTTGATGATAATGATAATTTTTATAGATAACATTGTATTTGACATTAGTCAAGGCCCAAAATAAAACTCATTAAGCATAAACACAAAATTAAATCTTCTTAATCCATAAAAAGAAAAAAAAAATCAAATGAATTTCACATCGCATATTACCAAGCCATTTGTAATTCCGCCACAACGATCATTTTCGACTTGTCTCTGTTTGTCCCAAAAGAAGCTCCTTTGGAAGCTCTTCTAGGGTTGCCACATTTCCATACTTCTCCATTATGACACTTTTTCCTCCTTTTGTTTATTGATGCTTATAGTGTGACACATGTCATAAAGAGTGCAAAGTAAAAAAGATTTATATGTATTCTATTGATATTCTATAGATAATAAGTTGAATTAATTAATAAAAAGAAAAAAATCGACACCCTTTGTTGATGATTAATTCTAAACCTAACCCTAATTCCGCATCGAACCAGTTCGACATAACCAAACCGAAATGACCGAACCGGATCGGACCAGACCTGTCTGACTGAACCGCAAATCTTAAACCCTAAGCCTAACCCGATACCCTAATTCTAAACCCTATACGCTATACCCTAACGCTAAACACTAAGTCTTAACCCTAATCCCTAACCCTATACCCTAATTCTAAACCGTAAATTATTTTTATATATGGTATAGATAACCAAAGCAATTAAGAATTTAAGCCCAAAAAGGCTCAAATTTTGTACCTTCACTGTGATTACGTGTCCTTGAAGTATAGAAGGCTGCAAGTACTTTATGCATTGATCAATCAGCTCACCAATCTTCACTGTCAGATAGCTGCTATAGGCATTGACCAAGCACCCCATCGATCTCCATTGTCGCATTGCTCCTATAGAGATCACATATTAAAATTAAATACAAAACATAAATAAATCAATAAATAATTAAGAATGTTGGTGGCTAACCTTGTTTGCCTCCAGCTACATAAGGTCTTGCTAATTAGATCAAATGAAAAATGCAAGCAAAATAACCATTAGAAACAAATCAGATTTATTTCCTACCAATATATTATAGATTCCCTATAACAACCAAATTAGAACATACAAGAGAAGACAAAATATATGTGTTTACAGATTGGACAAGAAAACATGCGTAAACACAAAATCCAAAAGGACTAAGAAAAAAGAGAAATGCAACAAAACACATTTTATTGAACTATCCTGTGTTAATTGATGATAATTTTTACAAATAAAATTGTATTTGATATTAGTCAAGGACCAAAATAAAACCCATTAAGCATAAACACTAAAATAAATCTTCTTAATCCATAAAAAGAAAAAAAAAATCAAATGAATTTCACATCGCACATTACCAAGCAATTTGTAATTCTGCCACAACGATCATTTTCGACTTGTCTCTGTTTGTCCAAAAATAAGCTCCTTTGGAAGCTCTTCTAGGGTTGCTACATTTCCATACTTCTCCATTATGACACTTTTTCTTTGGCACCTGTTTCTTACTTTTGTCTATATATGCTTATAGTGTGACACATGGAATAAACAGTGTAAAGCGATCAAGATTTATATATATTCTATAAATAATAGGTTGAATTAATTAATAAAAAGCAAAAAATTGACACCCTATGTTGATGACTAATTCTAAACCTAACCCCAATCCTAAACAGAACTGGTCTAACGGAACCAAACCGGTCTGACGGAACCGGACCGGTCTAACCGAACCAGATCGGTCTGACCGAACCGTACCAGGCTGAACCGTAAACCTTAAACCCTAATCCTAAACCCTAATGCTAAACACTAAACCCTAATTCTAATACCCTAAGCCTAACCCGATACCCTAATTCTAAACCCTATACGCTATACCCTAACGCTAAACACTAAGTCTAAACCCTAATCCCTAACCCTATACCCTAATTCTAAACCGTAAATTATTTTTATATATAATATAGATAACCAAAGCAATTAAGAATTTAAGCCGAAAAAGGCTCAAATTTTGTACCTTCACTGTGATTACGTGTACTTGAAGTATAGAAGGCTGCAAGTACTTTATGCATTGATCAATCAGCTCACCGATCTTCACTGTCAGATAGCTGCTATAGGCATTGACCAAGCACCCCATCGATCTCCATTGTCGCATTGCTCCTATAGAGATCACATATTAAAATTAAATACAAAACATAAATAAATCAATAAATAATTAAGAATGTTGGTGGCTAACCTTGTTTGCCTCCAGCTACATAAGGTCTTGCTAATTAGATCAAATAAAAAATGCAGGCAAAATAACCATTAGAAACAAATCAGATTTATTTCCTACCAATATATTATAGATTACCTATAACAACCAAATTAGAACATACAAGAGAAGACAAAATATATGTGTTTACAGATTGGACATGAAAACATGTGTAAACACAAAATCCAAATGGACTAAGACAAAAGAGAAATGCAGCAAAACAAATTTTATTGAACTATCATGTTTTACTTGATGATAATGATAATTTTTATAGATAACATTGTATTTGACATTAGTCAAGGCCCAAAATAAAACTCATTAAGCATAAACACAAAATTAAATCTTCTTAATCCATAAAAAGAAAAAAAAAATCAAATGAATTTCACATCGCATATTACCAAGCCATTTGTAATTCCGCCACAACGATCATTTTCGACTTGTCTCTGTTTGTCCCAAAAGAAGCTCCTTTGGAAGCTCTTCTAGGGTTGCCACATTTCCATACTTCTCCATTATGACACTTTTTCCTCCTTTTGTTTATTGATGCTTATAGTGTGACACATGTCATAAAGAGTGCAAAGTAAAAAAGATTTATATGTATTCTATTGATATTCTATAGATAATAAGTTGAATTAATTAATAAAAAGAAAAAAATCGACACCCTTTGTTGATGATTAATTCTAAACCTAACCCTAATTCCGCATCGAACCAGTTCGACATAACCAAACCGAAATGACCGAACCGGATCGGACCAGACCTGTCTGACTGAACCGCAAATCTTAAACCCTAAGCCTAACCCGATACCCTAATTCTAAACCCTATACGCTATACCCTAACGCTAAACACTAAGTCTAAACCCTAATCCCTAACCCTATACCCTAATTCTAAACCGTAAATTATTTTTATATATGGTATAGATAACCAAAGCAATTAAGAATTTAAGCCCAAAAAGGCTCAAATTTTGCACCTTCACTGTGATTACGTGTCCTTGAAGTATAGAAGGCTGCAAGTACTTTATGCATTGATCAATCAGCTCACCCATCTTCACTGTCAGATAGCTGCTATAGGCATTGACCAAGCACCCCATCGATCTCCATTGTCGCATTGCTCCTATAGAGATCACATATTAAAATTAAATACAAAACATAAATAAATCAATAAATAATTAAGAATGTTGGTGGCTAACCTTGCTTGCCTCCAGCTACATAAGGTCTTGCTAATTAGATCAAATGAAAAATGCACGCAAAATAACCATTAGAAACAAATCAGATTTATTTCCTACCAATATATTATAGATTCCCTATAACAACCAAATTAGAACATACAAGAGAAGACAAAATATATGTGTTTACAGATTGGACAAGAAAACATGCGTAAACACAAAATCCAAAAGGACTAAGAAAAAAGAGAAATGCAACAAAACACATTTTATTGAACTATCCTGTGTTAATTGATGATAATTTTTACAAATAAAATTGTATTTGATATTAGTCAAGGACCAAAATAAAACCCATTAAGCATAAACACTAAAATAAATCTTCTTAATCCATAAAAAGAAAAAAAAAATCAAATGAATTTCACATCGCACATTACCAAGCAATTTGTAATTCTGCCACAACGATCATTTTCGACTTGTCTCTGTTTGTCCAAAAATAAGCTCCTTTGGAAGCTCTTCTAGGGTTGCTACATTTCCATACTTCTCCATTATGACACTTTTTCTTTGGCACCTGTTTCTTACTTTTGTCTATATATGCTTATAGTGTGACACATGGAATAAACAGTGTAAAGCGATCAAGATTTATATATATTCTATAAATAATAGGTTGAATTAATTAATAAAAAGCAAAAAATTGACACCCTATGTTGATGACTAATTCTAAACCTAACCCCAATCCTAAACAGAACTGGTCTAACGGAACCAAACCGGTCTGACGGAACCGGACCGGTCTAACCGAACCAGATCGGACCAGATCGGTCTGACCGAACCGTACCAGGCTGAACCGTAAACCTTAAACCCTAATCCTAAACCCTAATGCTAAACACTAAACCCTAATTCTAATACCCTAAGCCTAACCCGATACCCTAATTCTAAACCCTATACGCTATACCCTAACGCTAAACACTAAGTCTAAACCCTAATCCCTAACCCTATACCCTAATTCTAAACCGTAAATTATTTTTATATATGGTATCGATAACCAAAGCAATTAAGAATTTAAGCCCAGAAAGGCTCAAATTTTGTACCTTCACTGTGATTACGTGTCCTTGAATTATAGAAGGCTGCAAGTACTTTATGCATTGATCAATCAGCTCACCAATCTTCACTGTCAGATACCTGCTATAGGCATTGACCAAGCACCCCATCGATCTCCATTGTCGCATTGCTCCTATAGAGATCACATATTAAAATTAAATACAAAACATAAATAAATCAATAAATAATTACGAATGTTGGTGGCTAACCTTGTTTGCCTCCAGCTACATAAGGTCTTGCTAATTAGATCAAATGAAAAATGCAGGCAAAATAACCATTAGAAACAAATCAGATTTATTTCCTACTAATATATTATAGATTCCCTATAACAACCAATTAGAACATACAAGAGAAGACAAAATATATGTGTTTACAGATTGGACAAGAAAACATGTGTAAACACAAAATCCAAATGGACTAAGACAAAAGAGAAATGCAGCAAAACACATTTTATTGAACTATCATGTTTTACTTGATGATAAAGATAATTTTTACAGATAACATTGTATTTGACATTAGTCTAGGCCCAAAATAAAACTCGTTAAGCATAAACATAAAATTAAATCTTCTTAATCCATAAAAAGAAAAAAAAAATCAAATGAATTTCACATCGCATATTACCAAGCCATTTGTAATTCCGCCACAACGATCATTTTCGACTTGTCTCTGTTTGTCCCAAAAGAAGCTCCTTTGGAAGCTCTTCTAGGGTTGCCACATTTCCATACTTCTCCATTATGACACTTTTTCCTCCTTTTGTTTATTGATGCTTATAGTGTGACACATGTAATAAAGAGTGGAAAGTAATAAAGATTTATATATATTCTATTGATATTCTATAGATAATAGGTTGAATTAATTAATAAAAAGAAAAAAATCGACACCCTTTGTTGATGATTAATTCTAAACCTAACCCTAATTCCGCATCGAACCGGTCCGACATAACCAAACCGATATGACCGAACCGGATCGGACCAGACCTGTCTGACTGAACCGCAAATCTTAAACCCTAAGCCTAACCCTATACCCTAATTCTAAACCTTATACCCTATACCCTAACGCTAAACTCTAATTCTAAACCCTAATCCCTTACCCTATACCCTAATTCTAAACCGTAAAATAGTTTTATATATAGTATAGATAAACAAAGCAATTAAGAATTTAAGCCCAAAAAGGCTCAAATTTTGTACCTTCACTGCGAAGATGTGTCCTTGAAGTATAGAAGGCTGCAAGTATTTTATGCTTTGATCAATCAGCTCACCAATCTTCACTGTCAGATAGCTGCTACAGGCATTGACCAAGCACCCCACCGGTCTCCATTGTCGCATAGCTCCTATAGAGGCCACATATTAAAATTAAATACAAAACATAAATAAATCAATAAATGATTAAGAAAGTTCGTGGCTAACCTTGTTTGCCTCCAGCTACATAAGGTGTTGCTAATTAGATCAAATGAAAAATGCAGGCAAAATAACCATTAGAAACAAATCAGATTTATTTCCTACCAATATATTACAGATTCACTATAATAACCAAATTAGAACATACAAGAGAAGACAAAATATGAGTTTACAGATTGGACAAGAAAACATCCGTAAACACAAAATCCAAAAGGACTAAGACAAAAGAGAAATGCAGCAAACCACATTTTATTGAACTATCCTGTGTTACTTGATGATAATTTTTACAAATAAAATTGTATTTGATATTAGTCAAGGCCCAAAATAAAACCCATTAGGCATAAACACTAAAATAAATCTTCTTAATCCATAAAAAGAAAAAAAAATCAAATGAATTTCACATCGCATATTACCAAGCAATTTGTAATTCTGCCACAACGATCATTTTCGACTTGTTTCTGTTTGTCCAAAAAGAAGCTCCTTTGGAAGCTCTTCTAGGGTTGCTACTTTTCCATATTTTTCCATTATGACACTTTTTCTTTGGCACCTGTTTCTTCCTTTTGTCTATATATGCTTATAGTGTGACACATGGAATACACAGTGTAAAGTTACCAAGATTTATATATATTCTATAAATAATAGGTTGAATTAATTAATAAAAAGAAAAAAACTGACACCCTATGTTGATGACTAATTCTAAACCTAACCCTAATTCTGAACCGAACTGGTTAGACAGAACCGAACCGCTCTGATAGAACCGGACCGGTTTGATCGAACCGGATCGGACCATATTGGTCTGACTGAACCGTACCAAGGTGAACCGTAAATCTTAAACCCTAATTCTAAACCCTATACCCTAAAGCTAACCCCTAATCCCTAACTGTATACCCTAACTCTAAACCATAAATTATTTTTAAGAATTAAGAATTTAAGCCCAAAAAGGCACAAATTTTGTACCTTCACTATGAAGATGTGTCCTTGAAGTATAGAAGGCAGCAAGTACTTTTATGCATTGATCAATTAGCTCACCAATCTTCACTGTCAGATAGAAACTATAGGCATTGACCAAGCACCCCATCGGTCTCCATTGTCGCATAGCTCCAATAGAGGTCACATTTTGAAATTAAATACAAAACATAAATAAATCAATAAACGATTAAGAAAGTTAGTGGCTAACCTCCAGCTAGATAAGGTCTTGCTAATTAGATCAAATGAAAAATGCAAACAAAATAACTGTTAGAACCAAATTAGATTTATTTCCAACCAATATATTACAGATTAACTATAAGAACCAAATTAGAACATACAGGTGAAAACAAAATATATTGGTTTACAAATTCGACAAGAAAACAACGTCTGTAAACATAGAATCCAAATGTACTAACAGAAAAGAGAAATGCAGCAAAATACATTTTATTGAACTATCCAGTTTTACTTGATGACAATTTTTACAAATAAAATTGTATTTTATACCTAACAGTTAGCCAAGGCCCAAAATCAAACCCATTAAGCATAAACACTATATTAAATCTTCTTAATCCATAAAAAGAAAAAAATGACATGAATTTCACATCGAATATTACCAAGCCATTTGTAATTCAGCCATAACGATCATATTCGACTTGTCTCTGTTTGTCCCAAAAGAAGCTCCTTTGGAAGCTCTTCTAGGGTTGCTACATTTCTATACTTCTCTATTATGGCACTTTTTCTTCCATTTGTCTATTTATGATTATAGTGTGACACATGTAATAAACAGTGTAAAGTTACAAAGATTTATATATATTATATAGATAATAGGTTGAATTAATTAATAAAAAGAAAAAAATTGACACCCTTTGTTGATGACTGATTCTAAACCTAACACTAATTCTGAACCGAACCGGTCTGACAGAACCGAACCAATATGACCGAACCGGATCGAACCAGACTGGTCTGACTGAACCGCAAACCTTAAACCCTAATTCTAAACACTAAACCCTAATTCTAAACCTATACCATAACCCTTAACCCTAATTCTAAACCCTAAGCCCCAACCATATACCCTAATTCTAAACCCTAAGTTATTTTTATTTATAGTATAGATAACCAAAGCAAATAAGAATTTACGCCCAAACAAAAAATGCTTAAAATTTGTACCTTCACTGTGAAGACGTGTCCTTGAAGTATAGAAGGCTGCAAGTACTATATGCATTAATCGATCCGCTTACCAATCTACACTGTCATATAGCTGCTATAGGCATTGACCAAGCACCCCATCCGTCTCCACTGTCGCATAGCTCCTGTAGAGGTCACATCTTAAAATTAAATTAAATACAAAACATAAATAAATCAATAAATGATTAAGAAAGTTAGTGGCTAACTTTGTTAGCCTCCAGCTAGATAAGGTCTTGCTAGTTAGATCAAATGAAAAATGCAGGGAAAATAACTATTAGAACCAAATCAGAATTATTTCCTACCAATATATTACAGATTCACTATAAGAACCAAATTAGAACATACAAGAGAAGAAAAAATATATGTGTTTACAAATTGGACAAGAAAACAACATCTGTAAACACAAAATCCAAATGGACTAAGACAAAAGAGAAATGCAGCAAAACACATTTTATTGAACTATCCTGCTTTACTTGATGATAATTTTTACAAATAAAATTGTATTTTATACCTAACGGTTAGTCAAGGCCCAAAATCAAACCCATTAAGCATTAACAATAAATTAAATCTTCTTAATCCATAAAAAGAAAAAAATGAAATGAATTTCACATCGAATATTACGAAGCCATTGTAATTCTGCCACAACGATCATATTCGACATGTGTCTGTTTGTCCAAAAAGAAGCGCCTTTGGAAGCTCTTCTAGGGGTGGTACATTTCCATACTTCTCCATTATGACACTTTTTCTTTGGCACCTGTTTCTTCCTTTTGTCTATTTATGCTTACAGTGTGACACATGTAATAAACAGAGTAAAGTTATGAAGATTTATATATATTCTATAGATAATAGGTTGAACTAAATAAAAAGCAAAAAATTGACACCCTATGTTGATGACTAATTCTAAACCAAATCCTATTTCTGAACCGAACTGGTCTGACAGAACCGGACCGATTTGACCGAACCAGATCGGTCTGACCGAACCGTACCAGGCTGAACCGTAAACCTTAAACCCTAATTCCAAACTCTATACCGTAATCCTAAACCCTAATGCTAATCACTAAACCCTAATTCTAAAACCCAAAACCTAACCCTATACCCTAATTCTAAACCTTATACCCTAACCCAATACCATATACCCTAACGCTAAACCCTAAGTCTAAACCCCAATCCCTAACCGTATACCCTAATTCTAAACCGTAAATTATTTTTATATATAGCATAGATAACCAAAGGAATTAAGAATTTAAGCCCAAAAAGGCACAAATTTTCTACCTTCACTGTGAAGACGTGTCCTTGAAGTATAGAAGGCTGCAAGTACTTTATGCATTGATCAATCAGCTCACCAATCTTCACTGTCAGATAGCAGCTATAGGAATTGACCAACCACCCCATCGGTCTCCATTGTCGCATAGCTCCAATAGAGGTCACATTTTGAAATTAAATACAAAACATAAATAAATCAATAAATGATTAAGAAAGTTAGTGGCTAACCTTGTTTACCTCCAACTAGATAAAGCCTTCCTAATTAGATCGAATGAAAAATGCAAACAAAATAACTATTAGAACCAAATCAGATTTATTTCAAACCAATATAATACAAATTCACTATAAGAACCAAATTAGAACATACAGGAGAAGACAAAATATGTGTTTACAAATTGGACAAGAAAACAACGTCTGTAGACACAGAATCCAAATGGACTAAGAGAAAAGGGAATTGCAGCAAAATACATTTTATTGAACTCTCCAGTTTTACAAATAAAATTGTATTTCAAACCTCACGATCAGCCAAGACCAAAATCAAACCCATTAAGCATAAACACTATATTAAATCTTCTTAATCCAAAAAAAGAAAAAAATAATATGAATTTCACATCGAATATTACCAAGCCATAACGATCATAATCGACTTGTCTCTATTTGTCCCAAAAGAAGCTCCTTTGGAAGCTCTTCTAGGGTTGCTACATTTCTATACTTCTCTATTATGACATTTTTTCTTCCTTTTGTCTATTTATGCTTATAGTGTGACACATGTAATAAACAGTGTAAAGTTACAAAGATTTACATATACTCTATAGATAATAGGTTGAATTAATTAATAAAATAAAATAAATTGACACCCATTGTTGATGACTAACTCTAAACCTAACACTAATTTTGAACCGAACCGGTCTAACAGAACCGAACCAATATGACCGAACCAGATCGGACCAGACCAGTCTGACTGAACCGTAAACCTTAAACCCTAATGCTAAACCCCGACACCCGAACTCTAAACCCTAATTCTAAACACTAAACCCTAAGCCTAACCCTTTACCATAATTCTAAACCCTATTCCCTAACCCTTAACCCTAATTCTAAACCCTAAGCCCTAACCATATACCCTAATTCTAAACCCTAAGTTATTTTTATTTATAGTATAGATATCCAAAGCAAATAAGAATTTACGCCCAAACAAAAAATGCTCAAAATTTGTACCTTCACTGTGAAGACGTGTCCTTGAAGTATAGAAGGCTGTAAGTACTGTATGCATTGATCAATCAGCTTACCAATCTGCACTGTCATATAGCTGCTATAGGCATTGACCAAGCACCCCATCAGTCTCCACTGTCGCATAGCTCCTATAGAGGTCAAATCTTAAAATTAAATACAAAACATAAATAAATCAATAAATGATTAAGAAAGTTAGTGGCTAACCTTGTTGGCCTCCAGCTAGATAAGGTCTTGCTAATTAGATCAAATGAAAAAAGCAGACAAAATAACTATTAGAACCAAATCAGATTTATTTCCTACCAATATATTACAGATTCACTATAAGAACCAAATTAGAACATACAGGAGAAGACAAAATATATCTGTTCACAGATTGGACAAGAAAATAACAACTGTAAACACAGAATCCAAATGGACAAAGAGAAAAGAGAAATGCAGCAAAACACATTTAAACATGAAAACAACAAAATTTAAGATGAATGACAAATTTTCAGAAAGAATAAGAGAAACAAAGGTAATATTTTATCACCACAAAAGTTGATCTTCCATTTTATCTTCCTGAAAACGACCATGAGACAATAACAACTATAGGCAAAAGAAAACAACCAATCCTGCTCATAGCTAGCTCCAGCCAATCCTACTCTTTCGAATTAATCAATCAATGTATGCTTTGCAAGGATGAAACTGGACAGACAACAGAAACACTGTCAATTCCAATTTTTTGGCAGTTATGAAGCTTAAAGATTGAAATAGTACCAAGTGTCATGAGCAGTAAATGGAAGTCAGTTAATTGTCTAATACTATAGAACCCCGAACTTCTTATTTCTATTTCTAATTTTCTTTTTCCTTTTTTTACTTCATCAGTACATATACCACAAAGCAAATTTATAAGAGCAAGTTCAAAAAATGATCAATCATTTAATTATGCACATATCTAAAATATACTGGAGGGTATAGAAAGCTGATAAATGACATAAAATTATTGAAGAAATAGCATAGAGCCTGCCACAATAGGTATTTGGAACATGTTCCAACATAAGAATATCATTACTCTTCGAGGGCTATTAACTCCCAAGTTTAATCTTTTCCTGTTTTCCTCTAGACCATTATCACCAAGCAGTATAATAATTCCCTTCTGCAAAACCTATTCGAACCTTATGACAATATTATAATGTGAGACCTCACCAACAAAACAAAAAAATAATGCTTAAGTTTCAAAAAGCAATTACCTTCTGATAGTCTTCTCTTTTATGATGAAACCTTACAAACACGCAATTGGCGGGGTATTGTTCCCTCAACTGCATTTAACATTGATAAACACCTTTGATCTCCATCTCCACTCAGAGGAAGGTCATATGTCATGGTGAATAGATCCTTCAACTGACACAAATAAATATCACCATTTTTTTAATAGAAAAAAAGAAGGAAATGCTCTGTATGAATATGATCTCATAATAAAAGAAAAAATAAGTATAGCAATATGTTAGACATGTGTTCATAGGAATACACAACTTATAACAAAAATAGAGATAGATCATATGTTTGGAAATCAAAAAACTATGGCCACATATCTATATGCCATTCACTCAGAGGAAGGCTGCATGCAAGTGTAGGTCAGTAATCTTCCCGCGGCACGAATAAATATCACGAAGATGCATAAAGCCTAAGTATCTAAAAGTTTAATGCATAACTATCAAAATTTCAATCCAACTTATATTCACACAATCACATCAGTCTCTAAAAGAGAAGACAAAACCTAAGGATTAGCATAGGATGGAATAACAAGGGAATCAAGCCGTACCCTATAATACTAGAATTGATCATGAACAACTTTGACCTCATTCAAATCACCTTTTATTGGTGAAAAACAGTTCAACCATGCAGGAACTACCTAAAAATACAATAGGAAATTTAGCAAACACTTTAACTAAACAAAGGCAAGCTAAAAAAAATTCAACCCCCACAAAGAACAGATCAAAACAGTGCAATCATTGAATAAGAAGCAAAATATTAGGAATCAAATTGTACCCTATAATACCAGAAATACATTGTCTGCATCTCACAGAAGTTTAAAACTGAAAAATTCAAAAAATATTCCTACCTAAAGTTCTCCAATGCCAAGAGCTGTGTGATTTCCTTGAAGAGTTCTTCATTAAATGCCGCAAAAAGGGGATATAAGGTTGGCTTGGTAGTTGGGGGTGGGAAAGTTAAGGAGTAGAGTGATAAGGAGGGAGAGGGTTGAACTCCCACCCACTAAAATTTCTAACAAATCTAACAAATACTAACATTTGCCTATCAAAAAAAAAAAAAAATGCCGCAAAGAAGAATACACAAAAAAGACATCAACAATCAAACAAACATGCCCAGAAAGAAAAGCATAGTAACAACAAGATCCACATTAGTTCGAATATCCAATCCCATCCGTCCAATATTGGCCAAGCTCCCAAGAAAAAGCTACTACCTTG